>CAWUFW010010971.1:0-652342 GCA_963921515.1 Calotriton arnoldi
TTTTTATTGAGTTTCCGTTTGCAAGAATATATACATATGCAACAAATGATACAATCCGTGGTGTGTTGCCACCGAGAGTCATCAGGACATATAGGTGCGCCAAGTGCTGCGCGCACGTGGCCATCTGAACATTAAACTCAAATTTTTCTATTTAACAAACCATTTCACCACAAAAAAAATTAGTAACGCAATAGAGAAAAACCAAACAAAGTTACCCCCTCCCCTCCCTGGTCTGTTGGTCCAGTCTACGCGTTAGAACTCTGTAGAAAATTGCATTCACAGATTTGACTGAAGAAAGATACTAAACCCCACACAGTGGAGCACACAGTTTCAGTCTCAGTCATCCCTAGGTATAGGCAATAGAATATAGCATGATGTTACTCAGTTTCAAGTGGGTTGTCTATAGGAGAAAGGGGAACTGCGTGGCGACACGGGCTCAGTTGGGGACACCGGGGGGTGAGTGAGTCAAGGGCTTTAAGTGTTTCCAACATTTGGTCCCACTCCATTGAAATAGGAGTTTTGCGGTGGCCTCGGAACTCCTCCTGTCTAAAGATTGCACTTTCTGCCGTGCCCCACCTGATCATTTCCATCTGCCAGACCAGTGCTGTAAGGGGGTGGGCGGATTTCCACCTCATGGTGATGGCCTGTTTCGCCACAAGCACAGCCAAATCTGCAAATTTGTACTGAACTTTCTGTTTCTTGGGGCGTTTATGCAGACCTAGTAGACAGTTATCCGCAGCCATCCAATCGGTCATGCCAGTGACCTCTGGATTCTATAACCAATTGTTTGCCAATAAGTTTGCAAGCAGGGGCAAGACCATAGCATGTGGAGGAGGTCTGCGTCCGCCTCCCGACACTTAGGGCATGAAAGCTGAGCATCCGGGTAGATACAGTTCAGATGATGTGGGGTCAGATAGGCCCTGTGTAAAATCATCTATTGTATGTTTTTAAATTTAGCGTTTCAGGAGACTTTCTTGGGAAATTCCAGTATAGTTGTCCAATCTCTGTCCGTAAGCTCCTTCCCCAGACCCAATGCCCATTTAGTCCGGAGTGGAGTTAGCGACATCCCTGAGTGTATGCGGATCCCCTGTAGAGCCATCGGGTAAGATGACGACCAGTGCCCATCTGGTGTGTATATACAAGTTCATGCTTTGGGGGTTCTATCCCATCAGGTGACCAATGGCATTTGACATAATGAATAATGGTAGCGTGAAGGAGAAACAGTGTCGGGGACCCCATGAGCGTGGGTGAAATTGTCGTGGTCCGTTACTGTACCCTCAACGAACAGTGCTCCAACAGTGGATACCCCTCCCATTCCCAGGGGGACACAATCCGCTTCGTTATTAACCCGTGGGCGCCAGGGATCCCAAGGAAGGGAATATTGGGAGAGTACGGGAGGGCTTGTTTTGTATATCGAAGAGACTTCTTCCAGTACGCTAATGCTGTCTTAAGCAAGGGGAGCCGAAGGCGGGATTTTAGCCCGCGGTAAAAGTAAGGCATGAAGCGTACCCTGACCAAGAAGGCGGCCAGTGTACCCAATTTCTTGGACGTGTCTACCCACCAGCCAATAGGACAGCCATTGTAATTGGCTGGCCATACAGTATGCCCGAAAGTCTGGCGCCCCCAAACCGCCCTCGTCGGGTCGGAGCTGTAGTTTTGCCAGTCCCACGCTCCTGCGTCCCTTTCCCCAGATAAGGTCCAGCAATAGAGAGTCCAACGTCTTAAAAATACCAGGCGGGATTACAACCGGTATGTTAGCAAAGAAGTAAAGGAGGCGGGGAGCATCACCATTTTTGACATGGCTATCCTGCCCATCACAGACAATGGCAAAGAAGTCCAAAAGGAGATCTGCTTCCGGAGGGACCGTATTGCCTTCTGCAGGTTACCATCAATTAAGTCCTGGGGAGTTCTATAAATTTGTATACCCAAGTACTTGAAAGTGTCTGGGACGGTCGTCAGTAGGAGATCTCCAAAGGCTATTGGGTCAGGGGCGTCCCGGTGGCCCATAAAGAAAGCGTGAGACTTTTGGGCATTAATAGTCACACCCGATACCCGCCCAAAACTTTTAAATAGAGACGGAATGGGTTCCAGGCTTGAGGTCCTTAAAATAAAGGATAATGTCATCAGCATATGCCGATGCTATATGTGTCACGTTAAACGCGGGTATCCCCAAGTCCACGGCCTCCTTACGAATCTTGAGGAGTAGGGGTTCCAGCGTCAAACCAAACAATATTGGTGACAGGGGGCAGCCCTGCCGGGTGCCCCTGGCCACAGGGTACGCAGTCGATATATAAGTGCCTGTCCGGGCCCGAGCTGTGGGAGAGGAGTACAATCATCCGACCCACTGCAGGTAGCCCTGTGGGATACTGAATTTTTAAGAGAAGACAGCATGTACGTCCAATCAAGAGTGTCGAACGCCTGTCGCATATCCAGAGAGATACATCCAGCAGTGTCGGAAAGGGCCACAGCAGTTTCCATCAGGTAGTGAAGGCGCCTGATATTGAGAGAGGTGCTGCGGCCCGGTACGAATCCGCACTGGTCAATATGAATAAGTCTTGGGAGATGGGGAGCAGACGCTGGGCTAATATTTTGCTGAGTATTTTATACTCAGTAGCTAACATGGAGAGAGGACGAGTATCCTGATATGTCTCGAGGATCCCTATTAGGCTTGGGTAGGGAAACAACCAGCTCCTGCATAGTCGTGGTAGGAAGTGTGTGTTTTTCTAGTGCTGTCTTATAAAGGTGCAATAGGTGTGGGGCCAGTTGCTCAGCGTAGGTCAGATAGAACTCCGCTGGCAGTCCATCCAGACCCAGAGTCTTGTTTCTAGGGAGATCCTTAAGGGCCACCATTATGTCAGCTTTGGTAATAGGGGCCTCCAAGTACGATTGCGCATCTGCCGACAGTGTAGGGAAGGTGAGGCCATCCAGGAAAGCAGTCAGGAGATCTTGGGACACATCAGTCGGGGCAGTGTATAGGGTCTTGTAATAATTACAGAACGCTGCGTTAATATCGGCTTGGGTAGTGGCTACAGTGCCGTCTGGGAGGGAGACCTCCGTTATGGGGATCGGGGGAGGAGTGTCACGAACAAGACGAGCCAAAAGGGTCCCTGATTTGTCAGCCTCTTTATGACTATATTGGGTATATGTACTGTAGTCTATTAAGCGGAGTCGTTCAAGGAGCTCCGCCTGTTGAATTCTGGCTTCCTGCAATGGCGCCTGCCGAGAGGGGTCGGTGATAGCCTCATTTTCTAGTTTATTCAAGGAGTCCTCCACCGAAGTAAGATTCTAGCGCAGTTCGTGTCGGGCCCCAACAGTAGCCCCTATAGCTACCCCCCTGATCACTGATTTAAACGCGTCCCACTCAACTAAGCATGAGGATGCCGAACCAGTATTCTCTGTGAAGTAATTGGTGATGGTGGTACCTAGGGTGTTACGGAATACCCCATCCTCTAGTGTAAGCGGCCACAATCGCCAGGTCGGGACCGGAGCCGGGGCCCTCCCCATTCAAGCAGCACTTTGAGTGGGTTGTGATCAGATAATGTTTTCCTGAGGTACTACTTGGGGTGACAGGGACGTGGAGCAGAAGATTCTGTCTATCCGCATGTGCAACTGATGTGGGGGAGTAGAATGAATATTCCCGGCTAGAAGGGTGTTGCGTGCGCCATATATCGCTAATCTCCCAACCCACAGCCCAGGCAAGTAAGAAATCCGCAGTTTTAGTAGTCACTGCACCCTGAACCGGGGGGGTGAGAGCGGTCCAGTTGCACTTCCAAGACAGAATTAAAATCCCCACCAATAACCCAAGGGCACAGTACCCAGTCCATTAAAACCACGTTAAGGCTAGCAAGGTAGGTAGTCTGATCGTAGTTTGGGGCATACACACTACCCAGAACAATTGGAACTCCGTCAAGTTTACCCCGCAGGAGGACATAACGCCCCGCCGTGTCTACCCTCCGTTCCAGCAACTCAAAAGTACCCCGTTCTGGACCCAGACAAGAGACCCCCGTGCAAAGGCAGAGTAGGATGTATTATAGAGTTGCCCTCTCCATTTCCTCTGCAGATTAACAACCTCTAAGTCCGTCATGTGCGTTTCTTGGAGAAGAGCTATGTGGACCTTACGCCTGTTCAGCTGGGCGTGGATTCGATGCTGCTTGTGTACAGACCCCATGCCCCTCACTTTCCATGTTAATATTTTATATTTAGCTAAAACAACCATATAGCAACACCCGTGGAGAAAAGGGCGCCCTAGGGAGACATCGTGAATCCAATACAGTAAAAGGTGGAGTGCGGACCGGAAACCAAAAACTACCCCAGAAAAAACAATCCCCAATACTAGGGCCAGCAATCGAACTATGCTGGTCCAAACATATACTAACAATCGTTAAGTCCAAACGGTTACACCATGCAGTAATTGCAACTGCAAGGGGGGCGGGCCTAGCACCAAACATCTCCAAATAGGTATACACAGAGCTACACTCCCACCGGGACTATGTAGAATTGTGAAATATGAATTATGCTGAACCTGGGAAGAAAGAGCAAGTCAAAAAATCACATGTTATACAGATATTAGGAACGGTCGTACTGTCCCCCAGCAAAGCAGATCAGAGTCATAATTACGGGAGAGCTGCAGGGGTCAGGCCTCCGCGTCAACCAAACAGGTCCTTGACTAAGTGCGAAGTAATCGAGGGGAACAGAATGTCATTACTTCCAGAGTCTGACGGTGCTACTTTATCGTCAGATTGTTCCGGGGAGGAAGAGATCTGTGTAGGATCCCGCATGGCGGCAGCCACCTCAAGCGCCGATTCCTGTTCCAGCACGGCCTGTTCCAGTGTTGGTTTCGTCATAGTAGATAGCGATCTCAGAGCTCCACCGAGGCGGGGTCTGAGCCGGTTGGACTGCATCCGCACCCCCGCACCCGTTGATCGATGTTATCCAGGGTCTGGGAGGGTAAAGTATGTTCGAGCCAATCATTCGCCACTTCAGGGCAGTCAAAAAAGTGGGTTTTCTGGTTGTGGATGATTTTTAAACGTGCGGGGAATAGCAAAGCGTATTTCAGATTGAGGGCTTGGAGCTTTCTCTTAAGCGGCTGGTAAGAGGCTCTTTGGCACTGCACCTGCACAGTGTAGTCCGGATACAGGGAGATTCGGGTGTTTTCGAACTGTATTGGGGCATTTTCCCGTGCTCTCTGCAGCAGAAGATCGCGATCTCTGTAATTGAGAATGCGGGCTATGAGTGGTCTGGTGGCCGACCCGCAGCCGGCCTGCCCGTAGGGATACGATGTGCACGCTCCACGCAGAAGAAGGCGGAGAGTCCCTCCGGGGCCACCCGGTCCCTGAGCCATTTCTCAGCAAATTGCGTTACATCATTACCTTCGGTTCGTTCCGGCAATCCAATAATGCGGATGTTATTTCGTCGCGCCCTCCTCCGCATCTTCTGCCCTGTCCAGCAGGATTGCCAATTGCTAATTCAGGTGCGTTAACTGGTCAGAATGGTCTTTTTGTTGAGGTACAAGATCAGTTAGAGTTCGGGTGTGGTCCTTGACTGTGTCTGCGAGATTACCATGATCTGCACGCAGGAGATTGAGGCTGGTAGTAAGCGTGCCGATCTGGTGCTCAATCGCCTGGTGCGAGTCTCTTATCTTCTGCAAAATCAGGTCTAGTTTGTCAGGAGGGGGCGACAGGGCCGTCGGCGGAACGCAACTGATCGAGGAAGCCTGGGAGGCCGAGTCAGCAGCCCCCTGAGGCGGATCCTCTGTAGTTGGCCCTTCGGGTTGCTTCCCCGCTGGCACCCCATGGTAGCGTGTACAGTGGCAAGAAGAAGAAGTGAGAAGACCCACGGGCGTCCGCGGCAGTTGCCGTGCCCAGCACGATAGGAACTCTAGGCACCGCCGGGCAAGAGGGCAGTCCGCATGCAGATAGCCCGTAGGCCACAAACAGAGAGCCAGGGCAGGGGAAGTAAAGGCACCCCGGTCAGGAACAAAGGCAGGCGTCAGGGGGCCACAGGCAGTACTCACAGTGTCCAGCCCCAGTTGTTGGTACTGCAGCCACTCAGAGGGACAAGCGTGGGGTCCAGGCCTCCCCCAACATAGCAGCCAGCGCCCAAAACGGCCGCCCGGTCATATGCGCACCTAGGTTGCTGCCAGGCCGCAGGGTCCGCTCACCTCATCGCCGGCCTGTGCCCATCCGACGGGGTCCGGGGTCGATGGGGCAATCAGCGCAATACAAATGTGGCTCCAACCTCACAGCCGCATGAGCCTCAGCGCCAGCCGCAGGGCGAACGTCGCAACCACTCCGACCGGCCCAGTGACGCAGTCAGCACAGCAGCGTGGCGGCTGCATGCCCGGCCAGCCACCAGCCCGAGTCCAGAGCACAATGCTCCCACAGATGGCAAATGGGCAGGTCACGTCAGGGAGGCACCTCGTGCCATACCCATTCCTCCGGAAAAGTTCCCATGCAGGGCGGCCGGTGCACCGCGTCTCGGGAGGCCTCGATGTGTAGGCTGGGACCCTCTGACTCTGGGGCCCCATTTCGGTGCCGATCCGCACGCTCCGCAGCACCAGCGCAGATCCGGGTGTGCGCCAGGTCCGTGCCGCCCTCAGTCGTGCCCACAGCAGGAAGCGATGATGGCCGACCTCCAGGCGCCATCTCCCAGCGGCCCTCCCCCTCAGTGCCGCAGGGCTGGGGAGTGCCGATGGCGCACAGACCGGGATATCTTGGCCACTCCGGAGACTCACGGCTTTGTCGTTGCAGGTAGGAGTCACCGGTGGATCCGCAGGCAGGCAGACAGATTAAATGGCAGGGAAGTGCCCAGGTTCAGCGGGAATTACAGGATAAGTCAAGCCCCGGCCGGGTGCTCCGCTACAGCGCGACCGCCATGTTCGGCGCCTAGCCACGCCCCCAAAAAGTGGTTATTCAACACGAGGCACGATCCAATTGACATTTTTAATCATTTTTTGTACGGTCCAAAAAAATCAATTTTCGGATGAAAAACGATGACCTGCTGAACTTTCTCCAGATGGTCAGTAATGGTGATTTTTGAATGTTTAATCTTTTGACAGTAAATGACTGTTGGATAGTGAATTATCACTTTTGGAACTAAAATAACTGTGTTTAGAGGCATTTCCCTGCCCTAATTCCGTCAAAATAGAAACTTCTGAGTAGGAGTAAAAGTCTGTAAAAATGGCAATTTTGGTCACTGTGAGGCCTAAAAAAGTGGTTATTCAACATGAGGCACGATCCAATTGACATTTTGAATCATTTTTTGTACATTCCCAAAAATCAATTTTCTGATGAAAAACAATGACCCTGGACCTGTCGAACTTTCTCCAGATGGTCAGTAATGGTGATTTTTGAATGTTTAATCTTTTGACTGTAAATGACTGTTGGATAGTGAACTATCACTATTGGAACTAAAAAAAGTGTGTTTAGAGTCATTTCCCTGCCCGAAATCGGTCAAAATAGAAACTTCTGAGTAGAGAAAACCTGTAAAACGGCAATTTTGGTCACTGTGAGGCCTTAAAAAGTGGTTATTCAACATGAGGCACGATCCAATTGACATTTTAAATCATTTTATGTACAGTCCAAAAAATCTATTTTCTGATGAAAAACTATGACCCCGGACCTGTCGAACTTTCTCCAGATGGTCAGTAAAGGTGATGTTTGAATATTTAGGGGCATATTAGCAAGGGCACTATCGCCGCTTTAGCGGCACTTTTTGCCGCTAAAGCGGCGATATTTATATCGCCCTATCAGCAAACTGTCTCTAACAGCAGTTAGCGACAGTTTGCGGGCATTAGCGCCCGTTTTTACCGCTTTGCATGTCAGCGATATTTATCGCTAATAACATGCAAAGTGGGCGTTCCCGACGAACAAACCTGGGAAACACTCGCTAACAGGCCTATCGCCTATTAGCAAGGTAGCCATGGCCCCAGTTAGCGACGTGAAAAGTCGCGCTAACCGGAGTCATCGCCATTTATTTAACACCTGCAATTAGCAGGTGTTAGCCATACCTAACATGGGGGTGGATTATGCTGATACGACCACAGGGTCGTATCAGCAAGGTGTTCTCCCTTCTCCATGCAACATCGCTGGTTTTTCAGCGATGTTGGCCTATTTCCCGCTATCGCTGGAATATTCATCGCCATAGCGCTAATCGTTGCTAATACAGCGTTAGCGTGGCGATATATTCCAGCGATAGCCGGCGATAAAAAAAATCACGCTAAGCAGGGTTAGCGTTGATTATCGCCTCTTCTTGCTAATATGCCCCTTAATCTTTTGACTGTAAATGACTGTTGGATGTGAATTATCACTTTTGGAACTAAAATAAGTGTGTTTAGAGTCATTTTCCTGCCCAAAATCTGTCAAAATAGAAGCTTCTGAGTAGGAGGAAAAGCCTGTAAAAATGGCAATTTTGGTCACTGTGAGGCTTATAAAAGTGGTTACTCACCATGAGGCATGATCCAATTGACATTTTGAATCATTTTTGTACAGTCCAAAAAATCAATTTTCTGATGAAAAACGATGACCTGACCTGTCAAACTTTCTCCAGATGGTCAGTAATGGTGATTTTTGAATGTTTAATCTTTTGCCAGTAAATGACTGTTGGATAGTGCATTATCACTTTTTGAACAAAAAAAAGTGTGTTTAGACTCATTTTCCTGCCCGAAATTGGTCAAAATAGAAGCTTATGAGTAGGATGAAAAACCTGTAAAAATGGCAATTTTGGTAACTGTGAGGCTTTAAAAAGTGGTTATTCAACATGAGGCACGATCCACTTGACATTTTGAATCATTTTTTGTACAGTCCATAAAATCAATTTTCTGATGAAAAACAAAGACCCCGGACCTGTCGAACTTTCTCCAGATGGTCAGTAAAGGTGATTTTTGAATATTTAATCTTTTGACTGTAAATGACTGTTGGATGTGAATTATCACTTTTGGAACTAATAAAAGTCTGTTTAGAGTCATTTTTCTGCCCGAAATCCATCAAAATATAAGCTTATGAGTAGGAGGAAAAACCTGTAAAAATGGCAATTGTGGTCACTGTGAAGCTTTAAGAAGTGGTTATTCACCATGAGGCATGATCCAATTGACAATTTGAAATCATTTTTGTACAGTCCAAAAATTAATTTTCTGATGAAAAACGATGACCCTGGACCTGTCGAACTTTCTCCAGATGGTCAGAAATGGTGATTTTTGAATGTTTAATCTTTTGACAGTAAATGACTGTTGGATGAGAATTATCACTTTTGGAACTAAAAAAAGTGTGTTTAGAGTCATTTTCCTGCCCGAATTCCATCAAAATAGAATCTTCTGAGTAGGAGGAAAAACCTGTAAAAATGGCAATGTTGGTCACTGTGAGGCTTTAAAAAGTGGTTATTCAACATGAGGCACGATCCAATTGACATTTTGAATCATTTTTTGTACATTCCCAAAAATCAATTTTCTGATGAAAAACGATGACCTCGGACCTGTCAAACTTTCTCCAGATGGTCAATAATGGTGTCTTTTGAATGTTTATTCTTTTGACTGTAAATGACTGTTGGATAGTGAATTATCACTTTTGGAACTAAAAAAAGTGTGTTTAGCGTAATTTTCCTGCCCGAAATCCGTCAAAATAGAAGCTTCTGAGTAGGAGAAAATACCTGTAAAAATGGCAAATTTGGTCACTGTTGAGGCTTTAAAAAGTGGTTATTCAACATGGGGCATGAATCCAATTGACATTTTGAATCATTTTTTGTAGAGTCCAAAAATCTATTTCCTGATGAAAAACAATGACCCTGGACCTGTCGAACTTTCTCCAGATGGTCAGTAATGGTGTTTTTTGAATGTTTAATCTTTTGACTGTAAATGACTGTTGGATAGTGAATTATCACTTTTGGAACTAAAATAAGTGTGTTTAGAGTCATTTCCCTGCCCGTAATCGGTCAAAATAGAAACTTCTGTGTAAGAATGGCAATTTTGGTCACTGTGAGGCCTTAAAAAGTGGTTATTCAACATGAGGCACGATCCAATTGACATTTTGAATCATTTTTTGTACAGTCCAAAAAATCAATTTTCTGATGAAAAACAATGACCCCGGACCTGTCAAACTTTCTCCAGATGGTCAATAATCGTGTCTTTTGAATGTTTATTCTTTTGACTGTAAATGACTGTTGGATAGTGAATTATCACTTTTGGAACTAAAAAAGTGTGTTTAGAGTCATTTTCCTGCCCGAAATCCGTCAAAATAGAAGCTTCTGAGTAGGAGAAAATACCTGTAAAAATGGCAAATTTGGTCACTGTTAGGCTTTAAAAAGTGGTTATTCAACATGAGGCATGATCCAATTGACATTTTGAATCATTTTTTGTAGAGTCCAAAAAATCTATTTTCTGATGAAAAACAATGACCCTGGATCTGTCGAACTTTCTCCAGATGGTCAGTAATGGTGATTTTTGAATGTTTAATCTTTTGACTGTAAATGACTGTTGGATAGTGAATTATCACTTTTGGAACTAAAATAAGTGTGTTTAGAGTAATTTCCCTGCCCGTAATCGGTCAAAATAGAAACTTCTTGTAAGAATGCAATTTTGGTCACTGTGAGGCCTAAAAAGTGGTTATTCAACATGAGGCACGATCCAATTGACATTTTGAATCATTTTTTGTACAGTCCAAAAAATCAATTTTCTGATGAAAAACAATGACCCCGGACCTGTCAAACTTTCTCCAGATGGTCAATAATGGTGTCTTTTGAATGTTTATATCTTTTGACTGTAAATGACTGTTGGATAGTGAATTATCACTTTTGGAACTAAAAAAGTGTGTTTAGAGTCATTTTCCTGCCCGAAATCCGGTCAAAATAGAAGCTTCTGAGTAGGAGAAAATACCTGTAAAAATGGCAAATTTGGTCACTGTTAGGCTTTAAAAAGTGGTTATTCAACATGGGGCATGATCCAATTGACATTTTGAATCATTTTTTGTAGAGTCCAAAAATCTATTTTCTGATGAAAAACAATGACCCTGGACCTGTCGAACTTTCTCCAGATGGTCAGTAATGGTGTTTTTGAATGTTTAATCTTTTGACTGTAAATGACTGTTGGATAGTGAATTATCACTTTTGGAACTAAAATAAGTGTGTTTAGAGTCATTTCCCTGCCCGAAATCGGTCAAAATAGAAACTTCTTGTAAGAATGGCAATTTTGGTCACTGTGAGGCCTAAAAAAGTGGTTATTCAACATGAGGCACGATCCAATTGACATTTTAAATCATTTTTGTACAGTCCAAAAAATCTATTTTCTGATGAAAAACTATGACCCCGAACCTGTCGAACTTTCTCCAGATGGTCAGTAAAGGTGATGTTTGAATATTTAAACTTTTGACTGTAAATGACTGTTGGATGTGAATTATCACTTTTGGAACTAAAAAAAGTGTGTTTAGAGTCATTTTCCTGCACGAAATCTGTCAAAATAGAAGCTTCTGAGTAGGAGGAAAAACCTGTAAAAATGGCAATTTTGGTCACTGTGAGGATTTAAAAAGTGGTTACTCACCATGAGGCATGATCCAATTGACATTTTGAATCATTTTTTGTACAGTCCAAAAAATCAATTTTCTGATGAAAACGATGACCTGGCTGAACTTTCTCCAGATGGTCAGTAATGGTGATTTTTGAATGTTTAATCTTTTGACAGTAAATGACTGGTGGATAGTGAATTATCACTTTTGGAACAAAAAAAAGTGTGTTTAGATTCATTTTCCTGCCCGAAATTGGTCAAAATAGAAGCTTATGAGTACGAGGAAAAATCTGTAAAAATGGCAATTTTGGTCACTGTGAGGCTTTAAATAGTGGTTATTGAACATGAGGCACGATCCAATTGACATTTTGAATCATTTTTTGTACAGTCCAAAAATCCATTTTCGGATGAAAAACGATGGCCCCGACCTGTCGAACTTTCTCCAGCTGGTCAGAAATGGTGATTTTTGAATGTTTGATCTTTTGACTGTAAATGACTGTTGGAGGTGAATTATCACTTTTGGAACTAAAAAAAGTGTGTTTAGACTAATTTTCCTGCCCGAAATCCGTCAAAATAAAAGCTTCTGAGAAGGAGAAAAAACCTGTAAAAATGGCAATTTTGGTCACTATGAGGCTTTAAAAAGTGGTTATTCACCATGAGGCATGAACCAATTTACATTTTAAAATTATTTTTTGTACAGTCCAAAAAATCAATTTTCTGATGAAAAACGATGACCCCGGACCTGTCAAACTTTCTCCAGATGGTCAGTAATGCTGATTTTTGAAAGTTTAATCTTTTGACACTAAATGACTGTTGGATGTGAATTATCACTTTTGGAACAAAAAAAGTGTGTTTAGAGTCATTTTCCTGCCCGAAATTAGTCAAAATAGAATCTTCTGAGTAGGAGGAAAAACCTATATAAATGTCAATTTTCGTCACGGTGAGGCTTTAAAAAGTGGTTATTCACCATGAGGCACGATCCACTTGACATTTTGAATCATTTTTTGTACAGTCTAAAAAATCAATTTTCTGATGAAAAACGATGTCCTTGGACCTGTCGATCTTTCTCCAGATGGTCAGTAATGGTGATTTTTGAATATTTAATCTTTTGACTGTAAATGACTGTTGGATGTGAATTATCACTTTTGGAACTAAAAAAAGTGTGTTTAAAGTCATTTTCCTGCCTGAAATCCGTCAAAATAGAAGCTTCTGAGTAGGAGGAAAAACCTGTAAAAATGGCAATTTTGGTCACTGTGAGGCTTTAAAAACTGGTTATTCACCATGAGGCACGATCCACTTGACATTTTGAATCATTTTTTGTACAGTCCAAAAATCAATTTTCTGATGAAAAATGATGAACCCTGACCTGTCGAACTTTCTCCAGATGGTCAGTAATGGTGATTTTTGAATATTTAATCTTTTGACTGTAAATGATTGTTGGATGTGAATTATCACTTTTGGAACAAACAAAAAATATGTTTAAAGTCATTTTCCTGCCTGAAATCCGTCAAAATAGAAGCTTCTGAGTAGGAGGAAAAACATGTAAAAATGGCAATTTTGGTCACTGTGAGGCTTTAAAAACTGGTTATTCACCATGAGGCACGATTCACTTGACATTTTGAATCATTTTTTGTACAGTCCAAAAAATCAATTTTCTGATGAAAAACGATGCCCCAGGTCCTGTCGAACTTTCTCTAGATGGTCAGTAATGGTGATTTTTGTATGTTTAATCTTTTGACTGTAATGGCTGTTGGATAGTGAATTATCACTTTTGGAACTAAAATAAGTGTGTTTAGAGTCATTTCCCTGCCTGAAATTGATCAAAATAGAAACTTCTGAGTAGGAGTAACAGTCTGTAAAAATGGCAATTTTGGTCACTGTGAGGCCTAAAAAGTGGTTATTCAACATGAGGCACGATCCACTTGACATTTTGAATCATTTTTTGTACAGTCCAAAAATCAATTTCCTGATGAAAAATGATGAACAATGACCTGTCGAACTTTCTCCAGATAGTCAGTAATGGTGATTTTTGAATATTTACTCTTTTGACTGTAAATGACTGTTGGATGTGAATTATCACTTTTGGAACTAAAAAAAGTGTGTTTAGAGTCATTTTCCTGGCCGAAACCCGTCAAAATAGAAATTTCTGAGTAGGAGGAAAAACCTGTAAAAATGGCAATTGTGGTCACTGTGAAGCTTTAAGAAGTGGTTATTCACCATGAGGCATGATCCAATTGAAATTTGAAATCATTTTTGTACAGTCCAAAAAATTAATTTTCTGATAAAAAAACGATGACCCCGGACCTGTCAAACTTTCTCCAGATGGTCAATAAAGGTGTCTTTTGAATGTTTATTCTTTTGACTGTAAATGACTGTTGGATAGTGAATTTTCACTTTTGGAACTAAAAAAGTGTGTTTAGCGTAATGTTCCTGCCCGTAATCGGTCAAAATAGAAACTTCTTGTAAGAATGGCAATTTTGGTCACTGTGAGGCCTAAAAAGTGGTTATTCAACATGGGGCATGATCCAATTGACATTTTGAATCATTTGTTGTAGAGTCCAAAAATCTATTTCCTGATGAAAAACAATGACTCTGGACCTGTCGAACTTTCTCCAGATGGTCAGTAATGGTGTTTTTTGAATGTTTAATCTTTTGACTGTAAATGACTGTTGGATAGTGAATTATCACTTTTGGAACTAAAATAAGTGTGTTTAGAGACATTTCCCTGCCCGTAATCGGTCAAAATAGAAACTTCTTGGTAAGAAATGGCAATTTTGGTCACTGTGAGGCCTTAAAAAGTGGTTATTCAACATGAGGCACGATCCAATTGACATTTTGAATCATTTTTTGTACAGTCCAAAAAATCAATTTTCTGATGAAAAACAATGACCCCGGACCTGTCAAACTTTCTCCAGATGGTCAATAATGGTGTCTTTTGAATGTTTATTCTTTTGACTGTAAATGACTGTTGGATAGTGAATTATCACTTTTGGAACTAAAAAAGTGTGTTTAGAGTCATTTTCCTGCCCGAAATCCGTCAAAATAGAAGCTTCTGAGTAGGAGAAAATACCTGTAAAAATGGCAAATTTGGTCACTGTTAGGCTTTAAAAAGTGGTTATTCAACATGGGGCATGATCCAATTGACATTTTGAATCATTTTTTGTAGAGTCCAAAAAATCTATTTTCTGATGAAAAACAATGACCCTGGATCTGTCGAACTTTCTCCAGATGGTCAGTAATGGTGTTTTTTGAATGTTTAATCTTTTGACTGTAAATGACTGTTGGATAGTGAATTATCACTTTTGGAACTAAAATAAGTGTGTTTAGAGTCATTTCCCTGCCCGTAATCGGTCAAAATAGAAACTTCTTGTAAAAATGGCAATTTTGGTCACTGTGAGGCCTTAAAAAGTGGTTATTCAACATGAGGCACGATCCAATTGACATTTTGAATCATTTTTTGTACAGTCCAAAAAATCTATTTTCTGATGAAAAACAATGACCCCGGACCTGTCAAACTTTCTCCAGATGGTCAATAATGGTGTCTTTTGAATGTTTATTCTTTTGACTGTAAATGACTGTTGGATAGTGAATTATCACTTTTGGAACTAAAAAAGTGTGTTTAGAGTCATTTTCCTGCCCGAAATCCGTCAAAATAGAAGCTTCTGAGTAGGAGAAAATACCTGTAAAAATGGCAAATTTGGTCACTGTTAGGCTTTAAAAAGTGGTTATTCAACATGGGGCATGATCCAATTGACATTTTGAATCATTTTTTGTAGAGTCCAAAAATCTATTTTCTGATGAAAAACAATGACCCTGGACCTGTCGAACTTTCTCCAGATGGTCAGTAATGGTGTTTTTGAATGTATAATCTTTTGACTGTAAATGACTGTTGGATAGTGAATTATCACTTTTGGAACTAAAATAAGTGTGTTTAGAGTCATTTCCCTGCCCGAAATCGGTCAAAAAAGAAACTTCTTGTAAGAATGGCAATTTTGGTCACTGTGAGGCCTAAAAAAGTGGTTATTCAACATGAGGCACGATCCAATTGACATTTTAAATCATTTTTTGTACAGTCCAAAAAATCTATTTTCTGATGAAAAACTATGACCCCGGACCTGTCGAACTTTCTCCAGATGGTCAGTAAAGGTGATGTTTGAATATTTAATCTTTTGACTGTAAATGACTGTTGGATGTGAATTATCACTTTTGGAACTAAAAAAGTGTGTTTAGAGTCATTTTCCTGCCCGAAATCTGTCAAAATAGAAGCTTCTGAGTAGGAGGAAAAACCTGTAAAAATGGCAATTTTGGTCACTGTGAGGATTTAAAAGTGGTTACTCACCATGAGGCATGATCCAATTGACATTTTGAATCATTTTTTGTACAGTCCAAAAAATCAATTTTCGGATGAAAAACGATGACCTGCTGAACTTTCTCCAGATGGTCAGTAATGGTGATTTTTGAATGTTTAATCTTTTGACAGTAAATGACTGTTGGATAGTGAATTATCACTTTTGGAACAAAAAAAGTGTGTTTAGACTCATTTTCCTGCCCGAAATCCGTCAAAATAGAAGCTTCTGAGTAGGAGAAAATACCTGTAAAAATGGCAAATTTGGTCACTGTTAGGCTTTAAAAAGTGGTTATTCAACATGGGGCATGATCCAATTGACATTTTGAATCATTTTTTGTAGAGTCCAAAAATCTATTTTCTGATGAAAAACAATGACCCTGGATCTGTCGAACTTTCTCCAGATGGTCAGTAATGGTGTTTTTTGAATGTTTAATCTTTTGACTGTAAATGACTGTTGGATAGTGAATTATCACTTTTGGAACTAAAATAAGTGTGTTTAGAGTCATTTCCCTGCCCGTAATCGGTCAAAATAGAAACTTCTTGTAAGAATGGCAATTTTGGTCACTGTGAGGCCTAAAAAAGTGGTTATTCAACATGAGGCACGATCCAATTGACATTTTGAATCATTTTTTGTACAGTCCAAAAATCAATTTTCTGATGAAAAACAATGACCCCGGACCTGTCAAACTTTCTCCAGATGGTCAATAATGGTGTCTTTTGAATGTTTATTCTTTTGACTGTAAATGACTGTTGGATAGTGAATTTTCACTTTTGGAACTAAAAAAAGTGTGTTTAGCGTAATGTTCCTGCCCGTAATCGGTCAAAATAGAAACTTCTTGTAAGAATGGCAATTTTGGTCACTGTGAGGCCTAAAAAGTGGTTATTCAACATGGGGCATGATCCAATTGACATTTTGAATCATTTTTTGTAGAGTCCAAAAAATCTATTTTCTGATGAAAAACAATGACCCTGGATCTGTCGAACTTTCTCCAGATGGTCAGTAATGGTGTTTTTTGAATGTTTATTCTTTTGACTGTAAATGACTGTTGGATAGTGAATTTTCACTTTTGGAACTAAAAAGTGTGTTTAGCGTAATGTTCCTGCCCGTAATCGGTCAAAATAGAAACTTCTTGTAAGAATGGCAATTTTGGTCACTGTGAGGCCTAAAAAGTGGTTATTCAACATGGGGCATGATCCAATTGACATTTTGAATCATTTTTTGTAGAGTCCAAAAATCTATTTCCTGATGAAAAACAATGACTCTGGACCTGTCGAACTTTCTCCAGATGGTCAGTAATGGTGTTTTTTGAATGTTTAATCTTTTGACTGTAAATGACTGTTGGATAGAGAATTATCACTTTTGGAACTAAAATAAGTGTGTTTAGAGTCATTTCCCTGCCCGTAATCGGTCAAAATAGAAACTTCTTGTAAGAATGGCAATTTTGGTCACTGTGAGGCCTAAAAAGTGGTTATTCAACATGAGGCACGATCCAATTGACATTTTGAATCATTTTTTGTACAGTCCAAAAATCAATTTTCTGATGAAAAACAATGACCCCGGACCTGTCAAACTTTCTCCAGATGGTCAATAATGGTGTCTTTTGAATGTTTATTCTTTTGACTGTAAATGACTGTTGGATAGTGAATTATCACTTTTGGAACTAAAAAAGTGTGTTTAGAGTCATTTTCCTGCCCGAAATCCGTCAAAATAGAAGCTTCTGAGTAGGAGAAAATACCTGTAAAAATGGCAAATTTGGTCACTGTTAGGCTTTAAAAAGTGGTTATTCAACATGGGGCATGATCCAATTGACATTTTGAATCATTTTTTGTAGAGTCCAAAAATCTATTTTCTGATGAAAAACAATGACCCTGGATCTGTCGAACTTTCTCCAGATGGTCAGTAATGGTGTTTTTTGAATGTTTAATCTTTTGACTGTAAATGACTGTTGGATAGTGAATTATCACTTTTGGAACTAAAATAAGTGTGTTTAGAGTCATTTCCCTGCCCGTAATCGGTCAAAATAGAAACTTCTTGTAAGAATGGCAATTTTGGTCACTGTGAGGCCTAAAAAGTGGTTATTCAACATGAGGCACGATCCAATTGACATTTTGAATCATTTTTTGTACAGTCCAAAAATCAATTTTCTGATGAAAAGCAATGACCCCGGACCTGTCAAACTTTCTCCAGATGGTCAATAATGGTGTCTTTTGAATGTTTATTCTTTTGACTGTAAATGACTGTTGGATAGTGAATTATCACTTTTGGAACTAAAAAAGTGTGTTTAGAGTCATTTCCTGCCCGAAATCCGTCAAAATAGAAGCTTCTGAGTAGGAGAAAATACCTGTAAAAATGGCAAATTTGGTCACTGTTAGGCTTTAAAAAGTGGTTATTCAACATGGGGCATGATCCAATTGACATTTTGAATCATTTTTTGTAGAGTCCAAAAATCTATTTTCTGATGAAAAACAATGACCCTGGACCTGTCGAAATTTCTCCAGATGGTCAGTAATGGTGTTTTTTGAATGTTTAATCTTTTGACTGTAAATGACTGTTGGATAGTGAATTATCACTTTTGGAACTAAAATAAGTGTGTTTAGAGTCATTTCCCTGCCCGAAATCGGTCAAAATAGAAACTTCTTGTAAGAATGGCAATTTTGGTCACTGTGAGGCCTAAAAAAGTGGTTATTTAACATGAGGCACGATCCAATTGACATTTTAAATCATTTTTTGTACAGTCCAAAAAATCTATTTTCTGATGAAAAACTATGACCCCGGACCTGTCGAACTTTCTCCAGATGGTCAGTAAAGGTGATGTTTGAATATTTAATCTTTTGACTGTAAATGACTGTTGGATGTGAATTATCACTTTTGGAACTAAAAAAGTGTGTTTAGAGTCATTTTCCTGCCCGAAATCTGTCAAAATAGAAGCTTCTGAGTAGGAGGAAAAACCTGTAAAAATGGCAATTTTGGTCACTGTGAGGATTTAAAAGTGGTTACTCACCATGAGGCATGATCCAATTGACATTTTGAATCATTTTTGTACAGTCCAAAAAATCAATTTTCTGATGAAAAACGATGACCTGCTGAACTTTCTCCAGATGGTCAGTAATGGTGTTTTTGAATGTTTAATCTTTTGACTGTAAATGACTGTTGGATAGTGAATTATCACTTTTGGAACTAAAATAAGTGTGTTTAGAGACATTTCCCTGCCCGTAATCGGTCAAAATAGAAACTTCTTGTAAGAATGGCAATTTTGGTCACTGTGAGGCCTAAAAAAGTGGTTATTCAACATGAGGCACGATCCAATTGACATTTTGAATCATTTTTTGTACAGTCCAAAAATCAATTTTCTGATGAAAAACAATGACCCCGGACCTGTCAAACTTTCTCCAGATGGTCAATAATGGTGTCTTTTGAATGTTTATTCTTTTGACTGTAAATGACTGTTGGATAGTGAATTATCACTTTTGGAACTAAAAAAGTGTGTTTAGAGTCATTTTCCTGCCCGAAATCCGTCAAAATAGAAGCTTCTGAGTAGGAGAAAATACCTGTAAAAATGGCAAATTTGGTCACTGTTAGGCTTTAAAAAGTGGTTATTCAACATGGGGCATGATCCAATTGACATTTTGAATCATTTTTTGTAGAGTCCAAAAATCTATTTTCTGATGAAAAACATTGACCCTGGATCTGTCGAACTTTCTCCTGATGGTCAGTAATGGTGAGTTTTTTTATGTTTAATCTTTTGACAGTAAATAACTATTGCATAGTGAATTATCACTTTTGGAACTAAAATAAGTGTGTTTAGAGTCATTTCCCTGCCCGTAATCGGTCAAAATAGAAACTTCTTGTAAGAATGGCAATTTTGGTCACTGTGAGGCCTAAAAAAGTGGTTATTCAACATGAGGCACGATCCAATTGACATTTTGATTCATTTTTTGTACAGTTCAAAAATCTATTTTCTGATGAAAAACAATGACCCCGGACCTGTCAAACTTTCTCCAGATGGTCAATAATGGTGTCTTTTGAATGTTTATTCTTTTGACTGTAAATGACTGTTGGATAGTGAATTATCACTTTTGGAACTAAAAAAAGTGTGTTTAGAGTCATTTTCCTGCCCGAAATCCGTCAAAATAGAAGCTTCTGAGTAGGAGAAAATACCTGTAAAAATGGCAAATTTGGTCACTGTTAGGCTTTAAAAAGTGGTTATTCAACATGGGGCATGATCCAATTGACATTTTGAATCATTTTTTGTAGAGTCCAAAAAATCTATTTTCTGATGAAAAACAATGACCCTGGACCTGTCGAACTTTCTCCAGATGGTCAGTAATGGTGTTTTTTGAATGTTTAATCTTTTGACTGTAAATGACTGTTGGATAGTGAATTATCACTTTTGGAACTAAAATAAGTGTGTTTAGAGTCATTTCCCTGCCCGAAATCGGTCAAAATAGAAACTTCTTGTAAGAATGGCAATTTTGGTCACTGTGAGGCCTAAAAAGTGGTTATTCAACATGAGGCACGATCCAATTGACATTTTAAATCATTTTTTGTACAGTCCAAAAAATCTATTTTCTGATGAAAAACTATGACCCCGGACCTGTCGAACTTTCTCCAGATGGTCAGTAAAGGTGATGTTTGAATATTTAATCTTTTGACTGTAAATGACTGTTGGATGTGAATTATCACTTTTGGAACTAAAAAGTGTGTTTAGAGTCATTTTCCTGCCCGAAATCTGTCAAAATAGAAGCTTCTGAGTAGGAGGAAAAACCTGTAAAAATGGCAATTTTGGTCACTGTGAGGATTTAAAAGTGGTTACTCACCATGAGGCATGATCCAATTGACATTTTGAATCATTTTTTGTACAGTCCAAAAATCAATTTTCTGATGAAAAACGATGACCTGCTGAACTTTCTCCAGATGGTCAGTAATGGTGATTTTTGAATGTTTAATCTTTTGACAGTAAATGACTGGTGGATAGTGAATTATCACTTTTGGAACAAAAAAAGTGTGTTTAGACTCATTTTCCTGCCCGAAATCCGTCAAAATAGAAGCTTCTGAGTAGGAGAAAATACCTGTAAAAATGGCAAATTTGGTCACTGTTAGGCTTTAAAAAGTGGTTAATCAACATGGGGCATGATCCAATTGACATTTTGAATCATTTTTTGTAGAGTCCAAAAATCTATTTTCTGATGAAAAACAATGACCCTGGATCTGTCGAACTTTCTCCAGATGGTCAGTAATGGTGTTTTTTGAATGTTTAATCTTTTGACTGTAAATGACTGTTGGATAGTGAATTATCACTTTTGGAACTAAAATAAGTGTGTTTAGAGTCATTTCCCTGCCCGTAATCGGTCAAAATAGAAACTTCTTGTAAGAATGGCAATTTTGGTCACTGTGAGGCCTAAAAAGTGGTTATTCAACATGAGGCACAATCCAATTGACATTTTGAATCATTTTTTGTACAGTCCATAAAATCAATTTTCTGATGAAAAACGATGACCTCGGACCTGTCAAACTTTCTCCAGATGGTCAATAATGGTGTCTTTTGAATGTTTATTCTTTTGACTGTAAATGACTGTTGGATAGTGAATTATCACTTTTGGAACTAAAAAAAGTGTGTTTAGAGTCATTTTCCTGCCCGAAATCCGTCAAAATAGAAGCTTCTGAGTAGGAGAAAATACCTGTAAAAATGGCAAATTTGGTCACTGTTAGGCTTTAAAAAGTGGTTATTCAACATGGGGCATGATCCAATTGACATTTTGAATCATTTTTTGTAGAGTCCAAAAAATCTATTTTCTGATGAAAAACAATGACCCTGGACCTGTCGAAATTTCTCCAGATGGTCAGTAATGGTGTTTTTGAATGTTTAATCTTTTGACTGTAAATGACTGTTGGATAGTGAATTATCACTTTTGGAACTAAAATAAGTGTGTTTAGAGTCATTTCCCTGCCCGAAATCGGTCAAAATAGAAACTTCTTGTAAGAATGGCAATTTTGGTCACTGTGAGGCCTAAAAAGTGGTTATTCAACATGAGGCACGATCCAATTGACATTTTAAATCATTTTTTGTACAGTCCAAAAATCTATTTTCTGATGAAAAACGATGACCCCGGACCTGTCGAACTTTCTCCAGATGGTCAGTAATGGTGATTTTTGAATGTTTAATCTTTTGACTGTAAATGACTGTTGGATGTGAATTATCACTTTTGGAACTAAAAAAAGTGTGTTTAGAGTCATTTTCCTGCCCGAAATCTGTCAAAATAGAAGCTTCTGAGTAGGAGGAAAAACCTGTAAAAATGGCAATTTTGGTCACTGTGAGGATTTAAAAAGTGGTTACTCACCATGAGGCATGATCCAATTGACATTTTGAATCATTTTTTGTACAGTCCAAAAAATCAATTTTCTGATGAAAAACGATGACCTGCTGAACTTTCTCCAGATGGTCAGTAATGGTGATTTTTGAATGTTTAATCTTTTGACTGTAAATGACTGTTGGATAGTGAATTATCACTATTGGAACTAAAATAAGTGTGTTTAGAGTCATTTCCCTGCCCGTAATCGGTCAAAATAGAAACTTCTTGTAAGAATGGCAATTTTGGTCACTGTGAGGCCTAAAAAGTGGTTATTCAACATGAGGCACGATCCAATTGACATTTTGAATCATTTTTTGTACAGTCCAAAAATCAATTTTCTGATGAAAAACAATGATCCCGGACCTGTCAAACTTTCTCCAGATGGTCAATAATGGTGTCTTTTGAATGTTTATTCTTTTGACTGTAAATGACTGTTGGATAGTGAATTTTCACTTTTGGAACTAAAAAAGTGTGTTTAGCGTAATGTTCCTGCCCGTAATCGGTCAAAATAGAAACTTCTTGTAAGAATGGCAATTTTGGTCACTGTGAGGCCTAAAAAAGTGGTTATTCAACATGGGGCATGATCCAATTGACATTTTGAATCATTTTTTGTAGAGTCCAAAAAATCTATTTTCTGATGAAAAACAATGACTCTGGACCTGTCGAACTTTCTCCAGATGGTCAGTAATGGTGTTTTTTGAATGTTTAATCTTTTGACTGTAAATGACTGTTGGATAGTGAATTATCACTTTTGGAACTAAAATAAGTGTGTTTAGAGTCATTTCCCTGCCCGTAATCGGTCAAAATAGAAACTTCTTGTAAGAATGGCAATTTTGGTCACTGTGAGGCCTAAAAAAGTGGTTATTCAACATGAGGCACGATCCAATTGACATTTTGAATCATTTTTTGTACAGTCCAAAAAATCAATTTTCTGATGAAAAACAATGACCCCGGACCTGTCAAACTTTCTCCAGATGGTCAATAATGGTGTCTTTTGAATGTTTATTCTTTTGACTGTAAATGACTGTTGGATAGTGAATTATCACTTTTGGAACTAAAAAAGTGTGTTTAGAGTCATTTTCCTGCCCGAAATCCGTCAAAATAGAAGCTTCTGAGTAGGAGAAAATACCTGTAAAAATGGCAAATTTGGTCACTGTTAGGCTTTAAAAAGTGGTTATTCAACATGGGGCATGATCCAATTGACATTTTGAATCATTTTTTGTAGAGTCCAAAAAATCTATTTTCTGATGAAAAACAATGACCCTGGACCTGTCGAAATTTCTCCAGATGGTCAGTAATGGTGTTTTTGAATGTTTAATCTTTTGACTGTAAATGACTGTTGGATAGTGAATTATCACTTTTGGAACTAAAATAAGTGTGTTTAGAGTCATTTCCCTGCCCGAAATCGGTCAAAATAGAAACTTCTTGTAAGAATGGCAATTTTGGTCACTGTGAGGCCTAAAAAAGTGGTTATTCAACATGAGGCACGATCCAATTGACATTTTAAATCATTTTTTGTACAGTCCAAAAATCTATTTTCTGATGAAAAACTATGACCCCGGACCTGTCGAACTTTCTCCAGATGGTCAGTAAAGGTGATGTTTGAATATTTAATCTTTTGACTGTAAATGACTGTTGGATGTGAATTATCACTTTTGGAACTAAAAAAAGTGTGTTTAGAGTCATTTTCCTGCCCGAAATCTTTCAAAATAGAAGCTTCTGAGTAGGAGGAAAAACCTGTAAAAATGGCAATTTTGGTCACTGTGAGGATTTAAAAAGTGGTTACTCACCATGAGGCATGATCCAATTGACATTTTGAATCATTTTTGTACAGTCCAAAAAATCAATTTTCTGATGAAAAACGATGACCTGCTGAACTTTCTCCAGATGGTCAGTAATGGTGATTTTTGAATGTTTAATCTTTTGACAGTAAATGACTGGTGGATAGTGAATTATCACTTTTGGAACAAAAAAAAGTGTGTTTAGACTCATTTTCCTGCCCGAAATTGGTCAAAATAGAAGCTTATGAGTACGAGGAAAAATCTGTAAAAATGGCAATTTTGGTCACTGTGAGGCTTTAAATAGTGGTTATTGAACATGAGGCACGATCCAATTGACATTTTGAATCATTATTGTACAGTCCAAAAATCCATTTTCGGATGAAAAACGATGACCCCGACCTGTCGAACTTTCTCCAGATGGTCAGAAATGGTGATTTTTGAATGTTTGAACTTTTGACTGTAAATGACTGTTGGAGGTGAATTATCACTTTTGGAACTAAAAAAAGTGTGTTTAGACTAATTTTCCTGCCCGAAATCCGTCAAAATAAAAGCTTCTGAGAAGGAGAAAAAACCTGTAAAAATGGCAATTTTGGTCACTATGAGGCTTTAAAAAGTGGTTATTCACCATGAGGCATGAACCAATTTACATTTTAAAATTATTTTTGTACAGTCCAAAAAATCAATTTTCTGATAAAAAACGATGACCCCGGACCTGTCAAACTTTCTCCAGATGGTCAGTAATGCTGATTTTTGAATGTTTAATCTTTTGACACTAAATGACTGTTGGATGTGAATTATCACTTTTGGAACAAAAAAAGTGTGTTTAGAGTCATTTTCCTGCCCGAAATTAGTCAAAATAGAATCTTCTGAGTAGGAGGAAAAACCTATATAAATGTCAATTTTCGTCACGGTGAGGCTTTAAAAAGTGGTTATTCACCATGAGGCACGATCCACTTGACATTTTGAATCATTTTTTGTACAGTCTAAAAATCAATTTTCTGTTGAAAAACGATGTCCTTGGACCTGTCGATCTTTCTCCAGATGGTCAGTAATGGTGATTTTTGAATATTTAATCTTTTGACTGTAAATGATTGTTGGATGTGAATTATCACTTTTGGAACAAAAAAAATGTGTTTAAAGTCATTTTCCTGCCTGAAATCCGTCAAAATAGAAGCTTCTGAGTAGGAGGAAAAACCTGTAAAAATTGCAATTTTGGTCACTGTGAGGCTTTAAAAACTGGTTATTCACCATGAGGCACGATCCACTTGACATTTTGAATCCTTTTTTGTACAGTCCAAAAAATCAATTTCCTGATGAAAAATGATGAACCCTGACCTGTCGAACTTTCTCCAGATGGTCAGTAATGGTGATTTTTGAATATTTAATCTTTTGACTGTAAATGATTGTTGGATGTGAATTATCACTTTTGGAACAAAAAAAATATGTTTAAAGTCATTTTCCTGCCTGAAATCCGTCAAAATAGAAGCTTCTGAGTAGGAGGAAAAACCTGTAAAAATGGCAATTTTGGTCACTGTGAGGCCTTAAAAAGTGGTTATTCAACATGAGGCACGATCCAATTGACATTTTAAATCATTTTTTGTACAGTCCAAAAAATCAATTTTCTGATGAAAAACGATGACCCCGGACCTGTCGAACTTTCTCCAGATAGTCAGTAATGGTGATTTTTGAATATTTACTCTTTTGACTGTAAATGACTGTTGGATGTGAATTATCACTTTTGGAACTAAAAAAGTGTGTTTAGAGTTATTTTCCTGGCCGAAACCCGTCAAAATAGAAGTTTCTGAGTAGGAGGAAAAACCTATAAAAATGGCAAATTTGATCACTGTGAGGCTTTAAAAAGTGGTTATTCAACATGAGGCATGATCCAATTGACATTTTGAATAATGTTTTGTACAGTCCAAAAATCTATTTTCTGAAGAAAAACAATGACCTGCTGAACTTTCTCCAGATGGTCAGTAATGGTGATTTTTGAATGTTTAATCTTTTGACAGTAAATGACTGTTGGATAGTGCATTATCACTTTTTGAACAAAAAAAAGTGTGTTTAGACTCATTTTCCTGCCCGAAATTGGTCAAAATAGAAACTTCTGAGTAGGAGTAAAAGTCTGTAAAAATTGCAATTTTGGTCAGTGTGAGGCCTAAAAAAGTGGTTATTCAACATGAGGCACGATCCAATTGACATTTTGAATCAATTTTTGTACAGTCCAAAAATCCATTTTCTGATGAAAAACGATGGAACTTTCTCCAGATGGTCAGTAAAGGTTATTTTTGAATATTTAATCTTTTGACAGTAAATGACTGTTGGATGTGAATTACCACTTTTGGAACAAAAAAAAGTGTGTTTAGAGTCATTTTCCTGCCCGAAATTTTTCAAAATTGAAGCTTCTGAGTAGGAGGAAAAACCTGTAAAAATGGCAATTTTGGTCACTGTGAGGCTTTAAAAAGTGGTTATTCACCAGGAGGCACGATCCACTTGACATTTTGAATCATTTTTTGTACAGTCTAAAAAATCAATTTTCTGATGAAAAACAATGACCCCGGACCTGTTGAACTTTCTCCAGAAGGTCAGTAAAGGTTATTTTTGAATATTTAATCTTTTGACAGTAATGACTGTTGGATGTGAATTATCACTTTTGGAACAAAAAAAAGTGTGTTTAGAGTCTTTCTTCTGCCTGAAATCCGTCAAAATAGAAGCTTCTGAGTAGGAGGAAAAACCTGTAAAAATGGCAATTTTGGTCACTGTGAGGCTTTAAAAAGTGGTTATTCACCATGAGGCATGATCCACTTGACATTTTGAATCATTTTTTGTACAGTCCAAAAAATAATTTTCTGATGAAAAACGATGACCCGGACCTGTTGAACTTTCTCCAGATGGTCAGTAATGGTGATTTTTGAATATTTAATCTTTAGACTGTCAATGATTGCTGGATGTGAATTGTCACTTTTGGAACTAAAAAAAGTGTGTTTAGAGTCATATTCCTGCCCGAAATCAATCAAAATAGAAGCTTTTGAGTAGGAGGAAAAACCTGAAAAAATGGCAATTTTGGTCACTGTGAGGCTTTAAAAAGTGGTTACTCACCATGAGGCATGATCCAATTGACATTTTGAAATCATTTATTGTACAGTCGAAAAAATCAATTTTCTGATGAAAAGCGATGACCTGTTGAACTTTCTCCAGATGGTCAGTAATGGTGATTTTTGAATATTGAATCTTTTGACTGTAAATGATTGTTGGATGTGAATTATCACTTTTGGAACAAAAAAAATATGTTTAAAGTCATTTTCCTGCCTGAAATCCATCAAAATATAAGCTTCTGAGTATGAGCAAAAACCTGTAAAAATGGCAATTTTGGTCACTGTGAGGCTTTAATAACTGGTTATTCACCATGAGGCACGATCCACTTGACATTTTGAATCATTTTTTGTACAGTCCAAAAAATCAATTTTCTGATGAAAAAAGATGGAACTTTCTCCAGATGGTCAGTAAAGGTTATTTTTGAATATTTAATCTTTTGACAGTAAATGGCTGTTGGATGTGAATTATCTCTTTTGGAACAAAAAAAAGTGTGTTTAGAGTCATTTTCCTGCCCGAAATGTTTCAAAATTGATGCTTCTGAGTAGGAGGAAAAACCTGTAAAAATGGCAATTTTGGTCACTGTGAGGCTTTAAAAAGTGGTTATTCACCAGGAGGCACGATCCACTTGACATTTTGAATCATTTTTTGCACAGTCTAAAAAATCAATTTTCTGATGAAAAACAATGACCCGGACCTGTCGAACTTTCTCCAGATGGTCAGTAATGGTGATTTTTGAATATTTAATCTTTTGACAGTAAATGACTGTTGGATGTGAATTATCACTTTGGAACTAAAAAAAGTGTGTTTAGAGTCATATTCCTGCCCGAAATCAATCAAAATAGAAGCTTTTGAGTAGGAGGAAAAACCTGAAAAAATGGCAATTTTGGTCACTGTGAGGCTTTAAAAGTGGTTATTCACCAGGAGGCACGATCCACTTGACATTTTGAATCATTTTTGTACAGTCTAAAAATTAATTTTCTGATGAAAAACAATGACCCCGGACCTGTTGAACTTTCTCCAGAAGGTCAGTAAAGGTTATTTTTGAATATTTAATCTTTTGACAGTAATGACTGTTGGATGTGAATTATCACTTTTGGAACAAAAAAAAGTGTGTTTAGAGTCTTTCTTCTGCCTGAAATCCGTCAAACTAGAAGCTTCTGAGTAGGAGGAAAAACCTGTAAAAATGGCAATTTTGGTCACTGTGAGGCTTTAAAAAGTGGTTATTCACCATGAGGCACGATCCACTTGACATTTTGAATCATTTTTTGTACAGTCCAAAAAATCAATTTTCTGATGAAAAACAATGAGCTTAGAGCGCCCGGGTGGGAGAACCTGACATTCTCCAGATGGTCAGTAAAGGTGATTTTTGAATATTTAATCTTTTGACTGTAAATGACTGTTGGATGTGAATTATCACTTTTGTAACTAAAAAAAGTGTGTTTAGAGTCATTTTCCTGCAAGAAATTGGTCAAAATAGAAGCTTATGAGTGGGAGTAAAAACCTGTAAAAATGGCAACTTTGGTCACTGTGAGGCTTTAAAAAGTGGTTATTCACCATGAGGCACGATCCACTTGACTTTCTGAATCATTTTTTGTACAGTCCAAAAAATCAATTTTTCTGATAAAAAACGATACTCTCGGACCTGTCAAACTTTCTCCAGATGGTCAGTAATGGTGATTTTTGAATGTTTTATCTTTTGACTGTAAATGACTGTTGGATGTGAATTACCACTTTTGGAACAAAAAAGTGTGTTTAGAGTCATTTTCCTGCCCGAAATTAGTCAAAATAGAAGCTTCTGAGTAGGAGGAAAAACCTATAAAAATTGCAATTTTAGTCACTGTGAGGCTTTAAAAAGTGGTTATTCAACATGAGTCACGATCCACTTGACATTTTGAATCATTTTTTGTACAGTCCATAAAATCAATTTTCTGATGAAAAACGATGACCTCGGACCTGTCAAACTTTCTCCAGATGGTCAGTAATGGTGATTTTTGAATGTTTTATCTTTTGACAGTAAATGACTGTGAGATGTGAATTATCACTTTTGGAACAAAAAAAAGTGGGGCATATTCTCAAGAACGTGTGGTAACCACCGCAAGTTTAGCTTAACGCAACTTTGCATATCGCAGTCTATCGCGGGAAAACAACGCCGTGTTAACATAGTATTCCCAACCTGGCGGCACCATGTGATAGTCCCACGATAACACGTCAAATGACCGCGTTAAAATTAACGCGACGCCGCAAAAATGTGAAAAACGAACGCGAATAAAATTGCGATGAGGCCAACCGCGATACAAAAATCAGCGATAACCAGCGACAGGCCTGCAATTCCCACGCGTCATGCGGGAAAATGCACTATAAAAGCTGAACAAGAAAAAAACACCATAAACAAAATAAACTTCGTAGCAACATGGATGCACCCGGAACGAATGCCCAGGTCAACGCGAACCCCAGGTCAACGCGAACCCCACAAGCCCCACAGACCACCAGCAAGGAACCTCGGGGTCGGGGAAGGCCAAGGAGAAGAGGAAGAGGAAGACGGGGTACAGTCCGCATGACAACCGGATCGTTCGTCACAGAGGTGGCAGAGCACTAACAACAACTGTCCGTCACCTCCACCGTGTCATTGGCAACACAGACGGAAAAATCGCATTCCATCGTGAATGCACCCGGAATGTCGAGGAGGCCAAGATGCACTGGCACGATGTGAAAAGCCAAACCAAGCAGAAACCTGCTGCCAACAGGAAGGCAGCAACGGCGAATGGAGGTGGGAGTCCTGCGCCACAGGAGGAGCTGGTGAAAATGGTGGCCACAGTCATCAGTGTGGAGACAGTGCAAGGAGTCGGGAGTCCTTACACTGCTTGACATGACCTGACACAAAATCAACAAGGTGAGTAACGAACAGGGACTGTGGGTACGGGCACAATGGCACACATGCACAACGACATGTAGCACACTGCACACCCACAATGACCCTGGGTCACATCCCTGATCACCGTGGCACACTGCAGCACACATACAAACATCAAGAAGGCCCCCGTCCACCTTGTGCGCAAAGGGGTCCCACCCCACACATCACCAATTACACAACACACACATGCACCCGTGTGAAACACAGCAAAGATGCGTATGTGAGAGCCACACTGACAATGCAAGTGACACCACATGACGAGCAGCATGGCTGGAGTACAATCACCATGACATTGTGCACACCATGAGACTGAGGTGGCTGAGTGTGGACCACATCCAGAAAGGAGCAGGTCACACTCTGACACATCCACGTGCACAAACAACCACTGACATCAACAATACATCTGCAGACAAACAATGCACAAGAGTACAAAAACCGTCCAAGAGCACAAATGACCCAAGTCGCCAACATCACAACACCTTAAAAGCACAAAAGCCAAAGGCACACCGCCTCCAAGGGATAAGGGGCAGCAAAATCACAGCTGCAGGTGCGATTCTCACTCAATGCTGCACACACACATAGCAACGACAGCACATCCACATGGACGACAATGTGGTACACAGTGCAGCGCTTACACTGCAGAACAGAGGACACAACTGGGTCCGCCTGTGCGTAGAAAATGGCCAATCACATCTGACATAGCAGGAAACTGTGCGATGCAAATGTACGTGTACAACCTCACCTACGTCATGTAGTCCAAATGTCCACTGTCCCGCATCAAATAGTCCGCCCCTCCCAAACAGTCACAATGTACATTGTCATGCAGTCTGTATGTAAATTTGAACAATGCGGCAACATACATGCCAACACAATGTCAACAAGCATCTCTCCTTCACATTGCAGAGGGACAAACAACACCTCCAGCAGAGCAGACCAGACAACTGTACAGTGATGCTGAAGAGGACCTCCACACTTCCGACAACGACGCCCTACAACAGTCCATGGACATCTTAGGCAATCGACTTCCAGGAGCAGGGCAGCACTGCTGCATCGAGGATATCCCACCCCCTGCACAGACAACACAGCTGGACGCACCCACCACCCCGGCTGGCTCCCAGCAGCCCACCGAAGCACACATCGCATTCCAAGGTCAGGTGTCAGACTGCCAGAAGGGGGTGGCCGAACATGTGCGGGTGGGGTACTACCTCATGGAAGCTAAACTAGATCACATACGTGGGTGTCTAAGTCCCATCAGGGACCACCTACACTCCCCAACGGAGACCCACACTGCGACAGAGACACATGCCTCTGCACATTTCCAGTACTGAACCACACCCAGAGCCATGGGATAATCATCCACAACCCCACGCTGGACTGGCGTACGCCGGCCCAGTTCACTCCTCTTACGTATTCAGTGGGGGATGACAAAGCTACATGTGAAATGTCTCACCCGCTGCCTGCGGTGACATGGCTGCGACCTCTGTACACAGCACAATGTAATGTTGTAGGGCCTGGGGCCCTAATGCATACATCATGAGCACATGGACACACTCAGATAGTTCGTTGAACTGGCTACGGGCTCGTGCGCTCGACACCTTTATTGGCATGGTCACATGTACAGTGACGCATGTGCTGGATGTGTGTGGGGTGAGTGTAAGCCAGCCCTCAAGGAGTCGTTGGTGCTGGCAACAACTTGAACAGTGATCACAATTAAAGCGGAAACAGAAAACACCAGCATAACAGGAACAACTGTGCAGCATCATGGTGGTAGCCGGAGAAAGTACAGTGTTCACCCAACATGCAAGCAGAATGGTCCATGATTTGTGGTGCACTGAGTTAGTGGCACCTGAAGAGCTGAGCAGGGTATCAAGCTGATGATGGCACCCACGACAGGTGTGAGCAACTCTGATAGTCTGGCAGTAAGACACTTCCGACTCTGGCACCTGTGGTTTGGAGTTGGTCCTGGCGGTGGTGGCGTGCGCATCCTGCGGTGATGCTACGTCCGGGCAGGCCAGGACTCGATTTGATGTGTGAGTCCAGGTGGACCGCAGTTGCGGCCGGAGGCAGCGGACAGCGCAGGGGCACAGACGCATGGCTAAGATGACCCCCAGTCCATCGACCCAGAGGCCATCCAATATGCTATCAGACAGGGGCCATGACTTGAGCTGCACAGAGTTCGTAGCCCCGGATGCACTGCGGCCAGCACAGGCACACCGCCACGGGACGGTAACTTGCAGTGCAGTGAGATAGGGCCACGCGAGGTGAGCGGGTCCTCATCGATTTCGAATGTGAATGTAGTGGAGGTTTGCGGGGGACAGTGGAAGGTGTCCTCCAGGGCATGATGCAGAGGGCAGAAGCCGGCCGGAAGCGGCAAATGGAGGAGTGGAATGCTACATCCTAATTTTTGCCACAAAGTAAGTATCACCGACATGATGATGAAGACAACCCCCAGTCCATAGACTCAGTCGCAACCAAAGTTCAACCAGAAAGTGTCCATGGATGTCGGGGAACAGACTTAGTGGCACCGCAGCTGAAAGGGGATGCTGTCTGCGATGAGGCCAGTACAATGATATCAAGTCTGCCTTTAATGAATCATGACTGAATTCCCAATGTGTGACCTACTCGACCGCAGTGTAGGCCGAAGGCATAGTCATCAAGGGCCCACAGACACGTGTGGTTGGGATGCCATGCACATACTTTGTGTCACCACATCGAAGGGAGTATAGTGATTTGAACTCTGCATTGATATGTGTACTCAGCCATTGTATAATCAAGACTCAGTTCCAAATGTGTGACCTACTTGACCGCAGTGTGGGCCCGAGGCAGCGGTCAGCAGGGGCCCACAGCCACGTGTCATTGGCCCACGATGCACAGAGTTAGTGACACCAGAGCAGTTGTCGGCAGTGTCCGATCACCTCCATAACAATGACCCTTTTCTCCTCCGGACTGAACCGCGTCTTCCTCTTACTCGTCTCCATGCGTACAATGATATGAACTCCGCCATGCAAAAATTAAGACTCAGTTCCACATGTGTGACCTACTCGACCACAGTGTAGGCCGAAGGCAGTAGTCAGCAAGGGACCACAGACAGGTGTAGTTCGAATGCTATGCACAGAGTTGGTGGCACCACATCGAAGGGAGTACAGTGATATAAACTCAGCTATAAAGTGTGTACTCTGCCATTGCATAATCAAGACTCAGTTCCAAATGTGTGACCTACTTGAAGGTAGTGTAGACCGGAGGCAGCGGTAGAGTACGTCAACGAGAAAGGAGTAAAGCGGGCCTGTGTCGCGGAGGCCGTGATGGTCTGAGGAGGCTGCCAAGGTCGGGGGCTTTGGGCTTGGAGCTTGCGCTGGCACGTGGTGGGCCCTCTTTGACACACGCCAGTGTCGGCAGGTGAGCAGTGAGGCCTGGCTGCGCAGGGGTGGGCATGATGGGTTCGGGGACCAGCGGCCTGGGGTGCAGCAGGCGCACAGGATCGCAGGCCACACCGCTCATGGTGATGGCGTCGGCCTCGTGGAAGGGTGGGAGGTGCCGCCCTGGCAGACACGTTGGGCATTCCAGAAGAGAACCACGCCCAGAGCTACGTGCTTTTTATTCACACCCCTATGCTGGCCTGGCGTACGCCGGGCCAGCCCACTCCGCACACGCTTACAGGGAGGGACGTCACAAGCTACATTTCCATGATCTTCCCCACTGGCTGGGGTGACATGGTTGCGTCCACTGTCCACTACACTCCAAACACCAGCAGGGCATGTAGACATGGATATGTCTGTGATCTGCTTACTGCAGTCTGTCCAGCACATCTCCGCCACACTTGGCATTGTGTACATTCTCATTCATGGGTCACTTGCCTCCTTCGCACATGCCTGGTTCCCACCTCTCCCCACATTCCGCTATTGTGTGGCTGAGGTGCCATGCCATTGATGGCTCATGTATATGGCTAACCAAGGTTGCCACAGTAAGTTGTGCTGTCGTGTCTGGTGGTTGGGCATGTTGTTTGGCATGTTGTATGTGATTTTGTGACGTGTGCAGTGCCAGAGTTGTGGGTTGCATGATTGTGGAGTTGAGGTGTGTGGTGTGTTCATTTGGTTCTTGCCAACGAGCAGTGCATTCCCATAGGTGCCATCCTGGAAGCGCTGGTTGATGTTGGACTGTCGGAAGATGAAGGAATCATGCACACTGCCTGGGTAGTTGGCTACGACATTGGTGAAGAGTCCCCTGTGGTCCACTATTGCCTGCACATTGATGGAATGCGTGTGATTTCTGTTGTGGTAATTGTGTGCAGTGTCGGCAGGGGGCACAAGTAGGACATGTGTGCAGTCGATTGCCCCCAACACGTGCGGGAATCCACCTATGGCATATAGTCCTTGCTTGGTCTCCAGCTGTTCCTGCGCATTGTGGGGGACGTATAGGTACTGGGGTACCTAGCTGATGATGGCATCCAGGACAGGTGTGAGGAACTTGGATGGGGCTGGCTGTGAGACTCCTCCGACTCTGGTGGTTGTTGGTTGGGAGGTACCAGAGGCCAACAGGTGCAGCACAGCCAGCAGCTTTGTCTGCGGAGGGATGTTGGTTGTCCGCTGTGTTGGTACCATCAGCCTGTGGGCAATGATGTTCAGGATGCAGAGGATGGTTGTCCTTTTGAGCCTGTAGTGGGCATTGACATTGTCTGGTGTTAGGTCTGTGAGGCTGGTGCATTTCCTGAAGGTCCACTGTCTTTGTCTGCACTGCCTCTGTGGTGGTCCGGGGGCGGGGGGATCCGGGGGGTTGGTGGTCCAGCGGGTGGTGGCGGTGGGTGTTGTTGCACTGTCGGGGCTCCGGGATGCATGGTGAGTGGCTCCATGGCATCTTTTGTTCTTCATGTGTGGCTCTGGGCTGGGCTCCCTTTGATGGTGCAGCTTGTCGTCCGACTTTACACCAGGTCAGAGCAGGTGTTAATTTTCTGCTGCTAACGCACCTTATCGCCTGTTTTGTGGTCTTATCGCCGATGTGGCTGATCATTGAGAATGTTGGGGTGTGGTGTTGTTGCGGATTTTTGCTCAGAAACGCCTACTCTGCATCTCATTAGCGATAGTTGCTGGGGTCATCTGTGGCGATGTTTTTTGCGGATGCTTTCGCATGTAAACTGGTGGTATCGGCTGTTAGCACCAGCTTGTGAATGGGGCGATAAATTTATCGCGACTTTGGCTGCGATAAAGTGCCGATAACTCGGCGATAGCTCCTTGAGAATATGCCCCAGTGTGTTTAGAGTAATTTTACTCCCTGAAATTGGTCAAAATAGAAGCTTCTGAGTAGGAGGAAAAACCTGTAAAAATGGCAAATTTGGTTACTGTGAGGCTTTAAGAAGTCGTTATTCAACATGAGGCATGATCCAATTGACTTTTTGAATCATTTTTTTGTACAGTCCAAAACATCAATTTTCTGATGAAAAACAATGACCCCGGACCTGTCGAACTTTCTCCAGATGTTCAGTAATGGTGATTTTTGAATTTTTAATCTTTTGACTGTAAATGACTGTAGGATGTGAATTATCACTTTTGGAACAAAATAAAGTGTGTTTAGAGTCATTTTCCTGCCCGAAATTGGTCAAAATAGAAGCTCCTGAGTAGGAGGAAAAATCTGTAAAAATGGCAATTTTGGTCACTGTGAGGCTTTAAAAAGTGGTTATTCAACATGAGGCACGATCCAATTGACATTTTGAATCATTTTTTGTACAGTCCAAAAAATCAATTTTCTGATGAAAAACGATGACCCCGTACCTGTCAAACTTTCTCCAGATGGTCAGTAATGGTGATTTTTGAATATTTAATCTTTTGACTGTAAATGACTGTTGGATGTGAATTATCACTTTTGGAACTAATAAAAAGAGTGTTTAGAGTCATTTTCCTGCCCGAATTCCGTCAAAATAGAAGCTTCTGATTAGGAGAAAACCTCAGTAAAAATTGCAATTTTGGTCACTCTGAGGCTTTAAAAAGTGGTTATTCACCATGAGGCATGATCCAATTGACATTTTGAATAATTTTTTGTACAGTCCAAAAAATCAATTTTCAGATGAAAAACGATGACCCCGGACCTGTCAAACTTTCTCAAGATGGTCAGTAATGGTGATTTTTGAATGTTTAATCTTTTGACTGTAAATGACTGTTGGATGTGAATTATCACTTTTGGAACAAAAAAGTGTGTTTAGAGTCATTTTCCTGCCCGAAATAGGTCAAACTAGGAGCTACTGAGTAGGAGGAAAAGTCTGTAAAAATGGCAATTTTGTTCACTGTGAGGCTATAAAAAGTGGTTATTCAACAAGAGGCATGATCCAATTGACATGTTGAATCATTTTTTGTACAGTCCAAAAAATCAATTTTCTGACGAAAAACGATGACCCCGGACCTGTCGAACTTTCTCCAGATGGTCAGTAATGGTGATTTTTGAATGTTTAATCTTTTGACTGTAAATGACTTTTGGATAGTGAATTATCACTTTTGAAACTAAAATAAGTGTGTTTAGAGTCATTTCCCTCCCCGAAATCGGTCAAAATAGAAACTTCTGAGTAGGAGTAAAAGTCTATAAAAATGGCAATTTTGGTCACTATGAGGCCTAAGAAAGTGGTTATTCAACATGAGGCACCATCCGCTTGAAATTTTGAATCATTTTTTGTACAGTCCAAAATATCACTTTTCTGATGAAAAATGATGACCCCGGACCTGTCAAACTTTCTCCAGATGGTCAGTAAAGGTGATTTTTGAATATTTAATCTTTTGACTGTAAATGACTGTTGGATGTGAATTATCACTATTTGTACTAAAACCAGTGTGTTTAGAGTCATTTTCCTGCCCGAAATACGTCAAAATAGAAGCTTCTGAGTAGGAGGAAAAACCTGTAAAAATGGCAATTTTGGTCACTGTGAGGCTTTAAAAAGTGGTTATTCAACATGAGGCACGATCCAATTGACATTTTGAATCATTTTTTGTACAGTCCAAAAAATCAATTTTCTGATGAAAAACGATGACCCCGTACCTGTCAAACTTTCTCCAGATGGTCAGTAATGGTGATTTTTGAATATTTAATCTTTTGACTGTAAATGACTGTTGGATGTGAATTATCACTTTTGGAACTAATAAAAAGTGTGTTTAGAGTCATTTTCCTGCCCGAATTCCGTCAAAATAGAAGCTTATGAGTAGGAGAAAAAACCTGTAAAAATGGCAATTTTGGTCACTGTGAGGCTTTAAAAAGTGGTTATTCAACATGAGGCACGATCCAATTGACATTTTGAATAATTTTTGTACAGTCCAAAAAATCAATTTTCAGATGAAAAACGATGACCCCGGACCTGTCAAACTTTCTCAAGATGGTCAGTAATGGTGATTTTTGAATGTTTAATCTTTTGACTGTAAATGACTGTTGGATGTGAATTATCACATTTGGGGGCATATTCACAAGGAGCTATCGCCGAATTAACGGCACTTTATCGCAGCCAAAGTCGTGATAAATTTACCCCCGCATTCACAAGCCGGTGTTAACAGCCCACAGCACCAGTTTACCCGCGATAGCAGCCGCAAAAAACATCGCCACAGAGGACCCTCGCAAATATCGCTAATGAGATGCAGAGTAGGCGTTCCCGTGACAAAAACCGAGACATCAGCACACCTCAACATTCACAACGACCAGCCACATCCGCGATAAAAACACAAAACAGGCGATAAGGCGCGTTAGCACCAGGAAATCTACACCTGCTCTGACCTGGTGTAAAGTCGGACGGCAGCCAGCACCACAAAAGGGAGCACAGCCCAGGGCCACAACCGAAGGGCAACAGATGCCATGGAGCCAAACATCAATCAGCCCGGACACCCAAGAGGGCCACAACACCCACCCCCACCACCCCAGGACCCCATCCCACACCCAGAACACCCCCCGGACCAACACAGACGCAGCGCAGACAAAGACAGCGGAACCCCAGGAAACGTACCAGCCGCACAGACCCAACATCTGACAATGTCACCTTCCACTCCAGGCTGAAAGGGACAACCAACCTATGCATCCTGACCATCATCGCCTAACAGGCCTACGGCAACAACACAGCGGACAACCAACATCCCACCCCACACAAGCTGATGGCGTGGCTGCACCTGTTGGCCCCTCTGACCCCCCATCCAACACCCGCCAGAGTCGGAGGAGTCCCACAGCCAGCCACATCCAAGTCCCCCACACCTGTCCTGGACATCACCATCACCCTGGTACCCCAGTCCCCATACGTACAACACAATGCACATGATCCGCTGGAGACCAAGCAAGGACCATACGCCATAGCAGGATGCACTCACTTGTTGGGGGGAACACACAGCACACATGTACTACCTGTGCCCCCTGGTGACACAGCACACAATCACCGCAACAGGAAGCACACGTCTCACACCAATGTGCAGGCAACAACAGAACACTGTGGAACACCCAACAATGTCGCCTTCAAATACACAGCCAGTGTGCATGATACCTTCATCCTCCGACACTCCATCATCAACCAGTGTTCCCAGGATGGCAACAAGGTAAATGTACAGCCCCTTGGCAATATACAAATGAACACCCCACACACCTCAACACCACAACCATGCAACTCACAACTCTGGCAATGCACACGTCACAAAATCACATACAACAGGCACAACAATATGCCCACCCACCAGACACGACAGAACAACTTACAATGTCCACATGGGCAAGCCCTGAAAATCAGCCAGCAACGGCATGGCACCTCAGCCACATACTATCCGAATGTGGGGAGAGGTGGCAACCAGGCATGTGTGAAGGATGCAGTAGAACCATGATTGGGAAAGTACACAATGCCAACAGTGCCGGAGATGTGCTGGACACCTCGCAGTATGCAGAACACACCCATATCCATGGCGACATACACCGCTTGCATATGGAGTGTAGTGGACAGTGGACGCCACCATGTCACCACAGCCAGTGGGGGACCTCGCGGACATGTTGCCTGTTACACCCCCCCTAAGCGTCAGCGGAGTGGGATGGCCCAGCGTACGCCACGCCAGCATAGGGGTGTGAATAAAAACCACGTAGGCCTGGGTGTGGTCCACTTCCGGAAAGACCCACGTCTCTGCCAGGGCGGCGCCTCCCAGCTCACCACGAGGCCGACGCCATCCCCGTGAGCGGAGTTGCCTGAGATGCCGTGCGCCTGCCGGACCCCGGCACGCTGGTCCACGAACCCGTCAGGCCAGCCCCTGCTCAGCCAGGCCACACTGATCACCTTCCGACACCGGCATGTGTCAAGGAGGGCCCACCACGTGCCGGCGCAAGCCACAAGCCCGAGGCCCGAGACCTTGGCAGCCACCTCAGACCATCACAGCTGCCACAACACCGGCCCGCTTTATTCCTTTTTCGTTGACGTACTCCACTGCCGCCCCCGGCCTACTCTTCGGACCAGTAGGTCCCACATGTGGAACTGTGTCTTGAGTCATGAATGGCAGTGACCCCAGCGGCCACAGCACCAGACCCCCCCAGTTCAGTGAGGCATAGTTCCATATGGGCATCTTGCGACACATGGTGCCACTAACCCTGTTCAACGCCAGCCTGCGACACGTGGTGCCACTAACCCTGTTCAACGCCAGGCTGCTACATGTGGTGCCACTAACCCTGTTCAACACCAGGCTGCTACACGTGGTGCCACTAACCCTGTTCAACGCCAGGCTGCTACATGTGGTGCCACTGAACCTGAACTACGCAGGCCGGTGGGGCCATCCAACCTATGCCGGCGACACTCGGTGAATGGGTCGTGCTGACCGCTGCATCAGGCCTATACCACGGTCAGGTAGGTCACACATTTGGAACTGAGTCTTGATTACACTATGGCAGTGAACATCATTTAAGGCAGATAACAATACACTGTACACCCTCCGATGTGGTGGCAACAAGTCTGTGCATGGCATCACAACCACACGTGTCTGTGGGCCTACGCGTACCACTGCCCTTGGCCTACGCTGCGCACGAGTGGGATCACTGATTTGTAACTGAACATCGGTAATTCAGAAGGCAGAATACATTTCCTCGTACGCATGGAGGGGCGTAAGAGGATGACATGTTGCAGTCCGGAGGGAACAGGATCAGCGTCACGGAGGTGATTGAACACTACCGACAACTGCCACTGTGTCACCAACTCTGTGCCTCGCGAGCCAACGACCCGTGGCTGTGGGCCACTGCTGACCTCTGCCTCCGGCCTACACTGCGGTCCAGTAGGTCACAGAGCCTTGATTTGGCATTCTTGGAGTTCACATCTGTGTACGGGCATCATCGCAGACTGCATGCCCTCACAGCACCTGTGCCACTAAGTTTGTTCCCCGACATTCATGGACACTCACTGGTCAGACATTGGTGGCGTTTGAGTCCATGGACTAGGGGCTAGTTTTCATCCTCATGTAGCTGATCCCGAATTGTTGGTGAGGACGAGGGTTGCGCTTTCCACTCCTCCATTTGCTGCTTCCAGATAACATCAGACCTTCCGCATCATGCCCTGGAGGACACCTTCCACTGTCCCCCGAAACCCTCTGCAACATACACCTCGGACATTGATGGGGACCCGCTCAGGTCGCATGGCCCATCTGACTGCACCACGTCCCTGTCCCATGGCTGCGTGCCTGTGCCGGCCGTAGTGTATCCGGGGCCACTAACTCTGTGCTGCTCAGGCCTAGGACCCCATCTTCTGAGACATTGAATGGCCTCCGTAGCGATGGTCTTGGGGTCATCAACGCCATGTGTCTGTGGCCCTGCGCTGTCTGCCTCCTCCGGCCCCAACTGCGGTCCACCAGGGCCCACACATGGCATCGAGTCTTGACCGGCCCGGACGTCGCATCACCGCAGGAGGCACACGCCACCACCACAAGGACCAGCTTCAACCGCCATCTGCCAGAGTCCAAACGGTGGTCCTGACAGACCTAAGGAGTTGCTCAGACATGTCGTGGATGCCATCATCGGACTGATACCCTGCTCAGCACTACAGGTGCCAGTGACTCAGTGCACCGCAGGCCATTGTCAGTTACTGATTGAGTTTTGTGCTGTTGTGAGGTTGCGCAGCAATGTCACCTCATGCAGTGGGGAAGACCTGGGACTATGATGAGGAAGATTTGTCAAGTGTGCGGAAGGGAGAGGGCACAGACAATGGGAGGGCAGGAGGCAACAGCCCCACGGCAGGAATGCAGACTGGTGGTGGTAGTCAAGCTACACACCCGTAACTATTGCTGGGTATTGCGCTGTGGACTGCGGACGCAACTGTCACCTCAGGCAGTGTGGGAGACCTGGGACGTTGATGAGGAAGTTGATGCAGGTGTAACACACCCAATTGCATCTGCATCAGGACTGATCCGAAGGGACACAATCCTAGCAACTTCTTCACATGAGCGCGCTCTTCTCTAGTGCCCCTGCCTCAGTGCACTGCAACTCAAGGAACGTCCAGACTGAATATTGGGTGACTTCTGTCCTTACTCTGGATCCCTCCATGTTGCTCTGCAGTTGACTCTGTTATGCTGGTATTTTCTGTTTCCATTGCACTGGTGTCCACTGTTCAGGTTGTTGGCAGCACCAAGCACTCCGTGCAGGCTGGCTTATACTCACCCCACACACATCCAGCACAGGGGTCACTGTACATGTGGCCCTGCCAACAAAGGGGCCGGGCACACATGCCCGTGGCCAGTTCAGTATGATATGTGCATGTGTCTCTGTGGAGGTGTGGGTCTCCTTTGTAGGGTGTGGGGGGTCCCTGAAGGGTATTGGACACCCATGTATGTGTTCTAGTTCGCATTCTATGGGTTTGGCAACACCCTCACCTGTTGGGCCACCTCCTTTTGGCGTTCTGCCACCTGGCATTGGAATGCCATGTGTGGGTGGGTGAAGTGTTGTGAGCCAGCCGTGATTGCGGGTGCTTCATGCTGTGTGGTCTGTTGCAGGGGCTGGGTTCTCCTCTGAGTGGCTTGTCTGCCCTGGTCCTGGTGGTGGGTTGTGTGGGATGTCCATGGGCTGTTTAAGGGAGTCGGTGTCTGGGCTGTGGTGTTCGTCTCGGGCATCACTGATGGGTTGTCTGTTCTGACCTGCTGGAGGTGTTGTTTGTCCCTCTGCATTGGCAAGGGGAGGTGCATGTTGGCATTGTGTTGGCGCCTTGTTCTTGTCGACATGCAGACTGTGTGATGATGTACATTGTGAGTGTTTGGGCGGTGGTAGCTATTTGAGTTGGGACAGTGTCCATTTGGCCTACATGGCTGATGTGGGGTTGTAGGGGTAGATGTGCATCTCACAGTTCCCTGCTCTGTCCGATGTGATTGTTCTGTTACTGTGCCTGGTTGGACCCAGTTCTGCAGTGTGGGTGTTGCACTTTGTGCCACATTGTCATGGTATGTGCTGTGATTGCTATGAGTGTGTGCTGCAGTGTGCCACAGGGATGGGGGACATGTCCCTGGGTAATTGTGGGTGTGCAGTGTGTTACACCTCATTGTGCATGTGTGGCATTGTGCCCATCACCCACTGTCCCCCCAGTCCCTGTTGGATCCTCACCCTGTTGTTGTTGTGTCAGGTCCTGTTGGGCTGTGTCCGTACTCCCTACTCCTTGCACCCTCACGGAACACTGATGACTGTGGCCTGGGTTTCCTCCTGCTCTTCCTGTGGTGCTGGACTGCCACCTCCTGTCGCCATTGCTGCCTTCCTGTTGGCAGCGGGTTTGTACCTGGTTTAGGTTGTCAGGTCCTGCTGGCGCCTCTTGGCCTCCTGGATTGGCCTCCTGGGCTCTGCGACTGCATTCCAGGCGGTCTGCTTTTGGGTCATTTGCTGGTAGTGTTCTGTCGCCTCCGTGGCCTTGGTCATGTTTTCCTGCGGTCTGCACCCCGTCTTCCTCTCCCTTTTCTCCTCGGCCTTCCCTGACCCACTTGTTCCTTGCTGGTGGTCTGTGGGGGCTGTGGTGTTGGCATTGCCCTCTGCGCTGGGTCAGGGTGCATGGATGTTGCTACATGCTTTGGCTTGTTTCTGGTGTGTTGTGCCTGTGGTTTTTATGGTGCAATTCCCCGCCAGACGCGTGGGAGTTGCAGGCCTAAAGCTGCTTTTCGCAGCTTTTTGTACCGCGATTGGCCTCATCGCATGATTTCTCGCGTTCGCGTTTCGCATTTTTTGGGCGTGGTGTTGATTTACACGCTGACATTTGACGCGTTATCTGGAGACTATCGCATGCTACCGGTTATTTTCCCATGATAGGCTGCGTTATTGAGAGTTGCGTTACGCTACTCTTGCGGTAGTTATCACACATTCTTGTGAATATACCCCTTGGAACTAAAAAAAGTGTGTTTAGAGTCATTTTCCTGCCTGAAATTGGTCAAAATAGAAGCTTCTTAGTCGGAGTAAAAGTCTGTAAAAATTGCAATTTTGGTCACAGTGAGGCCTAAAAAAGTGGTTATTCAACATGAGGCACGATCCAATTGATATTTTCAATCATTTTTTGTACAGTCCAAAAAATCCGTTTGCTGATGAAAATTGATGACCCCGGACCTGTCGAACTTTCTCCAGATGGTCAGTAATTGTGATTTCTGAATATTTATTCTTTTGACTGTAAATTACTTTTGTATGTGAATTATCCCTTTTGGAACTAAAAAAAGTGTTTTTAGAGTCATTTTCCTGCCCGAATTCTGTCAAAATAGAAGCTTCTAAGTAGGATGAAAAACATGTAAAAATGGCAATTTTGGTCACTGGGAGGCCTTAAAAAAGGTTACTCACCATGAGGCATGATCCAATTAACATTTTGAATCATTTTTTGTACAGTCCAAAATATCAATTTTCTGATGAAAAACAATGACCCTGGACCTGTCAAACTTTCTCCAGATGGTCAGTAAAGGTGATTTTTGAATATTAGGGGGCATATTAGCAAGACCGGTGATAAAATTATCGCCGTTTTAGCGGCAGGAAACTGCCGCTAAAACGGCGATAATAGGCTTGCTAATATGCGTTATAGAATTCCAATAGAAGCCCAGGTTAGATGTGCAGGACATCTAACCTGGGCTTCTATTGGAATTCTATACGCATATTAGCAAGCCCATTATCGCCGTTTTAGCGGCAGTTTCCTGCCGCTAAAGCGGCGATAATTTTATCGCCGGTCTTGCTAATATGCCCCTTAATCTTTTGACTGTAAATGACTGTTGGATGTGATTATCACTATTTGAACTAAAACAAGTGTTTAGAGTCATTTTCCTGCCCGAAATCCGTCAAAATAGAAGCTTCTGAGTAGGAGGAAAAACCTGTAAAAATGGCAATTTTGGTCACTGTGAGGCCTTAAAAAAAGGTTACTCACCATGAGGCATGATCCAATTAACATTTTGAATCATTTTTTGTACAGTCCAAAAAATACATTTTCTGATGAAAAACGATGACTTCGGACCTGTCGAAGTTTCTCCAGATGGTCAATAATGGTGTTTTTTGAATGTTTAATCTTTTGAGTGTAAATGACTGGTGGATAGTGAATTATCACTTTTGAAACTAAAATAAGTGTGTTTAGAGTCATTTTCCTACCCGAAATCCGTCAAAATAAAAGCTTCTGAGTAGGAGGAAAAGTCTGTAAAAACTGGCAATTTTGGTCACTGTGAGGCCTAAAAAGTGGTTATTCAACATGGGGCATGATCCAATTGACATTTTGAATCATTTTTTGTACAGTCCAAAGAATCAATTTTCTGATGAAAAACGATGACCCCGGACCTGTCAAACTTTCTCCAGATGGTCAGTAATGCTGATTGTTTAATATTTAATCTTTTGACAGTAAATGACTGTTGGATAGTGAATTATCACTTTTGGAACTAAAATAAGTGTGTTTAGAGTCATTTCCCTGCCTGAAATCGGTTAAAATAGAAACTTCTGAGTAGGAGTAAAAGTCTGTAAAAATGGCACTTTTGGTCACTGTGAGGCCTTAAAAAGTGGTTATTCAACATGAGGCATGATCCAATTGACATTTTGAATAATTTTTTGAACAGTCCACAAAATGCATTTTCTGATGAAAAAACGATGACCCCGGACCTGTCGAACTTTCTCCAGATGGTGAGGAATGGTGATTTTTGAATGTTTAATCTTTTGACTGAAAATGACTGTAGGATGTGAATTATTACTTTTGGAACTAAAAAAAGTGTGTTTAGAGTCATTTTTTTCTGCCCGAAATCCATCAAAATAGAAGCTTCTGAGTAGAAGGAAAAACCTGTAAAAATTGCAATTTTGGTCACTGTGAGGCTTTAAAAAAGTGGCTATTCAACATGAGGCACAATCCAATTGACATTTTGAATAATTTTTTGTACAGTCCAAAAAATAAATTTTCTGATGAAAAACGATGACCCCGGACCTGTCGAACTTTCTCCAGATGGTCAGTAATGGTGATTTTTGAATATTTAATCTTTTGACTCTAAATGACTGTTGGATGTGAATTATCACTTTTGGAACTAAAAAAAGTGTGTTTAGAGTCATATTTCTGCCCGAAATCCATCAAAATAGAAGCTTCTGAGTAGAAGGAAAAACCTGTAAAAATTGCAATTTTGGTCACTGTGAGGCTTTAAAATGTGGTTCTTCACCATGAGGCACGATCCAATTGACATTTTGAATAATTTTTTGTACAGTCCAAAAATCAATTTTCTGATGAAAATTGATGACCCCGAACCTGACGAACTGTCTCCAGATGGTCAATAATGGTGATTTTTGAATATTTAATCTTTTGACTGTAAATGACTTTTGGATGTGAATTATCACTTTTGGAACTAAAAAAGTGTGTTTAGAGTCCTTTTCCTGCCGGAAATCCGTCAAAATAGAAGCTTCTGAGTAGGAGGAAAAACCTGTAAAAATTGCAATTTTGGTCACTGTCAGGCTTTAAAAAAGTGGCTATTCACCATGAGGCACAATCCAATTGACATTTTCAATAATTTTTTGTACAGTCCAAAAAATAAATTTTTTGACGAAAAACGATGACCCCGGACGTCTCGTACTTTCTCCAGATGGTCAGTAATGGTGATTTTGGAATGTTTAATCTTTTGACTGTAAATGACTGTTGGATAGTGAATTATCACTTTTGGAACTAAAATAAGTGTGTGTAGAGTCATTTTCCTGCACGAAATTGGTCAAAATAGAAGTATCTGTGTAGGAGGTGAAACCTGTGAAAATGACAATTTTGGTCACAGTGAGGCTTTAAAAAGTGGTTATTCAACACGCCGCACGTACCAATTGACATTTTGAATCATTTTTGTTCTGTCCCAAAAATATATTTTCTGATGAAAATCCCGGACCTATCGAACTTTCTCCAGATGGTCAGTAATGGGGATTTTTGAATATTTAATCTTTTGACTGTAAATGACTGTTGGATATGAATTATCACTTTTGGAACAAAAAAAGTGTGTTTAGAGTCATTTTCCTGCCCGAAATCTGTCAAAATGGAAGCTTCTGAGTAGGATGAAAAACCTGTAAAAATGGCAATTTTGGTCACTGTGAGTCTTTAAAAAGTGGTTCTTCACCATGAGGCACGATCCAATTGACATTTTGAATCCTTTTTTGTACAGTCCAAAAAATCAATTTTCTGATGAAAAACGATGACCCCGGACCTGTCAAACTTTCTCCAGATGGTCAGTAAAGGTGATTTTTGAATATTTAATCTTTTGACTCTAAATGACTGTTGGATGTGAATTATCACTTTTGGAACTAAAAAAGTGTGTTTAGAGTCATATTTCTCCCGAAATCCATCAAAATAGAAGCTTCTGAGTAGAAGGAAAAACCTGTAAAAATTGCAATTTTGGTCACTGTGAGGCATTAAAATGTGGTTCTTCACCATGAGGCACAATCCAATTGACATTTTGAATAATTTTTTGTACAGTCCAAAAAATCAATTTTCTGATGAAAATTGATGACCCCGAACCTGACGAACTTTCTCCAGATGGTCAATAATGGTGATTTTTGAATATTTAATCTTTTGACTGTAAATGACTTTTGGATGTGAATTATCACTTTTGGAACTAAAAAAGTGTGTTTAGAGTCATTTTCCTGCCGGAAATCCGTCAAAATAGAAGCTTCTGAGTTAGAGGAAAAACCTGTAAAAATTGCAATTTTGGTCACTGTCAGGCTTTAAAAAAGTGGCTATTCACCATGAGGCACAATCCAATTGACATTTTGAATAATTTTTTGTACAGTCCAAAAAATAAATTTTTTGACGAAAAACGATGACCCCGGACCTTTTGAACTTTCTCCAGATGGTCAGTAATGGTGATTTTGGAATGTTTAATCTTTTGACTGTAAATGACTGTTGGATAGTGAATTATCACTTTTGGAACTAAAATAAGTGTGTGTAGAGTCATTTTCCTGCACGAAAATGGTCAAAATAGAAGTATCTGTGTAGGAGGTGAAACCTGTGAAAATGGCAATTTTGGTCACAGTGAGGCTTTAAAAAGTGGTTATTCAACACGCCGCACGATCCAATTGACATTTTGAATCATTTTTTGTTCTGTCCCAAAAATATATTTTCTGATGAAAATCCCGGACCTATCGAACTTTCTCCAGATGGTCAGTAATGGGGATTTTTGAATATTTAATCTTTTGACTGTAAATGACTGTTGGATATGAATTATCACTTTTGGAACTAAAAAAGAGTGTGTTTAGAGTCATTTTCCTGCCCGAAATCTGTCAAAATGGAAGCTTCTGAGTAGGATGAAAAACCTGTAAAAATGGCAATTTTGGTCACTGTCAGGCTTTAAAAAAGTGGCTATTCACCATCAGGCACAATCCAATTGACATTTTGAATAATTTTTTGTACAGTCCAAAAATAAATTTTTGACGAAAACGATGACCCCGGACCTTTTGAACTTTCTCCAGATGGTCAGAAATGGTGATTTTTGAATGTTTAATCTCTTGACTGTAAATGACTGTTGGATGTGAATTATCACTTTTGGAACTAAAAAAGTGTGTTTAGAGTCATTTTCCTGCGTGAAATCGTCAAACTAGAAGCTTCTGAGTAGGAGGAAAAACCTGTAAAAATGGCAATTTTGGTCACTGTGAGGCTTTAAAAAGTGGTTATTCACCATGAGGCACGATCCACTTGACATTTTGAATCATTTTTCGTACAGTCCAAAAAATCAATTTTCTGATGAAAAACGATGACCCCGGACCTGTTGAACTTTCTCCAGATGGTCAGTAATGGTGATTTTTGAATATTTAATCATTTGACTGTAAATGACTGTTGTATTTGAATTATAAAAGTGTTTGTAGAGTCATTTTCCTTCCCGAAATCTGTCAAAAGGTAAGCTTTTGAGTAGGAGGAAAAACCTGTAAAAATGGCAATTATGGTCACTGTGAGGCTTTAAAAAGTGGTTCTTCACCATGAGGCACGATCCAATTGACATTTTGAATAATTTTTTGTACAGTCCAAAAAATCAATTTTTTGATGAAAAACGATGACCCCCTACCTGTCGAACTTTCTCCAGATGGTCAGTAATGGTATTTGTGAATGTTTAATCTTTTGACTGTAAATGACTGTTGGATGTGAATTATCACTTTTCGTACTAAAAAAGTGTGTTTATAGTAATTTTCCTGCCCGAAGTCCGTCATAATAGAAGCTTCTGAGTAGGAGGTAAAACCTATAAAAAAGGCAATTTTAGTCACTGTGAGGCCTTAAAAGTGGTTATTCAACACGCGGCACGATCCAATTGACATTTTGAATCATTTTTTGTACGGTCCAAAAAAATCAATTTTCTAATGAATATCTATGACCCCGGACGTGTCGTACTTTCTCCAGATGGTCAGTAATGGTGATTTTGGAATGTTTAATCTTTTGACTGTAAATGACTGTTGGATAGTGAATTATCACTTTTGGAACTAAAATAAGTGTGTGTAGAGTCATTTTCCTGCACGAAATTGGTCAAAATAGAAGTATCTGTGTGGGAGGTGAAACCTGTGAAAATGGCAATTTTGGTCACAGTGAGGCTTTAAAAAGTGGTTATTCAACACGCCGCACGATCCAATTGACATTTTGAATCATTTTTTGTTCTGTCCAAAAAATATATTTTCTGATGAAAATCCCGGACCTATCGAACTTTCTCCAGATGGTCAGTAATGGGGATTTTTGAATATTTAATCTTTTGACTGTAAATGACTGTTGGATATGAATTATCACTTTTGGAACTAAAAAAGAGTGTGTTTAGAGTCATTTTCCTGCGTGAAATCGTCAAACTAGAAGCTTCTGAGTAGGAGGAAAAACCTGTAAAAATGGCAATTTTGGTCACTGTGAGGCTTTAAAAAGTGGTTATTCACCATGAGGCACGATCCACTTGACATTTTGAATCCTTTTTAGTACAGTCCAAAAAATAAATTTTCTGATGAAACCTGAGGAACTTTCTCCAGATGGTCAATAATGGTGATTTTTGAATATTTAATCTTTTGACTGTAAATGACTTTTGGATGTGAATTATCACTTTAAGAACTAAAAAAGTGTGTTTAGAGTCATTTTCCTGCCGGAAATCCGTCAAAATAGAAGCTTCTGAGTAGGAGGAAAAACCTGTAAAAATGGCAATTTTGGTCACTGTCAGGCTTTAAAAAAGTGGCTATTCACCATGAGGCACAATCCAATTGACATTTTGAATAATTTTTTGTACAGTCCAAAAAATAAATTTTTTGACGAAAAATGATGACCCCGGATCTTTCGAACTTTCTCCAGATGGTCAGAAATGGTGATTTTTGAATGTTTAATCTCTTGACTGTAAATGACTGTTGGATGTGAATTATCACTTTTGGAACTAAAAAAAGTGTGTTTAGAGTCATATTTCTGCCCGAAATCCATCAAAATAGAAGCTTCTGAGTAGAAGGAAAAACCTGTAAAAATTGCAATTTTGGTCACTGTGAGGCTTTAAAATGTGGTTCTTCACCATGAGGCACGATCCAATTGACATTTTGAATAATTTTTTGTACAGTCCAAAAATCCATTTTCTGATGAAAATTGATGACCCCGAACCTGACGAACTTTCTCCAGATGGTCAATAATGGTGATTTTTGAATATTTAATCTTTTGACTGTAAATGACTTTTGGATGTGAATTATCACTTTTGGAACTAAAAAGTGTGTTTAGAGTCATTTTCCTGCCGGAAATCCGTCAAAATAGAAGCTTCTGAGTTAGAGGAAAAACCTGTAAAAATTGCAATTTTGGTCACTGTCAGGCTTTAAAAAGTGGCTATTCACCATGAGGCACAATCCATTTGACATTTTGAATAATTTTTTGTACAGTCCAAAAAATAAATATTTTGACGAAAAACGATGACCCCGGACCTTTTGAACTTTCTCCAGATGGTCAGTAATGGTGATTTTGGAATGTTTAATCTTTTGACTGTAAATGACTGTTGGATAGTGAATTATCACTTTTGGAACTAAAATAAGTGTGTGTAGAGTCATTTTCCTGCACGAAATTGGTCAAAATAGAAGTATCTGTGTAGGAGGTGAAACCTGTGAAAATGGCAATTTTGGTCACAGTGAGGCTTTAAAAAGTGGTTATTCAACACGCCGCACGATACAATTGACATTTTGAATCATTTTTTGTTCTGTCCAAAAAATATATTTTCTGATGAAAATCCCGGACCTATCGAACTTTCTCCAGATGGTCAGTAATGGGGATTTTTGAATATTTAATCTTTTGACTGTAAATGACTGTTGGATATGAATTATCACTTTTGGAACTAAAAAAAGTGTGTTTAGAGTCATTTTCCTGCCCGAAATCTGTCAAAATTGAAGCTTCTGAGTAGGATGAAAAACCTGTAAAAATGGCAATTTTGGTCACTGTGAGTCTTTAAAAAGTGGTTCTTCACCATGAGGCACGATCCAATTGACATTTTGAATCCTTTTTGTACAGTCCAAAAATCAATTTTCTGATGAAAAACGATGACCCTGGACCTGTCGAACTTTCTCCAGATGGTCAGTAAAGGAGATTTTTGAATATTTAATCTTTTGACTCTAAATGACTGTTGGATGTGAATTATCACTTTAGGAACTAAAAAAAGTGTGTTTAGAGTCATATTTCTGCCCGAAATCCATCAAAATAGAAGCTTCTGAGTAGAAGGAAAAACCTGTAAAAATTGCAATTTTGGTCACTGTGAGGCTTTAAAAAGTGGTTCTTCACCATGAGGCACGATCCAATTGACATTTTGAATACTTTTTTGTACAGTCCAAAAAAACAATTTTCTGATGAAAATTGATGACCCCAAACCTGACGAACTTTCTCCAGATGGTCAATAATGGTGATTTTTGACTATTTAATCTTTTGATTGTAAATGACTTTTGGATGTGAATTATCACTTTTGGAACTAAAAAAGTGTGTTTAGAGTCATTTTCCTGCCGGAAATCCGTCAAAATAGAAGCTTCTGAGTAGGAGGAAAAACCTGTAAAAATGGCAATTTTGGTCACTGTCAGGCTTTAAAAAAGTGGCTATTCACCATGAGGCACAATCCAATTGACATTTTGAATAATTTTTTGTACAGTCCAAAAAATAAATTTTTTGACGAAAAACGATGACCCTGGACCTTTTGAACTTTCTCCAGATGGTCAGAAATGGTGATTTTTGAATGTTTAATCTCTTGACTGTAAATGACTGTTGGATGTGAATTATCACTTTTGGAACTAAAAAGTGTGTTTAGAGTCATTTTCCTGCGTGAAATCGTCAAACTAGAAGCTTCTGAGTAGGAGGAAAAACCTGTAAAAATGGCAATTTTGGTCACTGTGAGGCTTTAAAAAGTGGTTATTCACCATGAGGCACGATCCACTTGACATTTTGAATCATTTTTCGTACAGTCCAAAAAATCAATTTTCTGATGAAAAACGATGACCCCGGACCTGTTGAACTTTCTCCAGATGGTCAGTAATGGTGATTTTTGAATATTTAATCGTTTGACTGTAAATGACTGTTGTATTTGAATTATAACTTTTGGAACTAAAAAAGTGTTTGTAGAGTCATTTTCCTTCCCGAAATCTGTCAAAAGGTAAGCTTTTGAGTAGGAGGAAAAACCTGTAAAAATGGCAATTATGGTCACTGTGAGGCTTTAAAAAGTGGTTCTTCACCATGAGGCACGATCCAATTGACATTTTGAATAATTTTTTGTACAGTCCAAAAAATCAATTTTTTGATGAAAAACGATGACCCCCGGACCTGTCGAACTTTCTCCAGATGGTCAGTAATGGTGATTTGTGAATGTTTAATCTTTTGACTGTAAATGACTGTTGGATGTGAATTATCACTTTTCGTACTAAAAAAGTGTGTTTATAGTAATTTTCCTGTCCGAAGTCCGTCATAATAGAAGCTTCTGAGTAGGAGGTAAAACCTATAAAAAAAGGCAATTTTAGTCACTGTGAGGCCTTAAAAAGTGGTTATTCAACACGCGGCACGATCCAATTGACATTTTAAATCATTTTTGTACGGTCCAAAAAAATCAATTTTCTAATGAATATCTATGACCCCGGACGTGTCGTACTTTCTCCAGATGGTCAGTAATGGTGATTTTGGAATGTTTAATCTTTTGACTGTAAATGACTGTTGGATAGTGAATTATCACTTTTGGAACTAAAATAAGTGTGTGTAGAGTCATTTTCCTGCACGAAATTGGTCAAAATAGAAGTATCTGTGTGGGAGGTGAAACCTGTGAAAATGGCAATTTTGGTCACAGTGAGGCTTTAAAAAGTGGTTATTCAACACGCCGCACGATCCAATTGACATTTTGAATCATTTTTGTTCTGTCCAAAAAATATATTTTCTGATGAAAATCCCGGACCTATCGAACTTTCTCCAGATGTTCAGTAATGGGGATTTTTGAATATTTAATCTTTTGACTGTAAATGACTGTTGGATATGAATTATCACTTTTGGAACTAAAAAGAGTGTGTTTAGAGTCATTTTCCTGCCCGAAATCTGTCAAAATGGAAGCTTCTGAGTAGGATGAAAAACCTGTAAAAATGGCAATTTTGGTCACTGTGAGTCTTTAAAAGTGGTTCCTCACCATGAGGCACAATCCAATTGACATTTTGAATCCTTTTTTGTACAGTCCAAAAAATAAATTTTCTGATGAAACCTGACGAACTTTCTCCAGATGGTCAATAATGGTGATTTTTGACTATTTAATCTTTTGATTGTAAATGACTTTTGGATGTGAATTATCACTTTTGGAACTAAAAAAGTGTGTTTAGAGTCATTTTCCTGCCGGAAATCCGTCAAAATAGAAGCTTCTGAGTAGGAGGAAAAACCTGTAAAAATGGCAATTTTGGTCACTGTGAGTCTTTAAAAAGTGGTTCTTCACCATGAGGCACGATCCAATTGACATTTTGAATCCTTTTTTGTACAGTCCAAAAAATCAATTTTCTGATGAAAAACGATGACCCTGGACCTGTGGAACTTTCTCCAGATGGTCAGTAAAGGAGATTTTTGAATATTTAATCTTTTGACTCTAAATGACTGTTGGATGTGAATTATCACTTTTGGAACTAAAAAAAGTGTGTTTAGAGTCATATTTCTGCCCGAAATCCATCAAAATAGAAGCTTCTGAGTAGAAGGAAAAACCTGTAAAAATTGCAATTTTGGTCACTGTGAGGCTTTAAAAAGTGGTTCTTCACCATGAGGCACGATCCAATTGACATTTTGAATACTTTTTTGTACAGTCCAAAAAATCAATTTTCTGATGAAAATTGATGACCCCAAACCTGACGAACTTTCTCCAGATGGTCAATAATGGTGATTTTTGACTATTTAATCTTTTGATTGTAAATGACTTTTGGATGTGAATTATCACTTTTGGAACTAAAAAGTGTGTTTAGAGTCATTTTCCTGCCGGAAATCCGTCAAAATAGAAGCTTCTGAGTAGGAGGAAAAACCTGTAAAAATGGCAATTTTGGTCACTGTGAGGCTTTAAAAAGTGGTTATTCACCATGAGGCACGATCCACTTGACATTTTGAATCATTTTTCGTACAGTCCAAAAATCAATTTTCTGATGAAAAACGATGACCCCGGACCTGTTGAACTTTCTCCAGATGGTCAGTAATGGTGATTTTTGAATATTTAATCGTTTGACTGTAAATGACTGTTGTATTTGAATTATAACTTTTGGAACTAAAAAAAGTGTTTGTAGAGTCATTTTCCTTCCCGAAATCTGTCAAAAGGTAAGCTTTTGAGTAGGAGGAAAAACCTGTAAAAATGGCAATTATGGTCACTGTGAGGCTTTAAAAAGTGGTTCTTCACCATGAGGCACGATCCAATTGACATTTTGAATAATTTTTTGTACAGTCCAAAAAATCAATTTTTTGATGAAAACGATGACCCCGGACCTGTCGAACTTTCTCCAGATGGTCAGTAATGGTGATTTGTGAATGTTTAATCTTTTGACTGTAAATGACTGTTGGATGTGAATTATCACTTTTCGTACTAAAAAAGTGTGTTTATAGTAATTTTCCTGCCCGAAGTCCGTCATAATAGAAGCTTCTGAGTAGGAGGTAAAACCTATAAAAAGGCAATTTTAGTCACTGTGAGGCCTTAAAAAGTGGTTATTCAACACGCGGCACGATCCAATTGACATTTTGAATCATTTTTTGTACGGTCCAAAAAAATCAATTTTCTAATGAATATCTATGACCCCGGACGTGTCGTACTTTCTCCAGATGGTCAGTAATGGTGATTTTGGAATGTTTAATCTTTTGACTGTAAATGACTGTTGGATAGTGAATTATCACTTTTGGAACTAAAATAAGTGTGTGTAGAGTCATTTTCCTGCACGAAATTGGTCAAAATAGAAGTATCTGTGTGGGAGGTGAAACCTGTGAAAATGGCAATTTTGGTCACAGTGAGGCTTTAAAAAGTGGTTATTCAACACGCCGCACGATCCAATTGACATTTTGAATCATTTTTTGTTCTGTCCAAAAATATATTTTCTGATGAAAATCCCGGACCTATCGAACTTTCTCCAGATGGTCAGTAATGGGGATTTTTGAATATTTAATCTTTTGACTGTAAATGACTGTTGGATATGAATTATCACTTTTGGAACTAAAAAAGAGTGTTTTTAGAGTCATTTTCCTGCCCGAAATCTGTCAAAATGGAAGCTTCTGAGTAGGATGAAAAACCTGTAAAAATGGCAATTTTGGTCACTGTGAGTCTTTAAAAAGTGGTTCTTCACCATGAGGCACGATCCAATTGTCATTTTGAATCCTTTATTGTACAGTCCAAAAAATCAATTTTCTGATGAAAAACGATGACCCCGGACCTGTCGAACTTTCTCCAGATGGTCAGTAAAGGAGATTTTTGAATATTTAATCTTTTGACTCTAAATGACTGTTGGATGTGAATTATCACTTTTGGAACTAAAAAAAGTGTGTTTAGAGTCATATTTCTGCCCGAAATCCATCAAAATAGAAGCTTCTGAGTAGAAGGAAAAACCTCTAAAAATTGCAATTTTGGTCACTGTGAGGCTTTAAAAAGTGGTTCTTCACCATTAGGCACGATCCAATTGACATTTTGAATACTTTTTTGTACAGTCAAAAAATCAATTTTCTGATGAAAATTGATGACCCCAAACCTGACGAACTTTCTCCAGATGGTCAATAATGGTGATTTTTGAATATTTGGGGGCATATTAGCAAGACCAGCGATAAAATTATCGCCGTTTTGCGGCAGGAAACTGCCGCTAAAACTGCGATAATGGGCTTGCTAATATGCGTTATAAATTCAATAGAAGCCCAGGTTAGATGTGCAGGACATCTAACCTGGGCTCTATTGAATTCTATAACGCATATTAGCAAGCTCATTATCGCCGTTTTAGCGGCAGTTTCCTGCCGCTAAAACGGCGATAATGTTATCGCTGGTCTTGCTAATATGCCCCTTAATCTTTTGATTGTAAATGACTTTTGGATGTGAATTATCACTTTTGGAACTAAAAAAGTGTGTTTAGAGTCATTTTCCTGCCGGAAATCCGTCAAAATAGAAGCTTCTGAGTAGGAGGAAAAACCTGTAAAAATTGCAATTTTGGTCACTGTCAGGCTTTAAAAAGTGGCTATTCACCATGAGGCACAATCCAATTGACATTTTGAATAATTTTTCGTACAGTCCAAAAAATCAATTTTCTGATGAAAAACGATGACCCCGGACCTGTTGAACTTTCTCCAGATGGTCAGTAATGGTGATTTGTGAATGTTTAATCTTTTGACTGTAAATGACTGTTGGATGTGAATTATCACTTTTCGTACTAAAAAGTGTTTTTAGAGTCATTTTCCTGCCCGAAATCTGTCAAAATGGAAGCTTCTGAGTAGGATGAAAAACCTGTAAAAATGGCAATTTTGGTTACTGTGAGTCTTTAAAAAGTGGTTCTTCACCATGAGGCACGATCCAATTGACATTTTGAATCCTTTTTTGTACAGTCCAAAAAATCAATTTTCTGATGAAAAACGATGACCCCGGACCTGTCGAACTTTCTCCAGATGTTCAGTAAAGGTGATTTTTGAATATTTAATCTTTTGACTCTAAATGACTGTTGGATGTGAATTATCACTTTTGGAACTAAAAAAAGTGTGTTTAGAGTCATTTTACTGCCCGAAATTAGTCAAAATAGAAGCTTCTGAGTAGGAGGTAAAAGGTGAACAAATGGAAATTTTGGACACTGTGAGGGCTTAAAAAGTGTTTATTCAGCATGAGGCACGATCCAATTGACATTTTGAATAATTTTTTGTACTGTCCAAAAAATCCATTTTCTGATGAAAAACGATGACCCGGACCTGTCGTACTTACTCCAGATGGTCAGTAATGGTGATTTATGAATGTTTAATCTTTTGACTGTAAATGACTGTTGGATGTGAATTATCACTTTTGGTACTAAAAAAGTGTGTTTAGAGTCATTTTCCTGCCTGAAATCCATCAAAATATAAGCTACTGAGTAGGAGGAAAAACCTGTAAAAATGGTAATGTTGGTAACTGTGAGGCTTTAAAAAGTGGTTATTCACCATGAGGCACGAACCATTTGACATTTTGAATCATTTTTTGTACAGTCCAAAAAATCAATTTTCTGATGAAAAACGATGACCCCGCACCTGTCAAACTTTCTCCAGATGGTCAGAAATGGTGATTTTTGAATGTTTAATCTCTTGACTGTAAATGACTATTGGATGTGAATTATCACTTTTGGTACTAAAAAAGTGTGTTTAGAGTCATTTTCCTGCCTGAAATCCGTCAAAATATAAGCTACTGAGTAGGAGGAAAAACCTGTAAAAATGGCAATTTTGGTCACTGTGAGGCTTTAAAAAGTGGTTATTCACCATGAGGCACGATCAATTGACATTTTGAATCATTTTTTGTACAGTCCAAAAATCAATTTTCTGATGAAAAACGATGACCCCGCACCTGTCAAACTTTCTCCAGATGGTCAGAAATGGTGATTTTTGAATGTTTAATCTTTGACAGTCACTGACTGTTGGATGTGAATTATCACTCTTAGAACAAAAAAATGTGTTTAGAGTAATTTTACTGCCCGAAATTAGTCAAAATAGAAGCTTTTGAGTAGGAGGAAAAACCTGTAAAAATGGCAATTATGGTCACTGTGAGGCTTTAAAAAGTGGTTCTTCACCATGAGGCACGATCCAATTTACATTTTGAATCATTTTTTGTACAGTCCAAAAAACAATTTTCTGATGAAAAACGATGACCCCGCACCTGTCAAACCTTCTCCAGATGGTCAGTAATGGTGATTTTTGAATGTTTAATCTTTGACAGTAAATGACTGTTGGATGTGAATTATCACTCTTAGAACAAAAAAAATGTGTTTAGAGTCATTTTACAGCCTGAAATTAGTCAAAATAGAAGCTTCTGAGTAGGAGGTAAAAGGTGAACAAATGGAAATTTTGGACACTGTGAGTGCTTAAAAAGTGTTTATTCAGCATGAGGCACGATCCAATTGACATTTTGAATAATTTTTTGTACTGTCCAAAAAATCCATTTTCTGATGAAAAACGACAACCCGGACCTGTCGTACTTACTCCAGATGGTCAGTAATGGTGATTTATGAATGTTTAATCTTTTGACTGTAAATGACTGTTGGATGTGAATTATCACTTTTGGTACTAAAAAGTGTGTTTAGAGTCATTTTCCTGCCTGAAATCCATCAAAATATAAGCTACTGAGTAGGAGGAAAAACCTGTAAAAATGGTAATGTTGGTCCCTGTGAGGCTTTAAAAAGTGCTTCTTCACCATGAGGCACGATCCAATTGACATTTTGAATCCTTTATTGTACAGTCCAAAAAATCAATTTTCTGATGAAAAACGATGACCCCGGACCTGTCGAACTTTCTCCAGATGGTCAGTAAAGGAGATTTTTGAATATTTAATCTTTTGACTCTAAATGACTGTTGGATGTGAATTATCACTTTTGGAACTAAAAAAAGTGTGTTTAGAGTCATTTTCCTGCCCGAAATCTGTCAAAATGGAAGCTTCTGAGTAGGATGAAAAACCTGTAAAAATGGCAATTTTGGTCACTGTGAGTCTTTAAAAGTGGTTCTTCACCATGAGGCACGATCCAATTGTCATTTTGAATCCTTTATTGTACAGTCCAAAAAATCAATTTTCTGATGAAAAACGATGACCCCGGACCTGTCGAACTTTCTCCAGATGGTCAGTAAAGGAGATTTTTGAATATTTAATCTTTTGACTCTAAATGACTGTTGGATGTGAATTATCACTTTTGGAACTAAAAAAGTGTGTTTAGAGTCATATTTCTGCCCGAAATCCATCAAAATAGAAGCTTCTGAGTAGAAGGAAAAACCTGTAAAAATTGCAATTTTGGTCACTGTGAGGCTTTAAAAAGTGGTTCTTCACCATGAGGCACGATCCAATTGACATTTTGAATACTTTTTTGTACAGTCCAAAAAATCAATTTTCTGATGAAAATTGATGACCCCAAACCTGACGAACTTTCTCCAGATGGTCAATAATGGTGATTTTTGAATATTTGGGGGCATATTAGCAAGACCAGCGATAAAATTATCGCCGTTTTGCGGCAGGAAACTGCCGCTAAAACTGCGATAATGGGCTTGCTAATATGCGTTATAGAATTCCAATAGAAGCCCAGGTTAGATGTGCAGGACATCTAACCTGGGCTTCTATTGGAATTCTATAACGCATATTAGCAAGCTCATTATCGCCGTTTTAGCGGCAGTTTCCTGCCGCTAAAACGGCGATAATGTTATCGCTGGTCTTGCTAATATGCCCCTTAATCTTTTGATTGTAAATGACTTTTGGATGTGAATTATCACTTTTGGAACTAAAAAAGTGTGTTTAGAGTCATTTTCCTGCCGGAAATCCGTCAAAATAGAAGCTTCTGAGTAGGAGGAAAAACCTGTAAAAATTGCAATTTTGGTCACTGTCAGGCTTTAAAAAAGTGGCTATTCACCATGAGGCACAATCCAATTGACATTTTGAATAATTTTTCGTACAGTCCAAAAAATCAATTTTCTGATGAAAAACGATGACCCCGGACCTGTTGAACTTTCTCCAGATGGTCAGTAATGGTGATTTGTGAATGTTTAATCTTTTGACTGTAAATGACTGTTGGATGTGAATTATCACTTTTCGTACTAAAAAAGTGTGTTTAGAGTCATTTTCCTGCCCGAAATCTGTCAAAATGGAAGCTTCTGAGTAGGATGAAAAACCTGTAAAAATGGCAATTTTGGTTACTGTGAGTCTTTAAAAAGTGGTTCTTCACCATGAGGCACGATCCAATTGACATTTTGAATCCTTTTTTGTACAGTCCAAAAATCAATTTTCTGATGAAAAACGATGACCCCGGACCTGTCGAACTTTCTCCAGATGTTCAGTAAAGGTGATTTTTGAATATTTAATCTTTTGACTCTAAATGACTGTTGGATGTGAATTATCACTTTTGGAACTAAAAAAGTGTGTTTAGAGTCATTTTACTGCCCGAAATTAGTCAAAATAGAAGCTTCTGAGTAGGAGGTAAAAGGTGAACAAATGGAAATTTTGGACACTGTGAGGGCTTAAAAAGTGTTTATTCAGCATGAGGCACGATCCAATTGACATTTTGAATAATTTTTTGTACTGTCCAAAAAATCCATTTTCTGATGAAAAACGATGACCCGGACCTGTCGTACTTACTCCAGATGGTCAGTAATGGTGATTTATGAATGTTTAATCTTTTGACTGTAAATGACTGTTGGATGTGAATTATCACTTTTGGTACTAAAAAGTGTGTTTAGAGTCATTTTCCTGCCTGAAATCCATCAAAATATAAGCTACTGAGTAGGAGGAAAAACCTGTAAAAATGGTAATGTTGGTAACTGTGAGGCTTTAAAAAGTGGTTATTCACCATGAGGCACGAACCATTTGACATTTTGAATCATTTTTTGTACAGTCCAAAAATCAATTTTCTGATGAAAAACGATGACCCCGCACCTGTCAAACTTTCTCCAGATGGTCAGAAATGGTGATTTTTGAATGTTTAATCTCTTGACTGTAAATGACTATTGGATGTGAATTATCACTTTTGGTACTAAAAAAGTGTGTTTAGAGTCATTTTCCTGCCTGAAATCCGTCAAAATATAAGCTACTGAGTAGGAGGAAAAACCTGTAAAAATGGCAATTTTGGTCACTGTGAGGCTTTAAAAGTGGTTATTCACCATGAGGCACGATCCAATTGACATTTTGAATCATTTTTTGTACAGTCCAAAAAATCAATTTTCTGATGAAAAACGATGACCCCGCACCTGTCAAACTTTCTCCAGATGGTCAGAAATGGTGATTTTTGAATGTTTAATCTTTGACAGTCACTGACTGTTGGATGTGAATTATCACTCTTAGAACAAAAAAATGTGTTTAGAGTCATTTTACTGCCCGAAATTAGTCAAAATAGAAGCTTTTGAGTAGGAGGAAAAACCTGTAAAAATGGCAATTATGGTCACTGTGAGGCTTTAAAAAGTGGTTCTTCACCATGAGGCACGATCCAATTTACATTTTGAATCATTTTTTGTACAGTCCAAAAAAACAATTTTCTGATGAAAAACGATGACCCCGCACCTGTCAAACCTTCTCCAGATGGTCAGTAATGGTGATTTTTGAATGTTTAATCTTTGACAGTAAATGACTGTTGGATGTGAATTATCACTCTTAGAACAAAAAAATGTGTTTAGAGTCATTTTACAGCCTGAAATTAGTCAAAATAGAAGCTTCTGAGTAGGAGGTAAAAGGTGAACAAATGGAAATTTTGGACACTGTGAGTGCTTAAAAAGTGTTTATTCAGCATGAGGCACGATCCAATTGACATTTTGAATAATTTTTTGTACTGTCCAAAAAATCCATTTTCTGATGAAAAACGACGACCCGGACCTGTCGTACTTACTCCAGATGGTCAGTAATGGTGATTTATGAATGTTTAATCTTTTGACTGTAAATGACTGTTGGATGTGAATTATCACTTTTGGTACTAAAAAGTGTGTTTAGAGTCATTTTCCTGCCTGAAATCCATCAAAATATAAGCTACTGAGTAGGAGGAAAAACCTGTAAAAATGGTAATGTTGGTCCCTGTGAGGCTTTAAAAAGTGCTTCTTCACCATGAGGCACGATCCAATTGACATTTTGAATCATTTTTTGTACAGTCCAAAAAATCAATTTTCTGATGAAAAACGATGACCCGGACCTGTCCAACTTTTTCCAGATGGTCAGGAATGGTGATTTTTGAATGTTTTATCTTTTGACTGTAAATGACTGTTGGATAGTGAATTATCACTTTTGTAACTAAAATAAGTGTGTGTAGAGTCATTTTCCTGCACGAAATTGGTCAAAATAGAAGTATCTGTGTAGGAGGTGAAACCTGTGAAAATGGCAATTTTGGTCACAGTGAGGCTTTAAAAAGTGGTTATTCAACACGCCGCATGATCCAATTGACATTTTGAATCATTTTTTGTTCTGTCCAAAAAATATATTTTCTGATGAAAATCCCGGACCTATCAAACTTTCTCCAGATGGTCAGTAATGGGGATTTTTGAATATTTAATCTTTTGACTGTAAATGACTGTTGGATATGAATTATCACTTTTGGAACTAAAAAAAAGTGTGTTTAGAGTCCTTTTCCTGCCCGAAATGTGTCAAAATGGAAGCTTCTGAGTAGGATGAAAAACCTGTAAAAATGGCAATTTTGGTCACTGTGAGTCTTTAAAAAGTGGTTCTTCACCATGAGGCACGATCCAATTGACATTTTGAATCCTTTATTGTACAGTCCAAAAAATCAATTTTCTGATGAAAAACGATGACCCCGGACCTGTCGAACTTTCTCCAGATGGTCAGTAAAGGAGATTTTTGAATATTTAATCTTTTGACTCTAAATGACTGTTGGATGTGAATTATCACTTTTCGTACTAAAAAAGTGTGTTTAGAGTCATTTTCCTGCCCGAAATCTGTCAAAATGGAAGCTTCTGAGTAGAAGGAAAAACCTGTAAAAATTGCAATTTTGGTCACTGTGAGGCTTTAAAAAGTGGTTCTTCACCATGAGGCACGATCCAATTGACATTTTGAATACTTTTTTTGTACAGTCCAAAAAATCAATTTTCTGATGAAAATTGATGACCCCAAACCTGACGAACTTTCTCCAGATGGTCAATAATGGTGATTTTTGAATATTTGGGGGCATATTAGCAAGACCAGCGATAAAATTATCGCCGTTTTAGCGGCAGGAAACTGCCGCTAAAACTGCGATAATGGGCTTGCTAATATGCGTTATAGAATTCAATAGAAGCCCAGGTTAGATGTGCAGGACATCTAACCTGGGCTTCTGTGGAATTCTATAACGCATATTAGCAAGCCCATTATCGCTGTTTTAGCGGCAGTTTCCTGCCGCTAAAACGGCGATAATGTTATCGCTGGTCTTGCTAATATGCCCCTTAATCTTTGACTGTAAATGACTGTTGGATGTGAATTATCACTTTTGGTACTAAAAAGTGTGTTTAGAGTCATTTTCCTGCCTGAAATCCATCAAAATATAAGCTACTGAGTAGGAGGAAAAACCTGTAAAAATGGTAATGTTGGTAACTGTGAGGCTTTAAAAAGTGGTTATTCACCATGAGGCACGAACCATTTGACATTTTGAATCATTTTTTGTACAGTCCAAAAATCAATTTTCTGATGAAAAACGATGACCCCGCACCTGTCAAACTTTCTCCAGATGGTCAGAAATGGTGATTTTTGAATGTTTAATCTCTTGACTGTAAATGACTATTGGATGTGAATTATCACTTTTGGTACTAAAAAGTGTGTTTAGAGTCATTTTCCTGCCTGAAATCCGTCAAAATATAAGCTACTGAGTAGGAGGAAAAACCTGTAAAAATGGCAATTTTGGTCACTGTGAGGCTTTAAAAGTGGTTATTCACCATGAGGCACGATCCAATTGACATTTTGAATCATTTTTTGTACAGTCCAAAAATCAATTTTCTGATGAAAAACGATGACCCCGCACCTGTCAAACTTTCTCCAGATGGTCAGAAATGGTGATTTTTGAATGTTTAATCTTTGACAGTCACTGACTGTTGGATGTGAATTATCACTCTTAGAACAAAAAAATGTGTTTAGAGTCATTTTACTGCCCGAAATTAGTCAAAATAGAAGCTTTTGAGTAGGAGGAAAAACCTGTAAAAATGGCAATTATGGTCACTGTGAGGCTTTAAAAAGTGGTTCTTCACCATGAGGCACGATCCAATTTACATTTTGAATCATTTTTTGTACAGTCCAAAAAAACAATTTTCTGATGAAAAACGATGACCCCGCACCTGTCAAACCTTCTCCAGATGGTCAGTAATGGTGATTTTTGAATGTTTAATCTTTGACAGTAAATGACTGTTGGATGTGAATTATCACTCTTAGAACAAAAAAATGTGTTTAGAGTCATTTTACAGCCTGAAATTAGTCAAAATAGAAGCTTCTGAGTAGGAGGTAAAAGGTGAACAAATGGAAATTTTGGACACTGTGAGTGCTTAAAAAGTGTTTATTCAGCATGAGGCACGATCCAATTGACATTTTGAATAATTTTTGTACTGTCCAAAAAATCCATTTTCTGATGAAAAACGACGACCCGGACCTGTCGTACTTACTCCAGATGGTCAGTAATGGTGATTTATGAATGTTTAATCTTTTGACTGTAAATGACTGTTGGATGTGAATTATCACTTTTGGTACTAAAAAGTGTGTTTAGAGTCATTTTCCTGCCTGAAATCCATCAAAATATAAGCTACTGAGTAGGAGGAAAAACCTGTAAAAATGGTAATGTTGGTCCCTGTGAGGCTTTAAAAAGTGCTTCTTCACCATGAGGCACGATCCAATTGACATTTTGAATCATTTTTTGTACAGTCCAAAAATCAATTTTCTGATGAAAAACGATGACCCGGACCTGTCCAACTTTTTCCAGATGGTCAGGAATGGTGATTTTTGAATGTTTTATCTTTTGACTGTAAATGACTGTTGGATAGTGAATTATCAATTTTGTAACTAAAATAAGTGTGTGTAGAGTCATTTTCCTGCACGAAATTGGTCAAAATAGAAGTATCTGTGTAGGAGGTGAAACCTGTGAAAATGGCAATTTTGGTCACAGTGAGGCTTTAAAAAGTGGTTATTCAACACGCCGCATGATCCAATTGACATTTTGAATCATTTTTTGTTCTGTCCAAAAAATATATTTTCTGATGAAAATCCCGGACCTATCAAACTTTCTCCAGATGGTCAGTAATGGGGATTTTTGAATATTTAATCTTTTGACTGTAAATGACTGTTGGATATGAATTATCACTTTTGGAACTAAAAAAAAGTGTGTTTAGAGTCCTTTTCCTGCCCGAAATGTGTCAAAATGGAAGCTTCTGAGTAGGATGAAAAACCTGTAAAAATGGCAATTTTGGTCACTGTGAGTCTTTAAAAAGTGGTTCTTCACCATGAGGCACGATCCAATTGACATTTTGAATCCTTTATTGTACAGTCCAAAAAATCAATTTTCTGATGAAAAACGATGACCCCGGACCTGTCGAACTTTCTCCAGATGGTCAGTAAAGGAGATTTTTGAATATTTAATCTTTTGACTCTAAATGACTGTTGGATGTGAATTATCACTTTTCGTACTAAAAAGTGTGTTTAGAGTCATTTTCCTGCCCGAAATCTGTCAAAATGGAAGCTTCTGAGTAGAAGGAAAAACCTGTAAAAATTGCAATTTTGGTCACTGTGAGGCTTTAAAAAGTGGTTCTTCACCATGAGGCACGATCCAATTGACATTTTGAATACTTTTTTGTACAGTCCAAAAAATCAATTTTCTGATGAAAATTGATGACCCCAAACCTGACGAACTTTCTCCAGATGGTCAATAATGGTGATTTTTGAATATTTGAGGGCATATTAGCAAGACCAGCGATAAAATTATCGCCGTTTTAGCGGCAGGAAACTGCCGCTAAAACTGCGATAATGGGCTTGCTAATATGCGTTATAGAAATTCCAATAGAAGCCCAGGTTAGATGTGCAGGACATCTAACCTGGGCTTCTATTGGAATTCTATAACGCATATTAGCAAGCCCATTATCGCCGTTTTAGCGGCAGTTTCCTGCCGCTAAACGCGCGATAATGTTATCGCTGGTCTTGCTAATATGCCCCTTAATCTTTGATTGTAAATGACTTTTGGATGTGAATTATCACTTTTGGAACTAAAAAAGTGTGTTTAGAGTCATTTTCCTGCCGGAAATCCGTCAAAATAGAAGCTTCTGAGTAGGAGGAAAAACCTGTAAAAATTGCAATTTTGGTCACTGTCAGGCTTTAAAAAAGTGGCTATTCACCATGAGGCACAATCCAATTGACATTTTGAATAATTTTTCGTACAGTCCAAAAAATCAATTTTCTGATGAAAAACGATGACCCCGGACCTGTCGAACCTTCTCCAGATGTTCAGTAAAGGTGATTTTTGAATATTTAATCTTTTGACTCTAAATGACTGTTGGATGTGAATTATCACTTTTGGAACTAAAAAAAGTGTGTTTAGAGTCATTTTACTGCCCGAAATTAGTCAAAATAGAAGCTTCTGAGTAGGAGGTAAAAGGTGAACAAATGGAAATTTTGGACACTGTGAGGGCTTAAAAAGTGTTTATTCAGCATGAGGCACGATCCAATTGACATTTTGAATAATTTTTTGTACTGTCCAAAAAATCCATTTTCTGATGAAAAACGATGACCCGGACCTGTCGTACTTACTCCAGATGGTCAGTAATGGTGATTTATGAATGTTTAATCTTTTGACTGTAAATGACTGTTGGATGTGAATTATCACTTTTGGTACTAAAAAGTGTGTTTAGAGTCATTTTCCTGCCTGAAATCCATCAAAATATAAGCTACTGAGTAGGAGGAAAAACCTGTAAAAATGGTAATGTTGGTAACTGTGAGGCTTTAAAAGTGGTTATTCACCATGAGGCACGAACCATTTGACATTTTGAATCATTTTTTGTACAGTCCAAAAATCAATTTTCTGATGAAAAACGATGACCCCGCACCTGTCAAACTTTCTCCAGATGGTCAGAAATGGTGATTTTTGAATGTTTAATCTCTTGACTGTAAATGACTATTGGATGTGAATTATCACTTTTGGTACTAAAAAAGTGTGTTTAGAGTCATTTTCCTGCCTGAAATCCGTCAAAATATAAGCTACTGAGTAGGAGGAAAAACCTGTAAAAATGGCAATTTTGGTCACTGTGAGGCTTTAAAAAGTGGTTATTCACCATGAGGCACGATCCAATTGACATTTTGAATCATTTTTTGTACAGTCCAAAAAATCAATTTTCTGATGAAAAACGATGACCCCGGACCTGTCAAACTTTCTCCAGATGGTCAGAAATGGTGATTTTTGAATGTTTAATCTTTGACAGTCACTGACTGTTGGATGTGAATTATCACTCTTAGAACAAAAAAATGTGTTTAGAGTCATTTTACTGCCCGAAATTAGTCAAAATAGAAGCTTTTGAGTAGGAGGAAAAACCTGTAAAAATGGCAATTATGGTCACTGTGAGGCTTTAAAAAGTGGTTCTTCACCATGAGGCACGATCCAATTTACATTTTGAATCATTTTTGTACAGTCCAAAAAAACAATTTTCTGATGAAAAGCGATGACCCCGCACCTGTCAAACCTTCTCCAGATGGTCAGTAATGGTGATTTTTGAATGTTTAATCTTTGACAGTAAATGACTGTTGGATGTGAATTATCACTCTTAGAACAAAAAAAATGTGTTTAGAGTCATTTTACAGCCTGAAATTAGTCAAAATAGAAGCTTCTGAGTAGGAGGTAAAAGGTGAACAAATGGAAATTTTGGACACTGTGAGTGCTTAAAAGTGTTTATTCAGCATGAGGCACGATCCAATTGACATTTTGAATAATTTTTGTACTGTCCAAAAAATCCATTTTCTGATGAAAAACGACGACCCGGACCTGTCGTACTTACTCCAGATGGTCAGTAATGGTGATTTATGAATGTTTAATCTTTTGACTGTAAATGACTGTTGGATGTGAATTATCACTTTTGGTACTAAAAAGTGTGTTTAGAGTCATTTTCCTGCCTGAAATCCATCAAAATATAAGCTACTGAGTAGGAGGAAAAACCTGTAAAAATGGTAATGTTGGTCCCTGTGAGGCTTTAAAAAGTGCTTCTTCACCATGAGGCACGATCCAATTGACATTTTGAATCATTTTTTGTACAGTCCAAAAATCAATTTTCTGATGAAAAACGATGACCCGGACCTGTCCAACTTTTTCCAGATGGTCAGGAATGGTGATTTTGAATGTTTTATCTTTTGACTGTAAATGACTGTTGGATAGTGAATTATCACTTTTGTAACTAAAATAAGTGTGTGTAGAGTCATTTTCCTGCACGAAATTGGTCAAAATAGAAGTATCTGTGTAGGAGGTGAAACCTGTGAAAATGGCAATTTTGGTCACAGTGAGGCTTTAAAAAGTGGTTATTCAACACGCCGCATGATCCAATTGACATTTTGAATCATTTTTGTTCTGTCCAAAAAATATATTTTCTGATGAAAATCCCGGACCTATCAAACTTTCTCCAGATGGTCAGTAATGGGGATTTTTGAATATTTAATCTTTTGACTGTAAATGACTGTTGGATATGAATTATCACTTTTGGAACTAAAAAAAAGTGTGTTTAGAGTCCTTTTCCTGCCCGAAATGTGTCAAAATGGAAGCTTCTGAGTAGGATGAAAAACCTGTAAAAATGGCAATTTTGGTCACTGTGAGTCTTTAAAAAGTGGTTCTTCACCATGAGGCACGATCCAATTGACATTTTGAATCCTTTATTGTACAGTCCAAAAAATCAATTTTCTGATGAAAAACGATGACCCCGGACCTGTCGAACTTTCTCCAGATGGTCAGTAAAGGAGATTTTTGAATATTTAATCTTTTGACTCTAAATGACTGTTGGATGTGAATTATCACTTTTCGTACTAAAAAGTGTGTTTAGAGTCATTTTCCTGCCCGAAATCTGTCAAAATGGAAGCTTCTGAGTAGAAGGAAAAACCTGTAAAAATTGCAATTTTGGTCACTGTGAGGCTTTAAAAAGTGGTTCTTCACCATGAGGCACGATCCAATTGACATTTTGAATACTTTTTTGTACAGTCCAAAAAATCAATTTTCTGATGAAAATTGATGACCCCAAACCTGACGAACTTTCTCCAGATGGTCAATAATGGTGATTTTTGAATATTTGGGGGCATATTAGCAAGACCAGCGATAAAATTATCGCCGTTTTAGCGGCAGGAAACTGCCGCTAAAACTGCGATAATGGGCTTGCTAATATGCGTTATAGAATTCAATAGAAGCCCAGGTTAGATGTGCAGGACATCTAACCTGGGCTCTATTGGAATTCTATAACGCATATTAGCAAGCCCATTATCGCTGTTTTAGCTGCAGTTTCCTGCCGCTAAAACGGCGATAATGTTATCGCTGGTCTTGCTAATATGCCCCTTAATCTTTTGATTGTAAATGACTTTTGGATGTGAATTATCACTTTTGGAACTAAAAAGTGTGTTTAGAGTCATTTTCCTGCCGGAAATCCGTCAAAATAGAAGCTTCTGAGTAGGAGGAAAAACCTGTAAAAATTGCAATTTTGGTCACTGTCAGGCTTTAAAAAAGTGGCTATTCACCATGAGGCACAATCCAATTGACATTTTGAATAATTTTTCGTACAGTCCAAAAATCAATTTTCTGATGAAAAACGATGACCCCGGACCTGTTGAACTTTCTCCAGATGGTCAGTAATGGTGATTTGTGAATGTTTAATCTTTTGACTGTAAATGACTGTTGGATGTGAATTATCACTTTTCGTACTAAAAAAGTGTGTTTAGAGTCATTTTCCTGCCCGAAATCTGTCAAAATGGAAGCTTCTGAGTAGGATGAAAAACCTGTAAAAATGGCAATTTTGGTCACTGTGAGTCTTTAAAAAGTGGTTCTTCACCATGAGGCACGATCCAATTGACATTTTGAATCCTTTTTGTACAGTCCAAAAAATCAATTTTCTGATGAAAAACGATGACCCCGGACCTGTCGAACTTTCTCCAGATGTTCAGTAAAGGTGATTTTTGAATATTTAATCTTTTGACTCTAAATGACTGTTGGATGTGAATTATCACTTTTGGAACTAAAAAAAGTGTGTTTAGAGTCATTTTACTGCCCGAAATTAGTCAAAATAGAAGCTTCTGAGTAGGAGGTAAAAGGTGAACAAATGGAAATTTTGGACACTGTGAGGGCTTAAAAAGTGTTTATTCAGCATGAGGCACGATCCAATTGACATTTTGAATAATTTTTTGTACTGTCCAAAAAATCCATTTTCTGATGAAAAACGATGACCCGGACCTGTCGTACTTACTCCAGATGGTCAGTAATGGTGATTTATGAATGTTTAATCTTTTGACTGTAAATGACTGTTGGATGTGAATTATCACTTTTGGTACTAAAAAGTGTGTTTAGAGTCATTTTCCTGCCTGAAATCCATCAAAATATAAGCTACTGAGTAGGAGGAAAAACCTGTAAAAATGGCAATTATGGTCACTGTGAGGCTTTAAAAAGTGGTTCTTCACCATGAGGCACGATCCAATTTACATTTTGAATCATTTTTTGTACAGTCCAAAAAAACAATTTTCTGATGAAAAACGATGACCCCGCACCTGTCAAACCTTCTCCAGATGGTCAGTAATGGTGATTTTTGAATGTTTAATCTTTGACAGTAAGGGGTCGATTCCGATTCGGGCCGGAAATTTCACCGACCGAGCCGGACCCGGAGAGATTTCCGACCGAATCGGACCCGTGCAGTCCGACCGAACGAGTACGATGCGTCCGTATGTTATCGGACTCGAGTCGGTCGGACTCCCATTGAAGTCAATGGGAGCCGGTCGTACAACGCGTACGCGGGCTCCCATTGACTCAATGGGTGCGAGGTCGGACAAGGGCGCCCCCTACAGCGGGTACGCGGCGAAGCGGTTCGCGCCGTACACGCACAGGTAGGGGGACCCATGGGTCCCCCTGTGTGCGACTCGCGCGGCTACGCGTACAGGGGGTCCGACACGGACCCCCAAAGTACGGCTCCGACAGCTCTTACGAGCCGGAGTGCGCGGCTCGGTCGGACTGCTCGCGGCGCGCATCGTACTTACCCGGCCGGGAAACGTCTCCATTGCGCGGTGCGAGTCGGAGTCCGAGCGAGTCGGTCGGAGCGGTTCAAGCCGGGAGCGAGTCGGTCGGAGCGGTCGGGACGCCCGGACGAGTCGGTCGGTGATTTCGCATCGTACTCGCTCAGCCGGACCAGCGTACGGTTCGGTCGGGAAACAGGGCTCCGAATCGGATCCGGTAAAGCCGAATCCGATTCGGAGCCCTACTGGCCGAGATCGGAATCGGCCCCCAAATGGCTGTTGGATGTGAATTATCACTCTTAGAACAAAAAAAATGTGTTTAGAGTCATTTTACAGCCTGAAATTAGTCAAAATAGAAGCTTCTGAGTAGGAGGTAAAAGGTGAACAAATGGAAATTTTGGACACTGTGAGTGCTTAAAAAGTGTTTATTCAGCATGAGGCACGATCCAATTGACATTTTGAATAATTTTTTGTACTGTCCAAAAAATCCATTTTCTGATGAAAAACGACGACCCGGACCTGTCGTACTTACTCCAGATGGTCAGTAATGGTGATTTATGAATGTTTAATCTTTTGACTGTAAATGACTGTTGGATGTGAATTATCACTTTTGGTACTAAAAAGTGTGTTTAGAGTCATTTTCCTGCCTGAAATCCATCAAAATATAAGCTACTGAGTAGGAGGAAAAACCTGTAAAAATGGTAATGTTGGTCCCTGTGAGGCTTTAAAAGTGCTTCTTCACCATGAGGCACGATCCAATTGACATTTTGAATCATTTTTTGTACAGTCCAAAAATCAATTTTCTGATGAAAAACGATGACCCGGACCTGTCCAACTTTTCCAGATGGTCAGGAATGGTGATTTTTGAATGTTTTATCTTTTGACTGTAAATGACTGTTGGATAGTGAATTATCACTTTTGTAACTAAAATAAGTGTGTGTAGAGTCATTTTCCTGCACGAAATTGGTCAAAATAGAAGTATCTGTGTAGGAGGTGAAACCTGTGAAAATGGCAATTTTGGTCACAGTGAGGCTTTAAAAAGTGGTTATTCAACACGCCGCATGATCCAATTGACATTTTGAATCATTTTTTGTTCTGTCCAAAAAATATATTTTCTGATGAAAATCCGGACCTATCAAACTTTCTCCAGATGGTCAGTAATGGGGATTTTTGAATATTTAATCTTTTGACTGTAAATGACTGTTGGATATGAATTATCACTTTTGGAACTAAAAAAGTGTGTTTAGAGTCATTTTCCTGCCTGAAATCCGTCAAAATAGAAGCTTTTGAGTAGGAGGAAAAACCTGTAAAAATGGCAATTTTGGTCACTGTGAGGCTTTAAAAAGTGGTTATTCACCATAAGGCACGATCCAATTGACATTTTGAATCATTTTTTGTACAGTCCAAAAATCAATTTTCTGATGAAAAACTATGACCCCGCACCTGTCAAACTTTCTCCAGATGGTCAGAAATGGTGATTTTTGAATGTTTAATCTCTTGACTGTAAATGACTATTGGATGTGAATTATCACTTTCGGAACTAAAAAAGTGTGTTTAGAGTCATTTTTGCTGCCCGAAATCTTTCATAATAGAAGCTTCTGAGTAGGAGGAAAAACCTGCAAAAATTGCAATTTTGGTCACTGTGAGGCTTTAAAAAGTGGTTCTTCACCATGAGGCACGATCCAATTGACATTTTGAATCATTTTTTGTACAGTCCCAAAAAACAATTTTCTAATGAAAAACGATGACCCCGGACCTGTCAAACTTTCTCCAGATGGTCAGTAATGGTGATTTTTGAATGTTTAATCTTTGACAGTCACTGACTGTTGGATGTGAATTATCACTCTTAGAACAAAAAAATGTGTTTAGAGTCATTTTACTGCCCGAAATTAGTCAAAATAGAAGCTTCTGAGTAGGAAGAAAAACCTGTAAAAATGGTAATTTTGGTCACTGTGAGGCTTTAAAAAGTGGTTATTCACCATGAGGCACGATCCAATTGACATTTTGAATCAATTTTTGTACAGTCCAAAAATCCATTTTCTGATGAAAAACGATGACACGGACCTGTCGTACTTACTCCAGATGGTCAGTAATGGTGATTTTTGAATGTTTAATCTTTTGACTGTAAATGACTGTTGGATGTGAATTATCACTTTTGGTACTAAAAAGTGTGTTTAGAGTCATTTTCCTGCCTGAAATCCGTCAAAATATAAGCTTCTGAGTAGGAGGAAGAACCTCTAAAAATGGCAATTTTGGTCACTGTGAGGCTTTAAAAAGTGGTTATTCACCATGAGGCACGATCCAATTGACATTTTCAATCATTTTTTGTACAGTCCAAAAAATCAATATTCTGATGAAAAACGATGACCCCGGACCTGTCAAACTTTCTCCAGATGGTCAGTAATGGTGATTTTTCAATGTTTAATCTTTTGACAGTAAATGACTGTTGGATGAGAATTATCAATTTTTTGAAGTAAAAAAGTGTGTTTAGAGTCATTTTCCTGCCCGAAATTGGTAAAAAAATAGCAGCTTCTGAGTAGGAGGAAAAACCTGTAAAAATGGCAATTTTGGTCACCGCGAGTCTTTAAAAAGTTGTTATTCACCATGAGGCACAATCCAATTGACATTTTGAATAATTTTTTGTACAGTACAAAAAATCTTTTTTGTGATGAAAAACGATGACCCCAGACCTGTCGCACTTTCTCCAGATGGTCAGTAATGCTGATTTTTGAATGTTTAATCTTTTTACTCTAAATGACTGTTGGATGTGAATTATCACTCTTGGAACAAAAAAAATGTGTTCAGAGTCATTCTACTGCCCGAAATTAGTCAAAATAGAAGCTTTTGAGAAGGAGGTAAAAGGTGTACAAATGGACATTTTGGTCACTGTGAGGGCTTAAAAAGTGTTTATTCAACATGAGGCACGATCCAATTGACATTTTGAATAATTTTTGTACAGTCCAAAAATCGATTTTTTGATGAAAAACGATGACCCCGGACCTAACGAACTTTCTCCAGATGGTCAGTATTGGTGATTTGTGAATGTTTAATCTTTTGACTGTAAATGACTGTTGGATGTGAATTATCACTTTTGGAACTAAAAAGTGTGTTTAGAGTCATTTTCCTGCCTGAAATCCATCAAAATATAAGCTACTGAGTAGGAGGAAAAACCTGTAAAAATGGTAATGTTGGTCCCTGTGAGGCTTTAAAAAGTGCTTCTTCACCATGAGGCACGATCCAATTGACATTTTGAATCATTTTTTGTACAGTCCAAAAAATCAATTTTCTGATGAAAAACGATGACCCGGACCTGTCGTACTTACTCCAGATGGTCAGTAATGGTGATTTTTGACTGTTTAATCTTTTGACAGTAAATGACTGTTGGATGTGAATTATCACTCTTAGAACAAAAAAATGTGTTCAGAGTCATTTTACTGCCCGAAATTAGTCAAAATAGAACCTTCTCCAGATGGTCAGTAATGGTGATTTTTGAATGTTTCATCTTTGACAGTAAATGACTGTTGGATGTGAATTATCACTCTTAGAACAAAAAAAATGTGTTTAGAGTCATTTTACAGCCCGAAATTAGTCAAAATAGAAGCTTCTGAGTAGGAGGTAAAAGGTGAACAAATGGACATTTTGGACACTGTGGGGCATATTAGCAAGACCCACGTTAAAATTATCGCCGTTTTAGCGGCAGGAAACTGCCGCTAAAACGGCGATAATGAGCTTGCTAATATGCGTTATGGAATTCAATAGAAGCCCAGGTTAGATGTACAGGACATCTAACCTGGGCTTCTATTGGAATTCCATAACGCATATTAGCAAGCCCATTATCGCCGTTTTAGCGGCAGTTTCCTGCCGCTAAAACGGCGATAATTTTAACGTGGGTCTTGCTAATATGCCCCTGTGAGTGCTTAAAAGTGTTTATTCAGCATGAGGCACGATCCAATTGACATTCTAAATCATTTTTGTACTGTCCAAAAATCAATTTTCTGATGAAAAACGATGACCCGGACCTGTCGTACTTACTCCAGATGGTCAGTAATGGTGATTTTTGAATGTTTAATCTTTTGACTGTAAATGACTGTTGGATGTGAATTATCACTTTTGGTACTAAAAAGTGTGTTTAGAGCCATTTTTCTGCCCGAAATCAGTCATAATCAAAGCTTCTGAGTAGGAGGAAAAACCTGTAAAAAAATGCAATTTTGGTCACTGTGAGGCTTTAAAAAGTGGTTATTCAACACGAGGCACAATACAATTGACATTTTCAATCATTTTTTGTACGGTCCAAAAATCAATTTTCTAATGAAAATCGATGACCCCGGACCTGTCGTACTTTCTCCAGATGGTCAGTAATGATGATTTTGGAATGTTTAATCTTTTGACTGTAAATGACTATTGGATAGTGAATTATCAATTTTGGAACTAAAATAAGTGTGTTTAGAGTCATTTTCCTGCCTAAAATCCATCAAAATATAAGCTTCAGTGTAGGAGGTAAAACTTGTGAAAATGGTAATTTTGGTCACTGCGAGACTTTAAAAGTGGTTATTCACCATAAGGCACGACCCACTTGACATTTTGAATCATTTTTTGTACAGTCGAAAAAATCAATTTTCTGATGAAAACCATGACCCCGGACCTGTCGAACTTTCTCCAGATGGTCAGTAATGGTGATTTGTGAATGTTTAATCTTTTGACTGTAAATGACTGTTGGATGTGAATTATCATTTTTGGAACTAAAAAAGTGTGTTTAGAGTCATTTTCCTGCCCGAAATCTGTCAAAATGTAAGCTTTTGAGTAGGAGGAAAAACCTGTAAAAATGGCAATTATGGTCACTGTGAGGCTTTAAAAGTGGTTCTTCACCATGAGGCACGATCCAATTGACATTTTGAATCATTTTTTGTACAGTCCAAAAAAGCAATTTTCTGATGAAAAACGATGACCCCGGACCTGTCAAACCTTCTCCAGATGGTCAGTAATGCTGATTTTTGAATGTTTCATCTTTGACTGTAAATGACTGTTGGATGTGAATTATCACTTTTGGTACTAAAAAAGTGTGTTTAGAGTCATTTTCCTGCCTGAAATCCGTCAAAATATAAGCTTCTGAGTAGGAGGAAAAACCTCTAAAAATGGCAATTTTGGTCACTGTGAGGTTTTAAAAAGTGGTTCTTCACCATGAGGCATGATCCAATTGACATTTTGAATCATTTTTTGTACAGTCCGTAAAAATCAATTTTCTGATGAAAAACGATGACCCCGGACCTGTCGAACTTTCTCCAGATGGTCAGTAAAGGTGATTTTTGAATATTTAATCTTTTGACTGTAAATGACAGTTGGATGTGAATTATCACTTTTGGAACTAAAAACGTGTGTTTAGAGTTATTTTTCTGCCCCAAATGCAATCAAAATAGAAGCTTCTGAGTAGGAAGAAAAACCTGTAAAAATGGCAATTATGGTCACTGTGAGGCTTTAAAAAGTGGTTCTTCACCATGAGGCACGATCCAATTGACATTTTGAATCATTTTTTGTACAGTCCAAAAAACCAATTTTCTGATGAAAAACGATGACCCCGGACCTGTCAAACCTTCTCCAGATGGTCAGTAATGGTGATTTTTGAATGTTTCATCTTTGACAGTAAATGACTGTTGGATGTGAATTATCACTCTTAGAACAAAAAAAATGTGTTCAGAGTCATTCTACTGCCCGAAATTAGTCAAAATAGAAGCTTTTGAGCAGGAGGTAAAAGGTGTACAAATGGACATTTTGGTCACTGTGAGGGCTTAAAAAGTGTTTATTCAACATAAGGCACGATCCAATTGACATTTTGAATAATTTTTTGTACAGTCCAAAAAATCAATTTTTTATGAAAAACGATGACCCGGACCTGTCGTACTTACTCCAGATGGTCAGTAATGGTGATTTTTGAATGTTTAATCTTTTGACTGTAAATGACTGTTGGATGTGAATTATCACTTTTGGTACTAAAAAAGTGTGTTTAGAGTCATTTTCCTGCCTGAAATCCGTCAAAATATAAGCTTCTGAGTAGGAGGAAAAACCTCTAAAAATGGCAATTTTGGTCACTATGAGGTTTTAAAAAGTGGTTCTTCACCATGAGGCATGATCCAATTGACATTTTGAATCATTTTTTTGTACAGTCCGTAAAAATCAATTTTCTGATGAAAAACGATGACCCCGGACCTGTCAAACTTTCTCCAGATGGTCAGTAATGGTGATTTTTGACTATTTAATCTTTTGACAGTAAATGACTGTTGGATGTGAATTATCACTCTTAGAACAAAAAAAATGTGTTCAGAGTCATTTTACTGCCCGAAATTAGTCAAAATAGAAGCTTTTGAGCAGGAGGTAAAAGGTGTACAAATGGACATTTTGGTCACTGTGAGGGCTTAAAAAGTGTTTATTCAACATGAGGCACGATCCAATTGACATTTTGAATAATTTTTTGTACAGTCCAAAAATCAATCTTTTGATGAAAAACGATGACCCCGGACCTGTCGAACTTTCTCCAGATGGTCAGTAATGGTGATTTGTGAATGTTTAATCTTTTGACTGTAAATGACTGTTGGATGTGAATTATCATTTTTGGAACTAAAAAAGTGTGTTTAGAGTCATTTTCCTGCCCGAATTCTGTCAAAATGTAAGCTTTTGAGTAGGAGGAAAAACCTGTAAAAATGGCAATTATGGTCACTGTGAGGCTTTAAAAAGTGGTTCTTCACCATGAGGCACGATCCAATTGACATTTTGAATCATTTTTGTACAGTCCAAAAAACTATTTTCTGATGAAAAACGATGACCCCGGACCTGTCAAACCTTCTCCAGATGGTCAGTAATGGTGATTTTTGAATGTTTCATCTTTGACAGTAAATGACTGTTGGATGTGAATTATCACTCTTAGAACAAAAAAAATGTGTTTAGAGTCATTTTACAGCCCGAAATTAGTCAAAATAGAAGCTTCTGAGTAGGAGGTAAAAGGTGAACAAATGGAAATTTTGGACATTGTGAGTGCTTAAAAAGTGTTTATTCAGCATGAGGCACGATCCAATTGACATTCTGAATCATTTTTTGTACTGTCCAAAAAATCCATTTTCTGATGAAAAACGATGACCCGGACCTGTCGTACTTACTCCAGATGGTCAGTAATGGTGATTTTTGAATGTTTAATCTTTTGACTGTAAATGACTGTTGGATGTGAATTATCACTTTTGGTATTAAAAAAGTGTGTTTAGAGCCATTTTTCTGCCCGAAATCGGTCATAATCAAAGCTTCTGAGTAGGAGGAAAAACCTGTAAAAAATGCAATTTTGGTCACTGTGAGGCTTTAAAAAGTGGTTATTCAACACGAGGCACAATACAATTGACATTTTCAATCATTTTTTGTACGGTCCAAAAAATCAATTTTCTAACGAAAATCGATGACCCGGACCTGTCGTACTTTCTCCAGATGGTCAGTAATGATGATTTTGGAATGTTTAATCTTTTGACTGTAAATGACTATTGGATAGTGAATTATCAATTTTGGAACTAAAATAAGTGTGTTTAGAGTCATTTTCCTCCCGAAATTGGTCAAAATAGAAGCTTCAGTGTAGGAGGTAAAACTTGTGAAAATGTCAATTTTGGTCACTGCGAAACTTTAAAAAGTGGTTATTCACCATAAGGCACGACCCACTTGACATTTTGAATCATTTTTTGTACAGTCGAAAAAAATCAATTTTCTGATGAAAAACGATGACCCCGGACCTGTCGAACTTTCTCCAGATGGTCAATAAAGGTGATTTTTGAATATTTAATCTTTTGACTGTAAATGACTGTTGGATGTGAATTATCACTTTTGGAACTAAAAAATGTGTGTTTAGAGTTATTTTTCTGCCCCAAATCCATCAAAATAGAAGCTTCTGAGTAGGAGGAAAAACCTGTAAAAATGGTAATTTTGGTCACTGTGAGGCTTTAAAAAGTGGTTATTCACCATGAGGCACGATCCAATTGACATTTTGAATCATTTTTTGTACAGTCCAAAAAATCTATATTCTGATGAAAAACGATGACCCCGGACCTGTCAAACTTTCTCCAGATGGTCAGTAATGGTGATTTTTGACTGTTTATTCTTTTGACAGTAAATGACTGTTGGATGTGAATTATCATTTTTGGAACTAAAAAAGTGTGTTTAGAGTCATTTTCTTGCCCGAATTCTGTCAAAATGTAAGCTTTTGAGTAGGAGGAAAAACCTGTAAAAATGGCAATTATGGTCACTGTGAGGCTTTAAAAAGTGGTTCTTCACCATGAGGCACGATCCAATTGACATTTTGAATCATTTTTTGTACAGTCCAAAAAAACAATTTTCTGATGAAAAACGATGACCCCGGACCTGTCAAACCTTCTCCAGATGGTCAGTAATGGTGATTTTTGTATGTTTCATCTTTGACAGTAAATGACTGTTGGATGTGAATTATCACTCTTAGAACAAAAAAAATGTGTTTAGAGTCATTTTACAGCCCGAAATTAGTCAAAATAGAAGCTTCTGAGTAGGAGGTAAAAGGTGAACAAATGGAAATTTTGGACACTGTGAGTGCTTAAAAGTGTTTATTCAGCATGAGGCACGATCCAATTGACATTCTGAATCATTTTTGTACTGTCCAAAAAATCCATTTTCTGATGAAAAACGATGACCCGGACCTGTCGTACTTACTGCAGATGGTCAGTAATGGTTATTTTTGAATGTTTAATCTTTTGACTGTAAATGACTATTGGATGTGAATTATCACTTTTGGTACTAAAAAAGTGTGTTTAGAGCCATTTTTCTGCCCAAAATTGGTCATAATCAAAGCTTCTGAGTAGGAGGAAAAACCTGTAAAAAAATGCAATTTTGGTCACTGTGAGGCTTTAAAAAGTGGTTATTCAACACGAGGCACAATACAATTGACATTTTCAATCATTTTTTGTACGGTCCAAAAAATCAATTTTCTAATGAAAATCGATGACCCCGGACCTGTCGTACTTTCTCCAGATGGTCAGTAATGATGATTTTGGAATGTTTAATCTTTTGACTGTAAATGACTATTGGATAGTGAATTATCAATTTTGGAACTAAAATAAGTGTGTTTAGAGTCATTTTCCTCCCCGAAATTGGTCAAAATAGAAGCTTCAGTGTAGGAGGTAAAACTTGTGAAAATGGCAATTTTGGTCCCTGCGAGACTTTAAAAAGTGGTTATTCACCATAAGGCACGACCCACTTGACATTTTGAATCATTTTTTGTACAGTCGAAAAAAAACAATTTTCTGATGAAAAACGATGACCCCGGACCTGTCGAACTTTCTCCAGATGGTCAATAAAGGTGATTTTTGAATATTTAATCTTTTGACTGTAAATGACTGTTGGATGTGACTTATCACTTTTGGAACTAAAAATGTGTGTTTAGAGTTATTTTTCTGCCCAAATCCATCAAAATAGAAGCTTCTGAGTAGGAGGAAAAACCTGTAAAAATGGTAATTTTGGTCACTGTGAGGCTTTAAAAAGTGGTTATTCACCATGAGGCACGATCCAATTGACATTTTGAATCATTTTTTGTACAGTCCAAAAAATCTATATTCTGATGAAAAACGATGACCCCGGACCTGTCAAACTTTCTCCAGATGGTCAGTAATGGTGATTTTTGACTGTTTATTCTTTTGACAGTAAATGACTGTTGGATGTGAATTATCACTCTTAGAACAAAAAAATGTGTTCAGAGTCATTTTACTGCCCGAAATTAGTCAAAATAGAAGCTTTTGAGCAGGAGGTAAAAGGTGTACAAATGGACATTTTGGTCACTGTGAGGGCTTAAAAAGTGTTTATTCAACATGAGGCACGATCCAATTGACATTTTGAATAATTTTTTGTACAGTCCAAAAAATCAATTTTTTGATGAAAAACGATGACCCCGGACCTGTCGAACTTTCTCCAGATGGTCAGTAATGGTGATTTGTGAATGTTTAATCTTTTGACTGTAAATGACTGTTGGATGTGAATTATCATTTTTGGAACTAAAAAAGTGTGTTTAGAGTCATTTTCCTGCCCGAATTCTGTCAAAATGTAAGCTTTTGAGTAGGAGGAAAAACCTGTAAAAATGGCAATTATGGTCACTGTGAGGCTTTAAAAAGTGGTTATTCAACATGAGGCACGATCCAATTGACATTTTGAATCATTTTTTGTACAGTCCAAAAAAACAATTTTCTGATGAAAAACGATGACCCCGGACCTGTCAAACCTTCTCCAGATGGTCAGTAATGGTGATTTTTGAATGTTTCATCTTTGACAGTAAATGACTGTTGGATGTGAATTATCACTCTTAGAACAAAAAAATGTGTTTAGAGTCATTTTACAGCCCGAAATTAGTCAAAATAGAAGCTTCTGAGTAGGAGGTAAAAGGTGAACAAATGGAAATTTTGGACACTGTGAGTGCTTAAAAAGTGTTTATTCAGCATGAGGCACGATCCAATTGACATTCTGAATCATTTTTTGTACTGTCCAAAAATCCATTTTCTGATGAAAAACGATGACCCGGACCTGTCGTACTTACTCCAGATGGTCAGTAATGGTGATTTTTGAATGTTTAATCTTTTGACTGTAAATGACTATTGGATGTGAATTATCACTTTTGGTACTAAAAAAGTGTGTTTAGAGCCATTTTTCTGCCTGAAATTGGTCATAATCAAAGCTTCTGAGTAGGAGGAAAAACCTGTAAAAAAATGCAATTTTGGTCACTGTGAGGCTTTAAAAAGTGGTTATTCAACACGAGGCACAATACAATTGACATTTTCAATCATTTTTTGTACGGTCCAAAAAATCAATTTTCTAATGAAAATCGATGTCCCGGACCTGTCGTACTTTCTCCAGATGGTCAGTAATGATGATTTTGGAATGTTTAATCTTTTGACTGTAAATGACTATTGGATAGTGAATTATCAATTTTGGAACTAAAATAAGTGTGTTTAGAGTCATTTTCCTCCCCGAAATTGGTCAAAATAGAAGCTTCAGTGTAGGAGGTAAAACTTGTGAAAATGGCAATGTTGGTCACTGCGAGACTTTAAAAAGTGGTTATTCACCATAAGGCACGACCCACTTGACATTTTGAATCATTTTTTGTACAGTCGAAAAAAATCAATTTTCTGATGAAAAACGATGACCCCGGACCTGTCGAACTTTCTCCAGATGGTCAGTAATGGTGATTTGTGAATGTTTAATCTTTTGACTGTAAATGACTGTTGGATGTGAATTATCATTTTTGGAACTAAAAAGTGTGTTTAGAGTCATTTTCCTGCCCGAAATCTGTCAAAATGTAAGCTTTTGAGTAGGAGGAAAAACCTGTAAAAATGGCAATTATGGTCACTGTGAGGCTTTAAAAAGTGGTTCTTCACCATGAGGCACGATCTAATTGACATTTTGAATCATTTTTTGTACAGTCCAAAAAACAATTTTCTGATGAAAAACGATGACCCCGGACCTGTCAAACCTTCTCCAGATGGTCAGTAATGGTGATTTTTGAATGTTTCATCTTTGACAGTAAATGACTGTTGGATGTGAATTATCACTCTTAGAACAAAAAAATGTGTTCAGAGTCATTCTACTGCCCGAAATTAGTCAAAATAGAAGCTTTTGAGCAGGAGGTAAAAGGTGTACAAATGGACATTTTGGTCACTGTGAGGGCTTAAAAAGTGTTTATTCAACATGAGGCACGATCCAATTGACATTTTGAATAATTTTTTGTACAGTCCAAAAAATCAATTTTTTGATGAAAAACGATGACCCGGACCTGTCGTACTTATTCCAGATGGTCAGTAATGGTGGTTTTGAATGTTTAATCTTTTGACTGTAAATGACTGTTGGATGTGACTTATCACGTTTGGTACTAAAAAAGTGTGTTTAGAGTCATTTTCCTGCCTGAAATCCGTCAAAATATAAGCTTCTGAGTAGGAGGAAAAACCTCTAAAAATGGCAATTTTGGTCACTGTGAGGCTTTAAAAAGTGGTTCTTCACCATGAGGCACGATCCAATTGACATTTGGAATCATTTTTTGTACAGTCCAAAAAAACAATTTTCTGATGAAAAACGATGACCCCGGACCTGTCAAACCTTCTCCAGATGGTCAGTAATGGTGATTTTTGAATGTTTCATCTTTGACAGTAAATGACTGTTGGATGTGAATTATCACTCTTAGAACAAAAAAATATGTTTAGAGTCATTTTACAGCCCGAAATTAGTCAAAATAGAAGCTTCAAAGTAGGAGGTAAAAGGTGAACAAATGGAAATTTTGGACACTGTGAGTGCTTAAAAAGTGTTTATTCAGCATGAGGCACGATCCAATTGACATTCTGAATCATTTTTTGTACTGTCCAAAAATCAATTTTCTGATGAAAAACGATGACCCGGACCTGTCGTACTTACTCCAGATGGTCAGTAATGGTGATTTTTGAATGTTCTATCTTTTGACTGTAAATGACTGTTGGATGTGAATTATCACTTTTGGTACTAAAAAGTGTGTTTAGAGCCATTTTTCTGCCCGAAATTGGTCAAAATAGAAGCTTCAGTGTAGGAGGTAAAACTTGTGAAAATGGCAATTTTGGTCACTGCGAGACTTTAAAAAGTGGTTATTCAACATAAGGCACGACCCACTTGACATTTTGAATCATTTTTTGTACAGTCGAAAAAAATCAATTTTCTGATGAAAAACGATGACCCCGGACCTGTCGAACTTTCTCCAGATGGTCAGTAATGGTGATTTGTGAATGTTTAATCTTTTGACTGTAAATGACTGTTGGATGTGAATTATCATTTTTGGAACTAAAAAAGTGTGTTTAGAGTCATTTTCCTGCCCGAAATCTGTCAAAATGTAAGCTTTTGAGTAGGAGGAAAAACCTGTAAAAATGGCAATTATGGTCACTGTGAGGCTTTAAAAAGTGGTTCTTCACCATGAGGCATGATCCAATTGACATTTTGAATCATTTTTTGTACAGTCCAAAAAAACAATTTTCTGATGAAAAACGATGACCCCGGACCTGTCCAACCTTCTCCAGATGGTCAGTAATGGTGATTTTTGAATGTTTCATCTTTGACAGTAAATGACTGTTGGATGTGAATTATCACTCTTAGAACAAAAAAAATGTGTTCAGAGTCATTCTACTGCCCGAAATTAGTCAAAATAGAAGCTTTTGAGCAGGATGTAAAAGGTGTACAAATGGACATTTTGGTCACTGTGAGGGCTTCAAAAGTGTTTATTCAACATGAGGCACGATCCAATTGATATTTTGAAAAAAAATTTGTACAGTCCAAGAAATAAATTTTTTGATGAAAAACGATGACCCCGGACCTGTTGAACTTTCTCCAGATGGTCAGTAATGGTGATTTGTGAATGTTTAATCTTTTGACTGTAAATGACTGTTGGATGTGAATTATCATTTTTGGAACTAAAAAAGTGTGTTTAGAGTCATTTTCCTGCCCGAATTCTGTCAAAATGTAAGCTTTTGAGTAGGAGGAAAAACCTGTAAAAATGGCAATTATGGTCACTGTGAGGCTTTAAAAAGTGGTTCTTCACCATGAGGCCCGATCCAATTGACATTTTGAATCATTTTTTGTACAGTCCAAAAAAACAATTTTCTGATGAAAAACGATGACCCCGGACCTGTCAAACCTTCTCCAGATGGTCAGTAATGGTGATTTTTTAATGTTTCATCTTTGACAGTAAATGACTGTTGGATGTGAATTATCACTCTTAGAACAAAAAAAATATGTTTAGAGTCATTTTACAGCCTGAAATTAGTCAAAATAGAAGCTTCAAAGTAGGAGGTAAAAGGTGAACAAATGGAAATTTTGGACACTGTGAGTGCTTAAAAAGTGTTTATTCAGCATGAGGCACGATCCAATTGACATTCTGAATCATTTTTTGTACTGTCCAAAAAATCAATTTTCTGATGAAAAACGATGACCCGGACCTGTCGTACTTACTCCAGATGGTCAGTAATGGTGATTTTTGAATGTTCAATCTTTTAACTGTAAATGACTGTTGGATGTGAATTATCACTTTTGGTACTAAAAAAGTGTGTTTAGAGCCATTTTTCTGCCCGAAATTGGTCAAAATAGAAGCTTCAGTGTAGGAGGCAAAACTTGTGAAAATGGCAATTTTGGTCACTGCGAGACTTTAAAAGTGGTTATTCACCATAAGGCACGACCCACTTGACATTTTGAATCATTTTTTGTACAGTCGAAAAAAATCAATTTTCTGATGAAAAACGATGACCCGGACCTGTCGAACTTTCTCCAGATGGTCAGTAATGGTGATTTGTGAATGTTTAATCTTTTGACTGTAAATGACTGTTGGATGTGAATTATCATTTTTGGAACTAAAAAAGTGTGTTTAGAGTCATTTTCCTGCCCGAATTCTGTCAAAATGTAAGCTTTTGAGTAGGAGGAAAAACCTGTAAAAATGGCAATTATGGTCACTGTGAGGCTTTAAAAGTGGTTATTCAACACGAGGCACAATCCAATTGACATTTTCAATCATTTTTTGTACGGTCCAAAAAATCAATTTTCTAATGAAAATCGATGACCCCGGACCTGTCGTACTTTCTCCAGATGGTCAGTAATGATGATTTTGGAATGTTTAATCTTTTGACTGTAAATGACTATTGGATAGTGAATTATCAATTTTGGAACTAAAATAAGTGTGTTTAGAGTCATTTTCCTCCCCGAAATTGGTCAAAATAGAAGCTTCAGTGTAGGAGGTAAAACTTGTGAAAATGGCAATTTTGGTCACTGCGAGACTTTAAAAAGTGGTTATTCACCTTAAGGCACGACCCACTTGACATTTTGAATCATTTTTTGTACAGTCGAAAAAATCAATTTTCTGATAAAAACGATGACCCCGACCTGTCGAACTTTCTCCAGATGGTCAGTAATGGTGATTTGTGAATGTTTAATCTTTTGACTGTAAATGACTGTTGGATGTGAATTATCATTTTTGGAACTAAAAAGTGTGTTTAGAGTCATTTTCCTGCCCGAAATCTGTCAAAATGTAAGCTTTTGAGTAGGAGGAAAAACCTGTAAAAATGGCAATTATGGTCACTGTGAGGCTTTAAAAAGTGGTTCTTCACCATGAGGCACGATCCAATTGACATTTTGAATCATTTTTTGTACAGTCCAAAAAAACAATTTTCTGATGAAAAACGATGACCCCGGACCTGTCAAACCTTCTCCAGATGGTCAGTAATGGTGATTTTTGAATGTTTCATCTTTGACAGTAAATGACTGTTGGATGTGAATTATCACTCTTAGAACACAAAAAATGGGTTCAGAGTCATTCTACTGCCCGAAATTAGTCAAAATAGAAGCTTTTGAGCAGGAGGTAAAAGGTGTACAAATGGACATTTTGGTCACTGTGAGGGCTTAAAAAGTGTTTATTCAACATGAGGCACGATCCAATTGACATTTTGAATAATTTTTTGTACAGTCCAAAAAATCAATCTTTGATGAAAAACGATGACCCGGACCTGTCGTACTTATTCCAGATGGTCAGTAATGGTGATTTTTTAATGTTTAATCTTTTGACTGTAAATGACTGTTGGATGTGAATTATCACTTTTGGTACTAAAAAAGTGTGTTTAGAGTCATTTTCCTGCCTGAAATCCGTCAAAATATAAGCTTCTGAGTAGGAGGAAAAACCTCTAAAAATGGCAATTTTGGTCACTGTGAGGCTTTAAAAAGTGGTTCTTCACCATGAGGCATGATCCAATTGACATTTTGAATCATTTTTTGTACAGTCCGAAAAAATCAATTTTCTGATGAAAAACGATGACCCCGGACCTGTCGAACTTTCTCCAGATGGTCAGTAAAGGTGATTTTTGAATATTTAATCTTTTGACTGTAAATGACTGTTGGATGTGAATTATCACTTTTGGAACTAAAAACGTGTGTTTAGAGTTATTTTTCTGCCCCAAATCCATCAAAATAGAAGCTTCTGAGTAGGAGGAAAAACCTGTAAAAATGGTAATTTTGGTCACTGTGAGGCTTTAAAAAGTGGTTATTCACCATGAGGCACGATCCAATTGACATTTGGAATCATTTTTTGTACAGTCCAAAAAATCAATATTCTGATGAAAAACGATGACCCCAGACCTGTCAAACTTTCTCCAGATGGTCAGTAATGGTGATTTTTGACTGTTTAATCTTGTGACAGTAAATGACTGTTGGATGTGAATTATCACTCTTAGAACAAAAAAATGTGTATAGAGTCATTTTACAGCCCGAAATTAGTCAAAATAGAAGCTTCTGAGTAGGAGGTAAAAAGTGAACAAATGGAAATTTTGGACACTGTGAGTGCTTAAAAAGTGGTTATTCACCATGAGGCATGATCCAATTGACATTTTGAATCATTTTTTGTACAGTCCAAAAATCAATATTCTGATGAAAAACGATGACCCAGGACCTGTCAAACTTTCTCCAGATGGTCAGTAATGGTGATTTTTGACTGTTTAATCTTTTGACAGTAAATGACTGTTGGATGTGAATTATCACTCTTAGAACAAAAAAATGTGTTCAGAGTCATTTTACTGCCCGAAATTAGTCAAAATAGAAGCTTTTGAGCAGGAGGTAAAAGGTGTACAAATGGACATTTTGGTCACTGTGAGGGCTTAAAAAGTGTTTATTCAACATGAGGCACGATCCAATTGACATTTTGAATAATTTTTTGTACAGTCCAAAAATCAATTTTTTGATGAAAAACGATGACCCAGGACCTGTCGAACTTTCTCCAGATGGTCAGTAATGGTGATTTGTGAATGTTTAATCTTTTGACTGTAAATGACTGTTGGATGTGAATTATCATTTTTGGAACTAAAAAAGTGTGTTTAGAGTCATTTTCCTGCCCGAATTCTGTCAAAATGTAAGCTTTTGAGTAGGAGGAAAAACCTGTAAAAATGGCAATTATGGTCACTGTGAGGCTTTAAAAAGTGGTTATTCAACACGAGGCACAATCCAATTGACATTTTCAATCATTTTTTGTACGGTCCAAAAAATCAATTTTCTAATGAAAATCGATGACCCCGGACCTGTCGTACTTTCTCCAGATGGTCAGTAATGATGATTTTGGAATGTTTAATCTTTTGACTGTAAATGACTATTGGATAGTGAATTATCAATTTTGGAACTAAAATAAGTGTGTTTAGAGTCATTTTCCTCCCCGAAATTGGTCAAAATAGAAGCTTCAGTGTAGGAGGTAAAACTTGTGAAAATGGCAATTTTGGTCACTGCGAGACTTTAAAAAGTGGTTATTCACCTTAAGGCACGACCCACTTGACATTTTGAATCATTTTTTGTACAGTCGAAAAAAATCAATTTTCTGATAAAAACGATGACCCCGACCTGTCGAACTTTCTCCAGATGGTCAGTAATGGTGATTTGTGAATGTTTAATCTTTTGACTGTAAATGACTGTTGGATGTGAATTATCATTTTTGGAACTAAAAAAGTGTGTTTAGAGTCATTTTCCTGCCCGAAATCTGTCAAAATGTAAGCTTTTGAGTAGGAGGAAAAACCTGTAAAAATGGCAATTATGGTCACTGTGAGGCTTTAAAAAGTGGTTCTTCACCATGAGGCACGATCCAATTGACATTTTGAATCATTTTTTGTACAGTCCAAAAAACAATTTTCTGATGAAAAACGATGACCCCGGACCTGTCAAACCTTCTGCAGATGGTCAGTAATGGTGATTTTTGAATGTTTCATCTTTGACAGTAAATGACTGTTGGATGTGAATTATCACTCTTAGAACAAAAAAAATGTGTTCAGAGTCATTCTACTGCCCGAAATTAGTCAAAATAGAAGCTTTTGAGCAGGAGGTAAAAGGTGTACAAATGGACATTTTGGTCACTGTGAGGGCTTAAAAAGTGTTTATTCAACATGAGGCACGATCCAATTGACATTTTGAATAATTTTTTGTACAGTCCAAAAATCAATCTTTGATGAAAAACGATGACCCGGACCTGTCGTACTTATTCCAGATGGTCAGTAATGGTGATTTTTAATGTTTAATCTTTTGACTGTAAATGACTGTTGGATGTGAATTATCACTTTTGGTACTAAAAAGTGTGTTTAGAGTCATTTTCCTGCCTGAAATCCGTCAAAATATAAGCTTCTGAGTAGGAGGAAAAACCTCTAAAAATGGCAATTTTGGTCACTGTGAGGCTTTAAAAAGTGGTTCTTCACCATGAGGCATGATCCAATTGACATTTTGAATCATTTTTTGTACAGTCCGAAAAAATCAATTTTCTGATGAAAAACGATGACCCCGGACCTGTCGAACTTTCTCCAGATGGTCAGTAAAGGTGATTTTTGAATATTTAATCTTTTGACTGTAAATGACTGTTGGATGTGAATTATCACTTTTGGAACTAAAAACGTGTGTTTAGAGTTATTTTTCTGCCCCAAATCCATCAAAATAGAAGCTTCTGAGTAGGAGGAAAAACCTGTAAAAATGGTAATTTTGGTCACTGTGAGGCTTTAAAAAGTGGTTATTCACCATGAGGCACGATCCAATTGACATTTGGAATCATTTTTTGTACAGTCCAAAAAATCAATATTCTGATGAAAAACGATGACCCCAGACCTGTCAAACTTTCTCCAGATGGTCAGTAATGGTGATTTTTGACTGTTTAATCTTGTGACAGTAAATGACTGTTGGATGTGAATTATCACTCTTAGAACAAAAAAAATGTGTATAGAGTCATTTTACAGCCCGAAATTAGGCAAAATAGAAGCTTCTGAGTAGGAGGTAAAAAGTGAACAAATGGAAATTTTGGACACTGTGAGTGCTTAAAAAGTGGTTATTCACCATGAGGCATGATCCAATTGACATTTTGAATCATTTTTTGTACAGTCCAAAAAATCAATATTCTGATGAAAAACGATGACCCCGGACCTGTCGAACTTTCTCCAGATGGTCAGTAATGGTGATTTTTGACTGTTTAATCTTTTGACAGTAAATGACTGTTGGATGTGAATTATCACTCTTAGAACAAAAAAAATGTGTTCAGAGTCATTTTACTGCCCGAAATTAGTCAAAATAGAAGCTTTTGAGCAGGAGGTAAAAGGTGTACAAATGGACATTTTGGTCACTGTGAGGGCTTAAAAAGTGTTTATTCAACATGAGGCACGATCCAATTGACATTTTGAATAATTTTTTGTACAGTCCAAAAAATCAATTTTTTGATGAAAAACGATGACCCCGGACCTGTCGAACTTTCTCCAGATGGTCAGTAATGGTGATTTGTGAATGTTTAATCTTTTGACTGTAAATGACTGTTGGATGTGAATTATCATTTTTGGAACTAAAAAAGTGTGTTTAGAGTCATTTTCCTGCCCGAATTCTGTCAAAATGTAAGCTTTTGAGTAGGAGGAAAAACCTGTAAAAATGGCAATTATGGTCACTGTGAGGCTTTAAAAAGTGGTTCTTCACCATGAGGCACGATCCAATTGATATTTTGAATCATTTTTTGTACAGTCCAAAAAACAATTTTCTGATGAAAAACGATGACCCCGGACCTGTCGAACTTTCTCCAGATGGTCAGTAAAGGTGATTTTTGAATATTTAATCTTTTGACTGTAAATGACTGTTGGATGTGAATTATCACTTTTGGAACTAAAAAACGTGTGTTTAGAGTTATTTTTCTGCCCCAACTCCATCAAAATAGAAGCTTCTGAGTAGGAGGAAAAACCTGTAAAAATGGTAGTTTTGGTCACTGTGAGGCTTTAAAAAGTGGTTATTCACCATGAGGCACGATCCAATTGACATTTGGAATCATTTTTTGTACAGTCCAAAAATCAATATTCTGATGAAAAACGATGACCCCAGACCTGTCAAACTTTCTCCAGATGGTCAGTAATGGTGATTTTTGACTGTTTAATCTTGTGACAGTAAATGACTGTTGGATGTGAATTATCACTCTTAGAACAAAAAAATGTGTTTAGAGTCATTTTACAGCCCGAAATTAGTCAAAATAGAAGCTTCTGAGTAGGAGGTAAAAGGTGAACAAATGGAAATTTTGGACACTGTGAGTGCTTAAAAAGTGTTTATTCAGCATGAGGCACGATCCAATTGACATTCTGAATCATTTTTTGTACTGTCCAAAAAATCCATTTTCTGATGAAAAACGATGACCCGGACCTGTCGTACTTACTCCAGATGGTCAGTAATGGTGATTTTTGAATGTTTAATCTCTTGACTGTAAATGACTGTTGGATGTGAATTATCACTTTTTGTACTAAAAAAGTGTGTTTAGAGTCATTTTCCTGCCTGAAATCCGTCAAAATATAAGCTTCTGAGTAGGAGGAAAAACCTCTAAAAATGGCAATTTTGGTCACTGTGAGGTTTTAAAAAGTGGTTCTTCACCATGAGGCATGATCCAATTGACATTTTGAATCATTTTTTGTACAGTCCGAAAAAATCAATTTTCTGATGAAAAACGATGACCCCGGACCTGTCGAACTTTCTCCAGATGGTCAGTAATGGTGATTTTTGACTGTTTAATCTTTTGACAGTAAATGACTGTTGGATGGGAATTATCACTCTTACAACAAAAAAAATGTGTTCAGAGTCATTTTACTGCCCGAAATTAGTCAAAATAGAAGCTTTTGAGCAGGAGGTAAAAGGTGTACAAATGGACATTTTGGTCACTGTGAGGGCTTAAAAAGTGTTTATTCAACATGAGGCACGATCCAATTGACATTTTGAATAATTTTTGTACAGTCCAAAAATCAATTTTTTGATGAAAAACGATGTCCCCGGACCTGTCGTACTTTCTCCAGATGGTCAGTAATGATGATTTTGGAATGTTTAATCTTTTGACTGTAAATGACTATTGGATAGTGAATTATCAATTTTGGAACTAAAATAAGTGTGTTTAGAGTCATTTTCCTCCCCGAAATTGGTCAAAATAGAAGCTTCAGTGTAGGAGGTAAAACTTGTGAAAATGGCAATTTTGGTCACTGCGAGACTTTAAAAAGTGGTTATTCACCATAAGGCACGACCCACTTGACATTTTGAATCATTTTTTGTACAGTCGAAAAAATCAATTTTCTGATGAAAAACGATGACCCCGGACCTGTCGAACTTTCTCCAGATGGTCAGTAATGGTGATTTGTGAATGTTTAATCTTTTGACTGTAAATGACTGTTGGATGTGAATTATCATTTTTGGAACTAAAAAAGTGTGTTTAGAGTCATTTTCCTGCCCGAATTCTGTCAAAATGTAAGCTTTTGAGTAGGAGGAAAAACCTGTAAAAATGGCAATTATGGTCAGTGTGAGGCTTTAAAAAGTGGTTCTTCACCATGAGGCACGATCCAATTGACATTTTGAATCATTTTTTGTACAGTCCAAAAAACAATTTTCTGATGAAAAACGATGACCCCGGACCTGTCAAACCTTCTCCAGATGGTCAGTAATGGTGATTTTTGAATGTTTCATCTTTGACAGTAAATGACTGTTGGATGTGAATTATCACTCTTAGAACAAAAAAATGTGTTTAGAGTCATTTTACAGCCCGAAATTAGTCAAAATAGAAGCTTCTGAGTAGGAGGTAAAAGGTGAACAAATGGAAATTTTGGACACTGTGAGTGCTTAAAAAGTGTTTATTCAGCATGAGGCACGATCCAATTGACATTCTGAATCATTTTTTGTACTGTCCAAAAAATCCATTTTCTGATGAAAAACGATGACCCGGACCTGTCGTACTTACTCCAGATGGTCAGTAATGGTGATTTTTGAATGTTTCATCTTTGACAGTAAATGACTGTTGGATGTGAATTATCACTCTTAGAACAAAAAAAATGTGTTCAGAGTCATTCTACTGCCCGAAATTAGTCAAAATAGAAGCTTTTGAGCAGGAGGTAAAAGGTGTACAAATGGACATTTTGGTCACTGTGAGGGCTTAAAAAGTGTTTATTCAACATGAGGCACGATCCAATTGACATTTTGAATAATTTTTTGTACAGTCCAAAAATCAATCTTTGATGAAAAACGATGACCCGGACCTGTCGTACTTATTCCAGATGGTCAGTAATGGTGATTTTTTTAATGTTTAATCTTTTGACTGTAAATGACTGTTGGATGTGAATTATCACTTTTGGTACTAAAAAAGTGTGTTTAGAGTCATTTTCCTGCCTGAAATCCGTCAAAATATAAGCTTCTGAGTAGGAGGAAAAACCTCTAAAAATGGCAATTTTGGTCACTGTGAGGCTTTAAAAAGTGGTTATTCACCATGAGGCACGGTCCAATTGACATTTGGAATCATTTTTTGTACAGTCCAAAAATCAATATTCTGATGAAAAATGATGACCCCGGACCTGTCAAACTTTCTCCAGATGGTCAGTAATGGTGATTTTTGACTGTTTAATCTTGTGACAGTAAATGACTGTTGGATGTGAATTATCACTCTTAGAACAAAAAATGTGTTCAGAGTCATTTTACTGCCCGAAATTAGTCAAAATAGAAGCTTTTGAGCAGGAGGTAAAAGGTGTACAAATGGACATTTTGGTCACTGTGAGGGCTTAAAAAGTGTTTATTCAACATGAGGCACGATCCAATTGACATTTTGAATAATTTTTTGTACAGTCCAAAAAATCAATTTTTTGATGAAAAACGATGACCCGGACCTGTCGTACTTACTCCAGATGGTCAGTAATGGTGATTTTTGAATGTTTAATCTTTTGACTGTAAATGACTGTTGGATGTGAATTATCACTTTTGGTACTAAAAAAGTGTGTTTAGAGCCATTTTTCTGCTTGAAATCGGTCATAATCAAAGCTTCTGAGTAGGAGGAAAAACCTGTAAAAAAATGCAATTTTGGTCACTGTGAGGCTTTAAAAAGTGGTTATTCAACACGAGGCACAATACAATTGACATTTTCAATCATTTTTTGTACGGTCCAAAAATCAATTTTCTAATGAAAATCGATGTCTCCGACCTGTCGTACTTACTCCAGATGGTCAGTAATGGTGATTTTTGAATGTTTAATATTTTGACTGTAAATGACTATTGGATAGTGAATTATCAATTTTGGAACTAAAATAAGTGTGTTTAGAGTCATTTTCCTCCCCGAAATTGATCAAAATAGAAGCTTCAGTGTAGGAGGTAAAACTTGTGAAAATGGCAATTTTGGTCACTGCGAGACTTTAAAAAGTGGTTATTCACCATAAGGCACGACCCACTTGACATTTTGAATCATTTTTTGTACAGTCGAAAAAATCAATTTTCTGATGAAAAACGATGACCCCGGACCTGTCGAACTTTCTCCAGATGGTCAGTAATGGTGATTTGTGAATGTTTAATCTGTTGACTGTAAATGACTGTTGGATGTGAATTATCATTTTTGGAACAAAAAAGTGTGTTTAGAGTCATTTTCCTGCCCGAAATCTGTCAAAATGTAAGCTTTTGAGTAGGAGGAAAAACCTGTAAAAATGGCAATTATGGTCACTGTGAGGCTTTAAAAAGTGGTTCTTCACCATGAGGCACAATCCAATTGACATTTTGAATCATTTTTTGTACAGTCCAAAAAACAATTTTCTGATGAAAAACGATGACCCGGACCTGTCGTACTTATTCCAGATGGTCAGTAATGGTGATTTTTGAATGTTTAATCTTTTGACTGTAAATGACTGTTGGATGTGAATTATCACTTTTGGTACTAAAAAAGTGTGTTTAGAGTCATTTTCCTGCCTGAAATCCGTCAAAATATAAGCTTCTGAGTAGGAGGAAAAACCTGTAAAAATGGTAATTTTGGTCACTGTGAGGCTTTAAAAAGTGGTTATTCACCATGAGGCACGATCCAATTGACATTTGGAATCATTTTTTGTACAGTCCAAAAAATCAATCTTTTGATGAAAAACGATGACCCCGGACCTGTCGAACCTTCTCCAGATGGTCAGTAATGGTGATTTTTGAATGTTTCATCTTTGACAGTAAATGACTGTTGGATGTGAATTATCACTCTTAGAACAAAAAAAATGTGTTTAGAGTCATTTTACAGCCCGAAATTAGTCAAAATAGAAGCTTCTGAGTAGGAGGTAAAAGGTGAACAAATGGAAATTTTGGACACTGTGAGTGCTTAAAAAGTGTTTATTCAGCATGAGGCACGATCCAATTGACATTCTGAATCATTTTTTGTACTGTCCAAAAAATCCATTTTCTGATGAAAAACGATGACCCGGACCTGTCGTACTTACTCCAGATGGTCAGTAATGGTGATTTTTGAATGTTTAATCTTTTGACTGTAAATGACTGTTGGATGTGAATTATCACTTTTGGTACTAAAAAAGTGTGTTTAGAGCCATTTTTCTGCCCGAAATCGGTCATAATCAAAGCTTCTGAGTAGTAGGAAAAACCTGTAAAAATGGCAATTATGGTCACTGTGAGGCTTTAAAAAGTGGTTCTTCACCATGAGGCACGATCCAATTGACATTTTGAATCATTTTTTGTACAGTCCCAAAAATAATTTTCTGATGAAAAACGATGACCCCGGACCTGTCAAACCTTCTCCAGATGGTCAGTAATGGTGATTTTTGAATGTTTCATCTTTGACAGTAAATGACTGTTGGATGTGAATTATCACTCTTAGAACAAAAAAAATGTGTTCAGAGTCATTCTACTGCCCGAAATTAGTCAAAATAGAAGCTTTTGAGCAGGAGGTAAAAGGTGTACAAATGGACATTTTGGTCACTGTGAGGGCTTAAAAAGTGTTTATTCAACATGAGGCACGATCCAATTGACATTTTGAATAATTTTTTGTACAGTCCAAAAAATCAATCTTTGATGAAAAACGATGACCCCGGACCTGTCGTACTTATTCCAGATGGTCAGTAATGGTGATTTTTTAATGTTTAATCTTTTGACTGTAAATGACTGTTGGATGTGAATTATCACTTTTGGTACTAAAAAAGTGTGTTTAGAGTCATTTTCCTGCCTGAAATCCGTCAAAATATAAGCTTCTGAGTAGGAGGAAAAACCTCTAAAAATGGCAATTTTGGTCACTGTGAGGCTTTAAAAAGTGGTTCTTCACCATGAGGCATGATCCAATTGACATTTTGAATCATTTTTTGTACAGTCCGAAAAAATCAATTTTCTGATGAAAAACGATGACCCCGGACCTGTCGAACTTTCTCCAGATGGTCAGTAAATGTGATTTTTGAATATTTAATCTTTTGACTGTAAATGACTGTTGGATGTGAATTATCACTTTTGGTACTAAAAAAGTGTGTTTAGAGCCATTTTTCTGCCCGAAATCGGTCATAATCAAAGCTTCTGAGTAGTAGGAAAAACCTGTAAAAATGGCAATTATGGTCACTGTGAGGCTTTAAAAAGTGGTTCTTCACCATGAGGCACGATCCAATTGACATTTTGAATCATTTTTTGTACAGTCCCAAAAATTAATTTTCTGATGAAAAACGATGACCCCGGACCTGTCAAACCTTCTCCAGATGGTCAGTAATGGTGATTTTTGAATGTTTCATCTTTGACAGTAAATGACTGTTGGATGTGAATTATCACTCTTAGAACAAAAAAAATGTGTTCAGAGTCATTCTACTGCCCGAAATTAGTCAAAATAGAAGCTTTTGAGCAGGAGGTAAAAGGTGTACAAATGGACATTTTGGTCACTGTGAGGGCTTAAAAAGTGTTTATTCAACATGAGGCACGATCCAATTGACATTTTGAATAATTTTTTGTACAGTCCAAAAAATCAATCTTTGATGAAAAACGATGACCCGGACCTGTCGTACTTATTCCAGATGGTCAGTAATGGTGATTTTTTAATGTTTAATCTTTTGACTGTAAATGACTGTTGGATGTGAATTATCACTTTTGGTACTAAAAAGTGTGTTTAGAGTCATTTTCCTGCCTGAAATCCGTCAAAATATAAGCTTCTGAGTAGGAGGAAAAACCTCTAAAAATGGCAATTTTGGTCACTGTGAGGCTTTAAAAAGTGGTTCTTCACCATGAGGCATGATCCAATTGACATTTTGAATCATTTTTTGTACAGTCCGAAAAAATCAATTTTCTGATGAAAAACGATGACCCCGGACCTGTCGAACTTTCTCCAGATGGTCAGTAAATGTGATTTTTGAATATTTAATCTTTTGACTGTAAATGACTGTTGGATGTGAATTATCACTTTTGGAACAAAAAAACGTGTGTTTAGAGTAATTTTTCTGCCCCAAATCCATCAAAATAGAAGCTTCTGAGTAGGAGGAAAAACCTGTAAAAATGATAATTTTGGTCACTGTGAGAATTTAAAAAGTGTTTATTCACCATGAGGCACGATCCAATTGACATTTGGAATCATTTTTTGTACAGTCCAAAAAATCAATATTCTGATGAAAAACGATGACCCCAGACCTGTCAAACTTTCTCCAGATGGTCAGTAATGGTGATTTTTGACTGTTTAATCTTGTGACAGTAAATGACTGTTGGATGTGAATTATCACTCTTAGAACAAAAAAAATGTGTATAGAGTCATTTTACAGCCCGAAATTAGTCAAAATAGAAGCTTCTGAGTAGGAGGTAAAAGTGAACAAATGGAAATTTTGGACACTGTGAGTGCTTAAAAAGTGGTTATTCACCATGAGGCATGATCCAATTGACATTTTGAATCATTTTTTGTACAGTCCAAAAATCAATATTCTGATGAAAACGATGACCCCGGACCTGTCAAACTTTCTCCAGATGGTCAGTAATGGTGATTTTTGACTGTTTAATCTTTTGACAGTAAATGACTGTTGGATGTGAATTATCACTCTTAGAACAAACAAAATGTGTTCAGAGTCATTTTACTGCCCGAAATTAGTCAAAATAGAAGCTTTTGAGCAGGAGGTAAAAGGTGTACAAATGGACATTTTGGTCACTGTGAGGGCTTAAAAAGTGTTTATTCAACATGAGGCACGATCCAATTGACATTTTGAATAATTTTTTGTACAGTCCAAAAAATCAATTTTTTGATGAAAAACGATGACCCGGACCTGTCGAACTTTCTCCAGATGGTCAGTAATGGTGATTTGTGAATGTTTAATCTTTTGACTGTAAATGACTGTTGGATGTGAATTATCATTTTTGGAACTAAAAAGTGTGTTTAGAGTCATTTTCCTGCCCGAATTCTGTCAAAATGTAAGCTTTTGAGTAGGAGGAAAAACCTGTAAAAATGGCAATTATGGTCACTGTGAGGCTTTAAAAAGTGGTTCTTCACCATGAGGCACGATCCAATTGACATTTTGAATCATTTTTTGTACAGTCCAAAAAAACAATTTTCTGATGAAAAACGATGACCCCGGACCTGTCGAACTTTCTCCAGATGGTCAGTAATGGTGATTTTTGAATATTTAATCTTTTGACTGTAAATGACTGTTGGATGTGAATTATCACTTTTGGAACTAAAAAACGTGTGTTTAGAGTTATTTTTCTGCCCCAAATCCATCAAAATAGAAGCTTCTGAGTAGGAGGAAAAACCTGTAAAAATGGTAATTTTGGTCACTGTGAGGCTTTAAAAAGTGGTTATTCACCATGAGGCACGATCCAATTGACATTTGGAATCATTTTTTGTACAGTCCAAAAAATCAATATTCTGATGAAAAACGATGACCCCGGACCTGTCAAACTTTCTCCAGATGGTCAGTAATGGTGATTTTTGACTGTTTAATCTTTTGACAGTAAATGACTGTTGGATGTGAATTATCACTCTTAGAACAAAAAAAATGTGTTCAGAGTCATTTTACTGCCCGAAATTAGTCAAAATAGAAGCTTTTGAGCAGGAGGTAAAAGGTGTACAAATGGACATTTTGGTCACTGTGAGGGCTTAAAAAGTGTTTATTCAACATGAGGCACGATCCAATTGACATTTTGAATAATTTTTTGTACAGTCCAAAAAACAATTTTCTGATGAAAAACGATGACCCCGGACCTGTCAAACCTTCTCCAGATGGTCAGTAATGGTGATTTTTGAATGTTTCATCTTTGACAGTAAATGACTGTTGGATGTGAATTATCACTCTTAGAACAAAAAAAGGTGTTTAGAGTCATTTTACAGCCCGAAATTAGTCAAAATAGAAGCTTCTGAGTAGGAGGTAAAAGGTGAACAAATGGAAATTTTGGACACTGTGAGTGCTTAAAAAGTGTTTATTCAGCATGAGGCACGATCCAATTGACATTCTGAATCATTTTTTGTACTGTCCAAAAAATCCATTTTCTGATGAAAAACGATGACCCGGACCTGTTGTACTTACTCCAGATGGTCAGTAATGGTGATTTTTGAATGTTTAATCTTTTGACTGTAAATGACTGTTGGATGTGAATTATCACTTTTGGTACTAAAAAAGTGTGTTTAGAGTCATTTTCCTCCCGAAATTGGTCAAAATAGAAGCTTCAGTGTAGGAGGTAAAACTTGTGAAAATGGCAATTTTGGTCACTGCGAGACTTTAAAAAGTGGTTATTCACCATAAGGCACGACCCACTTGACATTTTGAATCATTTTTTGTACAGTCGAAAAAAATCAATTTTCTGATGAAAAACGATGACCCGGACCTGTCGAACTTTCTCCAGATGGTCAGTAATGGTGATTTGTGAATGTTGACTGTAAATGACTGTTGGATGTGAATTATCATTTTTGGAACTAAATAAGTGTGTTTAGAGTCATTTTCCTGCCCGAAATCTGTCAAAATGTAAGCTTTTGAGTAGGAGGAAAAACCTGTAAAAATGGCAATTATGGTCACTGTGAGGCTTTAAAAAGTGGTTCTTCACCATGAGGCACAATCCAATTGACATTTTGAATCATTTTTTGTACAGTCCAAAAAACAATTTTCTGATGAAAAACGATGACCCGGACCTGTCGTACTTATTCCAGATGGTCAGTAATGGTGATTTTTGAATGTTTAATCTTTTGACTGTAAATGACTGTTGGATGTGAATTATCACTTTTGGTACTAAAAAGTGTGTTTAGAGTCATTTTCCTGCCTGAAATCCGTCAAAATATAAGCTTCTGAGTAGGAGGAAAAACCTGTAAAAATGGTAATTTTGGTCACTGTGAGGCTTTAAAAAGTGGTTATTCACCATGAGGCACGATCCAATTGACATTTGGAATCATTTTTTGTACAGTCCAAAAATCAATTTTCTAATGAAAATCGATGACCCCGGACCTGTCGTACTTTCTCCAGATGGTCAGTAATGATGATTTTGGAATGTTTAATCTTTTGACTGTAAATGACTATTGGATAGTGAATTATCAATTTTGGAACTAAAATAAGTGTGTTTAGAGTCATTTTCCTCCCGAAATTGGTCAAAATAGAAGCTTCAGTGTAGGAGGTAAAACTTGTGAAAATGGCAATTTTGGTCACTGCGAGACTTTAAAAAGTGGTTATTCACCATAAGGCACGACCCACTTGACATTTTGAATCATTTTTTGTACAGTCGAAAAAATCAATTTTCTGATGAAAAACGATGACCCCGGACCTGTCGAACTTTCTCCAGATGGTCAGTAATGGTGATTTTTTAATGTTTAATCTTTTGACTGTAAATGACTGTTGGATATGAATTATCACTTTTGGTACTAAAAAGTGTGTTTAGAGTCATTTTCCTGCCTGAAATCCGTCAAAATATAAGCTTCTGAGTAGGAGGAAAAACCTGTAAAAATGGTAATTTTGGTCACTGTGAGGCTTTAAAAAGTGGTTATTCACCATGAGGCACGATCCAATTGACATTTGGAATCATTTTTTGTACAGTCCAAAAAATCTATATTCTGATGAAAAACGATGACCCCGGACCTGTCAAACCTTCTCCAGATGGTCAGTAATGGTGATTTTTGAATGTTTCATCTTTGACAGTAAATGACTGTTGGATGTGAATTATCACTCTTAGAACAAAAAAAAGGTGTTTAGAGTCATTTTACAGCCCGAAATTAGTCAAAATAGAAGCTTCTGAGTAGGAGGTAAAAGGTGAACAAATGGAAATTTTGGACACTGTGAGTGCTTAAAAGTGTTTATTCAGCATGAGGCACGATCCAATTGACATTCTGAATCATTTTTTGTACTGTCCAAAAATCCATTTTCTGATGAAAAACGATGACCCGGACCTGTTGTACTTACTCCAGATGGTCAGTAATGGTGATTTTTGAATGTTTAATCTTTTGACTGTAAATGACTGTTGGATGTGAATTATCACTTTTGGTACTAAAAAAGTGTGTTTAGAGCCATTTTTCTGCCTGAAATCGGTCATAATCAAAGCTTCTGAGTAGGAGGAAAAACCTGTAAAAAAATGCAATTTTGGTCACTGTGAGGCTTTAAAAAGTGGTTATTCAACACGAGGCACAATACAATTGACATTTTCAATCATTTTTTGTACGGTCCAAAAAATCAATTTTCTAATGAAAATCGATGACCCCGGACCTGTCGTACTTTCTCCAGATGGTCAGTAATGATGATTTTGGAATGTTTAATCTTTTGACTGTAAATGACTATTGGATAGTGAATTATCAATTTTGGAACTAAAATAAGTGTGTTTAGAGTCATTTTCCTCCCCGAAATTGGTCAAAATAGAAGCTTCAGTGTAGGAGGTAAAACTTGTGAAAATGGCAATTTTGGTCCCTGCGAGACTTTAAAAAGTGGTTATTCACCATAAGGCACGACCCACTTGACATTTTGAATCATTTTTTGTACAGTCGAAAAAAATCAATTTTCTGATGAAAAACGATGACCCGGACCTGTCGAACTTTCTCCAGATGGTCAGTAATGGTGATTTGTGAATGTTGACTGTAAATGACTGTTGGATGTGAATTATCATTTTTGGAACTAAATAAGTGTGTTTAGAGTCATTTTCCTGCCCGAAATCTGTCAAAATGTAAGCTTTTGAGTAGGAGGAAAAACCTGTAAAAATGGCAATTATGGTCACTGTGAGGCTTTAAAAAGTGGTTCTTCACCATGAGGCACAATCCAATTGACATTTTGAATCATTTTTTGTACAGTCCAAAAAACAATTTTCTGATGAAAAACGATGACCCGGACCTGTCGTACTTATTCCAGATGGTCAGTAATGGTGATTTTTGAATGTTTAATCTTTTGACTGTAAATGACTGTTGGATGTGAATAATCACTTTTGGTACTAAAAAGTGTGTTTAGAGTCATTTTCCTGCCTGAAATCCGTCAAAATATAAGCTTCTGAGTAGGAGGAAAAACCTGTAAAAATTGTAATTTTGGTCACTGTGAGGCTTTAAAAAGTGGTTATTCACCATGAGGCACGATCCAATTGACATTTGGAATCATTTTTTGTACAGTCCAAAAAATCTATATTCTGATGAAAACGATGACCCCGGACCTGTCAAACCTTCTCCAGATGGTCAGTAATGGTGATTTTTGAATGTTTCATCTTTGACAGTAAATGACTGTTGGATGTGAATTATCACTCTTAGAACAAAAAAAGGTGTTTAGAGTCATTTTACAGCCCGAAATTAGTCAAAATAGAAGCTTCTGAGTAGGAGGTAAAAGGTGAACAAATGGAAATTTTGGACACTGTGAGTGCTTAAAAAGTGTTTATTCAGCATGAGGCACGATCCAATTGACATTCTGAATCATTTTTTGTACTGTCCAAAAAATCCATTTTCTGATGAAAAACGATGACCCGGACCTGTTGTACTTACTCCAGATGGTCAGTAATGGTGATTTTTGAATGTTTAATCTTTTGACTGTAAATGACTGTTGGATGTGAATTATCACTTTTGGTACTAAAAAGTGTGTTTAGAGCCATTTTTCTGCCTGAAATCGGTCATAATCAAAGCTTCTGAGTAGGAGGAAAAACCTGTAAAAAAATGCAATTTTGGTCACTGTGAGGCTTTAAAAAGTGGTTATTCAACACGAGGCACAATACAATTGACATTTTCAATCATTTTTTGTACGGTCCAAAAATCAATTTTCTAATGAAAATCGATGACCCCGGACCTGTCGTACTTTCTCCAGATGGTCAGTAATGATGATTTTGGAATGTTTAATCTTTTGACTGTAAATGACTATTGGATAGTGAATTATCAATTTTGGAACTAAAATAAGTGTGTTTAGAGTCATTTTCCTCCCGAAATTGGTCAAAATAGAAGCTTCAGTGTAGGAGGTAAAACTTGTGAAAATGGCAATTTTGGTCACTGCGAGACTTTAAAAAGTGGTTATTCACCATAAGGCACGACCCACTTGACATTTTGAATCATTTTTTGTACAGTCGAAAAAATCAATTTTCTGATGAAAACGATGACCCCGGACCTGTCGAACTTTCTCCAGATGGTCAGTAATGGTGATTTGTGAATGTTGACTGTAAATGACTGTTGGATGTGAATTATCATTTTTGGAACTAAATAAGTGTGTTTAGAGTCATTTTCCTGCCCGAAATCTGTCAAAATGTAAGCTTTTGAGTAGGAGGAAAAACCTGTAAAAATGGCAATTATGGTCACTGTGAGGCTTTAAAAAGTGGTTCTTCACCATGAGGCACGATCCAATTGACATTTTGAATCATTTTTGTACAGTCCAAAAAAACAATTTTCTGATGAAAAACGATGACCCCGGACCTGTCAAACCTTCTCCAGATGGTCAGTAATGGTGATTTTTGAATGTTTCATCTTTGACAGTAAATGACTGTTGGATGTGAATTATCACTCTTAGAACAAAAAAATGTGTTTAGAGTCATTTTACAGCCCGAAATTAGTCAAAATAGAAGCTTCTGAGTAGGAGGTAAAAGGTGAACAAATGGAAATTTTGGACACTGTGAGTGCTTAAAAAGTGTTTATTCAGCATGAGGCACGATCCAATTGACATTCTGAATCATTTTTGTACTGTCCAAAAATCCATTTTCTGATGAAAAACGATGACCCGGACCTGTCGTACTTACTCCAGATGGTCAGTAATGGTGATTTTTGAATGTTTCATCTTTGACAGTAAATGACTGTTAGATTGTGAATTATCACTCTTAGAACAAAAAAATGTGTTCAGAGTCATTCTACTGCCCGAAATTAGTCAAAATAGAAGCTTTTGAGCAGGAGGTAAAAGGTGTACAAATGGACATTTTGGTCACTGTGAGGGCTTAAAAAGTGTTTATTCAACATGAGGCACGATCCAATTGACATTTTGAATAATTTTTTGTACAGTCCAAAAATCAATCTTTGATGAAAAACGATGACCCGGACCTGTCGTACTTATTCCAGATGGTCAGTAATGGTGATTTTTTTAATGTTTAATCTTTTGACTGTAAATGACTGTTGGATGTGAATTATCACTTTTGGTACTAAAAAAGTGTGTTTAGAGTCATTTTCCTGCCTGAAATCCGTCAAAATATAAGCTTCTGAGTAGGAGGAAAAACCTCTAAAAATGGCAATTTTGGTCACTGTGAGGCTTTAAAAAGTGGTTATTCACCATGAGGCACGATCCAATTGACATTTGGAATCATTTTTTGTACAGTCCAAAAAATCAATATTCTGATGAAAAATGATGACCCCGGACCTGTCAAACTTTCTCCAGATGGTCAGTAATGGTGATTTTTGACTGTTTAATCTTGTGACAGTAAATGACTGTTGGATGTGAATTATCACTCTTAGAACAAAAAAAATGTGTTCAGAGTCATTCTACTGCCCGAAATTAGTCAAAATAGAAGCTTTTGAGCAGGAGGTAAAAGGTGTACAAATGGACATTTTGGTCACTGTGAGGGCTTAAAAAGTGTTTATTCAACATGAGGCACGATCCAATTGACATTTTGAATAATTTTTTGTACAGTCCAAAAAATCAATTTTTTGATGAAAAACGATGACCCGGACCTGTCGTACTTACTCCAGATGGTCAGTAATGGTGATTTTTGAATGTTTAATCTTTTGACTGTAAATGACTGTTGGATGTGAATTATCACTTTTGGTACTAAAAATGTGTGTTTAGAGCCATTTTTCTGCTTGAAATCGGTCATAATCAAAGCTTCTGAGTAGGAGGAAAAACCTGTAAAAAATGCAATTTTGGTCACTGTGAGGCTTTAAAAAGTGGTTATTCAACACGAAGCACAATACAATTGACATTTTCAATCATTTTTTGTACGGTCCAAAAATCAATTTTCTAATGAAAATCGATGACCCCGGACCTGTCGTACTTTCTCCAGATGGTCAGTAATGATGATTTTGGAATGTTTAATCTTTTGACTGTAAATGACTATTGGATAGTGAATTATCAATTTTGGAACTAAAATAAGTGTGTTTAGAGTCATTTTCCTCCCGAAATTGGTCAAAATAGAAGCTTCAGTGTAGGAGGTAAAACTTGTGAAAATGGCAATTTTGGTCACTGCGAGACTTTAAAAAGTGGTTATTCACCATAAGGCACGACCCACTTGACATTTTGAATCATTTTTTGTACAGTCGAAAAAATCAATTTTCTGATGAAAAACGATGACCCCGGACCTGTCGAACTTTCTCCAGATGGTCAGTAATGGTGATTTGTGAATGTTTAATCTGTTGACTGTAAATGACTGTTGGATGTGAATTATCATTTTTGGAACAAAAAAGTGTGTTTAGAGTCATTTTCCTGCCCGAAATCTGTCAAAATGTAAGCTTTTGAGTAGGAGGAAAAACCTGTAAAAATGGCAATTATGGTCACTGTGAGGCTTTAAAAAGTGGTTCTTCACCATGAGGCACAATCCAATTGACATTTTGAATCATTTTTTGTACAGTCCAAAAAAATTTTTCTGATGAAAAACGATGACCCCGGACCTGTCAAACCTTCTCCAGATGGTCAGTAATGGTGATTTTTGAATGTTTCATCTTTGACAGTAAATGACTGTTGGATGTGAATTATCACTCTTAGAACAAAAAAAATGTGTTCAGAGTCATTCTACTGCCCGAAATTAGTCAAAATAGAAGCTTTTGAGCAGGAGGTAAAAGGTGTACAAATGGACATTTTGGTCACTGTGAGGGCTTAAAAAGTGTTTATTCAACATGAGGCACGATCCAATTGACATTTTGAATAATTTTTTGTACAGTCCAAAAATCAATCTTTGATGAAAAACGATGACCCGGACCTGTCGTACTTATTCCAGATGGTCAGTAATGGTGATTTTTTAATGTTTAATCTTTTGACTGTAAATGACTGTTGGATGTGAATTATCACTTTTGGTACTAAAAAAGTGTGTTTAGAGTCATTTTCCTGCCTGAAATCCGTCAAAATATAAGCTTCTGAGTAGGAGGAAAAACCTCTAAAAATGGCAATTTTGGTCACTGTGAGGCTTTAAAAAGTGGTTCTTCACCATGAGGCATGATCCAATTGACATTTTGAATCATTTTTTGTACAGTCCGAAAAAATCAATTTTCTGATGAAAAACGATGACCCCGGACCTGTCGAACTTTCTCCAGATGGTCAGTAAATGTGATTTTTGAATATTTAATCTTTTGACTGTAAATGACTGTTGGATGTGAATTATCACTTTTGGAACTAAAAAACGTGTGTTTAGAGTTATTTTTCTGCCCCAAATCCATCAAAATAGAAGCTTCTGAGTAGGAGGAAAAACCTGTAAAAATGGTAATTTTGGTCACTGTGAGAATTTAAAAAGTGGTTATTCACCATGAGGCACGATCCAATTGACATTTGGAATCATTTTTTGTACAGTCCAAAAACTCAATATTCTGATGAAAAACGATGACCCCAGACCTGTCAAACTTTCTCCAGATGGTCAGTAATGGTGATTTTTGACTGTTTAATCTTGTGACAGTAAATGACTGTTGGATGTGAATTATCACTCTTAGAACAAAAAAATGTGTAAAGAGTCATTTTACAGCCCGAAATTAGTCAAAATAGAAGCTTCTGAGTAGGAGGTAAAAGTGAACAAATGGAAATTTTGGACACTGTGAGTGCTTAAAAGTGGTTATTCACCATGAGGCATGATCCAATTGACATTTTGAATAATTTTTTGTACAGTCCAAAAAAGCAATATTCTGATGAAAAACGATGACCCCGGACCTGTCAAACTTTCTCCAGATGGTCAGTAATGGTGATTTTTGACTGTTTAATCTTTTGACAGTAAATGACTGTTGGATGTGAATTATCACTCTTAGAACAAACAAAATGTGTTCAGAGTCATTTTACTGCCCGAAATTAGTCAAAATAGAAGCTTTTGAGCAGGAGGTAAAAGGTGTACAAATGGACATTTTGGTCACTGTGAGGCCTTAAAAAGTGGTTATTCAACATGAGGCACGATCCAATTGACATTTTGAATAATTTTTTGTACAGTCCAAAAAAACAATTTTCTGATGAAAAACGATGACCCCGGACCTGTCGAACTTTCTCCAGATGGTCAGTAAAGGTGATTTTTGAATATTTAATCTTTTGACTGTAAATGACTGTTGGATGTGAATTATCACTTTTGGAACTAAAAACGTGTGTTTAGAGTTATTTTTCTGCCCCAAATCCATCAAAATAGAAGCTTCTGAGTAGGAGGAAAAACCTGTAAAAATGGTAATTTTGGTCACTGTGAGGCTTTAAAAAGTGGTTATTCACCATGAGGCACGATCCAATTGACATTTGGAATCATTTTTTGTACATTCCCAAAAATCAATATTCTGATGAAAAACGATGACCCCGGACCTGTCAAACTTTCTCCAGATGGTCAGTAATGGTGATTTTTGACTGTTTAATCTTTTGACAGTAAATGACTGTTGGATGTGAATTATCACTCTTAGAACAAAAAAAATGTGTTCAGAGTCATTTTACTGCCCGAAATTAGTCAAAATAGAAGCTTTTGAGCAGGAGGTAAAAGGTGTACAAATGGACATTTTGGTCACTGTGAGGGCTTAAAAAGTGTTTATTCAACATGAGGCACGATCCAATTGACATTTTGAATAATTTTTTGTACAGTCCAAAAAAACAATTTTCTGATGAAAAACGATGACCCCGGACCTGTCAAACCTTCTCCAGATGGTCAGTAATGGTGATTTTTGAATGTTTCATCTTTGACAGTAAATGACTGTTGGATGTGAATTATCACTCTTAGAACAAAAAAAAGGTGTTTAGAGTCATTTTACAGCCCGAAATTAGTCAAAATAGAAGCTTCTGAGTAGGAGGTAAAAGGTGAACAAATGGAAATTTTGGACACTGTGAGTGCTTAAAAGTGTTTATTCAGCATGAGGCACGATCCAATTGACATTCTGAATCATTTTTGTACTGTCCAAAAAATCCATTTTCTGATGAAAAACGATGACCCGGACCTGTTGTACTTACTCCAGATGGTCAGTAATGGTGATTTTTGAATGTTTAATCTTTTGACTGTAAATAACTGTTGGATGTGAATTATCACTTTTGGTACTAAAAAAGTGTGTTTAGAGTCATTTTCCTCCCGAAATTGGTCAAAATAGAAGCTTCAGTGTAGGAGGTAAAACTTGTGAAAATGGCAATTTTGGTCACTGCGAGACTTTAAAAAGTGGTTATTCACCATAAGGCACGACCCACTTGACATTTTGAATCATTTTTTGTACAGTCGAAAAAATCAATTTTCTGATGAAAAACGATGACCCGGACCTGTCGAACTTTCTCCAGATGGTCAGTAATGGTGATTTGTGAATGTTGACTGTAAATGACTGTTGGATGTGAATTATCATTTTTGGAACTAAATAAGTGTGTTTAGAGTCATTTTCCTGCCCGAAATCTGTCAAAATGTAAGCTTTTGAGTAGGAGGAAAAACCTGTAAAAATGGCAATTATGGTCACTGTGAGGCTTTAAAAAGTGGTTCTTCACCATGAGGCACAATCCAATTGACATTTTGAATCATTTTTTGTACAGTCCAAAAAAACAATTTTCTGATGAAAAACGATGACCCGGACCTGTCGTACTTATTCCAGATGGTCAGTAATGGTGATTTTTGAATGTTTAATCTTTTGACTGTAAATGACTGTTGGATGTGAATTATCACTTTTGGTACTAAAAAGTGTGTTTAGAGTCATTTTCCTGCCTGAAATCCGTCAAAATATAAGCTTCTGAGTAGGAGGAAAAACCTGTAAAAATGGTAATTTTGGTCACTGTGAGGCTTTAAAAAGTGGTTATTCACCATGAGGCACGATCCAATTGACATTTGGAATCATTTTTTGTACAGTCCAAAAAATCAATTTTCTAATGAAAATCGATGACCCCGGACCTGTCGTACTTTCTCCAGATGGTCAGTAATGATGATTTTGGAATGTTTAATCTTTTGACTGTAAATGACTATTGGATAGTGAATTATCAATTTTGGAACTAAAATAAGTGTGTTTAGAGTCATTTTCCTCCCGAAATTGGTCAAAATAGAAGCTTCAGTGTAGGAGGTAAAACTTGTGAAAATGGCAATTTTGGTCACTGCGAGACTTTAAAAAGTGGTTATTCACCATAAGGCACGACCCACTTGACATTTTGAATCATTTTTTGTACAGTCGAAAAAAATCAATTTTCTGATGAAAAACGATGACCCGGACCTGTCGAACTTTCTCCAGATGGTCAGTAATGGTGATTTGTGAATGTTGACTGTAAATGACTGTTGGATGTGAATTATCATTTTTGGAACTAAATAAGTGTGTTTAGAGTCATTTTCCTGCCCGAAATCTGTCAAAATGTAAGCTTTTGAGTAGGAGGAAAAACCTGTAAAAATGGCAATTATGGTCACTGTGAGGCTTTAAAAAGTGGTTCTTCACCATGAGGCACAATCCAATTGACATTTTGAATCATTTTTTGTACAGTCCAAAAAAACAATTTTCTGATGAAAAACGATGACCCGGACCTGTCGTACTTATTCCAGATGGTCAGTAATGGTGATTTTTGAATGTTTAATCTTTTGACTGTAAATGACTGTTGGATGTGAATTATCACTTTTGGTACTAAAAAGTGTGTTTAGAGTCATTTTCCTGCCTGAAATCCGTCAAAATATAAGCTTCTGAGTAGGAGGAAAAACCTGTAAAAATGGTAATTTTGGTCACTGTGAGGCTTTAAAAAGTGGTTATTCACCATGAGGCACGATCCAATTGACATTTGGAATCATTTTTTGTACAGTCCAAAAATCTATATTCTGATGAAAAACGATGACCCCGGACCTGTCAAACCTTCTCCAGATGGTCAGTAATGGTGATTTTTGAATGTTTCATCTTTGACAGTAAATGACTGTTGGATGTGAATTATCACTCTTAGAACAAAAAAAGGTGTTTAGAGTCATTTTACAGCCCGAAATTAGTCAAAATAGAAGCTTCTGAGTAGGAGGTAAAAGGTGAACAAATGGAAATTTTGGACACTGTGAGTGCTTAAAAAGTGTTTATTCAGCATGAGGCACGATCCAATTGACATTCTGAATCATTTTTGTACTGTCCAAAAATCCATTTTCTGATGAAAAACGATGACCCGGACCTGTTGTACTTACTCCAGATTGTCAGTAATGGTGATTTTTGAATGTTTAATCTTTTGACTGTAAATGACTGTTGGATGTGAATTATCACTTTTGGTACTAAAAAAGTGTGTTTAGAGCCATTTTTCTGCCTGAAATCGGTCATAATCAAAGCTTCTGAGTAGGAGTAAAAACCTGTAAAAATGCAATTTTGGTCACTGTGAGGCTTTAAAAAGTGGTTATTCAACACGAGGCACAATACAATTGACATTTTCAATCATTTTTTGTACGGTCCAAAAATCAATTTTCTAATGAAAATCGATGACCCCGGACCTGTCGTACTTTCTCCAGATGGTCAGTAATGATGATTTTGGAATGTTTAATCTTTTGACTGTAAATGACTATTGGATAGTGAATTATCAATTTTGGAACTAAAATAAGTGTGTTTAGAGTCATTTTCCTCCCGAAATTGGTCAAAATAGAAGCTTCAGTGTAGGAGGTAAAACTTGTGAAAATGGCAATTTTGGTCACTGCGAGACTTTAAAAGTGGTTATTCACCATAAGGCACGACCCACTTGACATTTTGAATCATTTTTTGTACAGTCGAAAAAATCAATTTTCTGATGAAAAACGATGACTCCGGACCTGTCGAACTTTCTCCAGATGGTCAGTAATGGTGATTTGTGAATGTTTAATCTGTTGACTGTAAATGACTGTTGGATGTGAATTATCATTTTTGGAACAAAAAAGTGTGTTTAGAGTCATTTTCCTGCCCGAAATCTGTCAAAATGTAAGCTTTTGAGTAGGAGGAAAAACCTGTAAAAATGGCAATTATGGTCACTGTGAGGCTTTAAAAAGTGGTTCTTCACCATGAGGCACAATCCAATTGACATTTTGAATCATTTTTGTACAGTCCAAAAATCAATTTTCTGATGAAAAACGATGACCCGGACCTGTCGTACTTATTCCAGATGGTCAGTAATGGTGATTTTTGAATGTTTAATCTTTTGACTGTAAATGACTGTTGGATGTGAATTATCACTTTTGGTACTAAAAAAGTGTGTTTAGAGTCATTTTCCTGCCTGAAATCCGTCAAAATATAAGCTTCTGAGTAGGAGGAAAAACCTGTAAAAATGGTAATTTTGGTCACTGTGAGGCTTTAAAAAGTGGTTATTCACCATGAGGCACGATCCAATTGACATTTGGAATCATTTTTTGTACAGTCCCAAAAATCTGTATTCTGATGAAAAACGATGACCCCGGACCTATCAAACTTTCTCCAGATGGTCAGTAATGGTGATTTTTGACTGTTTAATCTTTTGACAGTAAATGACTGTTGGATGTGAATTATCACTCTTAGAACAAAAAAAATGTGTTCAGAGTCATTTTACTGCCCGAAATTAGTCAAAATAGAAGCTTTTGAGCAGGAGGTAAAAGGTGTACAAATGGACATTTTGGTCACTGTGAGGGCTTAAAAAGTGTTTATTCAACATGAGGCACGATCCAATTGACATTTTGAATAATTTTTTGTACAGTCCAAAAAATCAATCTTTTGATGAAAAACGATGACCCCGGACCTGTCGAACCTTCTCCAGATGGTCAGTAATGGTGATTTTTGAATGTTTCATCTTTGACAGTAAATGACTGTTGGATGTGAATTATCACTCTTAGAACTAAAAAAATGTGTTTAGAGTCATTTTACAGCCCGAAATTAGTCAAAATAGAAGCTTCTGAGTAGGAGGTAAAAGGTGAACAAATGGAAATTTTGGACACTGTGAGTGCTTAAAAAGTGTTTATTCAGCATGAGGCACGATCCAATTGACATTCTGAATCATTTTTTGTACTGTCCAAAAATCCATTTTCTGATGAAAAACGATGACCCGGACCTGTCGTACTTACTCCAGATGGTCAGTAATGGTGATTTTTGAATGTTTAATCTTTTGACTGTAAATGACTGTTGGATGTGAATTATCACTTTTGGTACTAAAAAAGTGTGTTTAGAGCCATTTTTCTGCCCGAAATCGGTCATAATCAAAGCTTCTGAGCAGTAGGAAAAACCTGTAAAAATGGCAATTATGGTCACTGTGAGGCTTTAAAAAGTGGTTCTTCACCATGAGGCACGATCCAATTGACATTTTGAATCATTTTTTGTACAGTCCAAAAAAACAATTTTCTGATGAAAAACGATGACCCCGGACCTGTCAAACCTTCTGCAGATGGTCAGTAATGGTGATTTTTGAATGTTTCATCTTTGACAGTAAATGACTGTTGGATGTGAATTATCACTCTTAGAACAAAAAAATGTGTTCAGAGTCATTCTACTGCCCGAAATTAGTCAAAATAGAAGCTTTTGAGCAGGAGGTAAAAGGTGTACAAATGGACAATTTTGGTCACTGTGAGGGCTTTAAAAGTGTTTATTCAACATGAGGCACGATCCAATTGACATTTTGAATAATTTTTTGTACAGTCCAAAAAATCAATCTTCTGATGAAAAACGATGACCCGGACCTGTCGTACTTATCTCCAGATGGTCAGTAATGGTGATTTTTGAATGTTTAATCTTTTGACTGTAAATGACTGTTGGATGTGAATTATCACTTTTGGAACTAAAAAAGTGTGTTTAGAGTCATTTTCCTGCCTGAAATCGGTCAAAATATAAGCTTCTGAGTAGGAGGAAAAACCTCTAAAAATGGCAATTTTGGTCACTGTGAGGCTTTAAAAAGTGGTTATTCACCATGAGGCACGATCCAATTGACATTTGGAATCATTTTTTGTACAGTCCAAAAAATCAATATTCTGATGAAAAACGATGACCCCGGACCTGTCAAACTTTCTCCAGATGGTCAGTAATGGTGATTTTTGACTGTTTAATCTTTTGACAGTAAATGACTGTTGGATGTGAATTATCACTCTTAGAACTAAAAAAGTGTGTTCAGAGTCATTTTACTGCCCGAAATTAGTCAAAATAGAAGCTTTTGAGCAGGAGGTAAAAGGTGTACAAATGGCACATTTTGGTCACTGTGAGGGCTTAAAAAGTGTTTATTCAACATGAGGCACGATCCAATTGACATTTTGAATAATTTTTTGTACAGTCCAAAAAATCAATTTTCTGATGAAAAACGATGACCCCGGACCTGTCAAACCTTCTCCAGATGGTCAGTAATGGTGATTTTTGAATGTTTCATCTTTGACAGTAAATGACTGTTGGATGTGAATTATCACTCTTAGAACTAAAAAAGTGTGTTTAGAGTCATTTTCCAGCCCGAAATTAGTCAAAATAGAAGCTTCTGAGTAGGAGGTAAAAGGTGAACAAATGGAAATTTTGGACACTGTGAGTGCTTAAAAAGTGTTTATTCAGCATGAGGCACGATCCAATTGACATTCTGAATCATTTTTTGTACTGTCCAAAAAATCCATTTTCTGATGAAAAACGATGACCCCGGACCTGTTGTACTTACTCCAGATGGTCAGTAATGGTGATTTTTGAATGTTTAATCTTTTGACTGTAAATGACTGTTGGATGTGAATTATCACTTTTGGTACTAAAAAAGTGTGTTTAGAGTCATTTTCCTGCCCGAAATTGGTCAAAATAGAAGCTTCTGAGTAGGAGGTAAAACTTGTGAAAATGGCAATTTTGGTCACTGTGAGACTTTAAAAAGTGGTTATTCACCATGAGGCACGACCCACTTGACATTTTGAATCATTTTTTGTACAGTCGAAAAAATCAATTTTCTGATGAAAAACGATGACCCGGACCTGTCGAACTTTCTCCAGATGGTCAGTAATGGTGATTTTTGATGTTAATGTTTGACTGTAAATGACTGTTGGATGTGAATTATCACTTTTGGAACTAAATAAGTGTGTTTAGAGTCATTTTCCTGCCCGAAATCTGTCAAAATAGTAAGCTTCTGAGTAGGAGGAAAAACCTGTAAAAATGGCAATTATGGTCACTGTGAGGCTTTAAAAAGTGGTTCTTCACCATGAGGCACAATCCAATTGACATTTTGAATCATTTTTTGTACAGTCCAAAAAATCAATTTTCTGATGAAAAACGATGACCCGGACCTGTCGTACTTATCTCCAGATGGTCAGTAATGGTGATTTTTGAATGTTTAATCTTTTGACTGTAAATGACTGTTGGATGTGAATTATCACTTTTGGTACTAAAAAGTGTGTTTAGAGTCATTTTCCTGCCTGAAATCCGTCAAAATATAAGCTTCTGAGTAGGAGGAAAAACCTCTAAAAATGGCAATTTTGGTCACTGTGAGGCTTTAAAAAGTGGTTATTCATCATGAGGCACGATCCAATTGACATTTTGAATCATTTTTTGTACAGTCCAAAAAATCAATTTTCTGATGAAAAACGATGACCCAGGTACTGTCGAACTTTCTCCAGATGGTCAGTAAAGGTGATTTTTGAATAATTAATCTTTTGACTGTAAATGACTGTTGGATGTGAATTATCACTTTTGGAACTAAAAAAGTGTGTTTAGAGTCATTTTCCTGCCCGAAATCAGTCAAAATAGAAGCTTCTGAGCAGGAGGTAAAAGCTGTACAAATGGACAATTTTGGTCACTGTGAGGGCTTTAAAAGTGGTTATTCAACATGAGGCACGATCCAATTGACATTTTGAATAATTTTTTGTACAGTCCAAAAAATCAATTTTCTGATGAAAAACGATGACCCGGACCTGTCGTACTTATCTCCAGATGGTCAGTAATGGTGATTTTTGAATGTTTAATCTTTTGACTGTAAATGACTGTTGGATGTGAATTATCACTTTTGGTACTAAAAAAGTGTGTTTAGAGTCATTTTCCTGCCTGAAATCCGTCAAAATAGAAGCTTCTGAGTAGGAGGAAAAACCTGTAAAAATGGTAATTTTGGTCACTGTGAGGCTTTAAAAAGTGGTTATTCACCATGAGGCACGATCCAATTGACATTTTGAATCATTTTTTGTACAGTCCAAAAAATCTATATTCTGATGAAAAACGATGACCCCGGACCTGTCAAACCTTCTCCAGATGGTCAGTAATGGTGATTTTTGAATGTTTCATCTTTTGACAGTAAATGACTGTTGGATGTGAATTATCACTCTTAGAACTAAAAAAAGTGTGTTTAGAGTCATTTTACAGCCCGAAATTAGTCAAAATAGAAGCTTCTGAGTAGGAGGTAAAAGGCTGTAACAAATGGAAATTTTGGTCACTGTGAGTGCTTAAAAAGTGTTTATTCAGCATGAGGCACGATCCAATTGACATTCTGAATCATTTTTTGTACTGTCCAAAAAATCCATTTTCTGATGAAAAACGATGACCCGGACCTGTTGTACTTACTCCAGATGGTCAGTAATGGTGATTTTGAATGTTTAATCTTTTGACTGTAAATGACTGTTGGATGTGAATTATCACTTTTGGTACTAAAAAAGTGTGTTTAGAGTCATTTTCCTGCCTGAAATCGGTCATAATCAGAAGCTTCTGAGTAGGAGGAAAAACCTGTAAAAAATGGCAATTTTGGTCACTGTGAGGCTTTAAAAAGTGGTTATTCAACACGAGGCACAATCCAATTGACATTTTCAATCATTTTTTGTACAGTCCAAAAATCAATTTTCTAATGAAAATCGATGACCCCGGACCTGTCGTACTTTCTCCAGATGGTCAGTAATGATGATTTTGGAATGTTTAATCTTTTGACTGTAAATGACTATTGGATAGTGAATTATCAATTTTGGAACTAAAATAAGTGTGTTTAGAGTCATTTTCCTGCCCGAAATTGGTCAAAATAGAAGCTTCAGTGTAGGAGGTAAAACTTGTGAAAATGGCAATTTTGGTCACTGCGAGACTTTAAAAAGTGGTTATTCACCATAAGGCACGATCCACTTGACATTTTGAATCATTTTTTGTACAGTCGAAAAAATCAATTTTCTGATGAAAAACGATGACCCGGACCTGTCGAACTTTCTCCAGATGGTCAGTAATGGTGATTTGTGAATGTTGACTGTAAATGACTGTTGGATGTGAATTATCATTTTTAGAACTAAATAAGTGTGTTTAGAGTCATTTTCCTGCCCGAAATCTGTCAAAATGTTAGCTTTTGAGTAGGAGGAAAAACCTGTAAAAATGGCAATTATGGTCACTGTGAGGCTTTAAAAAGTGGTTCTTCACCATGAGGCACGATCCAATTGACATTTTGAATAATTTTTTGTACAGTCCAAAAAATCAATTTTTTGATGAAAAACGATGACCCCGGACCTGTCGAACTTTCTCCAGATGGTCAGTAATGGTGATTTGTGAATGTTTAATCTTTTGACTGTAAATGACTGTTGGATGTGAATTATCATTTTTGGAACTAAAAATGTGTGTTTAGAGTCATTTTCCTGCCCGAATTCTGTCAAAATGTAAGCTTTTGAGTAGGAGGAAAAACCTGTAAAAATGGCAATTATGGTCACTGTGAGGCTTTAAAAAGTGGTTATTCAACATGAGGCACGATCCAATTGACATTTTGAATCATTTTTTGTACAGTCCAAAAAATCAATTTTCTGATGAAAAACGATGACCCCGGACCTGTCAAACCTTCTCCAGATGGTCAGGAATGGTGATTTTTTAATGTTTAATCTTTTGAAGGTAAATGACTGTTGGATGTGAATTATCACTTTTGGTACTAAAAAAGTGTGTTTAGAGTCATTTTCCTGCCTGAAATTGGTCAAAATAGAAGCTTCAGTGTAGGAGGTAAAACTTGTGAAAATGGCAATTTTGGTCACTGTGAGACTTTAAAAAGTGGTTATTCACCATAAGGCATGACCCACTTGACATTTTGAATCATTTTTTGTACAGTCGAAAAAAATCAATTTTTTGATGAAAACGATGACCCCGGACCCGTCAAACCTTCTCCAGATGGTCAGTAATGGTGATTTTTGAATGTTTCATCTTTGACAGTAAATGACTGTTGGATGTGAATTATCACTCTTGGAACTAAAAAAATGTGTTCAGAGTCATTCTACTGCCCGAAATTAGTCAAAATAGAAGCTTTTGAGCAGGAGGTAAAAGGCTGTACAAATGGACAATTTTGGTCACTGTGAGGGCTTTAAAAGTGTTTATTCAACATGAGGCACGATCCAATTGACATTTTGAATAATTTTTTGTACAGTCCAAAAAATCAATTTTCTGATGAAAAACGATGACCCCGGACCTGTCGAACTTTCTCCAGATGGTCAGTAATGGTGATTTTTGAATGTTTAATCTTTTGACTGTAAATGACTGTTGGATATGAATTATCTCTTTTAGAACTAAAAATGTGCGTTTAGAGTCATTTTCCTGCCTGAAATCGGTCAAAATAGAAGCTTCTGAGTAGGAGGAAAAACCTGTAAAAATGGCAATTTTGGTCACTGTGAGGCTTTAAAAAGAGGTTATTCAACATGAGGCATGATCCAATTGACATTTTGAATCATTTTTTGTACAGTCCAAAAAATCTATTTTCTGATGAAAAACGATGACCCCGGACCTGTCGAACTTTCTCCAGATGGTCAGTAATGGTGATTTTTGAATGTTTAATCTTTTGACTGTAAATGACTGTTGGATGTGAATTATCACTTTTGGAACTAAAAAAGTGTGTTTAGAGTCATTTTCCTGCCCGAAATCTGTCAAAATAGTAAGCTTCTGAGTAGGAGGAAAAACCTGTAAAAAATGCAATTTTGGTCACTGTGAGGCTTTAAAAAGTGGTTATTCAACACGAGGCACAATACAATTGACATTTTCAATCATTTTTTGTACAGTCCAAAAAATCAATTTTCTGATGAAAAACGATGACCCCGGACCTGTCGAACTTTCTCCAGATGGTCAGTAATGGTGATTTGTGAATGTTTAATCTTTTGACTGTAAATGACTGTTGGATGTGAATTATCATTTTTGGAACAAAAAAAGTGTGTTTAGAGTCATTTTCCTGCCCGAAATCTGTCAAAATGTAAGCTTTTGAGTAGGAGGAAAAACCTGTAAAAATGGCAATTATGGTCACTGTGAGGCTTTAAAAAGTGGTTCTTCACCATGAGGCACGATCCAATTGCCATTTTGAATCATTTTTTGTACAGTCCAAAAAATCAATTTTCTGATGAAAAACGATGACCCCGGACCTGTCAAACCTTCTCCAGATGGTCAGTAATGGTGATTTTTGAATGTTTCATCTTTGACAGTAAATGACAGTTGGATGTGAATTATCACTCTTAGAACAAAAAAAATGTGTTCAGAGTCATTCTACTGCCCGAAATTAGTCAAAATAGAAGCTTTTGAGCAGGAGGTAAAAGGTGTACAAATGGACAATTTTGGTCACTGTGAGGGCTTAAAAAGTGTTTATTCAACATGAGGCACGATCCAATTGACATTTTGAATAATTTTTTGTACAGTCCAAAAAATCAATTTTTTGATGAAAAACGATGACTCGGACCTGTCGAACTTTCTCCAGATGGTCAGTAATGGTGATTTGTGAATGTTTAATCTTTTGACTGTAAATGACTGTTGGATGTGAATTATCATTTTTGGAACTAAAAAAGTGTGTTTAGAGTCATTTTCCTGCCCGAAATCTGTCAAAATGTAAGCTTCTGAGAAGGAGGAAAAACCTGTAAAAATGTCAATTATGGTCACTGTGAGGCTTTAAAAAGTGGTTCTTCACCATGAGGCACAATCCAATTGACATTTTGAATAATTTTTTGTACAGTACAAAAATCTATTTTGTGATGAAAACGATGACCCCAGACCTGTCGTACTTTCTCCAGATGGTCAGTAATGATGATTTTGGAATGTTTAATCTTTTGACTGTAAATGACTATTGGATAGTGAATTATCAATTTTGGAACTAAAATAAGTGTGTTTAGAGTCATTTTCCTGCACCGAAATTGGTCAAAATAGAAGCTTCAGTGTAGGAGGTAAACCTTGTGAAAATGGCAATTTTGGTCACTGTGAGACTTTAAAAAGTGGTTATTCACCATAAGGCACGATCCACTTGACATTTTGAATCATTTTTTGTACAGTCGAAAAAATCAATTTTCTGATGAAAAACGATGACCTTGGACCTGTCAAACTTTCTCCAGATGGTCAGTAATGGTGATTTGTGAATGTTTAATCTTTTGACTGTAAATGACTGTTGGATGTGAATTATCATTTTTGGAACTAAAAAAGTGTGTTTAGAGTCATTTTCCTGCCCGAAATCTGTCAAAATAGTAAGCTTTTGAGTAGGAGGAAAAACCTATAAAAATGGCAATTATGGTCACTGTGAGGCTTTAAAAAGTGGTTCTTCACCATGAGGCACGATCCAATTGACATTTTGAATCATTTTTTGTACAGTCCAAAAAACAATTTTCTGATGAAAAACGATGACCCCGGACCTGTCAAACCTTCTTCAGATTGTCAGTAATGGTGATTTTTGAATGTTTCATCTTTGACAGTAAATGACTGTTGGATGTGAATTATCACTCTTAGAACAAAAAAATGTGTTTAGAGTCATTTTACAGCCCGAAATTAGTCAAAATAGAAGCTTCTGATTAGGAGGTAAAAGGTGAACAAATGGGAATTTTGGACACTGTGAGTGCTTAAAAAGTGTTTATTCAGCATGAGGCACAATGCAATTGACATTCTGAATCATTTTTTGTACTGTCCAAAAAATCCATTTTCTGATGAAAAACGATGACCCGGACCTGTCAAACTTTCTCCAGATGGTCAGTAATGGTGATTTTTGAATGTTTAATCTTTTGACAGTAAATGACTGTTGGATGTGAATTATCAATTTTTTGAAGTAAAAAAAGTGTGTTTAGAGTCATTTTCCTGCACGAAATTGGTCAAAAAATAGCAGCTTCTGAGTAGGAGGAAAAACCTCTAAAAATGGCAATTTTGGTCACTGTGAGGGTTTAAAAAGTGGTTATTCACCATGAGGCACGATCCAATTGACATTTTGAATAATTTTTTGTACAGTCCAAAAAATCCATTTTCTGATGAAAAACGATGACCCGGACCTGTCAAACTTTCTCCAGATGGTCAGTAATGGTGATTTTTGAATGTTTAATCTATTGACAGTAAATGACTGTTGGATGTGAATTATCAATTTTTTTAAGTAAAAAAAGTGTGTTTAGAGTCATTTTCCTGCCCGAAATTGGTCAAAAAATAGCAGCTTCTGAGTAGGAGGAAAAACCTGTAAAAATGGCAATTTTGGTCACCGCGAGGCTTTAAAAAGTTGTTATTCACCATGAGGCACAATCCAATTGACATTTTGAATAATTTTTTGTACAGTACAAAAAATCTTTTTTGTGATGAAAAACGATGACCCCAGACCTGTCGTACTTTCTCCAGATGGTCAGTAATGATGATTTTGGAATGTTTAATCTTTTGACTGTAAATGACTATTGGATAGTGAATTATCAATTTTGGAACTAAAATAAGTGTGTTTAGAGTCATTTTCCTCACCGAAATTGGTCAAAATAGAAGCTTCAGTGTAGGAGGTAAAACTTGTGAAAATGGCAATTTTGGTCACTGTGAGACTTTAAAAAGTGGTTATTCACCATAAGGCACGACCCACTTGACATTTTGAATCATTTTTTGTACAGTCGAAAAAATCAATTTTCTGATGAAAAACGATGACCTTGGACCTGTCAAACTTTCTCCAGATGGTCAGTAATGGTGATTTGTGAATGTTTAATCTTTTGACTGTAAATGACTGTTGGATGTGAATTATCATTTTTGGAACTAAAAAAGTGTGTTTAGAGTCATTTTCCTGCCCGAAATCTGTCAAAATGTAAGCTTTTGAGTAGGAGGAAAAACCTATAAAAATGGCAATTATGGTCACTGTGAGGCTTTAAAAGTGGTTCTTCACCATGAGGCACGATCCAATTGACATGTTGAATAATTTATTGTACAGTCCAAAAAATCAATTTTTTGATGAAAAACGATGACCCGGACCTGTCGTACTTACTCCAGATGGTCAGTAAAGGTAATTTTTGAATATTTAATCTTTTGACTGTAAATGACTGTTGGATGTGAATTATCACTTTTGGAACTAAAAAACGTGTGTTTAGAGTTATTTTTCTGCCCCAAATCCATCAAAATAGAAGCTTCTGAGTAGGAAGAAAAACCTGTAAAAATGGTAATTTTGGTCACTGTGAGGCTTTAAAAAGTGGTTATTCACCATGAGGCACGATCCAATTGACATTTTGAATCATTTTTTGTACAGTCCAAAAAATCAATATTCTGATAAAAAACGATGACCCCGGACCTGTCAAACCTTCTCCAGATGGTCAGTAATGGTGATTTTTGAATGTTTAATCTTTGACAGTAAATGACTGTCGGATGTGAATTATCACTCTTAGAACAAAAAAAATGTGTTCAGAGTCATTCTACTGCCCGAAATTAGTCAAAATAGAAGCTTTTGAGCAGGAGGTAAAAGGTGTACAAATGGACATTTTGGTCACTGTGAGGGCTTAAAAGTGTTTATTCAACATGAGGCACGATCCAATTGACATTTTGAATAATTTTTTGTACAGTCCAAAAACCAATTTTTTGATGAAAAACGATGACCCCAGACCTGTCGACCTTTCTCCAGATGGTCAGGAATGCTGATTTGTGAATGTTTAATCTTTTGACTGTAAATGACTGTTGGATGTGAATTATCATTTTTGGAACTAAAAAAGTGTGTTTAGAGTCATTTTCCTGCCCGAAATCTGTCAAAATGTAAGCTTTTGAGTAGGAGGAAAAACCTATAAAAATGGCAATTATGGTCACTGTGAGGCTTTAAAAAGTGGTTCTTCACCATGAGGCACGATCCAATTGACATGTTGAATAATTTATTGTACAGTCCAAAAAATCAATTTTTTGATGAAAAACGATGACCCGGACCTGTCGTACTTACTCCAGATGGTCAGTAAAGGTAATTTTTGAATATTTAATCTTTTGACTGTAAATAACTGTTGGATGTGAATTATCACTTTTGAAACTAAAAAACGTGTGTTTAGAGTTATTTTTCTGCCCCAAATCCATCAAAATAGAAGCTTCTGAGTAGGAAGAAAAACCTGTAAAAATGGTAATTTTGGTCACTGTGAGGCTTTAAAAAGTGGTTATTCACCATGAGGCACGATCCAATTGACATTTTGAATCATTTTTTGTACAGTCCAAAAATCAATATTCTGATGAAAAACGATGACCCCGGACCTGTCAAACCTTCTCCAGATGGTCAGTAATGGTGATTTTTGAATGTTTCATCTTTGACAGTAAATGACTGTTGGATGTGAATTATCACTCTTAGAACAAAAAAAATGTGTTCAGAGTCATTCTACTGCCCGAAATTAGTCAAAATAGAAGCTTTTGAGCAGGAGGTAAAAGGTGTACAAATGGACATTTTGGTCACTGTGAGGGCTTAAAAAGTGTTTATTCAACATGAGGCACGATCCAATTGACATTTTGAATAATTTTTTGTACAGTCCAAAAAATCAATTTTTTGATGAAAAACGATGACCCCAGACCTGTCGAACTTTCTCCAGATGGTCAGTAATGGTGATTTGTGAATGTTTAATCTTTTGACTGTAAATGACTGTTGGATGTGAATTATCATTTTTGGAACTAAAAAGTGTGTTTAGAGTCATTTTCCTGCCCGAAATCTGTCAAATTGTAAGCTTTTGAGTAGGAGGAAAAACCTGTAAAAATGGCAATTATGGTCACTGTGAGGCTTTAAAAAGTGGTTCTTCACCATGAGGCACGATCCAATTGACATTTTGAATCATTTTTTGTACAGTCCAAAAAAACAATTTTCTGATGAAAAACGATGACCCCGGACCTGTCAAACCTTCTCCAGATGGTCAGTAATGGTGATTTTTGAATGTTTCATCTTTGACAGTAAATGACTGTTGGATGTGAATTATCACTCTTAGAACAAAAAAATGTGTTTAGAGTCATTTTACAGCCCGAAATTAGTCAAAATGGAAGCTTCTGAGTAGGAGGTAAAAGGTGAACAAATGGAAATTGTGGACACTGTGAGTGCTTACAAAGTGTTTATTCAGCATGAGGCACGATCCAATTGACATTCTGAATCATTTTTTGTACTGTCCAAAAAATCCATTTTTTGATGAAAAACGATGACCCGGACCTGTCGTACTTACTCCAGATGGTCAGTAATGGTGATTTTTGAATGTTTAATCTTTTGACTGTAAATGACTGTTGGATGTGAATTATCACTTTTGGTACTAAAAAAGTGTGTTTAGAGTCATTTTCCTGCCTGAAATCCGTCAAAATATAAGCGTCTGAGTAGGAGGAAAAACCTCTAAAAATGGCAATTTTGGTCACTGTGAGGCTTTAAAAAGTGGTTATTCACCATGAGGCACGATCCAATTGACATTTTGAATAATTTTTTATACAGTCCAAAAATCAATATTCTGATGAAAAACGATGACCCCGGACCTGTCAAACTTTCTCCAGATGGTCAGTAATGGTGATTTTTGAATGTTTAATCTATTGACAGTAAATGACTGTTGGATGTGAATTATCAATTTTTTAAGTAAAAAAGTGTGTTTAGAGTCATTTTCCTGCCCGAAATTGGTCAAAAAATAGCAGCTTCTGAGTAGGAGGAAAAACCTGTAAAAATGGCAATTTTGGTCACCGTGAGGCCTTTTAAAAAGTTGTTATTCACCATGAAGCACAATCCAATTGACATTTTGAATAATTTTTGTACAGTACAAAAAATCTTTTTGTGATGAAAAACGATGACCCCAGACCTGTCGCACTTTCTCCAGATGGTCAGTAATGCTGATTTTTGAATGTTTAATCTTTTGTCTGTAAATGACTGTTGGATGTGAATTATCACTTTTGGAACTAAAAAAGTGTGTTTAGAGCCATTTTCCTGCCCGAAATCGGTCATAATCAAAGCTTCTGAGTGGGAGGAAAAACCTGTAAAAAATGCAATTTTGGTCACTGTGAGGCTTTAAAAAGTGGTTATTCAACACGAGTCACAATACAATTGACATTTTCAATCATTTTTTGTACGGTCCAAAAATCAATTTTCTAATGAAAATCGATGACCCCGGACCTGTCGTACTTTCTCCATATGGTCAGTAATGATGATTTTGGAATGTTTAATCTTTTGACTGTAAATGACTATTGGATAGTGAATTATCAATTTTGGAACTAAAATAAGTGTGTTTAGAGTCATTTTCCTGCCCGAAATTGGTCAAAATAGAAGCTTCAGTGTAGGAGGTAAAACTTGTGAAAATGGCAATTTTGGTCACTGTGAGACTTTAAAAACTGGTTATTCACCATGAGGCACGACCCACTTGACATTTTGAATCATTTTTTGTACAGTCGAAAAAATCAATTTTCTGATGAAAAACGATGACCCAGGACCTGTCGAACTTTCTCCAGATGGGCAGTAAAGGTGATATTTGAATATTTAATCTTTTGACTGTAAATGACTGTTGCGTGTGAATTATCACTTTTGGAACTAAAAAAGTGTGTTTAGAGTCATTTTTCTGCCCGAAATCCATCTAAATAGAAGCATCAGAGAAGGAGGAAAAACCTGTAAAAATGGGAATTTTGGTCACTGTGAGGCTGTAAAAAGTGGTTATTCACCATGAGGCATGATCAAATTGACATTTTGAATCATTTTTTGTAAAGTCCAAATAATCAATTTTCTGATGAAAAACGATGACCCCGGACCTATTTAACTTTCTCCAGATGGTCAGTAATGGTGTTTTTTGAATATTTAATCTTTTGACTGTAAATGACTGTTGGATTTGAATTATCACTTTTGGAACAAAAAAAAAGTGTGTTTTGATTCATTTTCCTGCCCGAAATCTGTCAAAATAGAAGCTTCTGAGTAGGAGGAAAAACCTGTAAAAATTGCAATTTTGGTCACTGTGAGGCCTAAAAAAGTGGTTCTTCAAAATGAGGCACGATCCAATTGACATTTTGAATCATTTTTTGTACAGTCCAAAAAATGCATTTTCTGATGAAAAACGATGACCCCGGACCTGTCAAACTTTCTCCAGATGGTGATAGCGCGCCGTCTCGGCAAAATCACTACAGCGTTTCTATTTTTATATTTGTGTCAGCTAATGTGTTCTTATTAGTTTTAAAAGTACTGCTCAGGGTATGTGTTTTTATTAGTATTTTTAAAAAGACTGCTTTTATTTCATTTGGCCATTTGGACAGTTACCTGCACTACTTGGCTTCTCTCTGCTTTTCACTCCTTCATTGCCGGTCCCTGGTCCACCGCAGCGTGTGCTGTTTGCGAGGAGGGACGCGGCTCCGCCCACTTCTCCTCACTTCCGCTACCGGGGGGCTTACTTAAGAAGAATGACTGCATGGCCGCGCAGCGACAGGTGATAGCGCGCCGTCTCGGCAAAATCACTACAGCGTTTCTATTTTTATACTTGTGTCAGCTAAAGGCAAGCCCGTCTGCGCCCGTCCGCGACCGGATCGCGACCAGAGCCACTCATGCTGCCCGTTTTCAGAGCCACAGGATAAAGCATTGGTCTAGGACGGATCTACTGGCCTTTAATGTTACCACTTGCCCCAATCTTCATAGTTGTGATCTGGCGACAGCTCCCCTTCGCAGCTCGTGTACAGAATGCAACTGGACACTAGGTGCTACCAACCTTAGGAAGGGCGAAAGGGGGCAGAGGGAGCCACTAGATCAGATTAGAGCTTGCCTTATAAACTGCAGATCCTTGTCTAAACATGCAGAGGACCTGTGGTTATTATTGGCTGGGAACGATTTGGAGGTCTTGTTTCTCACTGAAACTTGGCTGAAGGACAATATCCTCGCAGCAGTGGCACTAGCTTTGCCTTCTGGGTTCAAAATATGTTGTGCCAATAGGCCGGGATACAAAAGGGGTGGGGGGGTAGCGATTATCTGCAAGGACTCTTGGGACATATCCTCCTCAAACTTAGGGAAAATGGGCTCGGTTGAGGGGCTAAATTTTTGTATCCGGACCGGCCATTCAACCGCTTTTTCAGGATTGGTGGTCTATAGGCCTCCTGATTGCCCACCCAATATACTCCCGGAATTATGCAATTTCATTGCACAGAAATCTCTTCTATCCGCTAATTATACGGTATTAGGGGATTAAAATCTGCATGTTAATGATCCTACTTGTGCCCCAGCAATGCAGATGGTCTCCTTGATGGAAGGAATGAATCTTCCACAGCATGTGAAATTCCCTACCCATATAACAGGTCACACCCTTGACCTGGTATTTTCCAACATCCCGTCCTTGAAAATTGAAGTGCCAAACCAGGTGGTTTGGTCCGACCATTTTCCCATTATGTTCTCTTTCACTCTGGCTAATCCCGACTCCACTGAGAGTGCCAGATATTTTCTAAAGAGAAATTGGAAATACTTAACTGCAAAATCCCTAAGCCCTATTCTATTAGCTAGCAACCCGCCTCTATCTCTTGACCCGAACGTCGATACTCTGGCCCTACATAATTGGATTGCTGCCGCAGTGGAGTCTGCGGCTCCAGCTAGAGTTTCAAAATCTTTGAGGAAATCCCCCTCTGCCCCATGGTTTTCTGAATCACTTAGGGTTATGAAAAGCAAATGTAAGCGCTTGGAACGCCAATAGAGGGCAAATTATGACACTTCCGCAAAAATGCTATATAAGATATCTCTGAAGGTTTTGCATAAACTTATGAAAGAGGCAAGAAGAGAGTACATTGCCAAGTGTATTGATTCTTCCGACAATCCAGGGAAAGCTATCTTTAAAGTGGTCAACTCCTTCCTCAAACCCCGCGAGCTGATCATCGACGCTCAGCCGTCGCTGGCACTGTGTGAGAGAATTTCTACCTTTTTTAATGATAAAATCAGCAACGTCTACAAATCTTTTTTAGACATAACTACCACAATCAAATCTGACATGGCAGTTAGGCACACACCCCTACCTCTCCTTTCTGACTTCGCCCCTATCACTCAGAAGGAAGCATTGGCTGCAATTCTGAATTGCAAGTCTGGCTCACCGGAAGATCCTTGCCCCCCAAATTGTGGAAAGTGCTGGCTAATTCCACGAACGAGGTGCTGGCTAAGATCTGGAATGCCTCCCTCTCCTCCGGCACCTTCCCTGATCTATGGAAGCATGCCACCCTACTCCCCTAAAAAAGAAAGCTAACATGGACTCAGGGAACTGAACAATTACAGACCTATCTCGTTGCTGTCTGCCCCTGCCAAGATGCTGGAAAAGGCAGTGCAGCGACAATTGGCTAATTTCATTAAAAACAATAATATCCTGCACGACACCCAATCCGGCTTCCGAGCGGGGTTCAGCACTGAGACGGCGCTTCTTGAGGTAGCGGACTCAATTAGAATGACACTGGACTCAGGAGCTTCAGCTATGCTGGTGCTCCTGGATCTTTCTGCTGCATTCGTCACTGTGGACCACGCCATACTGTTGCAACGTCTTCAGGATGGCGGAGTCAACGGCACAGCTCTGGCCTGGCTAAAGTCTTTTCTCCACCTGCGCACTCAAAGGGTGGCCTTACAACCACATCAGTCCACCCGCAAGCACTTATGGTGCGGAGTGCCTCAGGGGTCGGCTCTTAGCCCGCTCCTTTTTAATATATACCTGGCCCCTCTATTCACTTTGATAGCCAACTGGGGAGTGAAGGCGATTTCCTACGCCGACGACACCCAATTGGTTTTCTCATTTAATGATCAGACCGAAGACTCTTTTAAGTGCTTCAAAGGCTGTTTAAAAGACATCGCAGGATGGATGAACAATAACAAACTTAAATTGAATGCCAATCAGACTGAAGTGATGTTTTTTGGCAAATCCAAGCCTCCAGCGGCAGCCCTTTGGTGGCCTGAGGAAATGGGCCCGGCACCGGTTCCTACGAGCTGTGCCAAAAATCTGGGTGTTAAATGGCAGGACGATCTGTCCTTCTCCACCCAGATTCAGCAGGTTACAGCGGCCTGTTTCTGTCGTCTGAGAAACCTCAGGAAATTTTTACATCTGCTACCTGAGAGCTGCCGCAAGACCGTTATCCATGCCACAGTAACTGCCCGCTTGGACTATGCAAATGGCCTCTACACTGGCCTACCGGCCTACCAAGTTAAGAAACTTCAAATGGTTCAAAATGCGGCGGCGAGACTTATCAAACATGTTCCTTTTCGGCAGCACATTTCTCCGTACATCAGAGAATTACACTGGCTCCCAGTAGCCATGCGTATTAAGTTCAAGGCCTTGACCCTTGCTTTTCGGGCAGTTCATGGATCTTGCCCTGCGTATTTAAAACAGAGGCTAGGTGTCTATACGCAGCCACGTGTGCTGAGATCTTGCTCTCAGAACCTGCTATGCACCCCTCGAGTGAAAAAAACTCGGTTGGGTGCAAGATCTTTCATGTTTGGGGCATCAAGACTGTGGAATTCCCTTCCTAACTCTTTGCGTCAGCTATCGTCTGAAACAATATTTAGGAAGGCTATCAAAACTTGGCTTTTTAACCTGGCTTAATTTCGCTGCTGATTTTGTCGCCCCCAGTGAGTCGCCTGTTGCTTTAGCGCCGGGACACCTCCTAGGAGGTAGCTGTTCGCGCTCAAGAAATGACAGTATTATTATTATTATTATTATGGTCAGTAATGGTCATTTTTGAATGTTTAATCTTTTGACAGTAAATGACTGTTGGATGTGAATTAGTAAGACCTCCGACCCTCGGTCTAGGTCCACTCTCTCCCCGCAGCTCCGCTGTGCCTTCTCTTGCCTCCAGACCCCGACCTTCCCCTTGGGAGGTTCGAGGCTGCTGCCCGCTCCTGCACCTGCTGCCCGCTCTAACTGGGACCAGACTGCCTGCAACCACCGTAACCTTTCTCAGCCATTTTTTTCTTAATTTTTCCCTGTTGTGCCACTGTTATTGTGCCCATCTGTGTTTTGCTCAAATTCCACCACAGTTTTTATTTTCTCGTGCCTGCCTGTTCCTTTCGCCTTTCGCCGCTGCTGCCCCTGTGGCCCCTCCTCCCTGGAATTCCCCCCCGGAATTCCCCTCTGGAATTCCCCCACTCCCGCCTCCCAGCCTCTCCTCCCTCCCACCTCCTCTACTTAATGGCGGCCGCTGCGCTCGCGCCGCCGGCACACCGAAGGCAAACCAAAGGCAAGCCTGTCTGCGCCCGTCCGGGACCCGACAGTGGCCAGCGCCAGGAACTCTGGACCTCCCACTACCCATCGCTACGACACCACCACCCTCCTCGCACTCAACCCTGGAAGACTTAGAGAATGCCAACAGGCCTCGCCGAACACGACCCACAGCCAGTTTTCCTGCCTCCACTGCCGCCAGACCCTCACTGTCCCCCCGGCCTTCAACACCACCGACGCCAGCACTGGGGACACCCTAAAATGCATCCTCCTCAAAGTACGCTCCGTACACAAACACGCCATGGAAATCTGGAACCTACTCGACTCTCTCTCGCCCGACATCGCCTTCTTCACAGAGACCTGGACCAACGCATCCTCCGCCCCCGACAACAGCACCGCCATCCCAGACGGATACAAGATCCAGAGGAAAGACCGCCCCAACCACCCAGGAGGGGGCCTCGCCATCACCCACAAGAGCACCCTCCGCCTCACCACCTCCAGCGAAACCTTCCCCTCCGCCGAACACCTGCACTTCCAGATCCAGACCACCCCCAAAGCCACACTCCGAGGAACCCTCATCTACAGACCCCCCGGCCCCCGAACACCCTTCGCCACCACCATCACTGACTTCATCGCACCCCACGCCATCGCCTCAGCAAACTACATACTCATTGGAGACCTGAACTTACACCTCGACAACCCCAGCGACCCCAACTCCACTATCCTTCGTGACAACCTAGCCAGCATCGGACTCAAACAACTCGTCAACACACCGACCCACAGAGCAGGACACACCCTCAACCCCATCTTCGTGGCAGGAAACAGCGTCCAATTCAGCCACACAACACAGCCGCCATGGACCGACCACCACTGCGTACACTTCACCATCAACAAGCCCAAGGCACCCAAACCAGCCCCATGCCCACCTCGAAGGAACTGGAGCAAGGTTACCGACGAGCAACTTAACTCCACCCTCACCCGAGACAACTACACCTGGGCACCCGATGCAAACGACGCAAACAACGCAGCCAGAGAACTCCACACCTGGATCTTCAACTACGCAGACGAGCACGGCCACTACGCAACCCCGACAGACAACGCCCCAGGAAAGCCGCCTGGTTCACCACCGCTCTCCAAGAAGCCAGACGCACCTGCAGACGCCTGGAGAAGAACTGGAGAAACACCAAGACAACCAAAAACCACACCACCTACAAGGACGCCTTGACGGACTACCATAACCAGATCAGAGCCACCAAGAGGAACTTCATCCACAACAAAATCCTGGCCAACTCACGCAGCGAAGCCACAGACATCACACCATCCCAAGACCTCTGCGACAAGCTTGGAACCTATTTCCACCTCAAGATCAAAAACCTCTATGACAACTTCATCTACCATCCACCAGGTGCCACAGATGGCCCCCTGCCCCCCAGAAACGCCAGCCAGCCCACGATCTCCAACTGGACACCGATCATGAAAAGCATCCACTCGGGGGCCCCCACTGACCCCTGCCCCCCTCACATCTACCACAGAGCTGCGGCCGCCATCGCACCTGAACTACAACGCACCATCAACACCACCTTAAAAACAGGCACCTTCCCAGATGACTGGAAGAGCGCAGAAGTCAGACCCCTGCTCAAGAAGCCCACAGCTGACCCCACTGACCTCAAGAACTATCGGCCCATCTCGCTCCTCCCCTTCGCAGCCAAAGTTGCAGAGAAAACAGTCAACAGGAAACTGACACGATTCATTGAAGAGAATGCCGTCCTTGACCCGTCCCAATCCGGATTGCGAAGCAACCACAGCACAGAGACCACCCTACTCGCCACCACAGATGACATCCGCACCCTCCTGGACCAAGGCCACTCTGCAGCCCTCATCCTACTCGACCTATCAGCGGCCTTCGACACTGTCTCCCACCACACACTAGTCGCCAGACTACACGACGCAGGCATACAAGGAACAGCCCTGGACTGGATCCGATCATTCCTCACCGGAAGAAGCCAAAGGATCAAACTCCCACCCTTCCTCTCCGACCCCACAAAAATTACCTGCGGAGTCCCACAGGGTTCATCACTGAGCCCCACGCTCTTCAACATCTACATGGCCCCCCTCGCAGCCATTGTCCGACAACACGGCCTCAACATTGTATCCTATGCCGATGACACCCAGCTCATCCTCTCCCTCACCAAAGACCCCACCACTGCCAAACTCAACTTCCAGAAAGGAATGCAAGATGTCGCAGTCTGGATGACCAACAGCTGCCTGAAGGTCAATGCCGAGAAGACAGAAGTCCTCGTCCTCGGTACCACCCCTTCTGCATGGGACAGCACCTGGTGGCTGACCGCCCTTGGAAGTCCACCTACCCCCTCAGACCATGCCAAGAACCTCGGCATCGTACTCGACTCATCACTCACCATGAACCGACAGGTCAACGTCGTCACCTCCAGCTGCTTCAACACCCTCTGCATCCTCCGCAAGACCTTCAAGTGGATCCCCCCTGAGTCAAGGAAGAAAGTCACCCACGCACTCATCACCAGCAAACTGGACTATGGAAACGCACTCTATGCCGGCATCAACAAGTCCCTACTCCACAAACTCCAAACTCCAAACAATACAGAACACCGCCGCCAGACTCGTCCTCAGCATCCCCCGACACGAACACATCAGCCAACACCTATGAAGTCTCCACTGGCTCCCCAAGGAGAAAAGAGTCACTTTCAAAATCCTCACTCACGCCTACAAATGCCTACACAACAACGGACCCAAATACCTCAATGACAGAATCAACTTCCACGTACCCAAAGAAACCTCCGATCTTCCAACCTCGCACTGGCCGAAACCCCATGCATCCACAGAGCCAGAGCAGGCGGAAGATCCTTCTCTCACATTGCAGCCAAGACCTGGAGCAGAGCTACCAGCAGACATCAGACGCGCCCCTCCCTGAACACCTTCAGGAAGACCCTCAAGACCTGGCTCTTCGGCTAAACATATCTGCGGACCCCCCATAGCACCTTGAGACCCTCACAGGTGAGTAGCGCACTTACAATTCCCTGATTGATTGATTGATTATCACTCTTAGAACAAAAAAAATGTGTTTAGAGTCATTTTCCTGCCTGAAATCCGTCAAAATAGAAGCTTCTGAGTAGGAGGAAAAACCTGTAAAAATGGCAATTTTGGTCACTGTGAGGCTTTAAAAAGTGGTTATTCACCATGAGGCACGATCCACTTGACATTTGGAATCATTTTTCGTACAGTCCCAAAAATCAATTTTCTGATGAAAAATGATGACCCCAGACCTGTTGAACTTTCTCCAGATGGTCAGCAATGGTGATTTTTGAGTATTTAATCTTTTGACTGTAAATGACTGTTGGATTTGAATTATCACTTTTGGAACTAAAAAAGTGTGTTTAGAGTCATTTTTCTGCCCGAAATCAATCAAAATATAAGCTTCTGAGAAGGAGGAAAAACCTGTAAAAATGGCAATTGTGGTCACTGTGAAGCTTTAAGAAGTGGTTATTCACCATGAGGCACGATCCAATTGATATTTTGAATCATTTTTTGTACAGTCCAAAAAATCAATTTTCTGATGAAAATTGATGACCCCGGACCTGTCGAACTTTCTCCAGATGGTCAATAATGGTGATTTTTGAATATTTAATCTTTTGACTGTAAATGACTTTTGGATGTGAATTATCACTTTTGGAACTAAAAAAAGTGTGTTTAGAGTCATTTTCCTGCCCGAAATAGGTCAGAAAATAGCAGCTTCTGAGTAGGAGGAAAAACCTGTAAAAATGTCAATTTTGGTCACTGTCAGGCTTTAAAAAAGTGGTTATTCACCATGAGGCACAATCCAATTAACATTTTGAATAATTTTTTGTACAGTCCAAAAATCAATTTTTTGATGAAAAACGATGACCCCGGACCTGTCGAACTTTCTCCAGATGGTCAGTAATGGTGATTTTTGAATGTTTAATCTTTTGACTGTAAATGACTGTTGGATGTGAATCATCACTTTTCGAACTAAAATAAGTGTGTTTAGAGTAATTTTCCTGCCGGAAATCCGTCAAAATAGAAGCTTCTGAGTAGGAGACAAAACAAGGAAAAATCGCAATTTTGGTCACTGTGAGGCTTTAAAAAGTGGTTATTCACCATGAGGCACAATCCAATTGACATTTTGAATCATTTTTTGTACAGTCCATAAAATCAATATTCTGATGAAAAACGATGAACCCGGACCTGTCGAACATTCTCCAGATCGTCAGTAATGGTGATTTTGAATGTTTAATCTTTTGACAGTAAATGACTGTTGGATGTGAATTATCACTTTTTGAAGTAAAAAAAGTGTGTTTTGAGTCATTTTCCTGCCCGAAATCGGTCAAAATAGAAGCTTCTGAGTAGGAGGAAAAACCTGTAAAAATGGCAATTTTGGTCACTGTGAGGCTTTAAAAAGAGGTTATTCAACATGAGGCACGATCCAATTGACATTTTGAATCATTTTTTGTACAGTCCAAATAATCAATTTTCTGATGAAAAACGATGACCCCAGGTCTGTCAAACTTTCTCCAGTTGGTCAATAATGGTGTTTTTTTTAAGTTTTAAACATAAATTTTATTTTTGGAAAAATGCAACCAACTATAAGCAATCAAATAGATATCGAGTGACAATTAAAAACATTAACTGAATTAAAACTTAGGCAATGCGGAAACAAGAAGTAATGAATCAAAAATAGTTGCATACAGAACTATTGTTATAAAATGTACGAGAGAAAGAGAAAAGGGAAAGGTGGGGGGAGGGAGGGAAAGGAGAAACAAGGGTAAAGGAGACACTACTATTATAATTAAATAGATACATATGAAAGTAACAAAGCTTAATACACTTTAAAAAGGCATCTAACAAGAAAAGCAGGAGATTGCTGTAACTCAGAAATATGATATCAATTTAAAGTGAAAGAGAAATAGAAAATATATAATTACAGATGTAAAACACTAGTATACGATTATTAACATTTCATGGTGGTTTGGGAACTTCTTCCGATGAAGGGTGATGACGGGTAAATCTTTGTGCAGAAACGTCTATGAAAATAGTCACAGGAGACCACATGCGTTCTCTTTTCAGGAGTAAGGACAAAGGAGAAACATAGGCACGATCTAGTCGATGGTTATAACATACACTGTACCACCAAGATTGAAATGAAAGTTGTGTAGATTGTTTCCAATTTTTGTTATTTGCTGGAAAGCAATAGCAATAAATAAATCCACAATGTCCATGTTATGAGAAAGGGTTTGCCAATTATCAGATAATGAGCCTAGAAATACAGCTTCAGGGGAGAAAGGGAAAGTGGTATGGCAAATGGTATTAATTTGAGACCATACTTTCAACCAAAACTGATGAGTATCGGGACATGAAAAAAGCAAATGAAATAAATCCGCGTGAGAAGCATTACAAGACCAGCAATCTGAGGAGAGTGTGGGTTGAAATTTATGTAATGATAGTGGTATAAACAGAAGACGATTATATATGAAGAAAAGTGTTTGAGTAGTGCTGGCTGATCTTGCGGTCTTGCGGAGTTTCAACCATAATTTGTCCCAAAAAATAGTAGGCCATGAGGAATGAAAATCAGATTCCCATTGGAGCTCCGTGTGGGTCTTAGATCTGTGTACAATAGGTGTAGTAAGGAATTTGTAAATGGATGATGCAGTAGCTTGGCCACTTAAAATGGAAAGAATGTTGCGTTGCGGTAATAAAGGGTGTGGTATAGATGATAGAAGAGACATAGAATCTGTTAAATGTTTGATTAACAGATTAAATTTGACAGAGGAGGATTTTGGTAATTGATAAAGTGATTGTGCATCGGAGAAGGTAAGAAAAGAGTCGTTTGAGTATAACTGATGGATCCAAAGTAAACCTCTGTCTCGTCAAGTCTTCCAAAAAATGGGTTTATTGTTAATTTTAAGAAATTTATTATGCCAAATAGATGAATTAAGAAATTGGTCCTTAGCTGAGAGGTGTGATAGCATAAAGGAATTAAAAAGTTTGTGGTTAGTATTATGTATAGGTGAAGATAGAATATGAGATTTATGAGTAAAAGTGAGGGATTCATCAAGGGAAAAAGGGGATAGAAAGGAATGTTCTAAGTCCTTCCTTAAGGGAGAGGGATTAGGAGTAGAATCCTTTAATGACTTAGAGAGTTGCTTAAGAAGGAAGGCATTATGGTAAAGCTGAAAATCTGGAAAATTAACCCCACCTTGAGATTTAGGGAGTTTTAGCTTAATTAAAGACATGCATGGTTTTTTCTTGTTCCATAAAAATATTGATAGAATAGAATTAATTTTTTTGAAAAAGTATGCAGGAAGATGGAGAGGGATAGCTGAGATCATGTAAAAAATAATGGGAGCCAGCATCATTTTAATGGTATCAAGTCTGCCCCACCAGGATAAGTATAAAGGATGCCATTTAGCAGTAGAAGTAGAAAGAGTAGAGAAGAGACGAGTCATTTTTAGGGAAAGTGTTTTCTTCATAGAGGGAGCAAACATAAGACCTAAATATTTAATATGTTGGGGATTCCATGAAAAATTGGTAGAGAGAAAATCTTGTTTAAAACAAAAGATATTCAAGGGTAGAATTTCACATTTATCGTGGTTTAGTTTGTAACCACAAAGTAAAGAGAAAGTCTTGACTTCCGCTATAAAGGCTGGAACGGAGAGTTGCGGCTTAGATAAAAACAAGAGAATGTCATCTGCATAGACACTCATTTTAACATGTAGTTTATCATGCTGGAAACCATGTATTTCAGAGTTTTGTTTGATTTTAGCTAGAAATGGTTCTAAAGCTAAAATGAAAAGGAGAGGGGAAAGGGGACAGCCTTGGCGAACACCTCTTTGCAACAGAAAGGAGTCAGAGAACGAACCATTAGTAAAAATGGTAGCTTTGGGTGAAGTGTATAATAAAGAAATATAAGAAATTAATTTGGGACCAAAACCGAACCAGGATAATGTATGAAAAATAAAAGACCAATCCATTCGGTCAAAGGCTTTCTCTGCATCCAAAGAGATGGCTGCAAGAGAATGGGGATATTTGTTAGCTTTATGTAATATATTAAAGAAGGTCCGGGTATTGTCCGAGATATTCCGTCCTTTAATAAAGCCAGATTGTTCTTTACAAATAATAGATTGTAGGACAGGCTCTAACCGGAGAGCAAGAATTTTAGCGAATATTTTATAATCAGAGTTAACTAAAGATATTGGTCTATAATTTTTACAGAGATGAGGGTCTTTCCCATCCTTAGGAATTAGGCAAATAAGAGCATCTTGAAAAGTGCCGGAGGAGGCATTAGAGGAGATAAAGTATGAAAACAAAGAGAGGAGATAGGGAAGAAGGGCTTTAGAAAAATGGGAATAGAATTCCACAGGGAATCCATCTGGGCCGGGAGCTTTTCCTGTATTTAGAAGTTTTAGGGCTTGAGAAATATCTTTTATGGAGATATCTTGTTCCAGTGAAGAAAAATTAATATCTGTGGAAAATTGTTTTTGTATGGAAGCAAGATAGTTTTGTATATCTAGGGGATCTGGAGGAGATTCAGGAGTATACAGAGAAGTATAATATTTTTTGAACTCATCTAAAATCTCAAGATGTTTAGTGACTGGGGCACAGGCAGAGTTTAATACATAGTCAATATTGGAGCGGTCCTTTTTAATTTTGAGGTATGAGGCAAGAAGCTTGCCCGCCTTGTTTTGACCACCATAGTAATGCGCACTACCCCAAAGAAGATAGACAGAAGCGTTTTCTGTGGATAATTTATTATATTTAAATTTTTCTTTGATTAGATTATTAAGATCAGCTATAGAATTAGTTAATGTATAAAGGGATTCAAGTAATTTAATGGATTTAAGAATTTCATTCGCTTTATGAGAGTTTTGACGTCTCTTTTAGCAACATAAGAAATAATAAAGTCCCTGGCAGAAGCTTTAAAAGAGTCCCAAACAATAGAAAAGGATGAAACAGAAAGTAGATTATGTTAAAATAGTTCAGTAATTAAATCTTCAAAGGAGGAAGTGAAAGATTGATCAGCTAATAATGAAGTATTACAACGCCACCTGTTCCTAGAAGCAGTGATGGGGAGTAGTTCTAGGTCTAATATTGCAGGAGCGTGATCAGAGATCAAAATGGATCCAATGTCTGCATGTAAAATAGATTGAGTTAGTGCTTTTGAGATAAATAGATAATCTATTCGTGATTGTGAAAGGTGAGTGGGGAGAAGAAAGTATATTCATGGAGTTGTGGATGGCAAAGTCTCCAAGAGTCAACGAGGGATCTGTGATCAATGAGATTGGTGAATTGCTGGTGCATTGGTGAAGAAACAAAAGGTGTTTTAGATGTGCGGTCAATGTAGGGGTCAACAATTTGATTACAATCTCCACCGAAAATAATATATGGAGTATCAATAGACATCAAAAGAGAGGAAATGTGTGGCCAGAAAGTGTTGTCTGGCTTGGTAGGTGCGTATATGTTAAATAAAGTAATAGGTACATCATTATTTTGAGGTGAATAAGTAACCATCGACCATCATCATCTAAGTCTTGAGAAAGAAAAGAAACTTTAAGCTTTTTATGAATAAGAATTACGGTACCATTTCGTTTACTAGTGCCTGGGGAAGAAAAAACATGTCCTACCCATTGTCTCTTAAGCTTAAGAACTTCTGAAACTATTAAATGTGATTCTTGTAGAAAAACAATATCTGATTTAAGATTAGATAAATGGGAGAGTACCCTTTGCCTTTTAATAGGTGTACCCAAACCTTTAACGTTCCAAGAGATAACACGTAAAGTCATTAATCAACCGTAAAAAAGAACATTTACAATATTACAGCATAACTACAAATGCAATAAACAAACCGTAATAATTAAAGAGAAAAGAACAGTAATCAGTTTTTGAGTTGGAATATAAAGGAAGAAAAGAAAATGATAGTGAGATAAAGATTGAATTAGGATATAAAAGAAGAAGAAAGAGTGATGTTGAGTTAGAATCAGATGAAGAAAAAAGAAAAGGGGACTAAGGAAGAAAGAAAAAGAAGGAAAGAAGAGGAAAATATAGGAAAAAGGTAAGAGAAGAACATCAAAACATACCAGAGACTCAAACATGTGTGGAGGGTGTTGAGGCAACAGGACGAGAAGACGAACCAGCTTAACACCCCCGGGGGAGACCACGAGGAAGGAAATATTCTCGACAATATTAGACAATGGAGGATAACAACCGGAGGGAGATAACACCTAAAAGGAAGGATAAGGGAGAAAGAAAAAATTAGCTCATTTGTCATGAACAGGGGAAACACGAAATAAATACATAACTACAAGCATAACCTCAAAATGATAAGAAACATACTCAGGAAAAAACATGAAATAATTTAGATGATAAAGAACAACGGTGGGTAAAAACAGGAGGGAAAAACGACACCTGAAATGGAAGACATGAAAAAAGGCGAAACTTAATTCAAATATTGTGGCCAAGGAAGGCATAAGAAAAATACATGGCTACAACTTGACATCGAAAAAATAATAAAGTTCTCAAGAGGAAGATGTTCCTGCAATATCCATAGAATCTTCTCTGCAGTTAGCAAGAAAACGTTGAAGTAAAGCTGGATATTCATTTGTGGTTGTTTTATTTTTATAAGTTACTTTGAAAAGGCAAGGGTGCATCAAACCGAATCTGGCATTTAAATCTCGTAGTGCTGGTCGCATCGCAAGAAAGCTTTTCCTTTTATCTGCAGTAGTTTTGGCATAATCCTGTGAGAAAAATAGTTGTGAACCTTGCCAGGAGATGCGACATTTGACTTTGACAGCCTACAAAACTTTCAACAAGTCATTATATTCCAAGAAATAAAGAATGACACCTCTTGGTTTAAGTTGAGCTGAAGAAGCGGAGGGAGGACGACCCAATCTGTGAGCTCTTTGTATGTTCAAAAGGGAGAATCTGGAATATCAAGCAATTGTGAAATGAAAGATTGGAAGAAGGCTATAGGGTTAGGTCTCTCCAACCCCTCGGATAGACCATAAATACGTAGATTATTACGTGTACTTCGATTTTCGAGGTTTTCAACCTGCTTCTGAAGTTGTAATATTTCAGCTTTCATAGGGGAGATTTGTCGTGAAGAGACCTGCAACGACTCGATTTGACCTTCCACAGAAGTAAGCTTATTTTGAAGTGAGAACCAATTATCCTCCAAACTTTGTAGACGAGTATTTCCATATACGGCTTAAGAGCACGTATTTCATCTAGAAGCAGTTCTATTGACGGAGGTGGAGGAGAGATAGTAGGTGTAGGAGGATCCTTTTTGATTCTTTTAATGGAGGATAGTGACGATGAAGCATTTGCTTTAGGTGTAGTCTTAATATTGACTTGTGTAGAAGGAGGTCCGGAAACAGGTATAGGAGAGGACATGGTAGACGAAGCCTCGGAAAGATGAGGCATATTTGTTTGCGTGGGGTCTTCCATCTCGTCTTGTAGGACAGAAAAGGGGTTGGAGAGAGGCAGCGTAGTAAATTTTGAACGGGAGGTAGACAAACTGGATGAAATGTTGCCTCGTCCCCCTCTGGTTCTCCCCATAGACATGAAAGAAAAAGGCAGGCAAGTGTTTGTAGAGGAAAATGTAGAAAGTTTCTAATGGAAAGCGCAGATATTCCAGAATGACCATGCAGAAATAGGAACACTGTATAAAAAATGAGTAGCCAAATTATAAAATATCTTCCAGCAAATGTGAAAAACAGTTATTGTAGACCACAAGATGAAAGGAATAACACAGAGATGATTTTGTTATGAAATAAACATCAAATAGAAAAAGAAATCTTCTTCCAAATTATTAAAAAATAAGGCACTTCCTTGAAAAAATGGGATTCATGGTAAGAGAAATTACAGCAGCGGGTAAACGCTAGAAAGAATCACAAGATTTCAGTCACTCTCTTCCAAGATATGAAAAATAAAATATTTCCAAGAAAAAATGGCATTTATATGAAGAGAAATTGCAGCAGTAGGTAAATGCTTGAAAGAACCACAAGATGGCAGTCACAAACCAGTCAGAAAGATTCACTAACATGCCAGAGCAACTTTCTAAAAGCTGAAGTGAATACTTGAGGCAAAACAGAAGGTTTTGTTCCGTGTAGCAGACATTCCTTTCTAAATACCACAATATGGAGAGGAGCTGTTATACAAGTTAACTGAAAAATAGCTGTCACGATCCATTCCTTGATTAAGCCGCATAGGAAAGCGGAAAATAGAAGGAATATTTATTTTAAGGCTAAGAAATAATAAAGGTGCCCCCTCTTTTTTTTTTTACACTGAAGCATTTCGAAAAACGCGGCATTTCTCTGAAGTGTTGACCGCTATGTGAGGTGATATGTTACGACAAGCACAAGATGGCAGTCGTGGGCTCCTCACAAAGCGCACCACATATCCGGAATAAAGTTCCACACGAATGCTTACCGCAGCACAATGAAGACACCTGTGGACGCAGTGGAGGTTCCGTCGGCCAAATCCTCAACTAAAACCCTCCGTGGTGCCCCTCCATTGGTCACTTTTTATCAGCTCCCTCGAAGCCGGGCCGGAGCAGCATCAGCTGGGCGCCATCTCCGTCGGCGCTCAAGCCACGCCCCCAATAATGGTGTTTTTTTAATGTTTAATCTTTTGACTGTAAATGACTGTTGGATAGTGAATTATCACTTTTGGAACTAAAATAAGTGTGTTTAGAATCATTTTCCTGCCCGAAATCGGTCAAGATAGAAACTTCTGAGTAGGAGTAAAAGTCTGTAAAAATGACAATTTTGGTCACTGTGAGGCCTTAAAAAGTGGTTATTCAACATGAGGCACGATCCAATTGACATTTTGAATCATTTTTTGTACAGTCCAAATAATCAATTTTCTGATGAAAAACGATGACCCCGGACCTGTTGAACTTTCTCCAAATGGTCAGAAATGGTGATTTTTGAATGTTTAATCTTTTGACTTTAAATGACTATTGGATGTAAATTATCACTTTTGGAACTAAAAAAAGTGTGTTTAGAGTCATTTTCCTGCCCGAAGTACAGCAAAATAGAAGCTACTGAGTAGGAGGTAAAACCTGTAAAAATGGCAATTTTGGTCACTGTGAGGCCTACAAAAGTGGTTATTCAACATGATGCACGATCCAATTAACATTTTAAATCATTTTTTGTACAGTCCAAACAATCCATTTTCTGATGAAAACGATGACCCAGGACCTGTCGAACTTTCTCCAGATGGTCAGAAATGGTGATTTTTGAATGTTTAATCTTTTGACTGTAAATGACTGTTGGATGTGAATTATCACTTTTGGAACTAAAAAAAGTGTGTTTAGAGTCATTTTCCTGATTGAAATCCGTCAAAATAGAAGCTTCTGAGTAGGAAACAAAACAAGGAAAAATGGCAATTTTGGTCACTGTGAGGCTTTAAAAAGTGGTTATTCAACATGAGGCATGATCCAATTGACATTTTGAATCATTTTTGTACAGTCCAAAAAATCTATTTTTGATGAAAAACGATGACCCCGGACATGTCAAACTTTCTCCAGATGGTCAGTAATGGTGATTTTTGAATGTTTAATCTTTTGATAGTAAATGACTGTCGGATGTGAATTATCACTTTTGGAACTAAAAAAAGTGTGTTTAGAGTCATTTTCCTGCCCGAATTCCGTCAAAATAGAAGCTTCTGAGTAGGAGGAAAAACCTGTGAAAATGGAAATTTTGGTCACTGTGAGGCTTTAAAAAGTGGTTATTCAACATGAGGCATGATCCAATTGACATTTTGAATCATTTTTTGTACAGTCCAAAAAATCAATTTTCAGATGAAAAACGATGACCCCGGACCTGTCGAACCTTCTCCAGATGGTCAGTAATGGTGATTTTTTAATGTTTAATATTTTGAGTGTAAATGACTGTTGGATGTAAATTATTACTTTTGGAACTAAAAAAAGTGTGTTTAGAGTCATTTTCCTGCCCAAAATTCGTCAAAATAGAAGCTTCTGAGTAGGAGGAAAAACCTGTAAAAATGGCAATTCTGGTCACTGTGAGGCCTAAACAGTGGTTATTCAACATGAGGCACAATACAATTGATGTTTTGAATCATTTTTTCTACAGTCCAAAAAATCAATTTTCTGATGAAAAACGACGACCCCGGACCTGTTGAACTTTCTCCAGATGGTCAGAAATGGTGATTTTTGAATGTTTAATCTTTTGACTTTAAATGACTATTGGATGTAAATTATCACTTTTGGAATTAAAAAAAGTGTGTTTAGAGTCATTTTCCTGCCCGAAGTCCGTCAAAATAGAAGCTACTGAGTAGGAGGTAAAACCTGTAAAAATGGCAATTTTGGTCACTGTGAGGCCTAAAAAAGTGGTTATTCAACATGATGCACGATCCAATTGACAGTTTCAATCATTTTTTGTACAGTCCAAAAAATCCATTTTCTAATGAAAAACGATGACCCCGGACCTGTCGAACTTTCTCCAGATGGTCAGTAATGGTGATTTTTGAATATTTAATCTTTTGACTGTAAATGACTGTTGGATGCGAATTATCACTTTTGGAACTTTTGGAGGTAAAGCAGTGCTGATCCTTTTGGATTTATCTGCAGCGTTTGACACTGTGCCCCATGTCCGCCTCCTGCAGAGACTGTGGGAGTGCGGCCTTGGGGACACGGTGCTGAAATGGTTCTCTTCATTTTTAGAGGACAGAAACCAGGAGGTCTGGTCCCCCCCCCTTTTCTGCCACTATTCCACCTCTGAAAGTGGGTGTTCCACAGGGCTCTATTTTGAGCCCAACTCTGTTCAATCTGTATATGGCCCCTCTTGCCCCTTTGGTTGAAGCTTGTGAGGCAACTATCATTTCTTATGCTGATGATACGCAGCTGTTGTTCACATGCGAGAAGGGAGAAGATTTTGATGGAGAGCTGATTAAAAATTGCTTGAAAAAAGTTTTTACCTGGCTCAGACTGAATGAACTTAAATGTAATCCTGAGAAATCCGAAATTATTTTTTTCGGATCACCACCCCAGGATGTATGGAAACAATGGTGGCCAGCTGATATGGCACCCCCTCAGTCTTCGGTCAGGACAGTCAAGAATTTGGGGGTGAAATTGGATGATTCCTTGTCCATGAAATCCCAGATCCAGTCTGTCGCAGGTTCTTGCTTCGGTCTTCTTAAAATGCTTAGAAAATTTCTGCCCATGTTATCTTTCTCTCATCGAAAGATCGTGGTTCAGGCCCTCATTACCTCCAGGCTGGACTACGTAAATGTTCTATACTTAGGCCTTCTGGAGTTTCTGATAAACAAGCTTCAGATTGTCCAAAATGCGGCAGCCAGGGCAGTTCTCAGGATTGGCCCCAGAACCCGGATTTCCCCCCACCTGATTGCTTTGCATTGGCTCCCTATTCGAAACAGAATCCTTTTCAAGGCATTAGTTCTGGCTTTTAAGGCCCTTCATGGTTTGGGGGCCCATTATATCAGGAAGAGAGTACTTCGTTATGCACCAGGGAGATCTTTAAGATCCTCTTATCAGTATCTCCTAGCGGTCCCTAGATTCTCCCGTGTGTGCAGAGGGGGCCGCTCTTTTCAAGTTCAGGTTGCCCGTAGCTGGAACAGTCTGCCTCAGCATCTCTGACAAGTTCCCAATCTGTTGACTTTCCGTAAACAACTTAAAACCTGGTTATTTCAGTAGAAACGTTAGCCTGGTATTAGCAGGGTATTGTAGGGCTCCGTCCAGCGCCGGGACACTCTTTTGAGTAGCTGAGCGCTTTATAAGTTCACTATAACATAACATAACATAACATAACTAAATAAAAGTGTATTTAGAGTCATTTTCCTGACCGAAATCCGTCAAAATAGAAGCTTCTGAGTAGGAAACAAAACAAGGAAAAATGGCAATTTTGGTCACTGTGAGGCTTTAAAAAGTGGTTATTCAACATGAGGCATGATCCAATTGACATTTTGAATCATTTTTTGTACAGTCCAAAAAATCCATTTTCTGATGAAAAACAGTGTCGAACTTTCTCCAGATTGTCAGTAAAGGTGATTTTTGAATATTTAATCTTTTGACTGTAAATGACTGTTGGATGTGAATTATCACTTTTGGAACTAAAAAAAGTGTGTTTAGAGTCATTTTCCTGACCGAAATCCGTCAAAATAGAAGCTTCTGAGTAGGAAACAAAACAAGGAAAAATGGCAATTTTGGTCACTGTGAGGCTTTAAAAAGTGGTTATTCAACATGAGGCATGATCCAATTGACATTTTGAAAAAAAAATTGTACAGTCCAAAAAATCAATTTTCTGATGAAAAACGATGACCCCGGACCTGTCGAACTTTCTCCAGATGGTCAGTAATGGTGATTTTTTAATGTTTAATCTTTTGATAGTAAATGACTGTCGGATGTGAATTATCACTTTTGGAACTAAAAAAAGTGTGTTTAGAGTCATTTTCCTGCCCGAATTCCGTCAAAATAGAAGCTTCTGAGTAGGAGGAAAAACCTGTAAAAATGGAAATTTTGGTCACTGTGAGGCTTTAAAAAGTGGTTATTCAACATGAGGCATGATCCAATTGACATTTTGAATCATTTTTGTACAGTCCAAAAATCAATTTTCAGATGAAAAACGATGACCCGGACCTGTCAAACTTTCTCCAGATGGTCAGTAATGGTGATTTTTGAATATTTAATCTTTTGACTGTAAATTACTGTTGGATGTGAATTATCACTTTTGGAACTAAAATAAGTGTGTTTAGAGTCATTTTTCTTCCCGAAATTGGTCAAAATAGAAACCTCTGAGTAGGAGGAAAAACCTATAAAAATGGCAATTTTGGTCACTGTGAGGCCTAAAAAGTGGTTATTCAACATGAGGCACGATCCAATTGACATTTTGAATAATTTTTTGTACGGTCCAAAAAATCCAATTTTTGATGAAAAACGAGGACCCCGCCTGTCGTACTTTCTCCAGATGGTCAGTAATGATGATTTTTTTAATGTTTATTCTTTTGACTGTAAAGTACTGTTGGATGTGAATTATGACTTTTGGAACTAATAAAAGTGTGTTTAGAGTCATTTTTCTTCCCGAAATTGGTCAAAATAGAAACCTCTGAGTAGGAGGAAAAACCTATAAAAATGGCAATTTTGGTCACTATGAGGCGTTAAAAAGTGGTTATTCAACACGAGGCACGATCCAATTGAGAATTTGAATAATTTTTTGTACGGTCCAAAAAATCCATTTTTTGATGAAAAACGATGACCCCGGACCTGTCGAACTTTCTCTGGATGCTCAGAAATGGTGATTTTTGAATGTTTAATCTTTTGATTTGATTTGATTATTGGATTTATATAGCGCGCGAATGCCCAAGGGCGTCTAGGCGCTATGCGGAGGGCTATTCCAGGGTTTCAGTTGAAGATGTTGTAACTTAGTTTGAGAATAGCCATGTCTTTAGTAGCTTTCTGAATCCGAGCAACGTTGGGCAACTTTTAATATCTATCGGGAGCGAATTCCACAGTTTCACTGTACCCAGGACAAAGCCTTTTCCTCCCCAGCAAGCTTTTTTAAATTTTGTTGCCTGGAGGTGTTTGTTCTGTGCTGAGCGTAGGTGTCTGGGAGGATGGTACCAGGTGAGTTGTCTTTTCAAAAACACTGGCCCATTTCCATGCACAGCTTTGTACGCCAGACATAGGGATTTAAATTCAATCCTTTTCATCACAGGAAGCCAGTTGAGTTTTTTTAAGCCTTCTGAGATGGACTGGAATTTGGGAATGTCCAGCAGCATTCTGGCGGCTGCGTTCTGACTGTAAATGAATGTTGGATGTGAACTATCACATTTGAACTAAAAAAAAGTGTGTTTACAGTCATTTTCCTGCCCAAAATTGGTCAAAATAGAAGCTTCTTAGTAGGAGGAAAAACCTGTAAAAATGGCAATTTTGGTCACTGTGAGGCTGTAAAAAGTGGCTATTCACCATGAGGCATGATCCAAATGACATTTTGAATCATTTTTTGTACTGTCCCAAAAATCAATTTTCTGATAAAAAACGATGACCCCGGACCTGTCAAACTTTCTCCAGATGGTCAGGAATGGTGATTTTTGAATGTTTAATCTTTTGTTTGTAAATGACTGTTGGATGTGAAATATCACTTTTGGAACTAAAAAAAGTGTGTTCAGAGTCATTGTCCTTCCCGAAATTGGTCAAAATAGAAACTTCTGAGGAGGAGGAAAAACCTATAAAAATGGCAATTTCGGTCACTGTGAAGCCTAAAAAGTGGTTATTCAACACGAGGCACGAGCCAATTGACATTTTGAATCATTTTTTGTACAGTCCAAAAAATCCATTTTCTTTTATTATTTAAATAATTTTTTTCATTTTGCAATATATTAACCCCAGAAGAAGAAGTACCCACCCCCACCCCCACCCCCTCAGACAGGTATTAAATACAATATACAGTTACTTACATAGTGCACCGCTATACAAAAAGAGGTAAAAAATACCAACACTAAAGTGACATGTGCAAGTAATACAAAATAGATCTTCCTGAGAAAATTCATTCCCCACCTAGGGTTTGCATCCAGACACGTATGGGATCCCAGATAAGTATACCTTTTCTACGCTGCTTCCTCCCTTTTCGCTTATATATGGCTACCTTCAAATTATGCATTGCTAGCAACCTGGCCAGCCATTGCTGAAACACGGGAGGATTGGGGTCCAGCCAAGCGGCCGCTATGCACATTCTTAAAGCAACCATAGAGATAAAAATCAATTCATGCCCAATCCCAAGGAGATTTGCTTCAGAGGTTCCTAACATAATTGTATCAGCAGACAGTATAGTTTCAGTTTTTAAAACATCTGATAAAAACTTTGCAATGTATTTGATTACTTTTTGTAAAGCATTACATGTTGCAAAAATATGGACAATATCTGGATTATACCGTGCACAATGCGGGCAACAAGTTCCCTTTCCCTCTCCCCATTTTGAAATGTTATCAGGAGTATAATACAAAAGGAAGCATGTTTTATAAAACTGTGCCTGAAACCTAGTAGACATTAAGAGGGACTTCTGATGAAAAAAGATGACCCCGGACCTGTCGAACTTTCTCCAGATGGTCAGTAATGGTGATTTGAATATTTAATCTTTTGACTATAAATGAATTATTACTTTTGGAACTAAAAAAAGTGTGTTTAGAGTCATTTTCCTGCCCGAAATCAGTCAAAATAGAATCTTCTGAGTAGGTGGAAAAACCTATAAAAAATTGTAATTTTGGTCACTGTGAGGCTTTAAAAAGTGGTTATTCAGCACGAAGCACAATCCAAATAACATTTTGAATTATTTTTGTTCGGTCCAAAAAATCAATTTTCGGATGAAAAACTAATATTACTATACAGGCGAAAATTCAGACACCTTGTTGTAGGCTCACCTTGTCCAGGGACCCAAGCATGCTACCTTTCCACTCTCAGAGCCCTTCACCTAACCTACTGTGCAGCTGTTTCACCTTTAATATCACTGTTCCACAGTGCGGGTAAGTCACAGTTTTATTCTGTTGACTTTGACGTGGTTCACCCTTTCTAGGGACCACGGACTTATGTTGCGCACTTCTCCTTACAGACCACCCACCAACTTGGGGGCAGTGACCGGATTAATCACTTTTCACCAGCACATAGGTCAGTACTTGGATTTTATCTCTACTTCCCACCTGACTCATGAAGTAATGAGGCACCCATCTGATTGTATGGTTAATCCTTTTAGGTTGTCTCCCCTTCCCCTATCCTGAGGAAGACCCGTAAGCTGAGGACGCAAGTTACCCTCTCTGCGCCTGGGTCGAAACGTCGACAATTTCTCCCCCTGTGGGCTTGCACCCGGTACTACCCCTACCCTGCCCGACCCACAGATGATGTTTCTCTGTGCATCTTGATATGAACATTTGCAAATAACCACTTAACTAACTAGGGGCAGGCCCAGACGAGAAACTGGTTTCATTTGTAAACTACAGCCAGTTTTTCCTTGTTGTACAATGAAGAAAATTGATTCTACCTTCGATGTTTTTAAGATTTTTCATTTCTCTTGATCTTATCTATTCCCACACATGAGCACACCCCTTTCCCTCCTCTTTCTTTCTGGAGCAACCACTCCATTTCTGAACCTGACCTTAGTGATTTGTTTATGTCACGAATATTGAAAATAGAGGAATAAAACAGTTGATATTCTATTGGGTGCCTTTGCGTTTCTTGAGAGGTGTTCTTATACATATATACAGACTTTTGTGTAAACTGTATATACATTTGTGACTGTACGCTAATTAATTGCATCTCTAATATATGTTTTTTGAATCATGAGTATAGTTTAACTCATCTATAATCTTAATCAGTCTAGGACCATCTGTTCTCTTTACCAATAATTACCCAGGTCCGTGGACATTGTTTTGGTTTACCCTATTATATTATAATGGGCATTTAGCAAGGAAGCCTGCAGGACCTCTGGGACTTTTCTTTCTCTTCTTCAGCCTCCCTGCCATTATTGTTCACCACCCCCAAATCTTTACTGCTGCCAGTGATGCGTTGCTTTGTGGGAAGCAGGACAAAGAGAAGGGCAGGGCCTATGCAAATGATGTCAAAATCCACCTTGCAACCAGATTGGTCGGGTAAGCTGAAAAACACCAGGCCAGATTGGACACCAGGTCCTCTAGGCCCTTGGAGGACATATTCGGCCTGCATCCCTCAGTTTCTGAGGTCCAAGAAATGTTTACCCTCTACCCTAATTGAGATGTCTTGGCCGATCGGGGACGAGAGGGGCAGAGTGCGGAAGAAGGTAGCAGGGCAAGATGCTCATGATCCTGCTCTAATAATGAACCAACTTCCTCTCTCCTTACCTGTGGCTCTGCCTGGCTGCTGCGGCTGCCAGTTGTCGGCCTGCAGCCCACAACGAGTTTGCTTGTCCCTCTCACACATGTAAATGGGTCATCACTCAAGTGCACACACCTGCCTGCGCCCATAGACCCTCTCACACACACTTTTGTCAACAAGCTTTTTTCCTAGTTTAGAGACTCAGGGACCCATGTTGAAATACAAAAGCAGCACACATATGAAGGCCATCACATAGAATCCAGCAGCAAATGGGATAACGTTTAACTAGCCGTGGTCCTATTACTGCAGCCCTACCATGGAACGACTGCTGGATGAGTTCTGCTGGAGAATATTGAACCTACAACAAGTCTGAGGTAATAAGAATTCCACAGGAATATCATGAAACAGGGACCTGTGACCCTTCTGAGCCAGATTCGAGTCAAACCTACAATCTTCTGATCCGTAGTCAGACGCGTTATCCATTGCGCCTCTGGCCCCATGTAGGCACACCCATCCTTTTGTCCTTAAGAGGGCTAGAAACCATGTGTGTGTTTTTTAAAACACCATTCCATCAAACTTTTTAGCTACGTTTACGACTCACAACCTGGGACTTTTCTTTCTCTTCTTCAGCCTCCCAGTCATTATTCTTCACCACCCCCAAATCTATACTGCAGCCAGTGATGCGTTGCTTTGTGGGAAGTAGGAAAAAGAGAAGGGAAGGGCCTATGCAAATGATGGCCTCAGGGCTCTCTGGGAGTCCCATTTCAGTAGTACTGTTAAAATCTGCATTGCTACCAGATTGGTCGGGTAAGCTGAAAAACACCAGGCCAGATTGGGCACCAGGTTCTCTAGGCCCTTGGAGGACATATTCGGCCTGCATCCCTCAGTTTCTGAGGTCCAAGAAATGTTCACCCTCCACCCTAATAGAGATGTCTTGGCCGATCGGGGATGAGAGGGACAGAGAGGGGAAGAAGGTAGAAGGGCAAGATGCTCATGATCCTGCTCTAATAATGAACCAACTTCCTCTCACCTTACCTGTGGCTCCGCCTGGCTACTGGGGCTGCCAGTTGTAGGCCTCCAGCCCACAAGGAATTTGCTTGTCCCTCTCACAAATGTAAATGTGTCATCACTCAAGTGCACACACCTGCTTGCGCCCACAGACCTTCTTATACACACTTTTGTCAACAAGCTTTTTTCCTACTTTAGAGACTCAGGGACCCATGTTTTTGTTGTTGTTTTTTTTGTCCTCATATCACCATTGTATGCAAATAACAGCCTGCCAGCCGTTCTGTACCTCCCCAGGCTTTTGGAGTAGTTCAATAGCCCTGCGCACGTGCCCTTCCAGCACCCTGGATACACAAACAACGCAGGTATAATCATTGGACAGATAGAGTTAGATTTTAGATTCTTGTGGTGCCACTTCAGTTCTGGAAAGCCTCCCAAATCTTAGAATATGTATTTGTCTCCAAATCTGTATCCATTTTACAAGTTCTTTTTACTGCCTGTAGCCAGTCTATCCCAAAGGGGGGGGGGGGCAGCTTCAATCCATTTTAGGCAGATTTTTCGCCTCGCGAGGAGAACTAGATAAAAGAGCAGGGCCTGCTTGTCATTGGTAAGGGGCAGCTTATCTTCTATTCCCAGCATTATTAAAAGTAAACTTACTTTTATATTAGTACACAAAATTTCATTTATGGTCTTTTCCACTATAGACCAGTACTCCTTTAACGAAGGGCATTCGTAGAACATATGCCTGTCGTCTGCACTCAGTACACCGCATCTGCGACATTTTGGAGGAGCATCGGTTACGAACTTTGCTAATTTACGTGGTGTCCAATAGAGCCTGTTAGCCGTAAAGAAGTGATTTCTTTTTAAGTTCGACGGTTTGACTACTTTATAGAGCAGCTTAAAAGAAAGATGCCACAGCTTTTGTAGCTCAGAAGTCTGCATCGCTTCCTCCCATATCTCATAAGGCACTTTGATTTTTTTCTCCTCCGATGCCAGGAATGTCTGATACCATCCACTTACTGCCTTCTTCATTACGGTTTCGTTTCGCAGTTTTTTTCGAACTCCCAACAGCCTTCAGTCTCGTGCCTATTCGCCACCCCCCAGGAAAACAACTGAAAATACTTAAACCTTGAAAGGGACCCCCCTGTCTTGGTTCAAAGTATTTCCCATGGCACCACCTCATTCATCACCATCAGCTCCCCCCATGACTCTATTCCTGCCCTCCTAAGTGGTATACTCAATTGATCTTGTAAACATTCCGGCGTGCCCGGTGAATCCCAGATTGGTGCCCCTCCTGAGTAATATCCAATTCCTAGTATATTCCTAATTCTGACCCACAAAATTAGTGCTGCCTTCAACGTCTTTAATTTTACTTAAAAAAAAAAAATTCTTTGCCCCAAATTTAAACAAAAACCCTTTCCCGCCCCACTCTTTAATTAACTCCTCAAGCAAACCGCCCCACACGCTGTGCCCCGGTGTACATAATAGGATTCTGCAATTCTTGAACTGAAATGCCATACAGTATAACTTTACATCTGGTAGTGCGAGCCCTCCATTAGCTAGTTTGCGCCGCAGTTTCTTCCAGGACATACGTGCTCCCCTATCTGCCCAAACAAAACTGCCCAGTTTACCCTGTATTTTATCTATTAAGCTACTCGGGAAGGTGAGAGGTATACAATTAAAAAGAAATGTAAGCTTTGGCAATAGTACCATTTTTATCCGGTTAACCCTTCCATATACCGTTAATGGGAGATTTCTCCACCTAATTAGGACTTTCTCAATATCCTTTATAATTCTCTCAAGATTATGTTGTGGTATGTCCTGCAATGAATTGAGAACATTGATTCCCAAATATCTAATCTCTCTCTGAACACTCCCCTCCAATCTGGGATGTTCCAACACATAATCCCGGTTTTCTCCTATTTACTAGGTAACCTGACAAAGCCCCATACTCGTCTGCCAATTGTTCTACTCTTGGAATAGTGGTACCAGGATCTGCTGTATAGATTATTAAATTGTCCGCATATAAGGCGATTTTTTTTTCAAATGCTCCCACACGGAAGGCCTTAACCTGGTCATCTTGACGAAGCGCCTGAGCAAATGGCTCAATGTATATGTTAAACAACAAGGGTGAAATGGGACAACCTTGTCTCGTCCCTTTGGTAATCATAAAGCTCTTGGTGAGAGCTCCGTTTAAAAAAATCCTTGCCGTGGAACGATAATATAGTGCTTTTAATGTAGTTAAGAAAAAGGGCCCAAACCCCATAACCTCCAGAACCACCCATAAATACTCCCAGCAAACTCGATCGAACGCCTTGGCGGCGTCCAATGTGGCGAACGCCAAGGGAGCAGATCTCTCTGTAGCTATATCGATGCAACCTATTAATTGCTGAGTCTGCTCACACATTTGCCTCCCAGGGATAAACCCCTTTTGGTCTTCATGTATCAGCTGAGAGATTACTCTAGATAGTCTCCCTGCCAAAATACTGACAAAGATCTTATAGTCAGCATTTAGCAGGGAAATTGGTCGATACGATTCCGCCTTAACCGGGTCCTTAGCAGGTTTTAAGATCAAAACTATGGAAGCTTCCTCCAAGATTCTGGAACCTGCGCATCCCCTCTGTAGATCTTGTTAAAAAGACTTTCCCAAACCGGTAATATTTCGTCTGATACCATTTTATACACTTCTGATGGGATAGCGTTGAGCCCTGCCGCCTTCCCATTTTTAGATCTTTTAAGTGCTCCCTTTATCTCTTCCTGTGTAATTGGGGCTTCCATCATTTCTTTTCCTTCTTCATTCATTACCGGAAGGTCAAGTGAGCTAAGCCACCTTTTTAATTTATCAGAGTCAGGGGTGATACTTTCTGTATAAAGCTGGGAAAACAATGCTACTATATGTACCTGCATAGCATCCCAGCTATCCAGCTTCTCTCCTACATCACTTTTTAGCTCCTTAATATAATTTCTTGATCTCTCCACCATAGCTTTCCAAGCAAGCAAAGCTCCTGCTTTCTCTCCATACTCAAATTCCTTTATATTCGCTGCTTGCCATCTTGCCTTGCACTTTCGTTCTCTCCTAATTTTAAATTCTAATTGTACCTCTTCCAACCTCCTTTCGATCGTCTCCTTCTCCTCCCCCTCGTTTAAAGAGTACAAAGCCTCCTCTAAAGTCCTAATCTCTTTTTCCAAATTCTCTAGTTCCATCCATTCTTCCCGATTTTTCACAGATGTAAGGTTTTTTAAAATCCCCCGTATATATGCCTTAAAGGCATCCCATACAATTCCAGGGGAGGCAGTATCTTTGTTATTTACAAAATACTCGATTGCTGCTTCCTTCAGAGCCATCTCCACCCCCTCTTCCAGAAGAAAAGCGCGCTTTAAGGTCCATCTCTTAGGTGGCTGTGGCCCTGATGCTTGTAAGGTTACCATTACCAGTGAGTGGTCTGAAATATGAGCAGGGAGATGTTTGATCTTTCCAATATTCGGTACAAAAGCTCTATCGACTAAAAAATAGTCTAACCTGGAGAAATGGTGGTGCTTTTTGCTGTGGTACGTATACCCCCTCGCCTTCCCCTTCAAATGTCTCCAAACATCTTCTAAGTCGAGGTCCCGTATCATGCTTTTCGGCGCACTTCTCATTCTAGGGACATATGCACTCTCCCTCCTAGTTGAGCGGTCCAACACAGGATCCATCAACACATTAAAATCCCCACCCACAATTGCAGGAGCGGAGATTCCCGCCAACCTCATTTCTAGATCTACAATATGTTGGGGGTTATCCTCATTGGGCCCGTAAAATCCCACACATAAGAAGTCCCTGTCTGCCCACTTTAAGCGGACTAAAGCCCACCTACCCGAGCTGTCTGTACTTGACTCCTTAATTTCTATCCCAGAACCACTTCTCACTAAAATGGCAACTCCCTTACAGCATTGCGGTTGATCTGAGACAATAGAATTTTGAACCCAACCATACCTCCCAAACAGCTCCTTACTTTCAGTTGCAACTAGATGTGTTTCCTGTAAAATTATATTTTGCGCTTGACTGTTTTTTAGGTATTCCATTACTTTCCTCTGTCTGGGTCTGGACCTAAGACTATTCACATTCCATGTAAGAATTTTAATACTCGGAATGTTAACCATAGCCAAACTGCTTCCCGAGAAATTTCATTCCTCGCTTCAGACCTAGACTATTGAAATATTTCTGCATAAAAGGTTCAGAGGACTATTTTTGTTTTTTTTCCCCACTGCTCCCCACCCGTGGTCCCCCACCACCCCACCCCACCCTCCCACACCCATACCCACCCTGGGGAACCCTCCCTATCTTTTCAGGCATAATAATGCCTATGGGCTTACCATAAGGGGAATTCCGCTAGTACATTTCTATTTATTCAGAGAGCGATCTATTCTATGCCCTGTCAGTCATTTAGAAATATTTCCCTTACTGATTCTGTCAATTAATGTCTCCACATCTTCCACCGAACGGTAATTGTACATTTTATTATTCCACATAATACGAAGCATTGCGGGGAATTTTAGCTGAACTTTTGCTCCTAGCTTGCGGAGCTCCTCCATCTTTCCGCCTAACACCCACTGCCTCTGCTCTGTGGCCTTACAGACATCAGATCTAACAAGTAGGGAATAACCATTTATCACATAGGGCCCATTTTTTAAAGCGCTACTGAGTATCTTCTCCTTGATAGTGTAGGAGAGAAAATTTACCAGAATCTTCCTGGGTTTGGTTCTTTGTAAGTTACGCCGAAACGGCAATCTATGTACCCTCTGAATTTCACACTCAAGATTTATCTCCACTTTTTCTTTAAAATCGTTTTACGTAGGAGCGAGATTATAAAACCCTTCATGTCTGACCCTTCCTCGTTTTCAGGAATATTTAGAAATCTTAAATTGTTCCTACGGGAATGGTTCTCAATTCTCTCTAAATCTTCTCTTAAGATTTGATTTTGTCTTCCAAGTTTGGAGATCTCAGTCACATTTTTCTCAACATCCTGCTTCACTACGCCAACCTCTTCCTCCAGCTTCTTGGTACGTAAGGTGACTTCATCCAGCTTCTGTGTTAGCTCAGAGCAAGAAGCTTGTATACCCAATTGATTGGCCTCTGATATCTCAAAGTGCTTCTTAATGTCGTTCTTTAAATCCAATAAAATGCCTGCCAGCGACATTCCTGCCTCTTTACTTGCTTCAGACAGTTCGACACCTGTATTACCCGGGATGTTCTGCCTGTCTTGATTCACTTCTGGGCGCGGGGCTTCCAGGTCTTCTGATAGCGCCAGCACTGTGAACCTATTGCTAACTGGAACTGTTATAATATCTCCCTGGGGGGTCCTGTGCTCGCCCTCGGCATACACAGTTCCACCAGTTCGTCAGAACCATCAGCACCTTTGCCCGAGTCAGTGATAGTATTTACTGTTTTAGTGTTTCTATCAGGCTTCTCGGATATACACTCAGGAGTATGCTCTTCCGAACTCGGGCTTGAACTCCCTGCACCATTTTTCTTCTTGCTTGGAAGGACTCGGAAGAAAGATTTAAGCGAGGGGGTGACTTTAACTCTAGTGGGCAGGAGACCAGATTTTTTAGCGCCTTTCTCCTCGTTAGTTTTCCCACCAATCGTCTTCCCTGACCTCCTACCCTGCGAGCTTACTCTTTGCCGCCCCCTCTTTGCCTTAATAACGGTCTTAACTCCTTGTGGTAATTCAGGCAGGGCATCTGGTGATATAGAAAGAAGATTTGGCTTACCTCCTATGTTCCTAGTCCTTAACGTGTATCTGGAGGGGGCCTCACCTTCCTTGTTATTCCCTGTCTCCATATGCAGAAGTCGCCCCCCACTCCTACTCAGCTCTCCAGCTTCCGGGTGCTTCTGCTGTTTCTCAGCTCTGCACCGTCCTCTCTCCTCCACCTCCACCTCCTTCGCGTGTTGCAGGCAAGCTCTGCTTGTTCTGACTCTGCCTCCAATACCAGCACGCCGGATCCGCTGGAGGTTTCCTGCTGCCTCACTCCAGCGCGGCCTCAGAGACCCGTGCTCTGGTCTCCAGCTCCTTCCCAGTGAGGGAACGCACTCCGGAACCATCACCCTGGGGCTCCGCAGGTATTGGCTCCCTTTTTTCCGCCTCCTCCATACCCCGCTTATGCCGATTTCGGCATGAATCTACCGCTCTCCCGATAGTATTCCCCCATGGGACCCATGTTGAAATACAAAAGCAGCACACCCCATGATGGCCATCACATAGAATCCAGCAGGAAATGGGATAACGTTTAACTAGCCGTGGTCCTATTACTGCAGCCCTATCATGGAACGACTTCTGGATGAGTCCTGCTGGAGAACATTGAACCTACAACAAGCCTGAGGTAAATAAGGATTCCACAGGAATATCATGAAACAGGGACCTGTGACCCTTCTGAGCCAGATTGGAGTCGAACCTACAATCTTCTGATCCGTAGTCAGACACGTTATCCATTGCACCACTGGCCCCATGTAGGCACACCCATCCTTTTGTCCTTAAGAGGGCTAGAAAGCGTGTGTGTGTGTTTTAAAACACCATTCCATTAAACTTTTTAACCACGTTTACGACTCACAACCAGAAGGCACAAGTAAACCCACCTGACCTCCTGAAATTCTGTTCTGTGAGGTTTTCCTAACTTATACAAAGGACTTTAGGAGAAGGAAGGACCTAAAAGCTTGGCGAAATGGTCTTAGATCCAAGGAAATTTTTTAGATCAGCCTCAGTTTCTTAAATAGTCTGCATTAACATCATCAGTTCCATGTCTGTGTGGGGCTGACCTTGAGGACTCCTTCGTAAGCAGGCGGGTACAACAATAAAGTGTTTAATATTACAATACAGGCGAAAATTCAGACACATTGTCATAGGCTCACCTTGTCATGGGACCCAAGCATGCTACCTTTCCACTCTCAGAGCACTTCACCTAACCTACTGTGCAGCTGTTTCACCTTTAATATCACTGTTCCACAGGCAGCGTGATGTCACAATGCTCCTTGTCTGTAGCCTGAACCATGAGCTTTTGCAACCCTGGCATAATCTACATACTTACAATGTGTGAAGTCTTGGACCACAAATGCAGTGATGAATAATGGATTGTTACTTTTCATGCATTTTTGCCCATTGGCTCAGATTTGAATGCTTACTGGCCATCCGAGCATCTCTGCCAGGCCACCCTATGTCTAGAGACTGTAGATTTAGAGAGTTTATAAACATTGTAGGTTCATCAATGAAGTGTGCTCGCTTCCACGGAACATATACTAAAATTGGAACGAGACAGAGAAGATTAGCATGGCCCCTGCGCAAGGATGACCCGCAAATTCGTGAAGCGTTCCATATTTTTAACAGCTTTCAGGAGAGAAATGTTCTTTGTTTTCAAGACTAATTGAAATAATAAAGCAGGTTCCAGTGCTTTCCTCGTAATATGTATTTTTCAATTAGTCTCTCCTCAACATTTTTAATGTATTTGCCTCGCAGTAAAGAAGGTGCACTCTATGTCCAGCTGCATTTAGTAAGGAAGCTTGCAGGACTTCTGGGACTTTCCTTTCTCTTCTTCAGCCTCCCTGTAATTATTCTTCACCGCCCCCAAATCTATACTGCTGCCAGTGATGCGTTGCTTTGTGGGATGCAGGACAAAGAGAAGGGCAGGGCCTATGCAAATGATGGCCTCAGGGCTGTCTGGGAGTCCCTTTTCAGCAGTACTGTTAAAATCCGCCTTGGAACCAGATTGGTCGGGAAAGCTGAAAAACACCAGGCCAGATTGGGCACCAGGTCCCCTAGGCCCTTGGAGGACATATTGGGCCTGCATCCCTCAGTTTCTGAGGTCCAAGAAACGTTCACCCTCTACCCTAATAGAGAGGTCTTGGCCGATCGGGGACCAGACGGGCAGAGAGGGGAAGAAGGTAGCAGGGCAAGATGCTCATGATCCTGCTCTATTAATGAACCAACTTCCTCTTTCCTTACCTGTGGTCCCGCCTGGCTGCTTGGGCTGCCAGTTGTAGGCCTCCAGCCCACAAGGAGTTTGCTTGTCCCTCTCACACATGTAAATGGGCCACCACTCAAGTGCACACACCTGCATGCGCCCACAGACCCTCTCACACACACTTTTGTCAACAAGCTTTTTTCCTAGTTTAGAGAATCAGGGACTCTTCTTGAAATACAAAAGCAGCACACCACATTATAGCCATCACATAGAATCCAGCAGCAAATGGGAAACATTTAACTAGCTGTGGTCCTATTACTGCAGCCCTACCATGGAACTACTGCTGGATGAGTCCTGCTTGAGAATATTGAACCTACAACAAGTCTGAGATAAATAAGAATTCCACAGGAATATCATGAAACAGGGACCTGTGACCCTTCGAGCCAGATAGGAGTCTAGCCTACAATCTTCTGATCCGTAGTCAGACGCGCTATCCATTGCGCCACTGGCCCCATGTAGGCACACCCTTCCTTTAGTCCTTAAGAGGGCTAGAAAGCGTGTGTGTGTTTTAAAACACCATTCCATCAACCATTTTTGCCACGTTTACGGCTCACAACCAGAAGGCACAAGTAAACCCACCTGACCTCCTGAAATTCTGTTCTGTGAGGTTTTCCTTACTTATACAAAGGACTTTAGGAGAAGGAAGGACCTAAAAGCTAGGCGAAATGGTCCTAGATCCAAGGACATTTTTTAGATCAGCCTCAGTTTCTTAAATAGTCTGCATTAACATCATCAGTTCCACGTCTGTGTGGGGATGAGCTTGAGGACTCCTTAGTAAGCAGGTGGGTACAACAATAAAGTGTTTAATATTACAATACAGGCGAAAATTCAGACACCTTGTCGTAGGCTCACCTTGTCCAGGTACCCAAGCATGCTACTGATGGAGCAGGATTTCGCGAAGGAAACCTGCTCAATTGAACACCCTTATAACATGTACTAACAGTCAGTAGTGGTAGAATGATTAATGTGCGCAAATACACTACACGTGGGAAGCCTGCTTTACAAAATGCATGAACTAACCAAAAATGAATACCTAAATAACCGGAAATGTAATAATCATGTGTATAGAATGAATTAAGAAGGTTTGTATGGCAAGGTCACATGTGTATGTAATTAAAAGCATGACCTGTATTGCTTTATCCTAATACATTTTTGCTGCTTTCTTGCTTATGCCATGCTAGGCTAACCGATAACATGAAGTAGAGTTAAGGTGAGGGTTAAACAGTGAAAATACGTTATTACATAATTAATAAATGTTTGTTTTCCGTTCTTTTAGTAATGGACGAATCCTCCATTTTGTTAAATTGGCCTCATAAGGGCGGGTGAAGTTGGGAGCGCGCTGGAACCATGTGACCACATAACTGAACTACTGTGCAAGGCTGGAAAAGTGTGACCTGGTGAAGGACAGAAAATTTGACAAGCGGCCAATGCCAGTGTCATCATGAGAACGGAACCCAAAGTTGTTGAATTTATTAAATGTACAATAAATTGTTACATATGTACCCATGAGAGGGAAGCTGAATTGATGACTGTATAAAACAATTATTTAGAACAATGGGGTAGTCAAAAGTAAATGATCTCATGGTGGGATGTCATCCCACCACCAGAACTCAACCAATCCCTTAGCTAGAAAATATGAACTTAGCAACTATTGTGGGATGGACATGTAATTTTAGGGTATAAGAATAGGTGCTTTAGGGGTGTGGTTAAGCTGCTGCAGGTCGCTTAGGCTGAAGGTGTCCGAGTGAGGGATGCGCCGCTGATCGTCGGGTTGCAGAGAGGCCTAGCTGTTCCTGTCCTGTCCCTGTCCTGATTCCTGAGTCTTTGATCCCTGACTCTTGGTCCAGGGGTCCCCCACTGATACCTAGGTCTGGGGGGTAGTTTTTCCCTTACAGATCCTTTGGGTTTGTATTTGATCTAATTTAGCATTGCAGAAAAAAAAATTGCAGTCATATTTCTTGTCTCTGTACCTTCTGTCTCTTCAACTATCCCTCCGAATTGACAGTTTAAATCAATATATTTACTTGCATCTGATGTCTCTTCATCTGTCCACTCTTTGCAACGTATATTTGAAATGATAGTTCCGTTATTGTTATAATTAGAATTTTGCTCTCTCTCTCTCACTCATGAGGTGTCCTGTATTTGAATTTATGAAGTAATCTATATGAGCATTTATTATTACAAAATAAAATTGTTAAATCTCACCGAGAGTCTGTGGTTATTTAATCAGAGTTATGATTAATGTGTTTAATTAAAAATTTCCATTGCCATCAACTCTTCTACTAATTGGTCCATCGACCAAGTAGATGAAAAGTCGATCATTATTTGTTCAGGTAATGCTAATATACTGAATGTTTAAAGTTTCAACCTGAATAGCGAGAGTAAAATTGAGGCAAAGTTAACAAACTTGACCCCAGCGAATCAGGGATTTGGGTGAAAGAGTATGGGCCATAGTACGTGATTCATTGAATATTTATCCTTGATCAATTTATTGGGTTCGCGCTGCATCAGTTTCTTGACAGCAGATGACGGTTTAATTATTGATTAGTTTGGTAATGGTTATTGAATATTGATTATATGTCTTAACATGAAGAGTTAGTGTCCCGTTTTATGTTGTCTAGAAGTTCAGGTACGGAGTTGCCTGAGGAATCCCGGGAAGGAATTAGCCTAAAGTAGGCAGAAGAAGAGTGTGGTAAAGAAATCACACTGCAGAAGTACTTTGTCTGTTGGAAATAATACTGAAAAGCTACGTATGGCTGTCAGTGTTATAATTAGGGGAAATTTCGTATGTAAGTAGAGTGTCTGAAATAGCGAAGGGTCCACTTTTGAAACTCTGGCAGTATCCCCAAGAGGAGTAACAGGACACCTTTTTATACCAAAAAGTCCTCTTGTGAAACCTCGGTTTTATCCCTAGAGGAGCATTAGGTCTTTCCGGAGCTTGTTAGAAAAGTGAGATAACGCCGGTCGTTATTATTACTTGCAGTGTAAGGCTTTCTCTTCGAAAAGTGAAGACTATGGGGCATATTCACAAGGACTTATCGCCGAGTTATCGCCACCTTAACGCATCAAAAGTGGAGATAGATTTAACGCCCCATTCACAAGCGGGTGCAAAGTGCAGACATCGCCAGTATTCCCGCGATAACAGCCGCAAAATTTATCTCCACGGGTGACACCACCAACTAACCCTAATGAGATGCAGAGTAGGTGTTCCCGTGCAAAAACTCACGAAAACACCACAACACCACTTTCACAACGAACTGCCAGATCTGCGATGCGAACCAAAAACAGGCGATAAGCCGCGGTAGCAGCAGGGAATTAACACCTGCCTTCTGCTGGTGTTAAGCAGGATGACTACCTGCAGTACGAAAGGGAGCCCAGCCCAGAGCCACATCGGAAGACCCACAGATGCCATGGAGCCAATGATCATGCAGCTCGGAGACCCAAGAGGGCCACAACACCCACCGCCACCACTCCCAGGCCCCCCCCCAGACAAACACATACCGTGCATGACACAAGAGCCACAAGAAACACACATGTGTGGTCAGAAGAACGAGAAACAGTCACTCATCATTGAAGAAACAACCGAAAACTTTATTGAAATACAACACAAAACACCAATGCGGAAGACTCCTGTCGGGTCCGTCCGGGACAATCTTGATGTCACAGCCTGGAAAATAAAGCACAAAATCAGAACGTGTGTCATGCGCGCATCAAAGGAGCGAGACACAGAGAAACAGAGAATGAAAGAAAGGCAGAGAGAGAAAGAAAAAAGGGAGAGAGAGAGAGAAGGAAAGGAAGGGAGAGAGAGAGAGAAGGAAAGGAAGAGAGAGAGAGAGAAGAGAGAGAGAGAAGGAAAGGAAGGGAGAGAGAGAGAGAGAGAGAGAAGGAAAGGAAGGGAGAGAGAGAGAGAGAGAGAGAGAAGGAAAGGAAAGGAAGGGCGAGAGAGAGACAGAGAGGGAGGGACACTGCCGCACCCGCACACCCAGGCACCACTGCTCAACTGCCGCCAACGGTGTGTCCACCAGTGGGCACACCACGTGCCCGTGCAAGCTCCAGGCCCCGGTCCCACCACATGGCGTGCTCCACATCATGCGGACCCGCACCGCGGCCCAGCAGGTCACAAACATGACGCTGAGTCCTGAGGCATCAGTGGCAGAGACCACATCAGTGCACACGTCATCATCGCAGGCTGCACACCCGCTCAGCAATTTCAGTGCCACTAACCCTGTGCAACCCCAGTCAGCGCCATGTGGTGGTAGGCCCGTGACGGCCGCAAGGCTTCGGGTGCCACTAACCCTGTGCAACCCCAGTCAGCGCCACATGGTGGTAGGCCCGTGACGGCCGCATGGCTTCGGGTGCGACTAACCCTGTGCGCAACAACTCATGGGCCCTTTATGATTGAGAATCGTGGAACGTCCGTCATCCAGTCACCTCCGGCGGTGGGGAATGTGACGTTGTCGGCCCCTTATATTGGCGGGGTCACATGGCCTGTGACGCCTGTGCCTGATGGGTGTGGTATGTGTGCAAACCTGCCCTCAGGGAGTGGCCGTGACATGCTGACAACTAGACCAGTGACCTGCAGACCACTAGGGTGTAAACCTGCGACATGTAGCTATGTGGCACCCCTCTCGGAGCGTAGGCGGAGTGGTCTGGCCTGGCGTATGCCAGACCATCGCAGGGCATGCAACAATGATTCGGGGGCTCTGGGTGTGGTTCAGTCCATGGCCGGACAAGGAAGTGACTAATGCGTGTGTCCCTGTTGTAGTGTCTACGGCACCCGGAACGCAATCAGCAATGTAGCACACTGTGACTGGAATCCCACTAGATGAGCATCATTGACATTAGGGGGAGTCACTGACCCTACATTCATCCACACATTCATACTTTAATGATGAAAGACATGACACAGCAGTGCGTTTCTGAATGTTTAATGCACATCGAGTGGAGTTTTGCAGCTGGAGCAGTACAGGGCCATGCCAACCCCACTTCACAATATGGGCCCGTGGAGGGCCAGCCAGAGTCCATCGGGGAATGACAAGTACAGCGGAAGAGGAAGAGTACAGTCCGCAGTCTGGTCGCCGTGTCATTGGTCACCAAACAGGATATGGCAGTCCATGTCGCGGTCCAAAGTGAGTGCAGCAGAGTGTATCGGGGGTCAGTGGAAGGTCATGGGTATGTGCGGCACCAAGCTGCAACAGGCCAGGTGGCGGAAATGAATGCTAGTGCCTCCTTCTGATCTCAATCCCATCCACGTCCTCATCCTCGGATGTGTGCTCTGCCTCACCTGTGGGTGGTGCAGTTCCGGCTGCGGCACTGTGTGCCACTGACACATCAGGGGCCGGAGGTGGATTGTCAGCCGCACTGTGTGGCAGTGACACATCAGGTGCCGGAGTGGAAATGTCTGCCGCACTGTGAGGGACTGACACACCAGGGGGCGGAGATGTGGATGGGGTAGGAGCAGCAGCATTCATCTGTGCCACGCCTTGTGGCAGCAATGCCATGATGAGGATCTGCAGGGCATGGTAGATCCCAGCTACATTTTGCTGATGTGCAGCAGTGGCTGCCATCCTTTCCGCCTCCATCCGCACCATGTCCTCCATGAGCCTCCGCATGTGTGCCAGCTCACGGCTGAGATCGCTGGAGCCACTCTGAACGGACAGGTGTTCTTGTCTCCGAGTCATGACTCCAGCGATGTCAGCCAGGACTTGTTGGAGACCATGGAGCGGCCTGTGGGTGTCCGTTAGGGACTGGAGGTGGTCCCTGATGGGACTTAGACACCCATGGATGGTGTCAAGTTTGGTAGCCATGAGGTCAAACCCCACCCGCACCTGCTCAGCCATCTCCCTCTGGCCCTCCAACACACGGCGTTGGAAGGCCATGTGTTTTTCGTGGGGGTCCTGGGAGACAGCCGGGGTTGTGGGTACCTCCTGCTGGGTGGTTTGTGGAGTGGGTGGGGTCTCCTTGATGCAGCTGGGCTGCCCTGATCCTGGAGATGATTGGAGGATGAGTTCAATGATGTCTTGGAGGGCTTCGGTGTAGATGCTGGGGGTGTCCTCCTCGTCATCAGTGAAGAGTGGCTGGGACTGCTCTGCAGGAGGTGTTGATGGTGCCTCTGCAATGTGAAGGGGAGATGCTGTATTACAATGTGTCCACATGTATGTAGCCGCATTGTACATGTTCACATTCATACAGCATGGCAATGTACATTGTGACAGTCTGTAGATCAGGGCCATGATCCAGAGTCATTGTGGGTGTGCACTGTGCTCTGCTTGATTGTGCATGTGTGCCATTGTGGCCATCTCCCCCCGTCCCCCCAGTACCTGGTGGTTACTCACCCTATTGCTGTTGTGTTGTGTCATGTCGAGCAGTGTCCGCTCCCCGACTCCTGCCACGGTCTCCACACTGATGACTGTCGACACCAGCTCCTCCATGTCATCCAGCTCCAGCTGTGACGCTGGGCTCCCACCTCCAGTCTGCATTGCTGCCTTCTGGTTGCCTGCGAGTTTCTCCTTGGTTTTGCGCTTGATGTCAATCCATCGCCTCTTGACCTCGTCCATTGACCTCTTGTGCTCTCTGATGGCATTCACCTTGTCCATGATGGACAGCCATATTCCATTTTTGGTGCCCAATGACACGTTGGAGGTGACGAACAGTTCTTGATGGTGTTCCATCACCTCCGTGACCAGGATCCTATTCTCCTGCGGACTGAACCGCCTCTTCCTCTTCTTCTTGTCCTTGCCCTTCCCTGTCCCCGAGGTCCCAGGCTAGTCGTCCGGGGTGCTTGTGGGGTTCCGCTCGTCCTCTGCGCCTGCTCCGGCTGCCTCCATGGTGCTTAGGTGTTGGTTATTTTGTGTTTGTGTGTTTTTTCTACTTTTGTAGTGATTTTCCTGCCTGCCGTGTGTGTATTGCAGGCCTGGCGCTGCTTATCGCTGATTTTCTCATCGCGGTTTGGCCCATCGCATGTTTTTTTGCGTTGGGGTTTGTGTTTTTATCTCCGTCGCGGTGGTTGTATCGCGGACATTGGCCGTGTTTTCGGCAAACTATCGCATGGTACCGCCGTGTTGTGAAATCCACGTTAACACGGGGTTATTTTCTTGCGACAGCCTGCGATGTGTAAAGTTGCGTTAACATTTTTTGGAGATGTTTAGCGCACGTTCTTGTGAATATACCCCCATCTCTTTATTTAGTGGAGCAGATGATCCAGCGGTATACTAACAACAGATACTCCGTTACCATATACTCACCTGGGCCCATAAACACAACATACTCTGTATTGAGTAGACCGCTGGGGTTTAGTTTATAATTTCATATTTCTCAAGATTAGTTATTTTAACATTCCTAACTAACCTTCACTGATCAAAAAGTTCTTTCCTCTGGTCGATGGACCATTAGTTGAACTAATTGATGGTGATAATTAACATAACTCTTAACTATTCTTTTAATTCTTAAAGTAAATAACCACAGACTCGGGAAGTTTTAAAAATGTTATCTAAATTAAATGCATGTGAACCGTCTCAAAAGTGCATTCACCATCATCTAGGAAAAAGTATATCAATCGATTAAACATCAAGCATATATTTCGGACTCATTCAATGACAAATGCTCAGGAAAGGAGAGGACAGAGAGAAAAGAACATCTATAATCGACATGAAATTATATTTACCAAGAATGGTGTGAAGACCAAGCCCCCTGGCCAAAGGGCTGGTAAGGGTCCCCTGGGATAGATCAGGAGACAAAGACTTCAGGATAGGATTCAGGACAGGATAGTTGGCCTCTCTAACTACCGACTTCTGTGTCGCACCCCTCTCTGACACTCTCTTCCTCCTCGAGATTCTTCCGCGATCTTCTTACCCAATTAAATTAGGATAGAAGGTTCTGCATTCGGTTTCTTCATCAGCATCTCACAGCGCCTCTCCCAGCATCAGCACCACCCACAGCACCGACAGCATCCCGAACTCTGCTAACTAACTAACTAAAGCTACCTCAATTATACCTTTCGTTCATCATGTACCACCCACTAAAGTTTAAATATCGTAAAAAACCGAAATCTAATTGGTCAGGCAAGGGGATGATCATCACACCATGCTTACATATTACTTTTATTCTTTCAATCCATTGTTTGCAAAACCCATCCCCTTAAACTTTATTCATTTCTTTCGTTCCCATACATGTCCAAACTTTATTTGTAACAAATTATAAAAAGCATGAATAGAAATCTTCAGAGTTGAACTCTTCACCCTTTGTTCTCAGGGCACATCATTCTCATCCTTGGCCCGTATTCAGAGCCACGGTCATCCTCCCGGGTAAACTTCTCATGTGAGCATGCGCAGACTTGAATCAGTCGGCTCAATTCGGACAAACGTGAAAGGCCCAAATGCGCACTAATAATAAAGTCAAAAGAACAAATATTAATTTCACAAATAAATGATCACACTGTATACCACCCATCTCTACTCTAACCCCCTTTACTTATTAATACTTTCCCCGCATTAGCATTAGTAAAATAGCTTGCTTTCATTTCGGCTAAGCAGGTGCTATGCATGTGGGTCTTAAAGACGCCATTTTAGTGCTTTCTGCTCATGCGCAAGAATTTCCCTCCAAGCCTTATTCCGTCATACTGCGTAGATGCAGTTGACGCATGCGCGGTAAAGATTCCCTGTTAAAGCGGTTTTAGTCCTTTATTCATGTTAATAGCATTAGTAAGACATATACGCGAGCTTCACTAACCCACGTGTTTCTGTGGTGCGTGTTATTATTTACGAATCATTATTAGTAATTCGTTAATAAGTTAAACGAGAGGATTATTGCTGAGCAAGTCTCTTTTCTTACGAGCCCTTGCTCCATCAATCCCGTCTCTGATGGCATTTTGAGCCATCACAAAATTACCCATCCCATTCCAGATGCCAACTTTAGCACATCTCATTTTCTCTTTCTTTTCTCTTTATGTCATCATTTACTTCTTTCCCTTCCAAATCTTTCATCTTTTTATACAGTTTTCCTTTCTTCTCTTCTAGCTGAATTTCTTCATATTGTCTCTTTCGTTTCTTTGCTTTTCTTTCCCTTTCTACATGTATCCTTCTCGTTCCCTTACTTCTGTAACATTTGCATGTAATCATCACTATCATAATTATTGTTATTATTATAACTACTGGCAATATTATTTGACCTAGAAAACTCTTCCCAAAATCAGTAAACCAATTCCCTATTGATGTTATACTTTTTGTTATTTTTCCCCATACACTGTCAACCTCCAGTTGGGTCAAGTCATTATGCATTCTTGTAATATTTCCAATATATTCCTTAATTTCCTTGCTTTTGTCCGGAATATAAGTGCAGCAATGTTGAATTTTCAACATACCACAGACTCCGCCCTCTTTTGCCAATAAAATATCAAGAGCAAGACGATTTTGTAAAACCATAGACCTTATTGCAACCATCTCTGTGTTAATCATTAAGAATCCTCCTGCAGTATCTGTAGAAAGACGATCAACTATGGTTGATAATTTACAAATTTTCTGCGAATTTAGAATGACTCCAACTGAGGGTATCAATGCCCTAAATATATCACCTATTATTTCAGAAAAACTAGCTCTTCTTCTACGTGTTAGTCCATTAGACTTTCTATTGATTCCATTGATTCTGTCCACATGGTATATTTTTGGAAAAACGATTCCAAAATAACAGCTCCCGTACCATCTTGGGGGTAACCTATAATAGGGATTATTCCCACAAACATAATAGATACCTGGAAATACAGGATCAGTTCCCCCTTTTAGTCCCCACCCTCCTAAAATTAGGAAGTCATGTTCACTTTCACTGGAACCAATGAAAATGTTATTGTAATCTGTCTTTAATCTATGGAGGCAGAATTTTCCCTTCTTCACAAAGTCTAGGGACATCGCAGCATGAGCTTCGCCCTTTGCATAAATTTCCTCTTTCTCAGCCCATGGAGGTACATGGGTTTTCTGTTCAGCAGCTTTCTTTATTAAATCCTGTCTCCTTTCTTCTACTAAATTCAAAAACTCTTTTTCTTCTTCACGTAATGTACAAGTTAAGTTATTTTTGTGTGCCTGAGCTATATCTATTGAACTTATTGTTAAAAAGAATTCACCCATAAACTGTGCATTCCTACTACTAGCTACTGGATTCATTTTCTTTCTAATAGGCAATTCTGAAAATACTACATCTAGATTTGAATAAAAATACTGAAGTCTCCCTGTTGCATAAAATAAACTTGATAAAACACTACATGGCACACCATATGTTAGAGGTATATGGTGATATGTCACCCCTTCTGATACTGATGAGGGTAACTTCATACAAACATAACAATTACTAATCTCCATTGTATTAACATACTGAAATAACAATTTAGTAAACACATTTAAAGACGAATCATTGTTTGATTCATTATGATAGTTTGTTTCATCTTCTGCCCCTATTTCTATTCTAGTTTCTTTTATTCAATCTACTTTCTCCTTATTAATCGTATTGTTTTTGTTACTTATTTCCATCAATAAAGGTACTCCTATTGTTAAAAATAACCATACTAATACTACTAATGAAATGCTACATAAGCAAAATCTTAAACATTTTCTTTTCAAATTTTGTTTTGGTCTTCCAGTGCCTTCAACTTCTGCCATTTTAATCTGAGAAAATTTCTTTTCTTTTCTCTTTTTTCTTTCTTTGTCTGTTTAATTTTTCTTTTATTTTAAGGAGGTCTTAATTTGCTTTCATCAATCTGTGCAACATGAACCTGATCTGATCCTTCACTTAAATCTAAGTTTTCAAATTCTTCTAGTATGACATAGGTCCACTCAGGGGCCTTGTATTTTCTGTTCAGATTTCTCAATCTTGGGCTTCTTCGCGTAACTTTTACTAAGGTCTGTTTAGATTGCGTCTGACTCGTAACCTCATTCACTTGCTCTGGTTTCTTTTCTGATTTTCTCAGATAATACCTTCATTTCTTCACTCCTTCTGGCCAATTGTCTCCTTTTCTAACTCTTTTGACCTGAACTGCACTTTCACCTTCTCTGTCTCTTTCTAAAGTTCTTTTATTTTCACTCAATCTAGGCACAATCTGTCCTTGTTCTCTATTCTCTGTGCTTGGACCTTCTTCTACTTCTACCTGTTCAGGTCTTATTATAATTTGTTCTACTTCTTGTGCCTGAACTTGTTCTTCTCGTTCTACCTGATCCTGTTCAGGTCTTATTTCAATGTGTTCTTCTTCTGCCTGAACTTGTTCTTCTAGATCTGTCTTTCCCTGCTCAGGTTCATCAGTGTCTTTGTTTATTTCTACCTGAGTGTGTTTTTCTTCCCCTGTCTTTTCCTCTCTTCCTTCCTGTCTCTTCAATTTGGTTATTCTTCTTGTTTCAACAGTATCATCAGGTATTTCAATTACTGGTATCCACTCTTCCTGACTTGTACTTGGCTGTTCGTCATATAGTTGTCTTTCAGAATCTATCACTCTAGATTCTTCAATGTCACAGTTTTCAACTTCTGACCTTTCAGCCTGCTCAGTCAGTGGCTGCTCTTGTTGTTCAGATGGGCTTGGAACGCTTCTGGTATGGCTAGCATGAATCCAATTGGGTAAACCTGCACACTTCACTGCTGTGGTAGTGACTAGTATGACTTGACGTGGTTTATACCACCTGGGTGCTATGCACGATTTCCTTGCGTGTTTCTTCACTAACACCCAATCTCCAGGATTCAAATCATGTGCTTGGTCTGGCTGCCTTTCAACTGTGTCTTCTCCAACCTGGTGAGAGACAGAATGCACCATTTCAGCAAATCCTTTGCAATAGTCCAATACCAGATCATCAGTTATATTCATTAATTTATTTCCAGGAATAAATGCTTGTCTCATTGCCCTTCCCATGAGTACCTCATGAGGACTCATTCCTGTCTTTCTGTCAGGAATACTTCTGAGACCCATCAGTACAAGAGGTAATGCATCTGGCCATTTCAGTATTGTGGATGCACACACTTTCCCTAATCTTGACTTGATTGTGCCATTTAGCTGTTCAACTATTCCAGAAGCCTCAGGACGATAAGCACAGTGCAGTTTTTGTTCAATGTTAAATGCAGCACAGATTAATCGAATTATCTCATTATTAAAATGAGGTCCTCTATCTGATTCCAAAGTGACTGGAAAACCAAAACGAGGAATCAACTCCCTCAACAGTAGTTTAGCAACTGTAAGACTGTCATTTCGTCTGGTGGGGTATGCCTCCACCCACCTCGAAAACAGGCACACTATGACTATGATATGATATAAATTTTATTGTTTCAATTAATTAAAATTGTTACAATGGAAAACCAGCGGAGATATTCCAGCGCTTAATTAATTCAATTATGGTCGGTATCTATTCAACAAATAATAAATACCACATGAATAAAATAGATTTAAAATGTTACAATTGACGCTAAAATAAGTAAAACAGTGAGAATAGTCGGATGTCAATGCCTTGAATTAGTTACAATCCCTGATTAGACGATGATTTAGAGTTTTTTCATTGAAGTGCAAACTTTCGTTCATTTTTGTGGGACCTAGAAAAGTTTCCATTGCGACTGTGCGGGTACGTATTCGGTGCTTTAGCCGCGAGGAATTCAATTAAAGTGCAATGTGCGAGGCATTAGCTTACAGTTCTTTCACCTTGTGTGCAAATTTCGCAAATCTTGCCAGTTCCGTTGGAATGTCCAAGCTAAAGAGAAGTTCCATCGAATCTTGACATGTACGTGTTCCATATTTTAGAAACAATGGTTTTAGTCAAGTGCGGCGTACCTGTGCTAAACAGTGGCATATGCAAACCTAGGTGAGCCATGGTTTCCTCATACTGTTGGCACAGTCGGCAACTACTAACCACCTCTAATGATTTCCAGCGCATGTTAATGTCTTTTATCGGCAGCACCATAAGTCTCACTGCTAGGATTCGCTTTAAGATTTATTTATTTAAGGCGGCGTCAAGATAAGGCTGATTAGGCGGTCCTCATAGGAGGTGGCAAGAATCCTAATGTTACTACTGGAGAGCCTCAGTTCCTTCATATCCTCTTCCTTAGAGAGTACTCTAACTTGTTTTCTTAAAATCGATTTTAGGATACCGGGCTGATGGATGAAATCCTGCCAGTTGGACATGTCAAGATGCAATTCAGTACAGGCGGTGTGCAGGCCGTTGGACCACGAGTTATTTGCTTCCTCAAAAATAGTTTTTAAGATTGCTTTCATTGAGTGCGGGGGAGTCGCACATACCCCTCGATAGAACCGCACAATCGAGGCCCAATGCTCGTAGCTCTGTTTGTTTAGCCCGAATTCCAATCGGAGCAGTGCATTCCGGGCATATGTTGGTATTTGAAAGATTCGCTTAAACGCTCGACAGTTGACTTGTTCCAAGATGTTACTATAAGCCGCTGGGAATGCTAGTTGGCCATATGTAAGAGAGGGTAACAACTTAGCGTTTATGACCTTTCTGATAGATTTGGTGGATGGGCCGCTTAATTTAGAATTCAGCATGCATAGGGCATACGACACCGCCTTAGCTTTTGTTTCCATGGAAGTGATGTGTGCCGTGGGTTTCGCATTGCTCGTGAGCCAGACCCCCAGGTAGTTATATTTGGTCATTGTTGCAATATTCAAGATGCCTAGTCTCCAGTGTTGTCTAAGTTTATTGGCCTACTTCCCAAATATTACCACCTTCGTCTTTCCTACATTTGCCCTTAGGTCGTTGTTGTACTTGTTTAGAGCTTCCAACAGTCGTTGCATGCCTGTTTTGGTGTGGTCCAATAACACCATATCGTCCGCATACTGCATTAAGAATAATCTAGTCGAGCCAATTTTAGGAGACAGAAGGTTAGCCTTGGATAATGCATTGCCAAGGTCTGCCGTATATAAGTTAAAAAGGAGGGGCGCCAGTACGCAGCCTTGTTTCAGCCCTCGATCTGTTGGGATCTTTTTAGTGGCTGCATTTGTCGTGAGTTTCACCTGTACCCATGTTCCGGTGTAAAGGCTGATTATTGCTTTTAGCAGTATTGGAGGTACCCCCCAGTTTTGCAATTTCCGCCACAACAGGCTCCGGTTAACGCCATCAAATGCCGCAGAGTAGTCCACAAAACATGCAAAAAGTGGCAGGTGCTTTTTCTGAGTGGACTGTTCTGCTAGGTAAGCGAGAGCTAAAATATTATCCATCGTTGATGCTCCAGGCCTAAAACCGGATTGGTAGGCTGGAAGGATTTCATTGCTTTCGGCCCATTCCTGTAAATCTTGCAGGAGGAGGCTTGCATATCCTTTTGCCTCGATGTCCAGGAGAGCAATCAGCCTATAGTTCATTGGGTCCCCAGTGTCTCCCTTTTTATGAATGGGTTGCAGCAGGGAACCTTTCCAGGTCTCCGGGACTGTTGAATTGGTCAGGCAATAATGGTAGAGTGGTGTAAGTATGGTACCCCAGAAATTGCAGTCTTCTTTGAAGAGGCGTCCTGGTAAACCGTTGGGACCCGGTGCTCCATCCCTTCTGATGTTCGCTTCGACATGGTGAGCTGATGTTTCTTCGCAATTCGGGGGTTTCCCCGTTACTGGCTGTACTGCTGAATCTTCGATGGTTGGAGCGAGGTTATTTCGCAAATCATCGATGATATGTAGATGTAGCTGATGAGGCTGAGCCTGACTTGGCACACAACAATACAATGCGGCCACGTGTGCAATCCATGAGTAGCTGGAAACCACGTTGCGCCTATCGTGGCCGTGCCCAGAGAGCCTATTAATATATGACCAAAATTCTGCCTGTTTATTTGGGGTCAGCAGGCTGTGGATTTGCAACCATTGGGACTCTTGCTGTTTTCTTTTGCTGTCCCATACGTTTTTCCTGTGTATTTTCCTAGCTAGGAGTTGATTTTGGAATGTTTTGGCCTTTCCCTCTCGTTTATGGATGCGAATGGATGATCTCAAGGCCCGCTTGCTTTGCCCCACTTTTGTGCACCGGTGTTGTGGATGGCAACAGATCCCTTCTCCAGATGTTCGTCGGTGGTTTATTTGTCTGAATGTCAAAAGCTCATACACCTCTGTCGCTAGTTTGATCCAATTTTCGCACACGTTGCCTGCTGTAAATTCGTGAGCAAAACTGGGCCAGATCGTTTTCCACCTGCATAATGCTGTTGTATCTATTGTGTTCCATTTTATTCTCCTCTGTAAGGTGTGAATTTCCTCCCCCTTAGTGGAACCCACTGTGGCGACGAGCGGTTGCATGGCCATTTGTAATACAAAGATTATGGCCAGTGGGAGATGATCGCTCGTCTGGAGCACGGGTTTCTGAGTTTCTGACACATGTCCATACAAGCGTTTACACACGAAGATATAGTCAATCGTGGTTTTGATTTTTCCCAGTGGTTCTGTGTTCGAAGCCAACTTGGGGTGGTTGAGGATTTGTGTTGGTTTTAATCTATATGCATTTAAAAATGTATTCATTAGCTTTCCTGCCGTGTCCATTGGCAGGGCATCGTTGGGTGCAGTCCCTAGGTTACGAGTATTAAAATCACCGGCGATTATAATCCCGCAATTTGGCTGGCTGCTTAGTAGCTCTTCCAGTGCATCCAATAGGGCCCTCATGGTGCTGGGTCTTCATGATTCCTTACTGTTAAAGTAGATGTTCACAAGTAAAATCTTTAATGGGCAGCCGTTCAATTTGAAGCCTTGCAAAAGAGTAGCTTGGGCCATGCCTGTGTTAAGTAGGGGTGTAGCTTTTATGTTACAGCTGGTTCGTGTGTATATAGATAGTCCCCCCGACGGTCTTCCGAATATGTTATGCTTTTTTGCTGGCTGTTGAAATTCCGTAAAGCCTGGAATGGCCGCTGAGGTTAGCAGCCAAGTTTCTTGGAGGCATAACAGATCCCCAGACTGTAGGAAGTCAACTGATTCCGTGTTCTGTAAAGTTGTTTTTAACCCGTACACATTCCATGAGATTACTTTCACAGTGTCCCTCAATCCAGTGATGTCAGAATCTTTACTTTGTTTGCTAGGAGCAGTATGTTCTTATTGGTGGTCGGGTTATTGGTGTTCCTTCCTGGTGGATTCTTTTGAGGTCCATCTTTTCGCTTTCTGTGCACGTGCGCCTTATTTGAGTCGAGTTAGGTGAAAGGTGTATTCTTAAGTTGGAGAAAACTGTAGTGCGGGCAACGTGGTTTGTTCCTTTTAGGCAGGACTTTCGTGTGCTCTCTGTGTTTTTGATGTTAATGCCGGCTTTTAACATAAACGGATATTTTTCCTCTTTGGGGATGTATACCTTAATCCCCCAATTTGCAAAGCGATCTTTTTCTGTCATAATTATTTGTGGTATAGTGTCATTTTTCCATTTTAATATTGACGACTCTTTTGTTTCATTGTTGCCCAATAGCTTAAATTGTACTTGAATAAGGTCTTCGGTCACAATCGAGGAGAGCTCAGGGATATGTTGAAATATTTGTAAAATATTGATCCTGTTTAGAATGTCGGTGCTTCCCCGTGATGTGTATTCGGGTGTGAAGATTGTGATGTTATTCTCTACTTTAATTTGGCCTTGAGCCCTATGGTGTTCGTCAGTCGGATGTGTGGCCAGTCCATATGCATTAGTTATGGTCGCTCTGTTATCTTTGTAGCTAGTTTTAATTCCCCAGGTGTCATTTCGGATTAATATCGGGGGGGCTGGCGTTTCTCTGACGGTAGCGTGGGGCCTGGTTTCCTGCATGTGAATTTCTTGGTACTGCTTTATAGGCGAGGTACCTGTACTGACTGTTTGTGGTGGCGCTTCCAGCACAGGATGGGGCCCCTCTTCCATTTTGTCTGGCAGTCCCTCATTGGTATGTGGATTTGTGATTATTTTTGGCTTTGTTATATTATTTGACTGGCCATTTTCTGGCCTGGTGCCACAGTTTTCCATTTGGAAAATCGGGTAGAGTTTCTGTGGCTCCGCGTTCTTTGTTACAAAAGCCTTTTTTACATGTGTTTTTTGGCTATGTGGGCCAGCTGGTTCTCTCAGACCCAGCTGTATTTCATTATTCGGCTCCGTTGTTTGTTGGTTTTAGCTTGTTTTTTCAAGCGTTTCTTTGCTCTCCGTGATAGTGTTTTGCAGGGTTCTGTAGTGAGTTCCAGGTTGGTTGTCCCACTGACGTTACTATGCAAAGTTTCACCTGTGCCGGACTCCTCATGTTTAGGTGTGCTTTGATGCATCACTGCTGCCAGTTGTGAAGATGACGGAGGAGTGTCCCTGCACGGGGTGGGTGTGCCAACTTGATTTTTGTTCTGCTCGGTGAGCTTTTCTACTGGGCATATATTGCCCACGCAGAGGTTCGTATTACTCATTGCTGTTTGTGGTGGCACATTAGCGACGCTTGCTACACTCACTGGGTCGATAATTCCATTTGCATCCTTCAATGTTCTTTCGGGAGTTCTTTGTTGGGACTGGGCTGTAGTGGTCCGATGTCTTTGCTTAAGTTCTGTAATAATAGATGTTAAGACCTCTGGAAGTGAGCTAAGCTTCTCCACTATAGGTAGACACGTACACCTGGTGGGCGGTAGTGTTCTCAACAGGTCTAGTTTTCCAGTAAGAGTGTCGATTTTAGCTTCTATGTTGATCATGGCCATCGCAATTGCCTGCATGGTATCCATTTGTATTTCCAATTTTTGCATTTGCCAGGTGAGCGCATTGATAGCCGTTGTTAAAGTGGAGTTGATTGAAGACAGTAGAGAGTTTTGATTGTGACATCCCATCTGGGGTGTGCACTTGGTTTCGGCGGTGGAGTGGAGAAGGTTCTGTTCTCCCGAGAAGCTGTTTTCTCTCCGTTCTTCTTCCATCAGGGGTAGGCTTTGGTTGAAGGTGAATATTTTGATTGCTGATAGGCTCCGTACGTGGGGAAAGGACGGAGACAGAACATGCGGGTTGTTTCTACTTTCTGCCTGTGGGTCCGTCGTAAGATCCCCGAACGTATGATGGTAATCTTTACCTTTGTTTATTGGCTCTTGAGTGGAAGATATTTCTAAGATTTCCAAGGTTCTCAGGCCTGATACTTCGAGCCTCTTTCCCTGGGTTTCCGAGTGCTCTAATGCTGATGAAATTTCAAGGACTTCTAGGACTCCTTGCCCTTGTGCGTCTTGGGTTTTTTCATCGCGCTGAGTCTGGCCGGATACGACTTGCGTCTCCTCCTGGGGTGCTGGATACGCGGGTGGAGTTAAGGTTTCAAACACTTCCGTGTCTCCGTGCCCAAGCCCTTCTTCCACCTTCTCCCAGTGTGTGTTCGAGTCTGTGTCGGTGTTCCCAGCGGGGTGTGGTGTCGCGTCTGTAGGTCTCTCGCTGCCCTGGCTTCTTATTTCCTGAGTCGTTTCCTGGGTCATTTCCTGGCCATGACTCTGACTTTTGCGCCTTTTGGCTTGTAACGTTGTGTGTATTAGTGCGTTGCTGTATAACTTATTTTTTCCCAGTGTGTCCTGTCGAGGCGTTATTGGGATGAAATATTTGCAGATTGACTTGGTGTCAATTTTGGGGCTTAGATTGGTTGAATGCGGCAGAGGGGTAGACGCCAACCGTGCTTGCTTCCTTGTTGCCGGTTTTGTTCTATTACCTGAGGTGGTAAGTTTGGTGAGTTTGCTCATGTTCGTGTTTGGCTTGTTCTTTCTCCTGTGCCTCTCTTGCTGTGTGTGAGGATGATTATGCCTGGGGTTGTATTTGCCTTTCGCTGCCCTGTCCTCTAGTTTGTAAGGGAATTTGTACTTTAATTTGTAGAGCAGTCTCCAACTCTGTGTGGTTCCTCTTCCAAAGCCGCTCTCGATGGCTTCCCTGCTGTGCGGCGTGTTGGTTGATTTAATTAAATTGAAGGGGGGATTGCAGGTGGTCCGGCAGGTGATCCGGTAGATGAGCAGACGGGTGGACAGACAGGTGAACAAACAAGCCAGCGGTGGCTGCTGGGAGTGGCGGGCGCTCACTTGTGTCCTCACTTGTGCCCTCCTATGGGCCAGAGTGGCCCTTCTTAACCAGAGTTTGACCGGGGCTGGAAGCTCTGTGCGCAGTTCTTACCGAGAGCTTCAACGTAAGGAAACCAGAAGGGGAGGGGAGGGGTGGCTGCTGTCGTGGTTGAGGGCTGTTCTGGCTGTTTTCAATAGACTAACCACAGACCAGCGGTCTCTGCTCTCTGAACCAGGCTTGGCATTGGCATCGGTCAGTTCTCCGCCACCCCCCCTTCACGTCCACCGTGACCTTCCCTTATTTCATTAGGGGGGGGGTAACTTCCAGTGCCACTCACCGCTGACCTCAAAGCCCAGGCTGCAAGCTGTCAGGCTATCAGCAGTCGCTCTTCACCCGCTCTTTGCTGTTTATTAATGGGCGCTCTCTCGCTCCTACCTTCTGGTTCTTCAGAGGTTCCTTGGTTCCTTAGTTCCTGCTCCTGGAAGCAAAGGCAGACAGCAGAGCTCTTCCCGCTGCTTGGGGGGGGCGGCGGTCCGGTAGTAGGTACAGTAGCTATGGCCAGGCTCACCGCACGCGAGCCACTCTCCCCTCGCCCCTCGCGGGTCCTCCTCGCAGAACCGTGGCACCGCAGCAGCTCTGCGCATCGAATTCCACTCTGATTCGCTCAACCCCCGTTGCCACTTGCCCTGCGGGCTTGCGGGGGGAGTGAAGAGGGAGCACGAGCTGCTCACCAGCGTTTCTCTCGGAGCGGCGGCGGCGATCGGCGTTTCTCGGCAGCGGCTAGCGGCTATTCGCAAGAACTGGATCGGAAGAAGTACATATTTTAGTCCATTACAAGGAGGCAACTCAATGAAATCTAACTGCAATCTTGTGAAAGGTCCTTCTGCTTTTCCAATCTTTCCCCAACTGACCACTGTCTTCCTGCCTGGATTTTGCTGCTGACATATTAAACATCTTTGGCAAAGGCTCTCTGCGACTACCCTAAACTTTGGATTATACCAACTCTGTCTGAATAATCTGATCATAGAATGCCTGCCTATGTGAGTTGTCCCATGGTATACTCTTGCCATTTGAGAGAGCAGACAATCTGGCATGACTGGTCTACCATGTAAGTACACCCACACTTCATCTTCTGCTCTTTTTGTACAAGCCGATTTTATCCAAATTTCTTTTTCTTTTTCCTCAGCTTCTTCCTGCAACTGTCTAATCTCATCCCATGTTTCTGGAACTGAGAAAAACATAAGTTGGCAGCTGGTTTCACCAGTTTCAATTTTTCTGTTAATTGCCATTGTATTTTTTTGCACAGTATCGAGCAATTTGGTCAGCATATCTATTGCCAGCTGCCACATAGTCATTTCCTGACTGATGTGCAGCACATTTAACAACTGCTACTTCTTTTGGCAATTGTAATGCTTCCAATAAATCCTTTACATTTTTATGTAGGGGCAGTGACTCCCACATACGTACATGTTGCCCATGTTGTGGGACCTGAGTCACCGGGGGCATCCCTGCATCATGGTGGTACATATCTGAGCCCAAAAGGAGCCCTGTTGTCACCTGCAGGACACAAATGGCAGCCAAAATGGAATGAATCTGGACACATGTGAAACGCCGAAGAGTGGGATTCCCTACTAGCTGCGACACACAGAACTGGCAGTTCGAACACAAGACACCCTAAAAAGCCTCTCTGCACAGAGGTGACACACCCACCACACATGAACAAATCACAAAAATGTCAGCAATACGTGTCACACTCACACTTGTCTGAGTGATGTGCCTGTACAGATGAGAGACATGCACTCAGGGATAGTGTTCTTCGAATGCATTTATTTGCACATGCTTTGCCTGTGGTCATTATGCACTGTCCCAATACTGCCAAGGACTGCCACAATGTGACGTGCTCATGTGAAGAAATTGTCAATGATGGTGTTCCTACGGGCTATTCCTGCTGCGGCTGCAGTGGGCTGTGGTCCACCTGCCTCATCCCCATCATCATCGTCCGGTGCATGTAAGCATGGTGCCCTGCTGCGTACACATATGTTCTGCAACACACAACATGCAACGATCATCTTGCACACGATGTCTGGGCTGTACAGGAGCCTTCCACCTGTGATGTCCAGGCACCTGAAACGTGACTTCAACACGCCAAATGTGTGTTCCACGATGCCCCTGGTGCGTTTGTGGGCCGCATTGTACTGCCTCTGGGCCTGTGTGTTCGGGGCTCGGAGGGGTGTCATCATCCAAGCGCAGAGTGCATATCCTTGGTCACCTGTGACAGTGCAGAGAGACATGAGTCAATAGTTGGTTCGGCATGATGTGTTGGCAGGCTCACTGGTTCATTGGTGTGTGATATGTGTGACTTTGTGATTCCTGCATGACATGTACTGCTTGTTGCAAATGAGCGGCATCAATGTGGAATACGTAGCCTCAACGCCGCTTCTCCATCCCCCGAGCATATTCACCAGAGTGTGCAGCGCGGTTGCATCACTTGCACCCCTACGGCACACTATTGTCATGCCTGTCTGCGCATGTCCACAAGCCTGACGATGACACAGTGATGTCCTGCGCTGAAGGTGGACGGACACGTGTGTGTAGGGCAATGGTAAAGACAGGGCGGACACAGAAGTAGAGTTCATGCCTGGCTGAACCTGCCATGCGGCCGAGGGTAGACCTTATGCTGCGGAAATAGCGACACACACAACAGTTGGCATGTCTGATCCCAGACCCCCAGCGGGCCTGCGCACCCTCATCTACCCCTCGGCCGAGCCCGTACTCCGGGCGCATGCTACATGGCAACATTGAATTTTGCGTGACGTGTGGCGCCGACACTACACCTGAGACATGCGCATTAGTTACTTCCCTGGCAAGGCCTAAACTTAACCTCGCCCAGAGCCACCTGTGGAATGACCACACCCCTACGCCATACTGCCGTACGCAGGTCCACTCCCTCACGCTCACAGGGGGGTCTGACACAGCCACATGTCCCAGGTCTACCCCACTGCCTGAGGTGACTAGGTTGCGCCCGCTGTACATGGCACAACGTAATGTGGTATGGCCCGTGGCCCACATGCATACATAATGACCACACGGACACACTGAGATTATCTGTGGAAGTGGCCTCGGCACGTGCGCCAGGCACCTTTTATTGCCAGTGCCACACGTCCAGTGACGCCTGTGATGGATGGGAGTTGGATAGTGTACGCCACCCCTCAGGGGTTGGTTGGTGCTGGCAACAACTACAACAGTGATCAGACAATCAGAAGTTCAAAGCACAAACAGCAAGGTTCCAAGACTTGAGCTGCACGGGACGGTGACTTGCGATGCACTGAGGTAGGGCCAGGTGAGCTGAGCGGGTGCACATTGATGTCCAAGGAGAGTGTCGCAGAGTGTTACGGGGGACAGTGGAAGGTGTCCATCCAGGGCATGATGCAGAGGGCAGAAGCAAGCAGGAACAGGCAATATGGAGAAGTTGAATGCTACAGTCTCCTTTTGCCCACGATGTCAGTATCAGCTACATGATGATGGAGTCGACCCCCAGGCCATAGACTCTGACGCCACCAGAGTTCCACCAGAGAGTGTCCATGACTCCCGTGGCACAGAGTCAGTGGCACCAGAGCCGGAAGGGGATGCAGTCTGCGATGAGGCCTGTACAATGACATGAAGTCTGCAATTGACAAATCCAGACCCAGTTCCAATTGTGTGTCCTACTCGACCGCAGTGTAGGCCGGAGGCAGCGTTCAGCAAGGGCCCACAGACACGTGTGGTCGGAATGCTATGCACAGAGTTGGTGGCACCACCGTGAAGGGAGTATACTGATTTAGACTCTGCATTAACATGTGTACTCTGCCATTGTGTAATCAAGACTCAGTTCCAAATGTGTGGCCTACTTGTCCGCTGTGTAGGCCGGTGGAGTACGTCAACGACAGAGGAGTACTGCGAGCCTTGCCCGCGGAGGCCGTGGTGGTCTGAGGAGGCTGCCAAGCTCGAGGGCCTCTGGCTTGGTGCGAGCGCAGGCACGTGGTGGGCCCTCTTGGGGACACGCCGGTGTCGGCAGGTGAGCAGTGAGGCCTGTGTGCGCACGGCTGGGCAAGACTGGTTCGAGGTCCAGCGGCCCGGGCTGCGGCAGACGCACAGGATCGCGGCGACACCGCTCTTGGCGACGGCGTTGGCCTCGTGGTGGGGTGGGAGGCGCCACCCTGGCAGACACGTTGGGCATTCCGGAAGAGAACCACGCCCAGAGCTACGTGCTTTTTATTCACACCCCAACGCTAGCCTGGCGTACGCCGGTCCAGCCCACTCCGCACACGCTTGCAGGGGGGGGACGTCAAAGGCTACATTTCCTGGACCTTCCCCACTTGCTGAGGTGACATGGTTGCGTCCACTGTCCACAACACTACCACCACCAGCAGTATATGTCGACATGGATATGTCTGTGGTCTGCATACTGCAGTCTGTCCAGCACTTCCACGCCACACTTGGCATTGTGTGCATTCTCATTCATGGGTCACTTGCCTCCTTCGCACATGCCTGCTTCCCACCTCTCCCCGCATACTGCTATTGTGTGGCTGAGGTGCCATGCCAGTGATGGCTCATGTACATGGCTAGCCCAGGTTTCCGCAGTACATTGTGCAGTCGTGTCTGGTGGGTGGGCATGTTGTATGTGTGTTTGTAACGTGTGCATTCCCAGGGTTGTGAGTTGCATGATTGTGGATTTGAGGTGTGTGGTGTGTTCATTTGGTACTTACCAACGAGCACTGCATTTCCGTAGGTGCCATCCTGGAAGCGCCTCTTGATGATGCACTGTCGGAAGATGTATGAATCATGCACACTGCCTGGATAGTTTGCGACGACATTGGTGAAGAGTCCCCGGTGGTCGACTATTGCCTGCACATTGATGGAATGCGTGTGCTTTCTGTTAAGGTAATTGTGTGCAGTGTCAGCAGGGGGCACAAGTAGGACATGTGTGCAGTCAATTGCCCCCAACACGTGCGGGAAGCCTGCTATGGCGTAGAAGCCTTGCTTGGTCTCCAGTTGTTCCTGCGCAGTGTGGGGGAAGTATAGGTACTGGGGTACCAAGCTGGTGATGGCATCCAGGACATGTGTGAGGAACTTGGATAGGGCTGGCTGTGAGACACCTCTGACAGCTGGCAGTTGTTGGTTGGAATGTTCCAGAGGCCAACAGGTGCAGCACAGCCAGCAGCTTTGTCTGAGGTGGGATGTTGGTTGTCCGCTATGTTGGTACCGTCAGCCTGTGGGCAATGATGGTCAGGAGGCGGAGGATGGTTGACCTTTTGAGTCTGTAGTGGGCAATGACATTCTCTGGTGTCAAGTCTGTGAGGCTGGTGCGTTTCCTGAAGGTCCGCTGTCTTTGTCTGCGCTGCCTCTGAGGTGGTCCGGGGGAGTGGCCGTGGAGGGGTCGGGGGGGGGCAGGGAGGTCCGGGGGGTGGCTGACCTGGGTGTGGTGGCGGTGGTTGTTGTGGCCCTGTTGGGGCTCCGAGCTGCATGATGAGTAGCTCCATGGCATCTGTTGTTCTTCAGGTGTGGCTGTGGGCTGGGCTCCCTTTTCTGGTGCAGGTTGTCGTCCGACTTTGCACCAGGTCAGAGCAGGTGTTAATTTCCTGCTGCTAACGCGCCTTATTGCATGTTTTGTGTTCTTATCGCGGATCTGGCTGGTCATTGAGAATGTTGCGTTGTGGTGTTGTCGCGGATTTTTGCACGGGAACGCCTACTCTGCATATCATTAGCGTTAGTTGCCGGGGTCATCTGTGACGATGTTTTTTGCGGCTGCTATCGCAAGTTAACTGGTGATATCGGCTATTTGCATCAGCTTGTGAATGGGGCGATGAATTTATCACGACTTTGGCTGAGATAAAGTGCCGTTAACTCGGCGATAGTTCCTTGAGAATATGCCCCTTTGTGTCCTCCTTCGGCCAAATGGTTCAGTAATGCAATTGTATCAGTGACACAATCTTCTCGTGTTTTTGATACCACCAACAGGTCATCAATGTAGTGAACCAGAACTGATTTCTTGGGCATAACTAATGACTCCAGACACTTTTTCAGTATTTGATTGAAAATTGAGGGACTTTCTGTGTACCCTTGAGGAACTCGGCACCATGCCAAAATACAGTCCTCAAACCGAAAGGCGAAAAGATACTGGCTATCTGGGTGCAATGGAATAGAAAAGAATGCTTGGCATAAATCAATTACTGTAAACCAACCAGCATTCCAGGGTATCTGATAAAGGATCACTGCTGGATTTGGCACTATTGGGCAACAAGGCACTACAATTTTGTTAATCTTTCTTAAATCCTGCACTATTCTGTATTTTCCGCTAGGCTTTTTAAGTCCCATTATTGGCGAATTACAAGGACTACTCATTATTTATTTTAAAATACCTTGATTAATCATTCGATCAATTTCTGGAACTATTCCTGCTTTTACTTCTGGACTCATTTTGTATTGTCGTGTGTTTGGATAAACTGCACCTTCTTTCACCGTCACTTTAACTGGATCTACATTCGCCATTAGCCCAATATCTTTTCCTGTAAAATCCCACACTTCTGGGTTCACTGTGTTTCTCAACTCTTCTGGCAAATCACCTTCAGTCACTAATGAAAACATCCCATCTACTTCTGTACCTTGCTTGGCTAGCATCATTTTGTATATGACATCTTCATCAGGGGTTTGGAAAGCGACACCATCTGGCGTACTGTAGATTGTGCAATTCATTTTGCACAGTAGATCTCTTCCCAACAGATTTACTGGACTGGAGTCACAAACCACAAACCGATGCATTTCTTTAAAATTTCCAATATGCACCTCCATTGGTTTTGTGATTGGGGTTCTAATCTGTTGATTTGATACTCCTACAACTTGGATGGATTCTCCAGAGAGGGGTAGGTTAGGGATGTCTGCTGTTCTCACAGTAGACCGGGTAGCACCAGTATCCAATAGGAAAGTGATGTCTTTACCTTCCACTTTCCCATCAACAAATGGACCTGACTGATCTACCGGCAAGGATGCGCCAAGCACGCACTCCTCTTCCTCCCCCCTCAGGCACCGTCATTGCATAGAGTCCGAATTTTCTTCATCATCCTGCAAAAAATATTGTGTAACTGCTCTATTATTCTTACCACTTTCTCCTTGGAATCCGGCGTTCGCACTGTACTTTTGTACGTTCACAAAATTTGGTATAGGAGCTGGTGGCACCTGATATTGTGGAGTAACTACCTGCTGCTGCTGATTCATAAGTACTTCATTCTGCATCTGTAGAATTAAATTTTGATTTGGCCCATTATTATTCTGAATACTCTTACACTTGTTCTTCCAATGTCCAAGCTTTCCGCACGCATGACAAGGAAACTTCTTCTCTATTCATTCATCCTCTAAATTTGCTACCATTCGCTACTTGATCATTCTGACTCTGCTCTTTCACTTGATTATCAGTCTGGGTATTTGTTTTATTCTCCTGCTGTTCTGCCAATTTTACCTGTGCCCACATCATTTTCTCCTTTACCTTTCTACGCCTTGCCTCAATATCGTCTCTGCAATATTTTGCATACTTTAAAATTTCATCCACTGTCTTGCTTTGCCAGCACAACATGTGCTGCTGAATCATCTGACTAATCTCCGGTTTCAAACCATATACAAACCGATACACAAAATGTCCCATATCCTTATCACCAATGTTCTCAAATCCACTATACTGCTTAAACACCTGTAACAGCCGTTCATAATATGCATGTATGGATTCATTTGGTTCTTGTGTTGTCCTATCTATCTTTACCCAATCTGTCTCTTTCGGAGGAATTTTCCCTTTCAGGAAAGTAATTACTTGATGATATTTCTTCATCACCTTCTCTGAGGGTGCTCCTGTCTTCGAATCTCTAGCATACTCCTCACTTGGCCAATCAATTGTGATCTTACACTCTGTCCATAAATCAGCAGATACCACAATGTCAAATAAACCATCCAGGGGGTATATTCACAAGAACGTGTGATAACTACCGCAGCCTAGCGCGGGAAAATAACCCCATGTCAACGTGGAATTCACAACAAGGCGATAGTCTGCCGAAACCGTGGATAATGTCCGCGATACAACCACTACGATGGAGATAAAAACACAAACCACAACACCAAAAAACACGCGATGGGCCAAAGCGCGATGAGGAAATCAGCGACAAGCAGCGCCAGGCCTGCAACACACACCTGGCAGGCGTCAAAAATCACCATAAAAGTATAAAAAACACCCACACACAAACTGACCAACACCCAAGCACCATGGAGGCAGCCGGAGCAGGCGCAGAGGACGAGCGCAATCCCACAAGCACCCCGGACGACCAGCCTGAGACCTCGGGGACAGGGAAGGGCAAGGACAAGAAGACCAGGAAGACCAAGTTCAGTCCGCAGGCGAACAGGATCATAGTCACGGAGGTGATGGAACACCATCAACAACTCTTTGTCACCTCCAACGTGTCATTGGGCACCAAAAATGGAATATGGCGGGACATCGTCGACAAGGTGAATGCCATCAGAGAGCACAAGCGGACAATGGACGAGGTCAAGAGGCGATGGAATGACATCAAGCGGAAGACCAAGGAGAAACTCAACGCCAACCAGAAGGCAGTAACGCAGACCGGAGGTGGGGGCCCAGCGCCACAGCTGGAGCTGGATGACATGGAGGAGCTGGTGTCGACAGTCATCAGTATGGATACTGTGGCCAGAGTCGGGGGACCGGACACTGCTCGACAGGACACAACACAACCGCAACAGGGTGAGTGACCACCAGGTACTGGGGGGACGGGGGAGATGGCCACAATGGCACACATGCACAAGCAAGCAGGGCACAGTGCACAACCACAATGACCCTGGGTCCTCACCCAGACCCACAGACTGTCACAATGTACAATGCCATGCTGTCTGAATGCCAACCTGTACCATGCGGCTACATACATGGGACACATTGTAATACACCATCTCCCCTTCACATCGCAGGGGCATCATCAACACCTCCTGCAGAGCAGTCACAGCCACTCTTCACTGATGACAAGGAGGAGGACAACACCAGCATCGACACCCAAACCATCCAAGACATCATTGACCTCATCCGCCAGCCACCTCCAGGATCAGGGCAGCCCAGCTACATCGATGAGACCCCACCCACCACCCAAACCACCCAGAAGGAGGCACCCACAGCCCCGGCACTCTCCCAAGACCCCCAGGAACAACAAATGGCCTTCCAACGCCATGTGCTGGAGGGCCAGAGGGAGATGGCCGAGCAGGTGCGGGTGGGGTTCGACCTCATGGCTACCAAACTGGACGCCATCCTTGGGTGTCTATGTCCACCCCATGGTCTCCAACGAGCCCTGACTGACATCGCTGGAGTCATGACGCGGAGGGAGGAATACTTGTCTGCTCAGAGTGGCCCCAGCGATGCCAGCCGTGAGCTGGCACACATGCGGAGGCTCATGGAGGACATGGTGCAGATGGCAGCCACCACTGCACATCAGCGAAATGTAGCTGGGATCTACCAGGCCCTCCATGTCTTCATCATGGCATTGCTGCCACAAGGCGTGGCGATGATGAATGCTGCTGCCCCCACACCATCCACATCTCCGCCCCCTGGTGTGTCAGTGCATTCCAGTGCGGCAGGCGTATCCACTCCGGCACCTGATGTGACACTGCCACACAGTGCGGCCGACAATCCTCCTCCGGCCCCTGATGTGTCAGTGGCACACAGTGCCACAGCCGGTACTGCAACACCCACAGGTGGGGCAGAGCACACATCTGGGGACGAGGACGTGGATGGGATTGAGATCAGAAGGCGGTACTAGCATTCATTTCTGCCACCTTGCCTGTTTATGCTTGGTGCCGCACATGGCCTCAAGACCTACCACTGATCCCCGATACACTCCAATGCACTCACCTTGGACAGCGACATGGACTGCCACATCCTGTTTGACGACCATTGACACTGCGGACAGACTGCGGACTGTACCCTTCCCCACCCGCAGTACAGGTCATCCCCGGATGTACACTGGCTGGCCCTCCACGGGCCCATATTGTGTAGTGTGCTCGGCATTGCCCTGTACCGCTCCAGCTGCATGACTGCACTGGATGTGCAAATAAACATCCAGTCACGCACTGCTGTGTAATGTCTTACGTCATTCATGTATGGATGTGTGGATGAATGTGGGGACAGTGCCTTCCCTTGCGTCAAAGATGTTCATCCTGTGGGATGCCAATCAGCGGGTGCGACATTGCATTTTGTGTACCGGGTCCCGTGAACACTACAACAGGGACACACGCATCAGTCACTTCCTCGTCCAGACATGGACTGGACCACGCCCAGATCCCATGAGTCATTGTTGCAAGCCCTGCACTGGTCCGGCGTACGGCAGGCCAGACCACTCCGCTTACGCTCCGAGGGTGGCCCTCATTGCTACCCATTGCAGCCGTACTCGCTGGTGGTATGCAGGTCACTGGTCTAGTTGTTAGCATGTCACAGCCAATCCCTGAGGGCAGGTTTTCACACACACCACACCCATCCGGCACAGGCGTCACAGGCCATGTGACTCCGCCAACATAAGGGGCCGACGACATCACATTCCCCTCTTCCGGTGGTGACTGGATGACGGATGCTCCACGGTTCGCACTCATATAGGGCCCATGAGTTGTTGCGCACAGGGTTAGTGGCATCCGAGGCCTTGAGTACGGCATGGGCCTACCACCACGTGGCGCAGACTGGGGTTGCACAGGGTTAGTGGCATCCGAGACCTTGAGTATGGCATGGGCCTACCACCACGTGGCGCAAACTGGGGTTGCACAGGGTTAGTGGCACACGGGGCCTTGCGGACGGCACTGGCACCCCGCCACGGGCCGGTGACTTTGCGTGCACTGAGTCAGTGGCACCTTGAGCTGCTGAGCGGGGGTGCAACCTGCGATGATGCCCCGTCCCGGCAGTCCGGACAGCTCAGGTTTTGTGTGCCCTGCTGGACCGCAGTGTAGGCCAGAGCCAGCGGGCAGCGCGGGCCTACCGCCATGTGGCGTCGCTTCTGGGATCCCAGAGTTGGTGGCACCCATTGGGCTGAGCGGGTGTGCAGCCTGTGATGGTGCCGGGTGCACTGGTATGTCCTCTGCCATGGAGTAGTCAAGACCCAGCACCAAACGTGAGACCTGGTGGCCTGCGGAGCGGGGCTGCATGATGTGGAGGGTGCCATGTCTGTGGGCCCCTGGCTTGTGGCTTGCAGCGGCACGTGCTGGGACCTTCTGTCTATGCGCCGGTGGCGGAAGGTGAGCATTGCAGCCTGGGTGTGCATGGGCGGGTATGCTCCGATGGGCGGCGGGGGTGTGCATGGGCAGGCAGGCGATGTTGTCTTGTGCAAGTGTGTGTACTGTGCCAGTCATGTATCTGGGCTCTGTTTCAGCTGACGGCTCTGACTCAGATGTGTGACCTGGTGTCCTGCTATACATACCGGCACGTGGTTGGAGACACACCGGTGGCAGCAGGTGAGCAGTGTGGCCTGGGTGCGCAGGGGCGGCACGTTCTCTCTCTCTCTCCCTCTCTTCCTCTCTCTCTCCTTCGCTCTCTCTCTGTCCTCTGATGTGCGCAGGACACACCTTCTCATCATGTTTTTTGTCTTACAGGCTGTGACCTACGTATTGCCCCGAGGGGAGCGGCCATGTATCTTCATTTCATTTTGTTGTTCATTTTAATAAAGTTTCATTTGTTGCTTCGAAAGTGAATGTGTGCTGCTCATTTCTGTGACGACACATGCATGTCACCAGTTCTGATTGTGCGGCATCAAGCGGAATATTTTTACATGTTTAGGTGTGGCTGATGTGGCATGTCTTTGGTCGGGGGGGTGCCAGGGAGGGTGGTCCTGGGGGTGGTGGCGGTGGGTGTTGTGGCCCTCTTGGGTGTCCGGGCCGCATGATGGGTGGCTCCATGGCATCTGTTGCCCTTCCGATGTAGCCCTGGGCTGTGCTCCCTTTTGGTTTGCAGGCCGCCGTCCGACTTTACACCAGGTCAGAGCAGGTGTAGATTTCCTGGTGCTAATGCGCCTTTTCGCCTGTTTTGTGTTTTTATCGCCGATGTGGCTGGTCGTTGTGAATGTTGAGGTGTGATGTTGTCGCGCCTTTTGGCACGGGAACGGCCACTCTGCATCTCATTAGGGATAGTTGCGCGGGTCCTCTGTGGCGATGTTTTTGCGGCTGCTATCGCGGGTAAACTGGTGCTGTGGGCTGTTAACACCGGCTTTTGAATGGGGAGGTAAATTTATCATGACATGGCTGTGATAAAGTGGCGTTAATTCGGCGATAGCTCCTTGTGAATATGCCCCCAGGTCTTTCAATAAAACTTTTGAAACCTTCACAAATCTTTCCACTTGTTTATACCATTCAACTGGCTTTTCTCTCAATCTGGGGAAATCATTTGTAAATGATAAAATATCCTGTTTATTCCAAGGAACATGAACATATCCACCTCCAGGAACTTCTCTCATTGGACACATTTTCTCAACTTTATCTGATTCTCTTACTGGGAATGCAGTTACTGCTTCTCTTGCTTGCACCTCTTCTTTCTTTCTTATCCACCTAATTCTCCATTTGTCAATGTCTCCCCATTTCCTCAAAATATTCATCAACTCTTTTATCTGTAGTCTCTTTCCAGACGCATTAACACTTTCTTAATCTTTGTCAGTAAAATCCACTCGATATGGTTTCTGTAACAATTTCGATTTCCCTATATCTATTCCAATCTCTGAAGCGACTTCTGTTAATTTCTCATGAAATACTCTTGCTCTCCTGGTTATACTTTTACATAAAAATAACAACTCTTCATCATTATAAACGTTCAATCTTTCTATGCTCACACTTCCCACTATCATTTCTTCCAATTCCACTTTCAATCTGCTGATATCTAAAATCTTTGGTGGTCGGTTTCGATTATCTATTTCCTGTGCCAATCTTTATATATCTTCAGGGGTAACTACTGTTGCACCTCCAGTTCCTATAGGAACCAAAGATCTCTTCTCTCTCAAATTTGTAGGCGTAACTCTTTTCGGAGTTTCAGTTGAAGGTTCTACATTCGGGAGATCCATTAATGAAATAACTGACTCATTTTCAATGACCTGATCATCTGTAATTATTACTTCTTTTCTGGGACTATTCAACGGAATTGTTACAGTTTGTGGTTCCTGGCAAGTCTTTTTATCTCCATATAATGGGATTACCGGACCAATGGTCACTGGTACTGTCAAAGCTTCAGCATTTAAATTCAACTGACTTATTTTATGAACTAATTCTTCTCTTGTTTTATTCAAAACATCTCTCTCATTATCCTGCAGCACCCTATTAAATGATGTATCATGTAAAATTTGTGGGGTCAAAGGCATTCCCATCACTGGTGCACTTGGGGTAACCTTACTAATTGCTTCTTGATACGGTGGTGGATTTTTAATTAAAATATCTTCTAATAACTCATCCTCTGAATCACCATATCCTGTTGTATTCATGTGTTTCGTTTTCTCTTTACACTTTCCTCCAGACTGTTCCTCAGCCATTATCACTGGATATAAACCTTCTGCTACCATAGCTCTTCTCCATTGTTTCATTTGACCTTCACGGGACTCATGCAAATATCTGGGGAAAAATCCTTTATATCTCCCACTTCTGCATTTCTCACGTTCATATGACTCAGTCTCCCACTCTTCTAAAGCCTCGTATTGAGTTAACCTAAGTCTTGGTTCTAAATCATTCATTCTCATTCTCAAATTCTGAAGAATTCTCCCGTTAAACGTACCATTTTCAGGAAAAGCTAGCACTCCATCACCTTTCGTATATTCTATCCAATTTTCCAACCACACACAAGTATGATATCCTCTTTCCATCATCATAAAAGAAGCAGGTGTCTTCGGTGGCGGAATAGGAATTCCCTCCCTAGTCAGCACAGGCTTGTCTTTCTTAAAGAAATTCTTAATTTTCTTTATTAAGGACATCTTTCTCTTTTCTCCATACATCTTAGATGAACGATATATAAAATTGTATTCTGCAAACCCTTAAAATCTTTTATCTGCGCGTCTCACACTGGCAGTCAAATCAGAATCCTGCATACAATTTCTCTTTCTACCAATCCTAGCGCGTCTTCTAACTAATTATCCAATCAAACTCAGGCTCACGCTTGTGGTCTGACCAATGCTAGCGCGGCCCTTTTTGTTGACGTCAGTTCTGCTCCTTACTACTGACCCCTCCTTTACAATCTGCTTCTATCACACGCCCGCTGTTTCTACCAATCCCAGCGCGGCTCACTGTGACGTCAGTACAACTCCGGCGACTGACCCTCCCTTCACAAGGTAATACGGAAACTTATTTCTTAATACTTTTCATTAAATTCTTTGTTAATAACAACATAGAAACATTCGCTACTCTGTCTGTTCCACTAAACAAAAGGATAGATTTCAACTTATTCTTAAGTTTCAGCTCCTGCGAGTAAAAACCCCTGTTTACCCTTCACTCAAGCTCCGGAGAACCTGCTACTCCTCCAGTGTCACCCGTATTGGGAAATGAGACCAAAGTTTCACCAGCGAACCCCTTCTGCTATCATTCGCACTCTACTTTTATACGAAATAGTCCCTAATTTAACACTGCCAGCCCTACCTAGCTTCTCAGTGTTATTCCAACAGACGAGTAACCTCACTGCAGTATGGCTTCTGTCACCACCCGCTATTCATTCCCCGGGAATTCTGGACAACATATAACAAAGACGCTAACTCTTTTGTTAAAACATAAATCAATGATCAATAATCTATACTTATCACCAAACTAGTCAATAATAACCATAACTCTGCTACCAGAAAACTGATCCAGCGGTATACTAACAACAGATACTCCGTTACCATATACTCACCTGGGCCCATAAACACAACACACTCTGTATCGAGTAGACCGCTGGGGTTTAGTTTATAATTTCATATTTCTCAAGATTAGTTATTTTAACATTCCTAACTAACCTTCACTGATCAAAAAGTTCTTTCCTCTGGTCGATTGACCATTAGTTGAACTAATTGATGGTGATAATTAACATAACTATTCTTTTATTTGTTAAAGTAAATAACCACAGACTCGGGAAGTTTTAAAATTTTTATCCAAATTAAATGCATGTGAACCGTCTCAAAATTACAGTGCATTCACCATCATCTAGGACAAAATAATTCAATTGATTAAACATCAAGCATATATTTTGGACTGATTCAATGACAAATGCTCAGGAAAGGAGAGGACAGAGAGAAAAGAACATCTACAATCGACATGAAATTATATTTACCAAGAATGGTGTGAAGACCAAGCCCCCTGGCCAAAGGGCTGGTAAGGGTCCCCCGGGATAGATCAAGAGACAAAGGGGCATATTATCAAGAACGGCGTTAAAATTATCGCCGCTTTAGCGGCAGAAAACTGCCGCTAAAGCGGCGATAATGGGCTTAATAATATGCCCTTGAGAATTCCAATAGAAGCCCATGTTGACACCAGAACATGGGCTTCTATTGGAATTCTCAAGGGCATATTATCAAGCCCATTATCGCCGTTTTAGCGGCAGTTTTCTGCCGCTAAAGCGGCGATAATTTTAACGCCGTTTCTTGATAATATGCCCCAAAGACTTCAGGATAGGATTCAGGACAGGATAGTTGGCCTCTCTTACTACCGACGTCTGCGTCGCACCCCTCTCTGACACTCTCTTCCTCCTCGAGATTCTTCCACGATCTTCTTATCTAACCCAATTAAATTAGGATAGAAGGTTCTGCATTCGGTTTCTTCATCAGCATCTCACAGCGTCTCTCCCAGCATCAGCACCACCCACAGCACCGACTTCATCCCGAGCTCTGCTAACTAACTAAAGCTACCTCAATTATACCTTTCGTTCATCATGTACCACCCACTAAAGTTTAAATATCGTAAAAATACGAAATCTAATTGGTCAGGCAAGGGGATGATCATCACACCATGCTTACATATTACTTTTATTCTATCAATCCATTGTTTGCAAAACCCATCCCCTTAAACTTTATTCATTTCTTTTGTTCCCATACATGTCCAAACTTTGGGGGTCATTATGATGTCAGGCGGATCGCTGCCGCCCGTATGGTGGTGGCGATCTGCCCGCCATTTTCATCCGCCCGCCTAACATTTCCCCCGCCATATTACGATGGCAGTGGGGACCCAGGTGGATGGAAAGACCGTCCGCCAGTTTTCCGCCGGTAGGCAATCCGCCCGATTGCCTACCGGGCGGAAGAGGCCTGCAATATGGTGGCTGTGCCTTACAGGCACCGCCATCCATATTACGATGATGGCGGTCTCATACCTTTCCATGGCGGAGACTCTGCCATGGAAAGGCATGCAGAGAATGCCTTCGGGGGCCTGTTGCGGGCCCCCAGGTGGTTGGGGGGTGGGTGGCTGCACTTGGGGGGTACCCATGGTACCCCCTGACATTTGCATGCACAAGGTGGCAGGCACCGCGCGGTAACTGTCACGTTGTGCATGCAAAAGCACAACATGCCCTGTGAACATTGTGGCGGGTGCTGAATACAGCACCGCCCGCCACAATGTTAAATATACAGGATGCGACCGCCATGGTGGCGGTCGCATCCTAATAGGCACAGCGGGACCGCCGCACCTCTTGCGGGCGGTCCCTTTTTCCGTTGCGATGGCGGGCAGACTTTGTCCGCCCGTCATCGTAATGACCTCCTTTATTTGTAACAAATTATAAAAAGCATGAATAGAAATCTTCAGAGTTGAACTCTTCACCCTTTGTTCTCAGGGCACATCATTCTCGTCCTTGGCCCGTATTCAGAGCCACGGTCATCCTTCCGGGTAAACTTCTCATGTGAGCATGCGCAGACTTGAATCAGTCGGCTCAATTCGGACAAACGAAAAAAGGCCCAAATGCGCACTAATAATAAAATCAAAAGAACAAATATTAATTTCACAAATAAATGATCACACTGTATACCACCCATCTCTACTCTAACCCCCTTTACTTATTAATACTTTCCCCGCATTAGCATTAGTAAAATAGCTTGCTTTCATTTCGGCTAAGCAGGTGCCATGCATGTGGGTCTTAAAGACGCCATTTTAGTGCTTTCTGCTCATGCGCAAGAATTTCCCTCCAAGCCTTATTCCGTCATACTGCGTAGATGCAGTTGACGCATGCGCGGTAAAGATTCCCCGTTAAAGCGGTTTTAGTCCTTTATTCATGTTAATAGCATTAGTGGAACACATACGCAAGCTTCACTAACCCACGTGTTTCTGTGGTGTGTGTTATTATTTACGAATCATTATTAGTAATTCGTTAATAAGTTAAACGAGAGGATTACTTCCGAGCAAGTCTCTTTTCTTACGAGTCCTTGCTCCATCACAGACAAGGTAGCATTGTCTTTTTATGTTGTTACTAACAGATTTTTGATTAAGAAAAACACAGAAAAGATATTGTCGTAAGATTTTGTAAAGGAGGGGTCAGTAGTAGGAGTGATACTGACGTCACAAAGTGCCGTCTGGTATTTGACTAAGCAGCAGGCGTGTATCGAGAGCAGATTGTAAAGGGAGGGTCGGTAGAAGGAGTAAAAACTGACGTCACAAAAGGCCGCGCTGGCATTGGTCAGATAGCGGGTGTGAACAGAGCTGTGATTGGTTGGTTGGTGAGAGTCGCGCTGACATTGGATAAGACTGTAGTTACGTAGTGAGCTGTGATTGGTTGGTTGGTGTGAGTCGCGTGGGTATAGGACAAGACAACAAATACGGAAAAGAGAATTACGGAGACATTTTTGTTATTCAGTTTGTTGAGAAATACTAATAGAAGAGTGCGGAGATGGTTTAATGAAGACAATAAAGAATTTCTTTAAGAAAGACAAACAAATTGTGACGAGAGAGGTAATTCCAATACCACCTCCAAAAACACCTGCCTCCTACATGATGATGGAGCGAGGGTATCATACGTGTGTTTGGTTAGAGAACTGGATGAGATATACAAAGGATGATGGGATGTTAGCTTTCCCTGAGTTTGGTACTTTCAATGTAAGAATTCTACAGAATTTGAGAGCTAGGATGAACTTGCTAGAGCCAAATCCAAGGCTTACTCAGTACGAAGTGTTGGAAGAATGGGAAGTAGAAGCTTATGAGCGGGAAAAAGATCGAAGTGGTAGAAGATTTAGAGGCTTTATGTCTAGATATCCATTTGAGAGGCGAGAAGATCAAATGAAAAGATGGAGAGGAGCTGTAGTGACCGAGGGTCTATATCCAGTTTTGACAGTAGGGAGCCAGACAGGTACAAAGTGTAAGGAGAAGAAGAAAAATATAGAAACGGCGGGAGAAGGTTTGGATGAATCCGATGATGAATTGTTGGAAGATATAATGACTGGAAGACCTCCGCCATATGAAGAAAATTCAGGGAAGGTGATTCTAAGTGCCCCACAAATAGTAACTCCATTGACTCCCCAAGTTACCGAAATAGCTAGAATAGTGCGAGAAAATGAAGTGAATTTGTTAAATAAAGCTAAAATGGAACAAGTCCAGAAAATAAATCAGTTAAATTTGAATGCAGAAGCTTTGACGGTGCCAGTGACAATTGGTCCTGTGGTACCATTATTTGGAGAAAAATCGACTTTGCCAAAAGTGCACACATTGTCAGTTCCAAGAAGTAGTGTAAGGAGTGAAGTAGTGTCGGTCACAAACGAAATTAGACAAGATGACCAAAATAACACACCGTTAGACCTACCAGTTGGTGACTTATTAACCGAAACCCCGAGAAGAGGCATTCAATTAGACCCAAGGAAAATAGGGCCGAATTTTACTCCAATAGCAGGGAGTTCAGCAGGTCCCTTCCCAGAAGATTTAACTAATTGGATAAAAGAAATGACCAAGCCAAAAGCTCAACCACAGAGTTTAAATGTGAGCCAATTGAAGGTAGATTTAGAGGAGATGATTATTGGTACGGTAAGTCCAGATAGACTAGGGACATAGAGCGATGAAGAGTTACTGTTTTTGTGTAAAAGTATTACATGCAGAGCGAAGAATTTTCATGAAAAACTATCGGAAGTTGCTAGTGAGTTTGGGGTAGATATAGAAAAGTCGAAAATGTTGCAGAAAACGTACAGAATGGCTTTTACTGACAAGGATTTAGAGAGTTTGAATACGTCAGGGAGAAGATTGTAGATAAAGGAATTAATGAATATTTTGAAGAAATGGGGAACAATAGAACGATGGAGGAGTAAATGGATGAAACAGAAGGAAGAGACTACTGGTAAAGGAACTTCCATGTTTCCGTTAAAAGAAACCGAGCAAGTAGAAAGGGCATGTCCCATGAGGGAGGTTCCAGGTGGTGGATATGTTCATGTACCTTGGACCAGACAGGATATATTGTCATTCACAAATGATTTTCCTAGATTACGAGAGAAGCCTGTTGAATGGTACAAACAAGTGGATAGATTTGTAAAGGTTTCAAAGGTGTTGTTGAAGGATTTGGATGGTCTTTTTGAAATAGTGGTTCCGGCTGGTTTATGGACAGAATGTAAAATTACTGTCGACTGGCTGAAAGATGAATATCCCAGGGATGCAAAAACAGGTGCACCGTCTGAAGAGGTGATGAAAAAGTACCATCAGGTCATTACTTTCTTGAAGGGAAAGATCTCCCCTAAAGAAACGGATTGGGTTAAGATTGACAGGACGACCCAAGAGCCTAAAGAGTCAGTGCACGCATATTACGAGAGATTGCTACAGGTGTTTAAGCAATACAGTGGGTTTGAGAATATTGGAGATAGAGATATGGGACATTTTGTGTATCGATTCGTATATGGATTGAAATCAGAGATTAGTGCAATGATACAGCAGCATATGCTCTGCTGGCAAAGTAAGTCAATAGATGAAATTTTGAGGTATGCAAAATACTGTAGTGATGACATTGAGTCAAGGCTTAAAAAGTTAAAAGAGAAAATGATGTGGGCACAAGTGAAGATGGCAGAGCAGCATCAGGAAAATAGTAATGTACAACAAAGTCAGAATCAGGCTGGACAGGTAAACAGTGGAGGTAGGAGAAAATTTAAAATGAGTAAGGAGGAAGCTAAAAAGAAATTTCCTTGTCATGCGTGCGAAAAGTTTGGACATTGGAAGAACGAGTGTAGATCTGGACAAAAGGGTAATGTAATAAATCAAAATTTAAATCCACAGATGCAGAATGAGGTGGTTGGGAATCAACAGCAGCAGGTAGTTACTCCACAGTTACAGGTGCCACAACCACCTATATCCTGTAATGTGAATGCTCATATGCAGATGTACAGTGAAAGTTCTGGATTCCGAGGAGAAGAGCAGTTTGGTAAGAATCCACTAGTCTCACAATATTTGGTGCGTTGCAATGAGAGTGATTCCGATTCATCCCAATGACGGTGCCTGAGGGGGGAGGAAGAGTGCAAACTTGGCGCATCTTTAGCAGTAGATCAGTCAGGTCCATTCGTTGATGGAAAGATAGAAGGTAAAGATATCACCTTCTTGTTGGACACTGGTGCTACCCGTTCTACTGTGAGAGAAGCAGAAATTCCAAACCTACCCCTCTCGGGAGAAACTATCCAAGTTGTAGGCGTTGCAAGTAAACATATCAGAACTCCTGTCACAGCCCCAATAGAAGTTCATATTGGAAACTTCAAAGACATGCATCGGTTTGTGGTATGTGATACCAGTCCCGTTAATCTCCTGGGCAGAGATTTGTTGTGCAAAATGAACTGCACTATTTATTGTACACCGGATGGTGTAGCATTTATGACACCTGATGAAGATGTTGAATACAAAGTCTTGATGGCCCAACGAGAGTCAGAAGTGAGTGAGTTATATTCACTGCTCACTGAGGAAGATTTGCCTGAAGAGTTAAAAAGTACAGTGAGATCAGATGTGTGGGATTTTACAGGAAAAGAGATTGGGTTAATGAAAAATGTAGATCCAATTCAGATTACAGTAAAGGATGGTGCTGTATACCCCAATACTCCACAGTACAAAATGAGTCCAGAAATAATTGCTGGAGTCACACCTGTGATTGACCAAATGATTGAATAGGGGATTTTGAAAGAAATAATGAGCAGTCCCTGTAACTCACCAATTATTGGAATCAAAAAGCCTAATGGAAAATATAGAATAGTTCAAGACATGAGAAAGGTGAATAAAATTGTAGTGCCATGTTGTCCAGTAGTGCCAAATCCAGCAGTAATTCTTTACCAAATTCCCTGTAATGCAGAGTGGTAAACTGTCATTGATTTGTGTCAGGCATTTTTCTCCATTCCTTTGCACCCGGAAAGTCAATATTTATTTGCCTTCCGGTTCGGAAACCGTGTCTTGGCATGGTGACGAGTTCCTCAAGGGTACACTGAAAGTCCCTCAATCTTTAATCAGATCTTGAAAAAATGTTTGGAGACCTTGGTCATGCCTGGAAATTCTGTTCTGGTTCAGTATATTGATGACCTACTGGTGGCATCAAAAACACGAGAAGCATGTGTATCAGACACAATTGCTTTACTGAACCATTTGGCAGAAGGAGGACATAAAGTGTCACCCTCCAAATTGCAATACTGTAGACAGGAAGGGGCATATTATCAAGGGCTTTATCGCCGCTTTAGCGGCACTTTTGCCGCTAAAGCGGCGATAATTTTATCGCTCTATTAGCAAGCTGTCGCTAACAGGCGTTAGCAACAGCTTTCAGGCGTTAGAGGCCGCGTTTTCCATCGCCTTGCATGTCAGCGATAATTATCGCTAATGACATGCAAGGAAGGCGTTCCCTACTAAAAGCGACTGAAAACAGTCGCTAACACCACTACCCCCTATTAGCAAGGCAGGCGAAGCGATAAAATAGCCGCGCTAAGCGCGTTTATCGCTAGATTTTAACACCTGCTAGTGAGGATGACTTACCTGTTTGAAGTATAGGAGGTGGATTCTAATGCTGAATCCACCTTAGCGTTAATGCGAGAATATCGCTGGTTTTCCAGCGATATTCTCGCATTTTGCCGCTATCACTGGAATAATCATCACCATAGCGCTAATTGTTGCTAATACAGCGTTAGCGTGGCGATATATTCCAGCGATAGCTGGCGATAAAATATTTTGCGCTAAGCGCGCTCTGCGATATTTATCGCATTTTGTTGCTAATATGGCCCGAAGTTCAGTATTTAGGTCACAAGATTGAAAAAGGGGTCAGAAAGGTGACGCCAGAGAGAATCAGTGTGATCAAGAAAATGAATCCACCCAGAAATCAGAAAGAAGTGTGAATGTTCTTAGGAATGGTTGGATACTGCAGACAGTGGATCTGTGGTTTCTCATTGATTGCAAAACCCCTACAGAGGTTGACACGAAAGGATGTGAAAGATCCAATTGTTTTGCATGAAGAGAGTATGGAATCTTTCTCTAGATTGCGAAACAGTCTTTGTCAAGCGCCTGCTTTGGGAATGCCAGATTACTCTAAAGAATTTGCATTGTACTGTTGTGAGAGAGATGGATGTGCACTTGCAGTTTTAACTCAGAAACACGGAATGGCACGACGTCCAGTGGCATATTTTTCTGCTATCCTTGATTCAGTGGCTGCAGCATTGAGAGGCTGTTTAAAAGCAGTAGCCGCCACTTGTGTGAGTCTGGAACAAAGTGAAGCTATTGTGATGGGTTACCCAGTAAAGGTATATGTACCACACTCTGTTGAGATCCTTTTAACTTGCACTCGAACTCAACACATGACCTCTAGTCGGCTGACTAAATATGAAAGAGTGATTCTAGGCACTGAAAATGTGACAGTGGTGAGGTGCACTACTGTGAACCCTGCTACTTTGTTACCAAATTCAAGATGTGAGGAAGTGAGAGAGGAAGCAGAACATGATTGTCTGGAAGTGACAGAACTCTGTACTAAGCCCCGTCCTGATATAGATGATGAACCTTTGGAAGAACCAGATTGTGAACTGTTTGTGGATGGATCTTCTTTGAGAAATGAAAAGGGTGAATTGTGTGCTGGTTATGCCGTCTGCACTTTAGCAGGAGCACTAGAGGCATCCTGTTTGAAGGGGGTCAACTCTGCCCAGGTTGCAGAGTTGATTGCTCTGATCTGAGCATGTAAATTGGCAAAAGGTTTAAAAGTAACAATTTACACCGACAGTCAGTACGGATTTGGCGTCGTACATGACTTCGGTCAGCTATGGATGCAAAGAGGATTCTTGACTTCCTCAGGGTCCCCAATTCGGAATGGGAAACCTGTAAAGGAATTATTGGAAGCTTTGCAGTTACCAAAAAGAATTGCAGTTGTAAAATGTGCTGCACATCAATCAGGAGATGATAATGTGACAAAAGGCAACAGATACGCGGATCAATTAGCGCGTTTCTGTACACAAAATATGATGGCCATAAACAGATCAATTGAAAGAGGAAATACCGAATGCCACCTTATGCTCACAACCACATTTGAGACTTGGGATGAAATAAGGCAAATGCAGGAAGAGACCAGTGATAAGGAGAAAGAAGAGTGGAGTAGATCAGGTTGTAGGAAAAATGCAGATGACGAGGTAGGGGTTTACTTTGATGGAAGACCAGTATTACCAGATTCTTTACTTTCTCACATGGCCAGGATGTACCATGGGCTGGCACATGTTGGAAGAGACGCCATGGTTAGACTCTTCAAGCAGACATGGTACAATCCAAAGTTCAGGGTCATCGCAGAAAGTTTATGTCAGAGGTGTGCCATATGCCAAAAACAAAATCAATGAAGAAAGACAGTTGTAAGTTGGGGTGTAATTGGGAAAGTAGGAGGTCCTTTTACCTGACTTCAGATTGACTTTATAGAGTTGTCGCCATGTAATGGGCTGAAGTACGTCATCCAAAGTTCAGGGTCATTGCAGAAAGTTTATGTCAAAGGTGTGCCATATGCCAAAAACAAAATCAAGGAAGAAAGACAGTTGTAAGTTGGGGTGTAATTGGGAAAGCAAGAGGTCCTTTTACCCGACTTCAGATTGACTGTATAGAGTTGCCACCATGTAATGGGCTGAAGTACGTCCTTGTCATTGTCTGTTTGTTTTCTCACTGGGTAGAGGCCTATCCGACGAGAAGGAATGACAGTCACACCGTGGCTAAACTGTTGTTGAGAGAACTGATCCCTAGGTTTGGTTTTCCAGTCACTTTGGAATCAGATAGAGTATTGCATTTTAATAATGAAATCATTTGGATGATTTGTGCAGCATTACAAATTGAACAGAAGCTGCATTGTGCCTATCGACCAGAGGCATCTGGTATTGTTGAGCAGATAAATGGCACAATAAAATCAAGATTAGGGAAAGTATGTGCATCCACAACACTGAAGTGGCCTGACGCTTTACACCTTGTACTGATGAGTCTTAGAAGCATTCCTGACAAAAAGACTGGATTAAGCCCCCATGAAGTACTAATGGATAGATCCATGAGACAAGCATAAATACCTGCGAACAAACTGATGAATATGTCTGATGATCGTGTGCTAGATTATTGTAAGGGACTGTAGTTAGAAATGGGATTTCTGGTTGGCTAGGGCATGCTCCTAAGCCAGGCAGAAACCCCCACTTTAGTCAGGGCAAGGGAGTTACACGCTGAAGATAACCCCTGCTCACCCCCTTGGTAGCTTGGCACGAGCAGTCAGGCTTATCCCAGAGGCAATGTGTAAAGCGTTTGCGCAACACACTCACACAGCAGCAACACACTAGGCACACCACAAAAGAAACTCCACACAAGGTTATATAAAAAATAGCCTTTGTATTATCATAAACACATTAGAATCATAATCACACAATATACACTGTGCCAAGTGGCACTAGGCAGTATTCACAGGGGATTATATACAGGACAGGGCCAATCGGGCCACTGTCAGAACCTTTAGAAAGCACTAGTAACACATATAAAACACAACCAGTAACTACTGGCACAATAATGACCTCAGCATTATATCACATTAGCATTAGCAACATAACCGCATTATGTCTGCATCACAGTAGGCATAAAACACATTAGGCTCAAGCCTCATAAGCACCCTCTGTAGGCATCACATTAGCATAAACACATTAGGCATAGGCATCACATTAGGCCTAAACACTGGGCATCCTCATAAGCGTAAACACATTATGCATAACATTTGGCATCCCCATCAGCATAACACATTATGCAACAACCATATTAGGCATAACCACATTATGCAATAAAACACAATCAGGAGGGCACCTTAGTGACACTCCCTGGGTGCATACATCACCTTCCAAAATGACCCCAGGCCAACTGGCCTTTCACTGGGGCTCAAAATGCCCTCTGTCCAGAATGTCCGGGCATAAACTGTGGGCCTTTCAAGTAGCCCTATGGCTGCCAATGCAGCAAAAGCCAAAGTGTGCAATGTGCTGGGGCAGAGGAGGGTATCTCACTCCTTCCTCCTTAAAACTAAAATGCCCCCGTGTTGCAGCTGCCCGCGCTCTTGCAGTGCAGCTGGGGAAATGGGCGCTGGCACCACTGTGCCTGGGGAGCCCCTCTGTCTCGGGGCTCCTTTCTCTGAAAAATGCCCCCAAACTTAGAGCACACACACCATGAGTGATTCCTGTAAGGGCAGCTGCCCACTACCACTTGGGGCAGCCGCTCTATGTGGCCAAAGTGGTGCCCTTGACGTTGCAGCTGCCCGATGTTTGGTGGGGCAGCTGTGGGAAATTAGCCCTCGCACTACCGTGCCTCCTGCCCCCAACGAGAAATTGGCACAGGCACCACGGTGCCTCGGGGAGCATCACCACTGCTCCGCTATGCCCCCACTCACCAGGGCAGATCTCTGCTGGCTCCAGGCACCGACAATGTGCCTCGATGGGCCTCTCCTCACTTCCCTCTGGGACACCGCAGCATCCAGCAGGAAGCCTGCAAGGCTCCGGTCCTCCGTCGGCGTTGGGGGAAGCTCCGCCCCTGATCAGGCGGACTTGCCTGATTTCCGGCCCGGGCCTGGGCCGACCTGGACTGAAGTCTCCTGTTCTTGGGCTCCCTCTCTCCTGGGCAAACGCGGGGCAGGCTCCCGCTAATCACTGGCTTTAGTGAGCCTCCGGCGGTTCCCAGCTGATGGGAGGCCGCGAGGCTCGGCTACTTCTTCCGCTTGCGCTTACGGAGGCAGGGTAGGCTCCCACCCTCCTTCCTGCGCTTCCTCTTCCTCGGCCCGCCTACCACCAGGCAGCTTGCCTGGCTTCCGGGTCGCCGCTCATTGTGCGGCGGCCCTTTTCAAACGGGCGAGACGCGGGGTAGGCTCCCGCCTTTAAAATGCACGCAAATGCGGGGTGGGCTCTCGCTTCCTTAAAAAGCTGGCAATTGCGGGGTGGGCTCCTGCTTCTCTCGGAGGCAGTGTGGGGGAATCCCCATGCCGGGATTCCCTCAAGGCAGTTTTGCAGCCCAGCGCTGCAGTACCCACGCTCTCTGCTTTTCCTTAGCCGGATTGGTGTCCCCTTCTCTGGGGCTCCAGTAATAAAAAATATGGCGCGCCCAAGGCGCTAGGGCTCCAGAGTTCAGGGGGGAAAAGCTGGGCCCAGGCAGGCCAGCACACAGGGCCCTCCAGCAGGGAGGCAGTCCCTCGTGGCGGTTCCTCCTGGGGCCCAGCAGCAGCAGGTCCCCCACAAGTCACAAGAAAGAACCCCTTCATGGGGTCACAGCCCCAGCATATATACATCATTTTCCTTTGTCTGCGCTGGCACAGGGCTTGGGGGAACCAGTTCCAACTGGTTCTGGGGGGTGTTGAGGCACTTTGGAGCACATGCATCAAGGTAGGCAATTGCGATTCCATAATTGCGATTAATAAGGAATCGCAATTATGGAATCGCAATTGCCTATGCATTTAGGTTTTGCTAAAATATTAGCGATTCCTACATATTCCTTAATTGCGAATAGCAAATTGCGATTCGCAATTAAGGAATAGCTTCCCATTCATTCCTATAGGCCTAGAGGCCCATAGGAATGAATGGGAATTGCATGCGCAATTTGCGAGTACCAAATAGGTACTCGCAAATTGCGCATGCAATTTCAAGGGTGCAAGGCAGCCAAAAGGCCACCCTGATGCACCCCCGAAATTGGCATGTGTGCACATGTGGCGCACACACATGCCCTAAGGACATGTGTGTGCGCCACATGGCACTTTGAAAAATGCACTTTTGTGCATTTTTCAAAGTTTTTGCAAATTACCATCAACTTGCAGTTGATGGTAATTAGCGTTTCCTAAATGCGAAGTTGCATTTAGCAAAGGCTTGTTGCATTCCAAATAGGGAATCGCAGTTTGCGATTCCCTAAATGCATTCGCAATTTAGGTAATCGCAAATTTTGCGATTACCTATTTTGCGAATTTGCATTTGGGTTGATGCATCGCAAATGCCAAAATACCGGTCGCAAAGGGGCCGATTCTGCGAATCGGCCCATTTGCGATCGGTATTTTGGTTGATGCATGTGCCCCGTAGTGTACAGTGCTCACACCCTCCTTTGTTAGATGGGGGCTCAGTTATCAGACCACCACAGGGGGGCGGAGCCAGCATTCACCTAGGCAGGTACAGACCTATTCAGGGTCAGGGGACTATTCCTCCCACTACTCCAAATGCAGATCCCCTATTCAGCCTAGCGCTGACTCACCCTGCCCTCCCTGGAGCCACACACACCTCACCAGCCCCTGTCACTCCAAAGCCAGACATGCAATCCACATCAGGCAGGCAGACACATAGCACACAGAAATGCCAACTTCTAAAAGTGGCATTTCTAAAATAGTGATAATAAATTTGCGCACACCATTGCGCAGCATTTATTATTACCATTCCAAATATACCAAACTTGACCACGCTGCTCCTCTCATATCAGGGATTACCACTGAAACACTTATCAGGGAATCACCAATGCATTCCTATGGGAGGGCAGCCTCACAGCAGTGAGAAACCAAAATGGCTGTTTGTCACTACCAGGACATGTCACACACTTAAGGTGCATGTCCCACCTTTTACCTACAATGCACCCTGCCCATAGGGCTAGCTAGGGCCTACCTTAGGGTGACTGACATGCAGTAAAAGGGGGGTCACAGACATGGCACACACTTTAGGTGTCACGTCACAGCAGCAGTAACACTGCATGCACAGGCCCTGCTATGGCAGAGGCCTGAGACAGGTTTAAAAGGCTACTTTGGTGGGTGGCGCAATCAGCACTGCAAGCCCACCAGCAGCATTTAATTTACCAGCCCCGGGTATGTGAGACACCACTTTACAAGGGACTGACAGGTACATTAAATATGCCAAACAGGTGTAGACCAATGTTCCCATGTTTACCACAGAGGGCACACGCACTTTACACTGGACAGCAGTGCTAAAGTGCCCAGGGTCCTAGAACCACCAACACCATGTCAGAAAAAAGGCTAGGAGGAAAGCAAAAAGTTCAGGGATGACCCTGCAAAAAGGGCCAAGTGCAACAGACTGGCTGACCTGGTGCGTTCTGTGTCTCGCCAGGTTGGAGGAGATGCCACACCGACACAGCGGAACCAAGCACATGATTTGAATCCTGGTGAGTGGGTTCTAGTCAAGAAGCACACGAGGAAAAAGGGCCTAGAACCCCGTTGGAGCGGCCCTTACCAGACTATATTGGTGACGACCACAGCAGTGAAGTATTTTGGCTTGCCAAACTTGATACATACAAGTCATACCAGACTAGTCCCATGTCCAATTGAAAGATATGAAGAACAGCAACTGGTAAATAAAAATCAAGAACCAGCAGCTGAAGTGTGCGAAGCCGAAGAGTCTGGAGTGACAGATTCTGATGAACATTTTGACAATGAACAGCCAAGCACTAGTCGAGTAGAATGGGCACCAGATACTGGGACTGGAAAAACTGCTGTTGAGTCAGAAGAAGATGAGGTTGCTGTTGAGCCAGAGGAAAGTGAAGCAGCTGTCGAGACAGAAGAAAGAGAAACAGCTGACGAAACAGAAGTAGGACCAGAGGGAGGGGAAGCCACAAAGGAGCTATAAGAAGGTGAACTCACTGATGAATCAGAAAGGGTGAAGAAACTACAGAAACAGAAATACAAGAAAATAGAGGAAAACAGATATAAAGGAGATTAAATAAAAGAAATGGTGTACAAAACAGCAAAGGTGAAAGTGTAGTACAGAAAAAGAGACCTAGAAAAGGAGACAATTGGCCAAGTGGAGCAAGAAGACTAAAATATAAGATAGTATGGAGAAGATTAAGGAAAAGACCAGAGCAAAGTAACAAAGTCTCAAGTCAAACAGAACAAGAAAACACAAGAAGAAAAACAACTCGAAAATCAAAAAGAACAAGAATTCCATGTAGAAAGTACAAAGCTCCAGAATGGACCTACAGCATATTAGCCCCTTCCATGCGTATGACGGCCAGGAGCCGTCGTGCGTAACGGTGCTCGTGGCCGTCATGGCACATGGCCCCGGAAATCCCTCTGGTGCAGGCACCAGAGGGATTTCTATTTCTCCCCTGTAGCCTCGGGAGCTGCGGAAGAGCTTCCCCAGCTCCCGAGGCCCCCCCCGTTTCAGTGAAATGACGATCAGCGCGCACGTCGCGCTGACGTCATTTCACTGAAACCGAAACTGAAATGAGCCTTTAGGCTCATTTCAGTTTCACTTTCTACGTGCTCAGGGAGCTATCTCAGCCCCCTGAGCATGTAGAAAGACGGGAGAGATATCATTGGAAAGGGGAGAATCTCCCCTTTCCAATGGTACCCCTCCCCAGTGGATCGCAAGCAGGGATCCACCCACTGGACACCAGGGAGGGGGGAGCGGCCCCTTGGGCAAGGGCCTTCGCTCCCCCCCATACAATAATTGGCACAATTCAGTCTTTCTGCCCCCCCTGGGGGGGCAGATGGGGGTAGTAGCCCCCAATCTGCCCCCCCGGGGGGGCAGAAAGACCACTAAACGCCAGGGATTTTTTTTTGCGCATTTATTTTTAGGGTGGGGGCTGCCCGAAATGGGCACGCCAATGCCCCCACCCCCCCACCACCATTACAGCCTTTCTGCCCTCCCTGGGGGGCAGTAACCCCCAATATGCCCCCCGGGGGGCAGAAAGCCCACTAAACACCAGGGATTTTTTTTGTGCAATTTTTTTTAGGGTGGGGGCTGCCCAAAGCGGGCACGCCAATGCCCCCACCCCCACCACCATTACAGACTTTCTGCCCCCCTGGGGGGCAGATGGGAGCAGTAGCACCCAATCTGCCCCCGGGGCAGAAAGCCTACTTGACGCCAGGGATTTTTCGTTGCCATATATAATTAGGGTGGGGGCTGCCCAAAACGGGCATGCCAATGCCCCCACCCCCACCACCATTACAGCCTTTCTGCGCCCCTGGGGGGGGCAGAAAGCCCACTAAACGCCAGGGATTTTTTTTGCGCATTTATTTTTAGGGTGGGGATGCCCGAAACGGGCACACCAATGCCCCCACCCCCGCCACCATTACAGCCTTTCTGCCCCCCCGGGGGGGCAGAAAGCCCACTTGACGCCAGGGATTTTTCGTTCCCATATGTAATTATGGTGGGGGCTGCCCAAAATGGGCATGCCAATGCCTCCAACCCCGCCACCATTACAGCCGTTCTGCAGGTAGCCCCCAATCTTCCCCCCCAGGGGGGCAGAAAGCCCACTAGGCTCCGACTTTTTTTTAGCAATGTGCCTACCTGTGGATTTTGGGCCCTAGCGCAGCTGGCACGTAGGGAAACCTAGCAAACCTGTACATTTTTTAAAACTAGACACCAAGGGGAATCCAGGATGGGCTGACTTGTCTGGCTCTCACCAGGTTCTGTTACCCAGAATCCCTTGCAAACCTCAAACTTTGTAAAAGAAAAAACACATTTTCCTTACAATTCTGTTGTGGGAAAGTTCTGGAATCTGCGTGGATTCACAAATTTCATTCTACACAGCATTCCCCCAGGTCTCCCGATAAAAATGGTACCTCACTCGCGTGGGTGGGTCAAGTAACCGCGACAGGCAAGGGCCCAAAACCTAGTGAGGCGACATCAAAATTACCTATCACAAACCAACCTGGTTTTCAAGGGAGGTCCCATGAGTTTTTGGCCCCGGGCTCGGCGGCCATCTAGAGAAACCTACCAAACCCACACATTTTTGAAAAATAGACACCCGGGGGATTCCAGGGAGGTATGGCTTGCGTGGATCCCCCAACGTTTTCTTACCCAGAATCCCCTGCAAACCTCAAATTTAGCTGAAAAAAATCACTTTTTCCACACATTTTTGTGTGGGAAAGATGTGGCATCACCGGGCTGACACAAATTTCCTACCACCCAGCGGTCCCCCAGGTCTCCCGATAAAAATGGTGCCTCACTCGTGTGGGAGACCCAAGCACCCGCGACAGGCAAGGGCCCAAAACGTATTGAGGCGACATCAAAATTGCCCATCACAAAATGACCTGGTTTTGAAAGGGGGGTCACCTGGGTTTTTGGCCCCGTGCTCGGCGGCCAGCTAGGGAACTACCAAGCCCACACATTTCTGAAAACTAGACACCCGGGTGATTCCAGGGAGGTATGGCTTGCGTGGATCCCCCAACGTTTTCTTACCCAGAATCCCCTGCAAACCTCAAATTTAGCTGAAAAAAATCACTTTTTTCACACATTTTTGTGTGGGAAAGTTGTGGCATCACCGGGTTGACACAAATCGAGGAGAAATCGAGGAGAGGCGAAGTGTCAGATAGGGGAACGACGTAGGCGTCGTTGATAGAGAGGTCACCTGTCCTGTCCTGAACCTGGTCCTTAGGTCTTTGGTCTTCATCCTTCCTGGGACCTATCTTTCCAACTCCTTGGCCAAAGGGTTTGGTTCTCGCACCTCTAGGTAAATATAAATGCAACCTTTAGCTGTGCTGCTGTCTCTATCTTCTTCTTTCTGAGGGACCGTCATTGATCGATAATTGATTATTAGTATGCTTCATCCTTGATATACGATTAAGTATTATGTGGTTTTGTAATTTACTCTGCTAAATCTTTAGATAAACATTTTAAAACTTCCTGACTCAGTGATTATTTCAGGATTATGAATTATATTGAATGTCACTCATTTTAAACTTCCCAATTATCAAAGGGTCCATTGGTAAGTCATTACTCTTCAATCAGAAAAGTAATTGGTAGCAGGGATATTGATAAAGGGTACAACTGACCCACCAGCGGAAATTGCTAGCGTAGTATGAATGAATGGGCCCAGGTGAGTATTCGGTGTATGAATGCTTGTTGCTAGTAACCTGCTGGATCAGTTTTCTGGTTATCAGAGGATGGTTGCACTTTGTTAATTGGGTAATGAGAATTTATTTTTTACATAACTAACATCCGTTGTTCAAAAGTTTTGTTTTATGTTGTCCAGAATTCCCCGGGGAAAATTGAATAGCGGATGGTAAGTGGAAGCCATACTGCAGTGAGGTTATCTGTCAGGCAGAAATAGTACTGAAAAGTTAAGCAGGGCTATCAGTACTTTTTAGGGACTCTATGCGTGTGAGTAATAGCAAAAGAATACGCTGGCAAAATTTGATGTTATATCACCTAGAAAGGGTAACATTGAAGGAGTAGCAGGTATTTCTGAAGCTTACGTGCAGAGTAAACGGAAGGGTTTTACTCGTAGTGTATGTTTAGTAAACAGAAAGGTTTTACTAAGTGTGAGAGAAACTATCTTTTCCAATTTAGAGAAACTGGCACGATAGCGAATGTTTTATGTTGTTACTGAACTTAAATAAGAAGCGTAGAGAAAATAAAGTTTTGCGTACGATTTTGTAAAGGGAGGGTCAGCTGCCGGAGAGGAAGCTGACGTCACAAAACGCCGCGCTGGGATTGGTTGAAACAGCGGGCGTGGAACGACTCTTGTAAAGGAGGGGTCAGTAGTCAGGAGTAATACTGACGTCACAGGTGTCGCGCTGGGATTGGTTGAAACAGCGAGTGACAGAAAAGCGCAGATTGTAAAGGAGGGGTCGTCAGACAGAAGTCACTGAAAAGCCGCGCTAGGATTGGTTCAGAGATAAATGTTAGCTGGAATTTAATTGGTTGTCAGCATAGAAGTCGAAATCCAAGTGGATAGTGGAGATTATATGTGGAAACGTGATCCGACTTTAACAGGAACCCGTTCAGATATGAGATTCCTAGGTTTTGCAGAATATAATTCGATACATAGATATTTACCCAAAATGTATGGAGAAAAGAGAAAAATGTCATTTCTACAAAAGATTAAGAATTATTTTAAGAAGGATAAACCCATCAAAACTAGAGAAGGAATTATCATTCCACCGGCAAAAACGCCCGCTTCATTCAAGATGATGGAGAGAGGTTATCATACTTGCGTATGGTTAGAAAATTGGATAGAATATACCAAAAATGACGGAATATTAGCATTCCCAGAGAATGGTACTTTCAAAGGGAGAATTCTTCAAAATTTAAGATTGAGGATGAATGACTTAGAACCCAGACCTAGATTAACGCAATCCGAAGCCTTAGAAGAGTGGGAAACAGAGGCATTTGAACGTGACCGATCGAGAAGCAATAGGGGTTATAGGGGATTTTTTCCTAGATACCAAAATGAGTCAAGAGACGGTCAGATGAAACAGTGGAGAAGAGCGATGCTTGCCGAGGGTTTATATCCAGTTTGTATAGAAGAAGAGTCGTTAGGGAGCAAATGCACAGAAAAGACAAAACACTTGACAGGGTTTGGAGATTCTGAAGATGAATTTTTGGAAGAAATATTAAAGAATCCGCCACCATATCAGGAGGGGACAAGTGGATGTACCCCAAGTGCACCAATTTTAAGAACACCATTGGTACCACAAGTATTGCTTAATCCACCAGTTAATAGGGTACTTCAGGATAAAGAAAAAGAGGCTATAGACAGAAACAGAGCAGAATTGATACAGAAAATAACACAGCTGAATGTACATCCTGATTCCCTGACCATACCTGTAACAATTGGTCCAGTGGTTCCGTTATATGGTGACAAAGTAAATTATCCAAAACCTCTAGTCATGCCTACACCTGTAGAGGTTCCTAAATCTGAAACCGTAATAATTGATGACCAGATCAGTGATTGTCAATCTATGATATCCCTAATGGATTTACCTATTCGAGGATCTGTGAATAGCACTCCTAGTAGAACAACACCTGGTTGCTCCAAAGATGTAAATATAGTAACCTCATCTGGAACTAAGAGTGCCACAGTAGTAACGCCAGAAGACTTAGAAAGGTGGGCACAAGGATCAGACAGACAGAGTTCACCCCCAAAGATTATGGACATCTACAAATTGAAAGTCGAGTTAGAAGAAATGATAGCAGGAAATGTAGGAGTAGATCGTCTAAATACTTACGATGAAAAAGAACTATTGTTCGTATGCAGAAGCATAACTAGAAATGTAAAGATACTTCATGAGAAATTATCAGATTTGGCTTTACAGATGGGGATTGAAATAGGGAAGTCAAAAGTACTACAGAAACCCTATAGAGCAGACTTTTCTGACAAAGATCTAGAAAACATGAATGCCTCTGGTCGAAAACTACAAATAAAAGAATTAATGACAGTATTACAGAAATGGAGAGATCTAGATAAATGGAAAGCTAGATGGACAAAGAAAAAGGAAGAGGAGCGGTACAGTAGATCAAATTCTGAATATTTATTGAAGGAAACAGGGAAAGTAGATCAGATCTACCCGATGCGGGAAGTACCTGGAGGAGGTTACGTTCATGTCCCATGGAGTAGACAAGATATCCTGTCATTTACGAATGATTTTCCAAAGTTGAGAGAAAAGCCAATTGAATGGTACAAGCAGGTTGAGAGGTTTGTGAAAGTGTCAAAGGTATTGTTGAAGGACTTGGATGGTCTGATTGACATAGTGGTACCCGCCGATTTGTGGACAGATTGTAAAATTGCAGTTGATTGGCCGAGTGAAGAGTATCCTAGAGATGCAAAGACAGGTGCCCCATCAAGTGAGGTAATGAAAAAGTATCATCAGGTAATAACTTACCTGAAAGGGAAAATTCCACCAAAGGAAACAGATTGGGTAAAAATAGATAGGACTACCCAAGAAGCAAGTGAATCGGTACATGCTTATTATGAACGTCTATTACAGGTGTTCAAACAGTATAGTGGATTTGAGGACATTGCAGATAAAAATATGAGTCAGTTTGTCTACCGATTTGTTTATGGTTTAAAGCCAGAGATTTGTCAGATGATTAAGCAGCATATGTTGTGCTGGCAAGGGAAGCCCATAGACGAAATTTTAAAATATGCAAAATATTGTGGAGATGATATTGAGGATAGGCACAAGAAACTGCAAGAGAAAGTGATGTGGGCTCAGGTGAAAATGGCTGAGCGACAGGGAATTAATTTGGATAATCCAACTGATAATCAGGGAAAAGATTCTGGAACGAATGGTTACACAGGGAATGGTGGAAAAGTGAGAGGACGAATGAGTAGAGAAGAGGCTAAAAAGAAATTTCCTTGTCATGGATGTGTAAAGTTGGGGCATTGGAAGGATGAATGTAAAAAGATTTGAAATAATAATGGCCCAAATCATAATTTAAATCCACAGACGCAGAATGACTCACAGCAGGGTGTAAATCCTCAGAGTCAGTTGCCACCTGCACCTATACAGGGTAATGTAAGCAGAGCAAAGCACGGTACAGACGTCGGATATCAAGGAGGAAGTGGTAAGAATGACTATGTAACTTCACAGTTTCTTTTAAAGAATGAATTTGATCCATATAATCATCAATGACGGTGCCTAAGAGAGGGGGAGAAGGAGTGCGTACTTGGCGCATCCTTGCTGGTAGATCAGTCAGGTCCATATGTTGAAGGGAAAGTAAGAGGTAATGATATCACTTTCCTTTTGGACACTGGTGCTACCCGTTCTACTGTAAGAACAGCAGACATCCCAGATCTTCCTCTCTCTGGAGAAGCTATCCAAGTTGTAGGTGTAGCTAATCGAAAAATCAGAACACCCCTTACTGAGCCAATGGAAGTAAAAATAGGAAACTTCCGAGAAATGCATTAATTTGTAGTGTGTGATTCTAGTCCAGTAAACTTATTGGGTAGAGACTTATTATGCAAAATGAATTGTACTATTTTCTGCACACCGGATGGTGTTGCAATACAGACCCCGGACGAAGATCATGTTTATAAGTTCATGATAGCCAAGCAAGGTACAGAAATAGATGAGAAGTTCTATTTGATAACGAAAAACGAATTACCAGAAGAACTAAGAACTACAGTGAATTCCAAGGTATGGGATTTCACCGGGAAAGAAGTAGGACTTATGGCCAAAATAGACCCAGTAAAAATCACTGTAAAGGAAGGTGCAATTTTCCCAAATACTAGACAGTACAAAATGAGTGCAGAAGTAAAAGCAGGAGTTGTTGAGGAAATTAACAGAATGGTAAAACAAGGCATATTAAAAGAAGTTATGAGTAGTCCTTGTAATTCACCAATCATGGGTTTGAAAAAGCCTAGTGGAAAATATAGGATTGTTCAGGATTTGCGAAAAATTAATAAAATTGTGGTACCTTGTTGTCCTATAGTACCAAATCCTGCAGTAATCCTATACCAGATACCCTGGAGTGCAGAATGGTTTACCGTGATTGATCTGTGCCAAGCATTCTTTTCAATACCATTGCACCCAGATAGCCAATATCTCTTTTCATTTAAATTCGAAAACAAAGTCTATGTATGAAATCATGTTCCTCAAGGATACACAGAAAGTCCCTCCATTTTTAATCAAATACTGAAAGGGTGTTTGGAGAAATTAGTGCTACCCAGGAGTTCAGTCTTGGTGCAGTATATAGACGACTTGCTGGTAGCATCCAACACTCATGATGATTATGTTGAAGATTCAATTGCGTTACTCAACCATTTGGCTGAGGAAGGACACAAAGTGTCACCTGAAAAGCTGCAGTTTTGTACAACAGCAGTTAAATATTTGGGACATCAAATTGAAAGAGGAACAAGAAGAATAACATCTGATAGAATAAAAATAATCAAAAAAATGAAAATGCCAGAAACACAGAGAGAAGTGAGAATGTTTCTTGGAATAGTAGGATACTGTCGACAATGGATTATAGGGTTTTCACTATTAGCAAAGCCTTTAATTCAGTTAACCAAAAAGAAAGCCAAAGATCCAGTTGAATGGGATGATGAAAGTGCTGGTGCATTTGTAAAATTAAGAAATGCATTGTGTGAGGCACCTGCCTTGGGCATGCCTGACTATACAAGAGAATTCGCACTATTTTGCTATGAAAGAGAAAATTGTGCACTTTCAGTGTTAACTCAGAGACATGGAATAGACAGGCGTCCTATAGCATATTTTTCTGCTACATTGGACCCAGTGGCGGCAGCATTGCCAGGCTGTTTGAAAGCAGTCGCTGCTACCTGTATGAGCATTGAACAAAGTGAGTCAATAGTAATGGGATATCCTGTAACAGTGTTTGTCCCACATGCAGTTGTGATCTTGTTGACAAGAACTAGAACTCAGCATCTCACACCTAGTCGGATGACAAGGTATGAACGAATTATTCTTGGAGCTGAAAATGTGACCATAGTTAGGTGCACTGTTGTGAATCCTGCTACGTTATTGCCAGATCCAATTTTTGAAGAAGTTAAGGATGATCCAGAGCATGATTGTCTAAAAGTCACAGAATTGTGTACCATCCCGAGACCTGACATACAGGAGAAGCCCCTAAAAGATTCAGATAGAGAGCTGTTTGTGGACGGCTCATGCTTAAGGCATGAAGATGGTAAACTGAGCGTAGCTTATGCTGTGTGTGAACTAACTGGAATAGTCGAAGCATCCTATTTACCAGGAGTCAAGTCTGCACAAGTAGCTGAATTAATTGCTCTGATCAAAGCTTCCAAAATTGGGAAAAATTTAAGAGTAACCATATTTACGGACAGTCAATATGGGTACGGGGTTGTGCATGACTTTGGCCAACTGTGGATGCAGAGGGATTTCATGACTTCTTCAGGATCCCCAATCAAAAATGGACAGTTTGTAAAAGAATTATTGGAAGCAATACAATCACCAAAAGAATTGGCGGTGGTGAAATGTACCGCACACCAGTCAGGAGATGACTAGGTGGTAGTCAGTAACAGATACGCAGATCTGGTGGCTCAACACTGTGCCAAAAACAGGTTGTCAGTAAATAAAAAGATTGAAAGGATGGGAATCAGCTGCCAACTTATGTTATGTGCACCACCTGAAACATGGAATGATGTCAAAAGATTGCAAGACGATGCTGACGAGAGTGAAAGAGATGTTTGGATAAAAATAGGATGAACCCGAAGAGCAGATGACGATGTATGGGTATACACAGACGGCAGACCAGTCATGCCCGACTGTCTGATTTCACAAATGGCCAGAATGTATCATGGAGACACACATGTAGGGAGAGATGCCATGATTAGACTCTTCAGACAAAGTTGGTATAATCCAAAGTTTAGGGCTGCAGCAGAGAGTCTTTGCCAAAGGTGTTTGACTTGCCAAATGAATAATCCGGGAAGGAGAACAGTAATTGGTTTGGGAAAAATTGGAAAGGCTGAAGGTCCCTTTGTGAGATTGCAGCTAGATTTCATACAGTTACCACCATGTAAAGGACTGAAATATGTACTTGTCATAGTGTGTCTGTTTTCAAGGTGGGTGGAGGCTTACCCTACTAGAAGGAATGACAGCATTACAGTCGCAAAACTGCTGTTGAGAGAACTCATTCCTAGGTTTGGTTTCCCAGTAACTTTGGAATCAGATAGAGGAAGTCACTTTAACAACGATGTAATCCGAATAATCTGTGAAGCATTCCAAATTGAACAGAAATTGCACTGTGCATACCGCCCAGAGGCTTCTGGAGTGGTTGAACAAATGAATGGCACAATAAAATAAAGACTGTCAAAGATGTGTGCATCAACATCGCTAGATTGGCCAGATGCATTGACTCTTGTTTTGATGGGACTCAGAAGCATTCCTGATAGAAATACCGGATTGAGTCCACATGAAATAATCATGGGAAGAGAAATGAGACAAGCACATGTACCTACAAATAAACTGCTGAACATAACTGATGATATGGTTCACGATTATTGCAAAGGATTGGCTGACCTAGTGCGTTCTGTCTCTCACCAGGTTGAAGAAGACGCAGTTTCCAGGCAGCCTGAACAAGAGCATGATCTGAAGTTGTGAAGCATCACACCAGAGAAACGTGTTTATCACCCAGGTGGGGCGAACCTTGTCAGGTTATACTAGTTACGAACACAGCACTGAAATGTGCAGGATTGCCTAATTGGATTCATGTAAGCCACACCAAAAGGGTGCCAGAGCCTGAAGGACAAGATCCTCAGCCAGCATCAATAACGGAGGAAGCTGAAGGTTGGCCAGCTGAAGAATCCCAGGTGAGAGATTCGAGAGAAGCTGAAGAAGAACAACCGAGCACAAGTCAGGACTGCATACCAGTGGTTGATATACCAGAAGTTTACAACAGAACAAGAAGCCAAGCAAAATTAGAAGAAATTAGGGAGGACCAGATAGGTGAAGAAAAAGCAGCTCAGGAAGAAGAAAATGAAACAATAAGAGAACCTGAGCAGGACCAGATAGGGAGAGGAAATTGGGCTCAAATCGACAACAAAGCAACAAAATGTGAGCAGGGACAGATAGGTTTAGAAGAACGCGGTCAGGCTGCAGAAGTACAAAGTGCAATAAGCCCTGATCAGAACCAGTTAGAACTAGGAAAATACGTTCAGGAAGAAGAAGATCACGAGAACCTCAAGCACGAAGACGTAAATCCTGAACAGGGTCAGTTACTAGAAACTCACATTGGAGCAACTGAAGAAAAACCAATAAGACCTGAAAAAGAACAAATAGAAGAAGAAACTGAAAACGAAGAAAAACAAACTGTGCCACAACCTGAAAATAAAAGAACTTCTGAAGAAGAAATAAGAAGTGAAGAGACAGTGCAAACAAAGAAAGCCAGAAAAGGTGATCATTGGCCTAGTGTCATTAAAAGAGTGAAATACCATATAGAAACCAGAAGTGAAGATCCGGAACAAGTAAATGAAGTAACAAGCCTAACTGGACAAACAAGTGGAACTGAAAAACAAAAAAGCAAAAGACTGAAACTTGTGAACAATAAATTTAAAGGTCCTGATTGGACTTATATAATCCTTGAAGACTACGAGAGTTCAGAGTCAAGTGAAAGTGGTGACGAAAGAACAAGTGCAGAACTGACTTATGAGAAAGAAATAAAGCCACCTTGATAACGTGTAAAGTCTTGAAAGAAAAAGATAAGAAGAGAAATCTTCCTTGTCAAAATGCCTGACGACAGAGTTTCTGGGAGACCGAAACGGAAATGTTGTAAAAGATGCTGTGCTATATGCATATGTAGTCTGGTAGTGGTGCTTATAGTATGGTTAGTTGTGATCGTAGCAATTCCTTACCTCATGATAATGGATAAAAAGATTAACAATGAAACAAGGGGAAGGATAGATAACTTGAAAGGTGATAGAGTAAAAATAGAAGCAGAAGATGAACCAGAGTTTCATCACATGGTAACAGATAACGATACTAGTTTAAATGTTTTCACTAAATTATTGTTTCAGTACGTAGATACAATGGAAGTTAGTGATTGTTATGTTTGTATGAAGTTACCCGAATCAGTAGCAGAAGGGTTAACATATCATCATTTGCCATTAACTTATGGCATATCATGTAGTGTATTGACTAGTTTATTTTATAGAACAGGGAGACTTCAGTATTATTATTCAGATATAGATGTGATATTTTCTGAGGTTCCAATTCGAAAGAATATGAACCCAGTGCTTAGTAGTCAAGATGCACAATTTATGGGAGAGTTTTTCCTAACAATGAAGTCGATAGATATAACACATGCACATAGAAGCAATCTAACATGTTCATTACATGAAGAAGAAAAGATATTTTTGAATTTAGTAGAAGATAGAAGACAAAATTTCCAAAAGAAAGCATCTGAGCATAAGGCTCATCTGCCACCTTGGGCTGAGAAAGAGGGTATTTACACACCTGGCAAGGCTCAAGCTGCTATGGCTCTGGATTTTGTAAAGACAGGGAAAATTTGTCTGCATAGGTTAAAGGACTGATTATAACAATATTTTCATCGGTACCAGTGAATGTGAACATAATTTCTTAATTCTTGGAGGTTGGGGACTAAAAGGAGGAACAGATTCAGTTTTTCCTGGAATCTATTATGTGTGTGGGAATAAGGCTTACTTTAGGCTTCCTGCACGGTGGTATGGAAGTTGTTATTTTGGAATAGTTTTTCCAAAAATATACCATGTAAAAAGAAACACTGGGAGCAATGAAAATAATAGTGAATTAACACGTAGTAAAAGAGCTAGTTTTTCTGAAATTGTAGGTGACATATTTGGTGCATTGATACCTTCAGTGGGAATAATTCTGAACTCAAGGAAGATATGTAAATTATCTACAGTGGTGGATCGTTTATCAACGGACACTGCTGGAGGGTTTCTAATGATTAATGCGGAGATGGTTGCGATTAGATCAATGGTTATGCAAAATCGACTTGCTCTTGATATAATATTGGCAAAAGAGGGCGGAGTCTGTAAATTATTGAAAACAAAACACTGTTGCACGTACATACCTGATAAAAGTGCAGAAATTGGAACGTATATACAGAATATAACAAAACTTGAGAATGAACTAAAACCACTGGAAGTTGATAGTGTATGGGAAAGATTGACAAATAGTATTACGTCAATTGGTACCTGGTTTGCTAATGTAGGGAAAGGACTTATAGGTCAAATATTAGTACCCTTAGCAGGGATAGCAATAATAGTACTATCAATAATAATATGGTGCAAATGTTGTAGAAAGAATGAGAAATATAGAGTGACAGGAAAAGGAAAGAAACGAAAGTTTGATGAAATTGAACTAGAAGATCTGAAAAGTGAATTATACAAGAAACTGAAAAGAGACGATAAAAATAGAAAGTGTAAAGCTGAAGTTGAGACAATTTTATGCTAAAAGTTGGCATCTGGTTGTGGGTAATATTTGATGGCTCAGAAACGCCATCAGAGAGGGGATTGATGGAGCAAGAACTCAAAATGAGACTTGCTCGTAAGCAATCCTCTCATAGTATTAATTTATTAAACTTTGTAATGTCTTTACTAATAAATGCACACATGAACACTATACAAGTGAAACTTGCCTATGTGTTTAAACTAATAAGTAACGCTTGTCTAATCCAAAATGGCCACTAAAACGCGGGAAATTCCATTGCGCATGTGTCAACCATATCACGTGGTATGACGTCTTTCTTTGCTTGGAGGGAAAACTTTGCTTCTGCGCAGTGTGTATTAAAATGGCTGCTTAATGTTTTCACGTGCTAAAGCTTGTGCATATGCTGCAATTAAAACTGTGGTATTCTAATGCTACTAATGCGGGATAAATTTATAAAATAAATGGAAATAGAGTAGAAATAGGGGGTATACAGTGAAGACATTTATTTGTGATTTTAATGTTTTCTTCTTTGACTTTTATTAGTTCGTAAAATGGGGCCTGGGTTAACGGAAAGGCAGCTTGAAGCCAATTAGAAGTGCGCATGTGCCCTGGAAAACAAGGCACAGCGATGAAGTCAACTTGGACGTCATCCAAGGCCGTGACCTGGTGGCCAAGTCCACTACATCCGCGATGTTCTTGCAAAATGCAACATTTTGTATACGATGTGTATCAAACTTTGTCGTGAGACGGGTGGGAAATAAAGCAAATGTATTAATTGTGAGGGGCGGTATTTTAAAACAATGGGCTTAAAGAAATTGAACTAAATTGACATGGTGTGAGGATCAACCCCCTGTCCCCGTCCAATCAGAAGTAGTGGGCCCATAATTTTGAAACATTAATGGGAGGTACCTGGGTGTAGAAGGGTATAATAGATATAGAATTAGCTAATTAGTTAGTTCGAGTTCAGGTTTTGGTGTTCGACGAGCTGATCAATTGCAGACTGAACCGCTGTCCAGAGAGGTCCTGAGGTGGGGGCGGCGGATTCCATTAGAAGGAAGACACAGAAGAAATCGAGGAGAGGCGAAGTGTCAGAGAGGGGAACGACGCAGGCGTCGTTGATAGAGAGGTCACCTGTCCTGTCCTGAACCTGGTCCGGAGGTCTTTGGTCTTCATCCTTCCTGGGACCTATCTTTCCACTCCTTGGCCAAGGGGTTTGGTTCTCGCACCTCTAGGTAAATATAAATGCAACCTTTAGCTGTGCTGCTGTCTCTATCTTCTTCTTTCTGAGGGACCGTCATTGATCGATAATTGATTATTAGTATGCTTCATCCTTGATATACGATTAAATATTATGTGGTTTTGTAATTTACTCTGCTAAATCTTTAGATAAACATTTTAAAACTTCCTGACTCAGTGATTATTTCAGGATTATGAATTATATTGAATGTCACTCGTTTTAAACTTCCCAATTATCAAAGGGTCCATTGGTAAGTCATTACTCTTCAATCAGAAAAGTAATTGGTAGCAGGGATATTGATAAAGAGTACAACTGACCCACCAGCGGAAATTGCTAGCATAGTATGAATGAATGGGCCCAGGTGAGTATTCGGTGTATGAATGCTTGTTGCTAGTAACCTGCTGGATCACTGGGGCTGCCAGTTGTTGGCCTACAGCCCACAAGGTGTTTGCTTGTCCCTCTCACACATGTAAATGGGCCAGCACTCAAGTGCACACACCTGCCTGCGCCCACAGACCCTCTCACACACACTTTTGTTAACAAGCTTTTTTCCTAGTTTAGAGACTCAGGGACCCATCTTTAAATACAAAAGCAGTACACCACATGACGGCCATCACATAGAATCCAGCAGCAAATGGGAAATGTTTAACTAGCCGTGGTCCTATTACTGCAGCCCTACCATGGAACGACTGCTGGATGAGTCCTGCTCGAGAATATTGAACCTACAACAAGTCTGAGATAAATAACAATTCCACAGGAATATCATGAAACAGGGACCTGTGATCCTTTCGAGCCAGATAGGAGTCTAACCTACAATCTTCTGATCCGTAGTCAGACGCGTTATCCATTGCGCCACTGGCCCCATGTAGGCACACCCATCTTTTTGTCCTTAAGAGGGCTAGAAAGCGTGTGTGTGTGTTTTAAAACACCATTCCATCAAACTTTTTTGCCACGTTAACGCCTCACAACCAGAAGGCACAAGTAAACCCACCTGACCTCCTGAAATTCGGTTCTGTGAGGTTTTCCTAACTTATACAAAGGACTTTAGGAGAAGGAAGGACCTAAAAGCTAGGCGAAATGGTCCTAGATCCAAGGATTTTTTTTAGATCAGCCTCAGTTTCTTAAACAGTCTGCATTAACATCATCAGTTCCACGTCTGTGTGGGGCTGAGCTTGAGGACTCCTTAGTAAGCAGGCGGGTACAATAATAAAGTGTTTAATATTACAATACAGGCGAAAATTCAGTCACCTTGTCGTAGGCTCACCTTGTCAAGGGACCCAAGCATGCTACCTTTCCACTCTCAGAGCCCTTCACCTAACCTACTGTGCAGCTGTTTCACCTTTAATCTCACTGTTCCACAGGCAGCGTGATGTCACAATGCTCCTTGTCTGTAGCCTGAACCATGAGCCTTTGCAACCCTGGCATAATCTACGTACTTACAAAGTGTGAAGTCTTGGACCACAAATGCAGTGAAGAGTAATGGATTGTTACTCTTCATGCATTTTTGCCCATTGACTCAGATTTGAATGCTTACTGGCCATTCGAGCATCTATGCCCGGCCACACTATGTCTAGAGACTGTAGATTTAGAGAGTTTATAAACATTGTAGGTTCATCAATGAAGTGTGCTCGCTTCTGCGGCGCATATACAAAAATTGGAACGATACAGAGAAGATTAGCATGGCCCCTTTGCAAGGATGACACGCAAATAAATGAAGCGTTCCATATTTTTAACAGCTTTCAAGGGAGAAATGTTCTTTGTTTTCAAGACAAATTGAAATAATAAAGCAGGTTGCAGTGCTATCCTCGTAATATGTATTTTTCAATTAGTCTTTCCTCAACATTTTTAATGTATTTGCCACGTAGTAAAGAAGGTGCACTCTATGTCCAGCTGCATTTAGCAAGGAAGCCTGCAGGACTTCTGGGACTTTTCTTTCTCTTCTTCAGCCTCCCTGTCATTATTCTTCACCACCCCCAAATCTATACTGCTGCCAGTGATGCGTTGCTTTGTGGGAAGCAGGACAAAGAGAAGGGCAGGGCCTATGCAAATGATGGCCTCGGGGGTGTCTGGGAGTCCCTTTTCAGCAGTACTGTTAAAATCTGCCTTGCAACCAGATTAGTTGGGTAAGCTGAAAAACACCAGGCCAGATTGGGCACCAGGTCCTCTAGGCCCTTGGAGGACATATTGGGCCTGCATCCCTCAGTTTCTGTGGTCCAAGAAATGTTCACCCTCCACCCTAATAGAGAGGTCTTGGCAGATCGCGGACGAGAGGGGCAGAGAGGGGAAGAAGGTAGCAGGGCAAGATGCTCATGATCCTGCTCTAAAAATGAACCAACTTCCTGTCTCCTTACCTGTGGTTCCGCCTGGCTGCTGGGGCTGCCAGTTGTAGGCCTGCAGCCCACAAGGAGTTTGCTTGTCCCTCTCACACATGTAACTGGGTCTTCACTCAAGTGCACACACCTGCCTGCGCCCACAGAGCCTCCTACACACACTTTTGTCAACAAGATTTTTTCCTAGTTTACAGACTCAGGGACCCATGTTGAAATACAAAAGCAGCACACCACATGACAGCCATCTCATAGAATCCAGCAGCAAATGGGAAACGTTTAACTAGCCGTGGTCCTATTACTGCAGCCCTACCATGTAACGACTGCTGGATGAGTCCTGCTCGAGAATATTGAACCTATAACAAGTCTGAGATAAATAAGAATTTCACAGGAATATCATGAAACAGGGACCTGTGACCCTTCCGAGCCAGATAGGTGTCGAACTTACAATATTTTGATCCATAGTCAGACACGTTATCCATTGCGCCACTGGCCCCATGTAGACACACCCATCCTTTTGTCCTTAAGAGGGCTAGAAAGCGTGTGTGTGTGTTTTAAAACACCATTCCATCAAACTTTTTAGCCACATTTACGGCTCACAACCATAAGGCACAAGTAAACCCACCTGACCTCCTGAAATTCTGTTCTGTGAGGTTTTCCTAACTTATACACAGGACTTTAGGAGAAGGAAGGACCTAAAAGCTAGGCGAAATGGTCCTAGATCCAAGGAAATTGTTTAGATCAGCCTCAGTTTCTTAAATAGTCTGCATTAACATCATCAGTTCCACGTCTGTGTGGGGCTGAGCTTGAGGACTCCTTAGTAAGCAGGCAGGTACAACAATTTAGGGGCATATCTACAAGGGCTGGCGATAAAATTATCGCCGCTTTAGCGTCCGTTTTCGGACGAAAAGCGGCGATAATTTTAACGCCCTATTAGCAAGGACACGCTAACGTGTGAATCCATGCTTCTTCGCCCTTTCACATATTGCCCAGCTTTGCATCTCTAATGAGATGCAAAGTGGGCGTTCCTCCCAGAATAACAGGAGAAATGTCGCTAAGCGACATTTCTCCTATTATCAAGCCTCACGCTACGAAGCATGGCGACAAGAAAAGTAGCGATAACCTCTGTTATCGCTACTTACCTTACGCCTGCTTTGACACTGACTTAGCCATGATATCCTATGGAAGGTGGATATCATGGCTAAGTATGTGTAGCCCTATCAGCAAGCTATCGCCAAAAGTTGTGCGAATATCGCTGGATTTCCAGCGATAATCGCACAGTTGGCAGCTTGCGCTCTGAATTTTAACGCTTTGGAGATAAGCGTTGCTGATAGCACGCTATCTCCGTGATAAAATTCAGAGTTGGCCGGCGATAATTATCCTCACGCTAAGAGCGCTGAGCGATAATTATCGCCAGCCCTTGTAGATATGCCCCAAAGTGTTTAATATTACAATACAGGCGAAAATTCAGACACTTTGTCGTAGGCTCACCTTGTCCAGGGACCCAAGCGTGCTACCTTTCCACTCTCAGAGCCCTTCACCTAACCTACGGTACAGCTGTTTCACCTTTAATATCACTGTTCCACAGGCAGCGTGATGTCACAATGCTCCTTGTCTGTAGCCTGAACCATGAGACTTTGCAACCCTGGCATAATCTACATACTTACAATGTGTGAAGTCTTGGACCACAAATGCAGTGAAGAATAATGGATTGTTACTCTTCATGCATTTTTGCCCATCAGCTCAGATTTGAATGCTTACTGGCCATACGAGCATCACTGCCAAGCTAGGCTATGTCTAGAGACTGTATATTTAGAGAGTTTATAAACATTGTAGGTTCATCAATGAAGTGTGCTCGCTTCGGCGGCACATATACTAAAATTGGAACGATACAGAGAAGATTAGCATGGCCCCTGCGCAAGGATGACATGCAAATTCGTGAAGCGTTCCATATTTTTAACAGCTTTCAAGAGAGAAATGTTCTTTCTTTTCAAGACTAATTGAAATAATAAAGCAGGTTCCAGTGCTGTCCTCGTAATATGTATTTTTCAATTAGTCTCTCCTCCACAGTTTTAATGTATTTGCCTTGCAGTAAAGAACATGCACTCTATGTCTAGCTGCATTTAGCAAGCAAACCTGCAGGACTTCTGGGACTTTTCTTTCTCTTCTTCAGCCTCCCTGTCATTATTCTTCACCACCCCCAAATCTATACTGCTGCCAGTGATGCGTTGCTTTGTGGGAAGCAGGAGAAAGAGAAAGGCAGGGCCTATGCAAAGGTTAGCCTCGGGGCTGTCTGGGAGTCCCTTTTCAGCAGTACTGTTAAAATCCGCCTTGCAACCAGATTGGTCGGGTAAGCTGAAAAACACCAGGCCAGATTGGGCACCAGGTCCTCTAGGCCCTTGGAGGACACATTGGGCCTGCATCCCTCAGTTTCTGAGGTCCAAGAAATGTTCACTCTCCACCATAATAGAGAGGTCTTGGCCGATCGGGGATGAGAGGGGCAGAGAAGGGATGAAGGTAGCAGGGCAAGATGCTCATGATCCTGCTCTAATAGTGACCCAACTTTCTCTCTCCTTACCTGTGGTTCTGCCTGGCTGCTGGGGCTGCCAGTTGTAGGCCTACAGCCCACAAGGAGTTTGTTTGTCCCTCTCACACATGTAAAAGGGGCAGCACTCAAGTGCACACACCTGCCTGCGCCCACAGAGCCTCTCACACACACTTTTGTTAACAAGCTTTTTTCCTAGTTTAGAGACTCAGGGACTCATCTTGAAATACAAAAGCAGCACACCACATGAGGGCCATCACATGGAATCCAGCAGCAAATGGGAAATGTTTAACTAGCCGTGGTCCTATTACTGCAGCCCTACCATGGAACGACTGCTGGATGAGTCCTGCTCGAGAATATTGAACCTACAACAAGTCTGAGATAAATAAGAATTCCACAGGAATATCATGAAACAGGTACCTGTGATCCTTCCGAGCCAGATAGGAGTCAAACCTACAATCTTCTTTTCCGTAGTCAGACGCGTTATCCATTGCGCCACTGGCCCCATGTAGGCACACCCATCCTTTTGTCCTTAAGAGGGCTAGAAAGCGTGTGTGTGTGTTTTAAAACACCATTCCATCAAACGTTTTTGCCACGTTTACGGCTCACAACCAGAAGGCACAAGTAAACCCACCTGACCTCCTGAAATTCTGTTCTGTGAGGTTTCCCTAACTTATACAAAGGACTTTAGGAGAAGGAAGGACCTAAAAGCTAGGCAAAATGTTCCTAGATCCAAGGAAATATTTTAGATCATCCTCAGTTTCTTAAATAGTCTGCATTAACATCATCAGTTCCACGTCTGTGTGGGGCTGAGCTTGAGGACTCCTTAGTAAGCAGGCAGGTACAACAATAAAGCTCAGACAACGCGTTCCATTCCCAATGGGGAACTTCATCAGGGCAACGTGTGGATTCAATTAACTACATATGCTGCGGGAACTCCCCAATACAATTCCATATTCCGAAAGTCAGTATTCAGAAACCTGTTGGATAAATGGTGACAATGGTCAAGTGTCCGTATAGTCACAAACGTAATCTGGTACAGTGTATTGCACTTGGACAAACCGGAATGCTAACAGGTATGATAAATCCTGCATAAAAAGACCGTAACAGAAGTTCGTGTGGTCGTAACCTTCGTAGGAAAGAAAAGGAAGGTTACGACCACACACACTTCTGTTACGGTCTTATTATGCAGAGATTTATCATACCTGTAAGCATCACGGTTTGTATCAACTTGATACCCCTGCACCTTCACTTCCCCCACACTGCGCAGGAACAGCTGGAGACCAAGCAAGGGAACTACGCCATAGCTGGCTTCCCGCACGTGTTGGGGGCAATTGACTGCACACATGTACTACTTGTGCCCCCTGCCGACACTGCACACAATAACCGCAACAGAAACCACATGCATTCCATCAATGTGCAGGCAAAAGTGGACCACCGGGGCCTGTTCACGAATGTCGTCGCAAACTTTCCAGGCAGTGTGCATGATTCCTACATCTTCCGCAAGTCCATCACCAACCAGCGCTTTGAGGATGGCACTTATGGAATTGCACTGCTTGTCTGTAAGTACGAACTGAACACACCACACACCTCAACTCCACAATCATACAACTCACAACTGTGGGAATGCACACGTTACAAAATCACATACAACATGCCAATCAACATGCCCAACTACCAGACACGACAACACAAGTAACTGTGGTAACCGTGGCCAGCCATGTAGACAAACCATCCACGGCATGGCACCTCTGCCACACAATTGCAGAATGTGGGGAGAGGTGGGAACCAAGTATGTGCGAAGGAGGCAAGTGACCCATCAATAAGAATGTACACAAAGCCAAGTGTGGCGGTGATGTGCAGGACAGAATTCAGTATGCAGAGCACAGACATGTCCATGTGGACATATACTGCTGTTGTTTGTAGTGTTGTGGACAGTGGATGCAAACAGGTTACCTCAGGCAGTGTGGAAGACCTTGGACATGTAGCTTTGTCGACCCCCCCTGTAAGCGTGAGCGGAGTGGCCTTGGCCGGCGTATGTCATGAATAAATAGCCCGGGGCTCTGGGTGTGGTTCAGTTCCGGGATGGCCACCAAAGTAACTACTGCGTGTGTCTCTGCGTCCGCCATATCCTGTCCATAGGCCTACACACACGTGGCCGACCACCTTCAACGGCCAGATTTACACTGGCGACAAGGTGGCTACGTCCCAAGTCAACCCGCGCACATCTTGTCATCACATGCAGGGTCCTGTCTGCCAGGGCGGCACCCCCCACCCAGCCACGAGGCCGCCGCTGAGACCGGTGGTGCCTGCGCGATCCTGTGCACCTGCTGCACCCCAGCCCTGGTCCCCAGACCGGTCCGCCACCCAGCGATGACTGGCCGCCCCTGCGCACCCAGGCCTCAATGCTCACCTGCCGCCACCGGCGTGTCTCCAAGAGGGCCCACCACGTGCCGGTGCAACCTCCTCAGCCGATCGCTGGATTCCGCGCCACAGGCCCCCTGCGCACCCTGCGGCACCGCACCGTGGAGTGATGTGTGTGCTGACTGCTGCCTTCGGCGTACACTGCGGTCCAGCAGGGCTCTCAATTCAAATCAAATCTTGATTGGCAGGACGGCGTATCGAGGTCTACGCAAAATCGCAGGCTGCACACCCGCTCAGCTCTTCAGGTGCCCCTACCTCAGTGCACCGCAAGTCACCGTCCCGTGGCAGTAGGCCAGTGCTGGCCGCAGTGCATCGGGTGCCACCAACTCTGTGCACTGCAAGTCATCGTCCCGTGATGGTAGGCCCGTGCCGGTTGCAGTGCATCGGGTGCCACCAACTCTGTGCACCGCAAGTCATCGTCCTGTGGCGGCAGGCCCGTGCCAGCCGCAGTGCATCGGGTGCCACTAACCCAGTGCGCCACAAGTCATGGACCCTTTATGATTGAGTCTCGTGGTGCGGATGCCATCATGTCACCTCCGGCGGTGGGGAATGTGATGTGATAGGCTCCTTTTATTGGCAGGGTTACATGTCCTGTGACACCTGTGCTGGATGGGTGTGGTGTGGGTGTAAACCAGCCCTCAGGGAGTGGCTGTGGCATGCTGACAACTAGACCAGTGATCAGCAGATCACTACAGGGAAGACCTGGGTCATGTAGCTTTGTCCCCCCCCCCTGTAAGCGTAAGCGGAGTGGGCTGGGCTGGCGTGTGCCAGTCCAGCATAGGGGTGTGAACAAATGGGCCCAGAGCTCTGGGCGTGGTTCAGTTCTGGGCTGGACAAGAAAGTAACTAATGCGTGTGTCTCTGTTGTAGTGTTGGCGCCACCCGGACCGCAATCGGCAATGTTGCACCCTGTGACTCAAGTCCCACAACATGAGCAACATGGATGTAAGGGGGAATCACTGATCCTACATTCATCCACACTTTCATACTTGAATGATCATAGACATGACACATCTGTGTGAATTTGAATGTTTTATTCACATTCAGTGGAGTGTTGAAGCTGGAGCAGTACAGGGCCATGCAAACCCCACTTTACATTGTTACCCCGTGGAGGGCCAGCCAGAGTCCTTTAGGGAATGACAAGTTCATCGGAAGAGGAAGAGTTCAGTCCGCAGTCTGATTGCTGTGTCATTGGTAACCAAACAGAATAAGGCAGTCCATGTCGAGGTCCAAGGTGAATGTCGCAGAGTGTATCGGGGGACAGTGGAAGGTGATGATGCAGAGGGCAGAACCAAGCAGAAACAGGCCATATGGCGGAGATGAATGCTACCGCTTCCTTCTTACCACTAAGGCAGAATCATCCGCATCTTCGTCCTCTGATGTTTCATGTGCCTCACATGTGGGTGGTGTTGTTTTGTCTGCATCATTGTGTGGCAGAGACACATCAGTGGCCGGAGGTGGATTGTCCGCAGCACTGTGTGTCACTGACACATCAAGGGGCGGAGATGTGGATGTAGAAGCAGCAGCAGCATTCATCGGCGCCAGGCCTTGTGGCAGCAATGCCATGACGAGGATCTGCAGGGCATGGAAGATCACAGCTACATCTCGCTGGTGTGCAGGCGTGGCAAACATTCTTTCCGCCTGCATCCGCTCCAAACTCTCCATCATTCTCCTTATGTATCCCAACTCCCGGCTGACATCGTTGGAGCCACTCTGACTAGACAGTTGTTCTTGGCTCAGAGTCATGACTCCAGCGATGTCAGCCATGGATCGTTGGAGAGCATGGAGCGGACTGTGGGTGTCCGTTAGGGACTGTAAGTCGTCCCTGATGGGACTTAGACACCCACGTATGGCATCTAGTTTGGCTGCCATGAGGTCGAACCCCACCCGCAGCTGATCAGCCATCTTCTCCTGGCACCCTAACACACGGCGTTGGAATGCCATGTGTTGGTCGTGGGGGTCCTGGGAGACAGCCGTGGTGGTGGGTGCTTCCTGCTGTGTGATCTGTGCAGGGGGTGGGGTCTCCTCAATGCAGCTGGGCTGCCCTGCTCCTGGAGGTGGGGTGCCGAAGCTGTCCATGAGCTGTTGGAGGCGTCGGTGTCGATGTTGGAGAGGTTCTCTTCATCATCAGTGCTGAGTTGTTGGGTCTGCTCTGCAGGAGGTGTTGATTCTCCCTCTGCAATGTGAAGGGGAGATGCAGATTGACATTGTGTTCACATGTATGTACACGCATTGTACAAGTTTACTAACAGACTGCATGACAATGTACATTGTGACTGTTTGTGAGGAGATGCCTATTTGATGCAGGACAGTTGACATTTCTACACCATCAGGGATGTGAGGTTCTACTTGTACATTATCATATCACAGTTTCCTGCTATGCCAAATGCGAATGGTCATTTTCTACACACAAGCGGCAGCAGTTTTGTCCTCTGTTCTGTTGTGAAAGTGTTGCAGTTTGTACCACATTGTTGTCAATGTTGAGGTGCTCTGATTCTTATGTGTGTGTGCTGCATTGTGGGTGTGTTGCCCCTTCAGCTCTGATTTGGCTGGCCCTTATCCCTTTCAGGCGGTGTGCCTTTCACTTCTGTGCTTATACAGTGCTGAGATGTTGCAGACTTGGGTAAATTGGGCTCTTGGTCGGAGTTGTGACTCTTGGGCATGGTTTGTCGGCAGATGTGCTATACTTAATTGTGCATGTGTGCCATTGTGCCCATCTCCCCCGTCCCCCAGTCCCTGGTCGTTACTCACCCTGTTGCTGTTAGCTCAGGTCATGTTGTGCAGTGTCCGGTCCCCCAACTCCTGCCACCGTCTCCCCAATGATGACTCGGGTCACCATTTCCTCCATCTCATCCAACTCCTGGTGTGTCGCTGGACTCCCACCTCCAGTCTGCATTGCTGCTTTCAGGTTGGCTGCGAGTTTCAGCTTGGTTTTGCGCTTCACATCAGTCCAGCGCTTCTTGCAGTCGTCCACCACCCTTCTCTTCACTCCGACTGCATTCACCTTGGCCAATATGGACTGCCATATTGTATTTTTAGTTGCCAATGACACAGTGGAGGTGAAGAACAGTTGGTGGTGGTGTTCTATCACCTCCGTAATGAGGATCTGGTTTTCCTGCGTACTGAAACGCGGGTTCCTCTTCTTCTTCTCCTTGCCCTTCCCTGACCACGAGGTCCCAGGCTGGTCCTCCGTGGGGCTTGTGGGGTTCTGGTTGTCCTCTGTACTTGCTCCGGCTACCTCCATGGTGCTTCGCAGTTGTTTGTGTTTTTTGTTGCCGCTTTTATAGTGGTTTTTCCCACCTGACTTGTGGGACTTGCAGGCCTGGCGCTGCTTATCGCTGAATTTTTATCGCAGTTGGGCCCATCGCAACTTTTTCACGTTCGGGTTTGGATTTTTATCGCCGGCCCGGTAATTTTATCGCGGACATTTGACGCGTTATCGGGAAACTATCGCATGTTACCGCCGTGTTGAGAATACGACGTTAACACAGAGTTATTTTCCCGCGATAGACTGCGATATGAAAAATTGCGTTAACCTATTTTGGCGATGATTATCGCACGTTCTTGAGAATATCCCCCTATATTTTTTGCATCAATATTTTTGAGTCAATATTTTTGTACTTACCTGTTTAAGTATAGGAGTCGATATTTTTGCTGTCTATATATTTTTTTCGATATTGTGAACATCGATATTTTTTACATAGATGTTGTGTCAGTGAACAGCTCCATCTCTAATGACCTGCAACTGGTCGCCGCGAGGTTCAATCAGTGCATGTCCAGCATTATATGTTGGATGAAGGACAACTCACTGAGGATAAATGCTGACAAGACAGAAGTGTTGGTATTTGGTTCACAATCTTCCATCTGTTCGGACTCCTGGTGGCCAGCAGTCTGTGGCCCTATCCCCGTCCCGGCCAAGACAGCAAAAAGTGTGGGGGTCCTTTTTGATGAAGGCCTAGGTTTTGACGTACAGGTTAGCCGCACTGTGAGTACCTGTTTCTATATACTGAGGATTCTGAGAAAGGTTTTACCTTTTATTCCGGCTGAACTGCATCAGTCTATCATCATCGTTCTAGTCACCTCTCGGCTGGACTATTGCAATTCTCTGTACCTGAACATCAATGTGGTCTCCCTTAAAAAGCTCCAAGTGGCACAGAACGCAGCGGTGCGTCTGATTCTTAAAATTCCCAGGTGTCAATCCGTTAGGAATGGGATTCACTCCTTGCATTAGGATTACCCTTGCTTAGGATGTGGATGAGTGCATTTTGACGTATAGGGTGAAGGTGACATTTAGCAAGTTGACATGCATTAGTACTACATTGTTATTCTTGCTCGGTGTCATACTTCACTTGACATGCATGCAAGGAAAGAGGGCATATGTTGCATGCAGCTTTGTGTATAAGTATTAACCATCTGTGCACATTTCTGTGCCATGCACCAATGGTACAGCAAAGATGCTGCATGAGAACCACACATTTGTCTGCACTGCTTTGAAAACAGTGGCAGTCTGAACACATTTATCGTGGTGCAAAGGAAAGCACCCTCGCCCAAAAGTGCTCTGTTGTCTGGTTTGAGCACGTTAGTCAATGTTTCACAAGGATTACCATCAATACACCTGATCCATCAGTGAACTATTGTGTATTTCATGTGTGACACGTCCAGATGACCAACTAGTAACATGTGAATTGGCAGAACTGTTGAGCATGTCACCGTAAAGAGCATGTTAACGACATTATTCACACACAGTATGAAAATCAGACACTCCACGAAATTGAAGGTGCCCCTGTGTGAATGGTACTGTGTTATGATGAGTGGGCTTAGTAGTGTAACAATGTCCAACACTCATCAACTAAATGCGGTCTGAAAGGAGGTCTGATGCATGTGTTGAGATTGTCCTACGCTGATTTTCACATGCATGCTTCCACACTGACTGCACTAGTCTGTCCAAGACTATGTTGTGACTACAAGCTTTCCTATGGCTACAGAGGATTGCTTATTTGCCTCAGCATGGAATTGATTCACCAGATTCCTCATCAGATACACAAGTATTTGATGTGACCGATTTATGCACCAGCAATCTATCACACATTGGGGGATATGTACAAGAAAGTGGAGGAGAAAGGCGTTAGCCTTCCTGGCTTAACGCCTCTCTCCTCCACTTCTGAAACGCAAGGCTGCCCCATATTTACAAGAATGTGTTGCAGCCTTGCATTTCCCCCTGTGCTGCCGCTACACTTAGCAGTGTAGCGCCAACGCAGGCACCCTTGCACCATAGTGCAAGGGTGTCTGCGTGCAGGGGAGGATTGTTTATGTGTAGGAAGGTGTCCCTTCCTTCACATAAACAATCCTAAAATGCCATTCTGTCACTTTCATGTGTGCTGCTTCATGCGGCACACATGAAAGTGACAAAATGGCATTTTTTCTAATTTTGTTTATGTACAGGAAGGGACACCTTCCTGTACCTAAACAAACCATGGCAATTTGCTTTTTCCATGTGTGCTTCACAAGGCAACACACATGGGAAAACACTAAAACGAGGAGATACAATGCATTAAGTGGCTTAACACTGCCTTGTAAATAACGCGCAGCCCCCATTGCCACCACTGATTTGAAAAAAGTGACGTTGTGGTAGCCATAGGGGCTTGTACATATGCCCCACTGTTTCGTGGTGACACAGTTGATGCCATGGGGGCAAATATCATATGGTGATGGCAGTACATTCTAGTTATTTTACAACAAGGTTGGATGTGGGTATTTGTCAATAGTTCATGCCTGAATGCCACATCACTTTACATAATGACAATTGACAACAGATGTTACATGTTTAGTGCAATAAACTTATAATCATATACAACTGTCTCCAATTGAAATTTCCTGCTGCAGATCTTGAACCCTTGCACAATCATGTCAGGGCACATAGATGCTTGTGATGCTGTGTAATTGGCTCTATGACATGGTTATGACATCACCCATATCATGGACTCTGTGCTTGCACATAGATATGGTGTTGTGAATCATATGAGGCGTTGCAACATCAAGTCACAAATGGCAATTCTGTCCTCCAGCATCACATGATGCTGATGTGCAATACCCTTGACTTGATGCAGCATCATCACACCAGAGGTGAGTTTCATGTGATGCACATCCACACTGTGTACTACAACATACAGTGTCTGTGGAATTGCTTGCATATGTCGACACATAATCCAGAGCTAGGGACGACGCACTGACCTGTAACGTGTGGATCCATGAATGCATCCACATCTCCTTGTGTGATCAAGGGTCTTCCTGCTGTTGAAAAAATGGGTAAGGTACAATTAATGCATTGACATCACATTTAAAAAAAATCTCATACATCATTGATGGTTCCATGATACAATTTCAGTCATTGGAATAGTCAGGTGTGTTGCCACGTTACATACATGTTGCAATCTGCTGAGCTGGTCTTACACACAACACATGTCAATTTCACACTGGTGGCCTAATGGGCATCCATGTCATGATCTGAGTGACATAACATACTATGACCTGTCCCACTTCTTCATGTATGTAAATTCTGCTCTCACACCTCAATAGGCATGACGTTTGAGGGTCAAATCAGTTTTTCCAATACGCACAGGTATGTCACGAGCTTTGATATTTTGGTGACCCACATTGTGTATCTCGCAGAGATTGGCAGCTAGTTGATCATGTGAAGTGTACCCAATAATTAAGGATGTAGGTGTGGCACAGTATGTCATGACAGGCAAGCTATTTTGCCAAACGGCAATTTCAATGATGTGTGCGTATATCATGTGCACAACAGAATTGGCGTCATGTGCATTCATCCTCTGATGTGATACAATGTTGGTCATGTACTTACCACCTTGCATCCCGACGATTAGTCCAAGGTAATCCAATAGGTCCCCGTCACAGCCAACACAGTCCTGCCACCGGTGCTTCCACTGCTGGACAGTCCTGTCCACACCAAACATGTTCAGCATCTTTTCACGGATCTGCTCCCATCTCACATTCCGGATTTTTACATCGTACCCTTGTAGGATGAGTCCCCCAGCCTCTACCATCCTGGGCAGGAACATTTTTACAAGCCAGAGGAAGGCCCCGACGGCCCCCTCCGACATTCTGCCCTCCCTACCCTGCCCCAACATACCCAAATACAATATTTTCCCCAGGCAAACCAAAAAAACACTCAGGCAACCCCTATTAACTACTTAACTATACAAAGATACCTCAGAGACGTACACCCAACAAAACAATCAGACAGTCACAATTAACACTTAGGGACAGAGACACAGGATTTAACAAGGACAGTATGGACAGTACACAACACACAGAACTCTCTCAAACACACCAAGAACAGCAGACACCTTCCAAAAACTCCACAACTCACAAAAGACAGTAACAGTGTGGCTGAAAGAGAAAGTGAAAGTGTACTGTACTCCTCCATGGAACAGGATGCAGACTGACATCATTTCCTGTCTGTTTGCGGGCCGTTTTTTCATTTTGCAGTGAATTTTTACACGCCTAGGGCTGAGCGGGAAGTTTTCATGTATATATGTATTTAGTGAGTATTTTTCGTCCCGGAAATGGAAAAAAATTCCGCAAAGTTGTATTTGCGTTTTTATTTTTATCGCTAATTGATACATGATCAATATATGTAGCATTTCATGCAATTTGTCTGGAATGACAGCACAATATGTATTAGTGATGTAATCTGTGTGTTGTACTTTTGTGTGATGTATCTGTTCTGTACATGTATGAGTGGTCCTGAGCCATTAGGAGGCACTATTTTCTCACATTGGTGTATGTTGCTGACTGGACATGTGTGTATGTAGATCCCTTGCCAGGGTGTCACACATTATGGTTGGCATTGATGGTATGTGTCACTACATGTGAGCCTCTAACATCTCACATTTCTGTGATGTTTGTGCCAGTCTGATGGTCTTGCTACACAAATGTACTTGATCAACAATCATCTTTCCCCAAGATGGCCGCTGTGTAGGAGCTCTGCACAGGAGCTCCTGGGGTTTGGGATTACCTTTTTGGTATTAATCCTTAGCTTAACCCTGATCCCCATCTTATAGAGTGGCCCTTACCCGCACTTTCACTTACTGGAGCCACTGTCGCCTGTGAGAGAGCCGACATCGAATTCCGTGGTGGTGTCGACCCGAAGACCCGTGGGACCCGCTGCGGACGGGTCGTGGAGAGGACTTGGAGTCATACCGACGCCGTGCAGGAGGGACCGGAGAGCGTCTGGCTCCTTGCAGACCTGGCGACGAGCTGACATGGAGTGGATCTTCCTGGTGAGTGCTCAGCAGTGCCCAGCAGTCTACCGCCCAGTCGCTGACGTCCCATTTCAAACTTCTGGGCCTGCTGAGGTCGAGCAGCCGGCACAGGGCAGGAGGGACCAGAGAGCGGCTGGCTCCTAGCGGACCTGGCGAAGAGCTGGGGCAGAGCAGGTCATCCCAGTGGGTGCCCTGCACTTTTGCCGCCCAGTCACAGATGTCCTGTTTCAGACTTCTGGGTCCTGCTGAGGCCGAGCAGCATCGTGTCTGCCGAGCGAGTGCCGACCGTGGGTCCTTAGCTGTCCCCATGAGGATGCTTGATCGGACCCTGACGGATTCCTTGTCCCCTAGATGATGCCTGCCTGGGCATCTTGAGTCGCCCCTCACTAGGGGTAGTGTGCACCATGGTGGAGGGCGTAGTTCATTCATTCACTGCAGCATAGCCGGTCCCAGCACGAGCGAGGCGACCACAAGGGTGCAGTGATCTCCCCTTCTGACCTGCGAAGTGGCTATCTTTGTGGGAGCCTCCGCTCACTGTCATCGTCCCTGATGTGCAGAGAAGCTGTCCCCTAGTGCCTGGAGGCCCAGACCTCCATTTTGTAGAGACATTCCCCTCTACCAGCTCCCTCTCCAAAGATGGCGCCCCCCTCCCTACTCAAAATGGATACCAAAATAGGTCCATCAAACTAAGCCTGTAACAGCGGCGGCCATCTTTGAATGGTGTCAACCTCCACCAGTGCCTTCACCAGACAGTAAATGAATAAAAGAGAAGACTCTAGTGAATAGGAGAAGGAAGTTGTTAGGCAGAAAGGGAGTCTTAGAGAAATAAGGAAAGAAAGAAGAGAATAAAGAAAGTAGAAGAAAAAGAAGAAAGGAAAAAAAAATGGATCAAAACCTAGAACCCTCAGGACTACATGCCTTCACCATTAAATATCCACCCAATCTACCCAAAAATGCTGCAAAAAAGTTCAAACACAGGCTAATCAAAACTCACCCGGAGACCCTTATTTCAGATCCTTATTTCTGCATCAACAAAGGCGTACTAACTAATGACCTCATCTTCCACACCAAAAAACATGCACAATGGAGGAATATCTTCTACTCGATGCTTCGAATCTCCAATTCCAGAAAAACCCCACATGCCCTCAAATTGACAGTATCCACCTCAGATGTCTGTAATGCCAACGCCACTATATCCCTGTACAACAATGGTTATATCCTTATACAAGCCTCAAATGTCAATCTCGCTATTATAGACAAGATCTTCCATATTCTCAAGAAAGCATTAAACAAGAAAAACCCACTCCCCATCATTAACCATCCTGATTACCCTGACGGTATTCCAACTCTACCACAATATCACATGACTGCATCAACTGTTCCTAAATCTCACCATACCCCCAATATCGTCTAACCGTCCGTCACAACGGACCCAACCACCCCAGGGTCCCCAGGCCCAGATTGGACAAGGATCCACTTAGCCACAGGCCAACCCAGTGCATACACCCCGACATCTTTGATGTCCAATGGAGAATCCTTCAACTCTAACCCACTCCCGATAACCCACTCGTCTCAGCTACAGATGAACTGACCCGCATGGCTCCCCATGACCTACCAACAGCTCTGGTCTATGATCAGCTCCTCCCCCTCTCGACACTTTTACCCCCCAACCTGATTCACCACTCTTCGATCAGACCCCTCTCGGATGCAACAGGCCCTACCATGCTATCACCTATCCAGGCCATCACCCATTCACATACAGTCCCTCCCCCAATCCGCCCTTATCAACTAACCCCATTGGAATCTAATAATGCTATCCTCACTCACCCAGACCGAACATGCGGACTACCCCCTCTAATAGATCGCACACCTCAACACATAATTTGCTATCCTAACTCTGATTGGATCGCACGCTTCAACAAGATAATCCACGGCCTATCCCATCTCAAGGACGAAATGCAAAATCTATCACCCATCACAAAAGAACTCCTAAACTCTCACAGAGCCACTAATGCCACCGTGAACCGAATCAGTTACCAAACTTACAGATATATCACCATAAATCCACACCCTGAGTATACTATTCAGAGTAATATACCTTCCCCCAATGACCCTTCTCGTCCCAAGAGACTAATTGCTGTGTTATCTGACATTGACATACGTGACCTCCTCCTATCTTATGCCAGTCCTTTAGACAACAGCAAGCCTCTACGTGGTAGTATTCAAACCATTCAAGCTAACCCTTACAGAGAACCTACTCACAACAACAGATCTATAAATAGCGAAAACCTCAAAAATATCAACATAGTACAGACAGCCCTCACCCACTCTACTAGCAAACTGAAGTGCGTACTCCTCAACTGCAGATCAGCTAGCAAACATGCGTCCGACATTTACGATCTCATCCTCTCAAACGAGCTTGACATTATTATCCTAACTGAAACATGGCTAAATAGCTCCTCCTCTACTATCCTAGACCTACTGGTCCCTCCTCGTCATGACATAATCCGCCTAGACAGACCTGTGAAACCTGGCGGTGGGTTAGCCTGCATTTACCGAAACACAATCTCAGTTAACCAAACAGACACTGTCTCTTTATCCACCTGTGAATATCTTTGCATCAACATCACGAACAACAATTGCCTCATTAGCAAACTTCACATAATATACCACCCCCTGGTGATAATCTGCCGTTCATTGAACAGATAATGGAAATCATCACATCCAATGACAATTCACAAGTGTCGCAGATTTTTCTAGGAGACTTCAATCTCCATTGGAATAATACGAATGATCATGCTGTAAGCTGTCTCAAATCCTTCCTGTCAGATCAGGATCTGACCCAGTTCTGTGACAGTCCAACCCACAACAAGGGAGAGACATTAGACCCCATCATAGCTAAAACGAACAATGTCTCATTAAATTCCATTATCCCTTGTGATTGGGCTGACCATTACAGCATCTTCTTCTCTATCAATATTTAGGTGACTCCGAAAAGATGCCAACCTACAAAAACAAAACAATGGAAAAGGAATATCCAAAATATCACCCTATCGACCTAGCAAACTGTTGCAACACCGACCTGATCCCCCAGACAGGCATGACAGACATTCATGACCTCACAGATTTTTACAACTCCACTATTCTTGAAATACTTGATTCAACAGCCCCCTTCCAACAAAACAACGTTTCCACCAAAATCTCCAAACCATGGTTCAACGAGAATCTGAACTCTGACCGGCGCAAGCTAAGATCAGCTGAACGAATATGGAGATCGATACCCTCTATAGAACACCTAAATCACCTTAGAGCACTGACGAATACATACAACAGGAACATCTTAAAGGCTAAGGCGGACTTCTTTAGAACCCAGCTGAACCAAGCCATTAATCGTCCAAAAAAACTATTTGAAAAAGTCAAACAACACACCAAACGCTACAGAACTTAGAGAGTCAGCTACCCCTAGCTGCGAGGAGCTTGCCAATTTCTTCCTAGAAAAAACTAAAACCATTAAATATGACATACAATCTAATAATGCCCCTCCTCCGACTACCGACCATGAGTCTACATTTTACTCCCAGGTCAAGGACCAATTTAGTACACCGACGGGAACTCCAAAAAACAATGCCTCTTGGCACACCTTCACGCCCTACACTGAAAACGACATCTATATCACTTTTCTTGCGATTAATCCCTCCAATCACTTCACTGATCCACTACCTCCTTCCTTATTCAAAATGATAAAAACTTCTATTCTTCCCTTATGGTCAAAGATTGTAAACGCCTCTCTTAGGCAAGGCACCATACCTGAATGCCTTAAAGTAGGGCAGGTAACACCCATACTAAAGAAAGTCAACTCCCTCTCCTCAGATCTCAACAACTACCGTCCTATATTCAACATCCCCACTCTGGCGAAACTACTAGAAAAATTTGTACAAATTCAATTATGCAACCACATTGAGAATTTCAACCTCCTAGACCAACACCAATCCGGATTCCGCCAAGGACACAGCACTGAATCAGCACTCACCCACATAATGGACGACATATTAAAAATGCTAGACCAGAATGAATAATGCCTCTTGATACTTCTTGACTTATCCTCCACTTTCGACACGGTTAAACATGACAATCTACTGTCCCTTCTGGAACGAAGGATGGGCCTATCTGGTCCCATGCTACAATGGTTTACCTCTTTCCTAAACAACAGAACCCAAAGAATCAAGATGAAGCAATCACGCTCTCAACCCTCCTTGGTCACCCTAGGGGTTCCACAGGGCTCAGCACTATCACCCATTCTTTTCAATCTACTCATGGAACCCCTGGCAAACGCGCTGAGCTTTGCGAACAATCTATATCACCTGCATGCAGACGACACACAACTTTATATGAAAATCTCCTCCCCAGAAGACTTCATCTTCCTCAATGCTATTCTGCATAATACTCAAAGTTGGCTCACTGACAATCACCTCATGCTCAACACCAAAAAAATGGAATTCCTCCTCATCTTCCCTCCCAACCACACACCCAAGATAGACCTCTGGCTGAAGCATCTAACTACCTTTGACTGCTCTCCCCACATCGTTGACTCCGCTAAATCCTTGGGACTCACCTTAGACAAACACTTGAATATGCAGGTGCATATCAGTAATGCCACCAAAGGAGCTAATCATCAGATGAGCATCCTAGGGAAACTTAAACCCTTCCTCCCACAGGCCACTTTAAAAATGGCGGTACAACCCCTAGTATTGCCAAGATTGGACTACGGAAGCACCACTCTATGCGGACTTCCAAATACAAGCTGGCCCCGCTGAGGGCATCTCTTAACGCTGTGGCCAGGCTGGTCTCTGGAACAAAAAGGAATAACCACATTTCCCCGACCTTAAAAGAACTGAATTGGCTACCATATGAGGCAAGAATACAACTAAAGATCGCCTGCATGACCCATAAAGCCCTTCATCTCAAAACCCCCAGTTACTTAGCACAAAAGCTAGTGCAGTCTGGAGGTTGCAGACATTCGGGAAACGTGAGCTCACTACTACTGAAACCACAATCCTTCCACAAAAAGAGAACGCAGAGCCTTCTCTGGTATCACACCAAAGATTTGGAACTCCTTACCTCCAGATGTACGCAGAATCTCCTCCTCCTTCTCCTTCAAAAAAGAAGTGAAAATGCTTCTAATGAACAAATTCACATCCTAAAACTTTAAATCATACGTTACTGTTAGCAACATATGTTATCTTATCTACCACTGTCTACCTCTTTTTGTATTGAATGTCGAATACTGAATGTATGTATATTACCCCCTCAACCATCTAATGTTTCCAAATGTTGTAATGTAAAGCGCTCTGATACCCTCTAGGGTCATGTTCGCGCTATATAAAACTTTATAAATAAATAAAAACAGGCAGTCACTACTTGTCTATGATATTTACAAAGCTGCACGCAATGCACAGCTATGGCTGCACATTCACATTGGAGTGCATCAATAGCTGTAGACACAGAGGGGGACATTGATGACAGTCTGTGGTACGGCACTCATGGCTCCATTTTAACTAGATATGTCTATGCATTTCATGCCTTGATAGGCATTACATGGTCTCTGGTTGGTGTGCAATGACCATCTCCATTGTCAACATTACCTAAAATGCTAGGCGAGACGTTACATGGTGTGGGTATGTTCTTGTACACGCATCATCACAAGAAAAGTCATGCATGTCAGCAATGAGCTAATGCTATTTGGTATGTTACAATATGTATTGAATGCACAGATAACATTGTAAGTTATTTTTGGTGTTGTGTCTACACATATTATTAGTACCCAATGGACTACAATATCCTACAGACACAGCTCAGATAATGCATACTTAAATGTGTGTAACAGATAGCATAAGGTTGCAGAATCCTCAGATGTATGCATAGCTCTACATGACACACTGAGCCATGATGAAGCATGTTGAAGACCCAGCTTCACATGTGAACATGTCATTGGTACTTTGTAATGGCAAGGCTGCACTTTGCATGTCACAGTCCTTGCAAAAGCAAAAGTTACAATGCCTGTTAGCACAAGCAGTCCACATGGCCTGCGGATCATACTGTGCCTTTGTATGAGACCCTGTTGTCTAGACACAGATGCTGCTGAGTCACAGCAGAGTGACATGGATGACAATGCATGTGTTGTGTGTGATATAGTGGTCCCATTTTCTTGAAATTATTGCATGACCAATGAACATTACCTGATGTCAAGTCTTGTCATGTTCTTTTAACATTACTCACATGTGAAGTATGCATGTTGCAACTTGTTGTGATCATAATTGAAGGCTGCTACTGGTAATGTACTAATGTTAGTGTGCATTGCAGGACACACAACATAAGTACACTGATGTTGCAGGGTAGACATCCTATCTCTTTGAAGGTCCTATCAATCTTTTTAAGCAAGAGTATGTTGCACAGCCCGTCACTGTCGAGGAGGAGGCCCATCTGCTCTGCAAGACTTGTGATGCAGGGGACATGTGATGAGGAAAATTAGTGTCCACTACCATCCCCTGCATCAGTATTTTGAATTGCATAGTTTGCATTCCATGCTGTAGCCTGTATTTTATTATCTGTGCTCACAAAGGATTATGCTTGCTGAGTCAGTGAGTCAGAGAGAGTGTTGTATATTGACGCCTGCTGTAGTATTGAGTTGTTAGTAATGGTTGTGAGTGAAGGAGAGGAGGACCAGGGGTTGTATCAGTAGAATATCCAGGGAAAAGCCTTCTTGTGCCTAACAATTTTACATGGACGATATGGGACATATGATCTGCTTGCAAATGTTTCCATTCAAGAGGCAAACATGTGTTGCATCCTATCATCAACACATGTTAGTGATCACTTTGTTGTCTATTGTATTTACATGGATGATTGATGTTCAGTCCTCTGCTGTATGTGATAGGTGTGTGGCACATATTTTAAGTTACCTTTCACTTGACAGATTTATGTACTTGCGAAGTGATAAAACAAGCATACAGGACTTTTGTGTGGTGATATTTTATTTGACAAAGTAACAATTTATAATTTTTTAAAGGAATATACATGTGATGTGATATTTTGTTCCTGTGATTAGTTAAAAAAATTAGAGATTATTTGATCTCTTCTTGCTGATCCAGCTGCAGAAGCTGGTGTGTGTCTAGCATCTGCCTCTTCATCCTGGCCATCAGATGGGTTGTCCTGCTCCTCCTGCTCTTCATCCAATGGCGTGTTTGTGCGTACACATATATTGTGCAGAATGCAACAGGCCATTATGATTTTGCAAACAAGTTCAGGACTGTACAGGAGTCTGCCCCCAGCTACATCTAGGCACCGGAACCTGGATTTGAGGACTCCAAATGTCAGTTCAACTATGGCCCTTGTGCGTCCCAGTGCAACGTTGTAGTCTCTCTGGGCCTGTGTGTGTGTCACTCTGAGGGGCGTCATCAGCCATGGCGTGAGTGCATATCCTTGATCACCTGAAACAGATTAAAGAGATATGTGGCCATTAGTATATGTGCCTGCTGTGTTTGCAGAGTGCCTTTTTAGGTGTGTGTGCATTGTGCAACTTTGTACTTTCTGGTTTGAAATGTTGATTTTCCCACAATTCACCAGCATCTGTGAAATTAACTTGCCTATACTTGACAGACTACACGACGCAATGTTGTAATTGTCCGTGTCCTGTGTATTGACTCCATGTTGTGACTGTCAGGATGTATGGGTCAATGTAAAAGAACATGATAGTTTTTTTACAGGCACATTGCACAAACCGGACGTCTCCTGTGCACATATTGTGGAGGGTGCACCATTGGCACATGTGCCATCCACCTTGACTTTTTGATGACTACTATGTTGGGACATCGTCTGGGTTCCTCATTGTTAGCCATTGTGCTGAGGGTGACAGAGAGTGCAAAATCTTGTCTGCTAAACATTCGAGTCATTGGGGCTCTTTACATCCACCTTGCCACAATTGTGGGTCAGTGTCTAGGTGACAGTGGCACTGCTACCTAGTGCACTTGACTTACTGAGATATTTGTAGACAACATACATATGCATTGAAGTCCTTGTGCATGGGTTGACTTTGACTCTGCATGTATGTATGTTGTGGTACGACATATCAATTGAATTGAATTGAATTGAATTGAATTTGAATTTGTAAGGCGCACAGCTACCCCGAGGGGTTTCCCGGCGCCGGCCTGATAGGAGATCTGAGAAGACTAGCCAGAAAACTAAGCATTGAAGAGCCAAGTTTTCAAACTTTTGCGGAATAGGCCGTAAACGGTTTCCTCACAAAGTGAGAGAGGTAGCGAGTTCCACAAGGTAGGTCCTAAATAGGAAAAGGACCGGCCGCACATGCGGGAGAGTTTAAATTTAGGGACAGAGAATCTCATCTGATTGGTGGATCAAAGGAGATGCGAGGGTTGGTAAAGCTGAGCTAAGTTTTGTAAGTATTTAGGGGCCACTCCAGTTTTGATTTTAAACATATAAGAGAGGGCCTTAAATTTTATACGGGTCACCACCCTCAGCCAATGAAGGCTCCGGAGGAAGCTGGTGACTGATGAAGATTTAGGCACCTGACATAAAAGTCTAGTCGCCGCATTCTGCACCACTTGGAGTCTTTGGACTATAGCTTTATTGGAGCCCAGGTAGAGAACATTGCCATAGTCCAGCCTAGAAGTGACTAGGGCATGGACTACCCTTTTTTGAGCAGAGAGGGGGATCATCCATAAAAAAAAAAAATCTGACATTTTAGAATGGTAAAACAGATGGCGGATAACATAGTGACTTGTTGCTTCATTGAAAGCTGCTCGTCAATGGTGAAACCCAGATTATGAACGTGGTGTACTGGCAAAGGCAACATACCCAATTCGGGGGGCCAGTGCTGAGGACCCCATAGATCATGTTCCTTTCCTAGAACCATAACTTCAGTCTTTCCACCGTTCAGTTTGAGTAGATTGTTTTGCATCCAAGATGCAACTTTACTCAGACCTGACTGTAGGGCAGAAGGGTCTGACCCCTTAGCCAAAAAATGATCTGAGTGTCGTCAGCATAGGAAAAGAGGGAGAAACCGGCCTCTTCCACAACATCCGCCAACGGACGGACATACACATTAAAGAGCAGAGGGCTCAGCACCGACCCTTGGGGAACCCCATAGGGGGACGAATAGGAGTTGGAATTCGCTGGCGCGGAAAAACCTGAAAGGTTCAGTCAGCTAAAAAAGATGTGATCCACTGCAAGGCTCGTCCAGCTAGGCCCATCGCCTGCAAGGCTCTCAACAAGATAGAGTGAGATACCGTGTCAAAGCGGTGCTGAGGTCCAATAATATAATCTAACCTGTGTCTTATCATTTCAGTCACTCCAAGAAGAGTAGATTCAGTAGAGAAACCCACTCTAAAACCTGATTAGGAGGGGTGAAGGGCGTTCTGGGATTCCACAAATGCAGTCAATTGGCCGTTTATATGCTTTCCAGAATTTTGGAAAAGGCCGGGAGCAGCGAAATGGGGCGGTAGTTAGATGGCTTAGTAGGGTCGGCATTGGCCTTCTTAAGAAGAGGGAGGATCATGGCATGTTTTCATTCCTGAGGAACAACGCCCTCCAACAGGGAGGTGTTAAGAAGATCCACGAATGTGGCGAGTATGGACGCGTCCAACTGTTTGATCACATAAAAGGAAGTAAATCCCGAGGAGACCCGATTTCATTTTAGCCAAGAGTTGGCCAAAGGAACTAGGCTCTAGAAGGGTCCAAGTTTCTAGTTTATTGGGAGAGGGACTTTTAACAGGTGACCCCGGTTCGGCAAACTCCGGGGTGACAGTGATAATAGTCTCGGTCTCCGGAAAACTAGTTTGAGAGTGATTACTGAGCAATGCAGAATGTATTTGTTCGACTTTATCATTGAAGTAGAGAGCAAGTTCTTCACACTGGGTGCCAGTAAGAGCCGGGGGGGTAGTCTGAGTACCTGCACCGGAGAGTTCTTTTACTACCTTAAAAGTGTTTTGGAGCAATTTTGGGACTGAGAGATTTTATGCGTGAAGAACTCAGCCCGAGTAACTTTACAAAGAGTGTGGTATTCCTTGAGGGCTTTTTAATATGCCACTTTATCTCATTCAAGATAATGTTTCCTCCAGCACCTTTCAAGGAGTTTGCATTTAGATTTCTCTCTTTTCAGCTCCTTAGAGAACCAGGGAGTGGGTGGCAGTTGTCTTTTTACGCGCTTGTTAGACATAGGGAGGCAAGTGTCTACTGTGAGACCAATCCAGTTTTGGATGACACCAAGATCAGTAACAGTAATCTGTTCTGATGCTGGTTTGCTGGTACCCATGTGTGTGTCTGTTCCCAATCAACACATATTTTGATTTCTGATTTTGTGCCTCAAATTGCTACATCCCACCAGGGGAGACATGTGGATGCACGACATGTGTTGAGAATGTGATTTGGATAGTTTGGGCCTGATTCACAGAACTAACTTACGTCAAAAACGTAAAGTTAGTACTTTTTGGTATTCACAGAATACACTTACTCATTTTGGTATTCACAGAATGAACTTACTCATTTCGGTATTCACAGAAGTTAGTAGTCCTATCTCTTTGAAGGTCCTATCAATCTTTTTAAGCAAGAGTATGTTGCACAGCCCGTCACTGTCGAGGAGGAGGCCCATCTGCTCTGCAAGACTTGTGATGCAGGGGACATGTGATGAGGAAAATTAGTGTCCACTACCATCCCCTGCATCAGTATTTTGAATTGCATAGTTTGAATTCCATGCTGTAGCCTGTATTTTATTATCTGTGCTCACAAAGGATTATGCTTGCTGAGTCAGTGAGTCAGAGAGAGTGTTGTATATTGACGCCTGCTGTAGTATTGAGTTGTTAGTAATGGTTGTGAGTGAAGGAGAGGAGGACCAGGGGTTGTATCAGTAGAATATCCAGGGAAAAGCCTTCTTGTGCCTAACAATTTTACATGGACGATATGGGACATATGATCTGCTTGCAAATGTTTCCATTCAAGAGGCAAACATGTGTTGCATCCTATCATCAACACATGTTAGTGATCACTTTGTTGTCTATTGTATTTACATGGATGATTGATGTTCAGTCCTCTGCTGTATGTGATAGGTGTGTGGCACATATTTTAAGTTACCTTTCACTTGACAGATTTATGTACTTGCGAAGTGATAAAACAAGCATACAGGACTTTTGTGTGGTGATATTTTATTTGACAAAGTAACAATTTATAATTTTTTAAAGGAATATACATGTGATGTGATATTTTGTTCCTGTGATTAGTTAAAAAAATTAGAGATTATTTGATCTCTTCTTGCTGTTCCAGCTGCAGAAGCTGGTGTGTGTCTAGCATCTGCCTCTTCATCCTGGCCATCAGATGGGTTGTCCTGCTCCTCCTGCTCTTCATCCAATGGCGTGTTTGTGCGTGCACATATATTGTGCAGAATGCAACAGGCCATTATGATTTTGCAAACAAGTTCAGGACTGTACAGGAGTCTGCCCCCAGCTACATCTAGGCACCGGAACCTGGATTTGAGGACTCCAAATGTCAGTTCAACTATGGCCCTTGTGCGTCCCAGTGCAACGTTGTAGTCTCTCTGGGCATGTGTGTGTGTCACTCTGAGGGGCGTCTTCAGCCATGGCGTGAGTTCATATCCTTGATCACCTGAAACAGATTAAAGAGATATGTGGCCATTAGTATATGTGCCTGCTGTGTTTGCAGAGTGCCTTTTTAGGTGTGTGTGCATTGTGCAACTTTGTACTTTCTGGTTTGAAATGTTGATTTTCCCACAATTCACCAGCATCTGTGAAATTAACTTGCCTATACTTGACAGACTACACGACGCAATGTTGTAATTGTCCGTGTCCTGTGTATTGACTCCATGTTGTGACTGTCAGGATGTATGGGTCAATGTAAAAGAACATGATAGTTTTTACAGGCACATTGCACAAACCGGACGTCTCCTGTGCACATATTGTGGAGGGTGCACCATTGGCACATGTGCCATCCACCTTGACTTTTTGATGACTACTATGTTGGGACATCGTCTGGGTTCCTCATTGTTAGCCATTGTGCTGAGGGTGACAGAGAGTGCAAAATCTTGTCTGCTAAACATTCGAGTCATTGGGGCTCTTTACATCCACCTTGCCACAATTGTGGGTCAGTGTCTAGGTGACAGTGGCACTGCTACCTAGTGCACTTGACTTACTGAGATATTTGTAGACAACATACATATGCATTGAAGTCCTTGTGCATGGGTTGACTTTGACTCTGCATGTATGTATGTTGTGGTACGACATATCAATTGAATTGAATTGAATTGAATTGAATTGAATTTGAATTTGTAAGGCGCACAGCTACCCCGAGGGGTTTTCCTGGCGCCGGCCTGATAGGAGATCTGAGAAGACTAGCCAGAAAACTAAGCATTGAAGAGCCAAGTTTTCAAACTTTTGCGGAATAGCCCGTAAACGGTTTCCTCACAAAGTGAGAGAGGTAGCGAGTTCCACAAGGTAGGTCCTAAATAGGAAAAGGACCGGCCGCACATGCGGGAGAGTTTAAATTTAGGGACAGAGAATCTCATCTGATTGGTGGATCAAAGGAGATGCGAGGGTTGGTAAAGCTGAGCTAAGTTTTGTAAGTATTTAGGGGCCACTCCAGTTTTGATTTTAAACATATAAGAGAGGGCCTTAAATTTTATACGGGTCACCACCCTCAGCCAATGAAAGCTCCGGAGGAAGCTGGTGACTGATGAAGATTTAGGCACCTGACATAAAAGTCTAGCCGCCGCATTCTGCACCACTTGGAGTCTTTGGACTATAGCTTTATTGGAGCCCAGGTAGAGAACATTGCCATAGTCCAGCCTAGAAGTGACTAGGGCATGGACTACCCTTTTTTGAGCAGAGAGGGGGATCATCCATAAAAAAAAAAAATCTGACATTTTAGAATGGTAAAACAGATGGCGGATAACATAGTGACTTGTTGCTTCATTGAAAGCTGCTCGTCAATGGTGAAACCCAGATTATGAACGTGGTGTACTGGCAAAGGCAACATACCCAATTCGGGGGCCAGTGCTGAGGACCCCATAGATCATGTTCCTTTCCTAGAACCATAACTTCAGTCTTTCCACCGTTCAGTTTGAGTAGATTGTTTTGCATCCAAGATGCAACTTTACTCAGACCTGACTGTAGGGCAGAAGGGTCTGACCCCTTAGCCAAAAAATGATCTGAGTGTCGTCAGCATAGGAAAAGAGGGAGAAACCGGCCTCTTCCACAACATCCGCCAACGGACGGACATACACATTAAAGAGCAGAGGGCTCAGCACCGACCCTTGGGGAACCCCATAGGGGGACGAATAGGAGTTGGAATTCGCTGACGCGGAAAAAACCTGAAAGGTTCAGTCAGCTAAAAAAGATGTGATCCACTGCAAGGCTCGTCCAGCTAGGCCCATCGCCTGCAAGGCTCTCAACAAGATAGAGTGAGATACCGTGTCAAAAGCGGTGCTGAGGTCCAATAATATAATCTAACCTGTGTCTTATCATTTCAGTCACTCCAAGAAGAGTAGATTCAGTAGAGAAACCCACTCTAAAACCTGATTAGGAGGGGTGAAGGGCGTTCTGGGATTCCACAAATGCAGTCAATTGGCCGTTTATATGCTTTCCAGAATTTTGGAAAAGGCCGGGAGCAGCGAAATGGGGCGGTAGTTAGATGGCTTAGTAGGGTCGGCATTGGCCTTCTTAAGAAGAGGGAGGATCATGGCATGTTTTCATTCCTGAGGAACAACGCCCTCCAACAGGGAGGTGTTAAGAAGATCCACGAATGTGGCGAGTATGGACGCGTCCAACTGTTTGATCACATAAAAGGGAAGTAAATCCCGAGGAGACCCCGATTTCATTTTAGCCAAGAGTTGGCCAAAGGAACTAGGCTCTAGAAGGGTCCAAGTTTCTAGTTTATTGGGAGAGGGACTTTTAACAGGTGACCCCGGTTCGGCAAACTCCGGGGTGACAGTGATAATAGTCTCGGTCTCCGGAAAACTAGTTTGAGAGTGATTACTGAGCAATGCAGAATGTATTTGTTCGACTTTATCATTGAAGTAGAGAGCAAGTTCTTCACACTGGGTGCCAGTAAGAGCCGGGGGGGGGTAGTCTGAGTACCTGCACCGGAGAGTTCTTTTACTACCTTAAAAAGTGTTTTGGAGCAATTTTGGGACTGAGAGATTTTATGCGTGAAGAACTCAGCCCGAGTAACTTTACAAAGAGTGTGGTATTCCTTGAGGGCTTTTTAATATGCCACTTTATCTCATTCAAGATAATGTTTCCTCCAGCACCTTTCAAGGAGTTTGCATTTAGATTTCTCTCTTTTCAGCTCCTTAGAGAACCAGGGAGTGGGTGGCAGTTGTCTTTTTACGCGCTTGTTAGACATAGGGAGGCAAGTGTCTACTGCGAGACCAATCCAGTTTTGGATGACACCAAGATCAGTAACAGTAATCTGTTCTGATGCTGGTTTGCTGGTACCCATGTGTGTGTCTGTTCCCAATCAACACATATTTTGATTTCTGATTTTGTGCCTCAAATTGCTACATCCCACCAGGGGAGACATGTGGATGCACGACATGTGTTGAGAATGTGATTTGGATAGTTTGGGCCTGATTCACAGAACTAAGTTACGTCAAAAACGTAAAGTTAGTACTTTTTGGTATTCACAGAATACACTTACTCATTTTGGTATTCACAGAATGAACTTACTCATTTCGGTATTCACAGAAGTTAGTAGTCCTAACTTTAGGACTCCTAAATGCCTTCTGTGAATACCGAAGAATCTTAAAGTTAGGATTTTTCTCAGTTTAGGAGTAGTAAAGTTAGGATTCCTAACTTTAGGACTCCTAAATGCCTTCTGTGAATACCGAAAGTCTTAAAGTTAGGATTTTTCTCAGTTTAGGAGTAGTAAAGTTAGGACTCCTAACTTTACTACTCCTAAACTGAGAAAAATCCTAACTTTAAGACTTTCGGTATTCACAGAAGGCATTTAGGAGTCCTAAAGTTAGGACTACTAACTTCTGTGAATACCGAAATGAGTAAATTCATTCTGTGAATACCAAAATGAGTAAGTGTATTCTGTGAATACCAAAAAGTACTAACTTTACGTTTTTGACGTAAGTTAGTTCTGTGAATCAGGCCCTATGTGTGCTCTTCCTACGCATGCTCCATTCTGTGACAACACAGACTGAAACTGGTCCTAGGATGGTTGTTTCCAGTCCAGGGAAGACCTGGCCTCGCAGTTCGGGCTGGACTGTTCCCATTGGGCACAGGGTCAAGACTGATTTGCATATGGCTGGGTCCAAACTGGAATGGCATGGTGAGCAAAAAAACAATGGATTTAAGCCCAGATCTCTGTACTGGAGTGAATGTATGACATTGTTCTGCATTCTGTCCATCAATTGTTCTTTTTGCATTTGTCACCCCAAGTGGGACGGGTATGCCCAGGCGTGGGTCCCGTGCTCTCCATGCCACTGGAATCAAGCTATCCTGGCTGATGAGGGGTGAAACCCCAAAACTGGTCCTAGGATGCTTGTTTCCAGTCCAGGGAGGACCTGGCCTGGCAGTTTGGGCTGGACTGTTCCCATTGGGCGCAGGGTCAAGACTGATTTGCATATGGCTGGGTCCAAACTGTAATGGCATGGTGAGCAAAAAAACAATGGATTTAGGCCCAGATCTCTATACTGGAGTGAATGTATGACATTGTTCTGCATTCTGTCCATCAATTGTTCTTTTTGCATTTGTCATCCCGAGTGGGACGGGTATGCCTAGACGTGGGTCCCGTGCTCTCCATGCCACTGGAATCAAGCTATCCTGGCTGATGAGGAGTGGAACCCCAAAACTGGTCCTAGGATGCTTGTTTCCAGTCCAGGGAGGATCTGGCCTAGCAGTTCGGGCTGGACTGTTCCCATTGGGCGCAGGGTCAAGACTGATTTGCATATGGCTGGGTCCAAACTGGAATGGCATGGTGAGCAAAACAACTATGGATTTAGTCCCAGATCTCTGTACTGGGGTGAATGTATGACATTGTTCTGCATTCTGTCCATCAATTGTTCTTTTTGCATTCGAAGCAACTTTGGATTTTATTTGTGGGCAGTTAGTGCTCCCTTCATTCGGCACTACTTGCAGAGCCATGATGCAGGTACACCCACTACATGGTGCATGGCTGACTGTGTTTTTGTATGTCAGCAAGTTGTGCACTTTTACAAGTGAGAGCAGGGTGATCTGTCATCTATTTGTACATATGGTGCATGTGTTGATTTCAACATGTATGTGGCACAGCAGAAGCATATGTTCTGTGCAATGTACTGCATTGATTAATAACAATTTTGTATGATGAGTTCTGCTAAATCTCTGTTACAAGAATGCCATAGTGGTTTGTGTGAGATCTTCATGGCTCTTCCCCTGTTGGGCTGTCTTCCAAATGTCTTTATTGATTTGCATTGTGTGGTTGTGTACATTGTTTGGACCTGTTCCAGTGTATGTCGTATTACATTGGCTACCTGTGCAATTTCTCATATTTGAGCTACATGCTTGTGTACTTGAGGTGTGTGGTGTGTTCAGTTTGTACTTACCAACGAGCAGTCCATTTCCATAAGTGCTATTCTCAAACCGCTGGTTGATGACCGATTGGCAAAATATGTATGAGTCATGCACACTCCCTGGGAACTTGGCAACAACATTAATGAACAGGCCCAGGTGGTCCACAATTGCCTGAACGTTGATGCAGTGTGTGTGCTTCCTGTTCCTGTATATGTGTGCAGTGTCTGCAGGAGGCACAAGTAGAACATGAGTGCAGTCAATTGCCCCCAACACATGCGGAAACCCAGCAATGTCATAGAAGCCTTTTTTGTTGTTAAGATGTTTCTGTGCAGCGTTAGGGAAGTGTAGATGCTGTGGCGTCAGGCTGATAATGGCATCCAAGACTTTGGGTAGGAACCTGGAGAAGTATGACTGTGAGACTCCACCCACTCTGGCTGTGGTTGGTTGAAAGGTACCAGAGGCCAACATGTGCAGCACTGCAAGTAGCTTTGTCTGCGGAGGGATGTTTGTGCAGCGCTGGGATGGTGCCTGCAGCCTTGGTGCGATCTGTGTGAGTATGCGTACGATGGAGGTCCTTTTAAGCCTGTAGTGTGCTATCACATCCTCTGGCCAGAGGTCTATCAGGGTGATGCATTGGCGGTAGACCGGCTCTCTTCTTTGGCGCTGCCTCTGTGGTGGTCCTGGTGTCGGTGGCAGTGGTGGTGGTAGTGATCTTTTTGGGGCTCCAAGCTGCAAGAGTAGTACCTCCATGGCATCATTAGGTGAGCAAATGTGGCTCTGGGATTGTCTCCCTTATGTACTGATTTTTATGCACCATTTTTTTAGACCAGCTTTTTTCTGGTCTTAAAAACCAGCCACGAACTGGCCTTAGCGGCATTTTTTTAAAGTATCGCCGGACCGCTAAATCATTGTAAATATCGCAAAGCGGGATTAGCGGCAATTTTTTCATGGGAACGCCTACCTTGCATCTCATTTTCGTTAAATCCCGCTAACAGAAGTGGAGCATGTTTACGCATGAAAACTGCCGCTAACTGCGGTTAGCGGCAACTTGTAAATACAGCAATAAAAAAAATAGCCTCCGTAGCGTCAGAAAATTGACGCTACGGCGGCATTAACTCCTTGTACATATGCCCCTGTTTCTCTGCTCAACCACTTGGATGAGAATGGGCACAAGGTTTCCCCAGAAAAGTTGCAGTACTGTTAGAAAGAGGTCATGTACCTAGAAGATCAGATTGAGAAGGGAATCAGGCAAGTGTCCTACAAACGCATTGAAACAATCCTTAAAGTGAAGTTTCCAACCACAAAGAGAGAAGTACGAAATGTTCTTAGGCATGGTTGGCTACTGCCGACAGTGGATCCAAATTTTTTCCTAATGGCAAGGCCTTTACTGAGGCTGAGGCACTCTGAAATCAATGACCCCGTACCAAAGGACAAAGAAAGCATGGACGCCTTCCAGGTGCTCAATAATCTACTTTGCAGCACACCCACTCTTGGAATACCAGACTACACCAAAGAGTTTGTACTCTTTTGCCATGAGTGAGACCAGTGAAGGATCAGTTCCAGTGTTTGGTTATGTGGTAGTAGTGTCAGGGTCTGGTGTGGTTGTCCCATCTGTGTCAGTCTGTCTAAGGTAAGATACAAAAGGTTCCCAGATATCTTTGGGTCGTGTCGCTAGGGGCATTAGGTCCCAATATGTTGTCAGTTGTTCCTGGCAGTATGAAATGTCTGCAATCCAGGCCTGCTTGGTAGGGGTTGGCTGTCTCCCCCAGTGCATCACCACCCCATGCTTAGCCAGCAGTAGAAGCATCGCAGTGAGGCATCGACATCACTTGGGGAAATCCTTCAAGAAGCCCAGCAGCGACACAATAGGATCTGGCGGTAGTGGTACCCCGGTGATGGTACTCACCGTGTCGCACACCACAGCCCAAAATTTCGCTTCTTCAGGGCAGGTCCATGCTAAGTGTGTGAAAGTGGCTTCTGGCTGTGGCACCGCAAACAATGCTAATCAATCGTTAGACCTATTCTATGAAGTTGTGTTGGTGTACGTTATGTCCTATGAGGGTAGTTAAAATGTACCTGTCACAGTCTATAGTTGGGGGACAGCTTTTCAGTTTGGGCGCAGCAATATTGCCATTGTGCTTCCGATATCTCAGAGTGTAGGTCCCTCTCCCAAGTCATCCGGGCTTTCGTGGTATCAATTGTAGAGGCTGTCTGCATATATTCTAGTGCTGTAAAGATGAGAGGGGGCAGGGAAAGAGTAGTGAATTGTGTGGCAAGTGGCTTTGATTTGACAGGATAATATCCAGGAGCGTCGATTGTTCCTGTGTCTGTGTTGACAAAGCTAGGGAGAAATTCACCGCCTGGATATAGGTCTTCAAACTTTTTGATACCGCGCACTCCTGCACGTCTGGCCACTCCCTTGTCCTGTAGAAGGGGGAATGCGGGGTTGCTGATTAGGGAGGCAGTAGGCGCGTATAGCGTTGTCAGGCCGGCCCGTCTACAGAGGCTGTCCCACGCACAGCATACCGATTCCACAGTGCTGATTTCGGCTTTGGGGGCCTGGTATCGCTGGAACAACGCAGGGTCATATTAGCAAGGGCGGTATCGCCGCTTTAGCGGCACTTTGCCGCTAAGCGGCGATATTTGTATCGCCCTATTAGCAAGCTGTCGCTAACAGCTGTTAGCGACAGCTTTATGGCTTAGCGACCGTTTTGGTGCCGCTTTGCATGTCAGCGATAATTATCGCTAATGACATGCAAAGTAGGCGTTCCCAACTAAAAGCAACTGCAAACAGTCGCAAACACAACTTCCCCCTATTAGCAATGCCCGCGAAGCTAACCGCGATTATCGCTGGAATTTAACACCTGCTAAAAATTTGACTTAACCATCTTGTCAATGGGAGGTGGATTGTAAGGGTAAGTCCTCACCTGCCTATTAGCGAGCTTTTCATTAGCGCAGTGAATTTATCGCTGGATTTCTCGCGCTATTGCTGGGTTTCACCGCTATCACTGGATTTTTTATCGCCTTGGAGATAAGCGTTGATAATAACGCGTTATCTCCGCGATGAAATCCAGCGATAAAAAAAACTGCGCTAAGCGCGCTTTGCGATAATTATCGCAACTCCTTAGTAATATGCCCCACAGTTTTTAGTGGCCACGGCATCGCCTGATCGTGCTCAATCGCTAAATGTGGCTGGAACAGGGTGGGATGTAACCAGTGGTGCAAGAATTGTGCCTGGGCACCCACGCGTATAGCTTCATGTCCGGAGCACCCAGAACACCGCACGGGCGGCAATGTTAACCTTTCATAAGACACTCTCGGCTGTCGGCCCGCCCATGTGAGCGTGATCAGTTTAGATCGCAGCCGCTTAAAGAACTGTGCAGTGAGTGGGAGCGGGATATTTACAAAGAGGTATAGGAATTTCAGAAGTATAATCCTCTTAGCGATGGCTATGCGGCCTGCCAGTGACAGTGAAGTTTAATCCACAGCTGGATTCGATTCCAACCCGTCCATGGCGCTCTCCATAGATCTTCAGGGTCTTTAATGAAACATATGCCCAAGTATTTGACAGGTTCCACCGCCCATTTCAGGGAGTATTCGGCTGCATGGGGTGTTAGCAACTCATGGTACATCTCGATAAGGTGAAGGATAAGTATGGGGGCATATTCCTTGTAGAAAGCTGGCGTCAGCCCATCTAGGCCAGGGGCTTTGTCTGCCGGCATGCTCGCGATTACTTGGGCAATGTCTTCTGCTGCGATCGGATCATCTAAGTAATCCCTGTGTCCTTGGTCCAGCCACAGGAGTTGGATGGAGTCAAAAAATTCTCGCAGTGTCTCTGGTTCCCTGTCTATTCCGGCGGTATATAATCGGGCATAAAAGGAGGGCATTATCTCCGGCAATTTGGATGGTGAGGAGATCAGTTGGGAGTCAGCTCCCCTTAATTCTGTCACAAATGTGGCAGCATGGGGTTTGCGCAGTAGTCCAGCTAATGTCTTTCCAGGGCAATGTCCCTCGCCTTACCTTCGTGTCCAGGCCTCTTTACCTAGGTAGTGTGTTTCCCTATCCGCCTCTCCTTTGTAAGCTGTGATTCTCTCTCTGATGTCGGCTAATATGGAGGGGTCAGGATCTCTGAAATAGTCCCTCTCTAGTTCCCGAATTTCAGATTCCAGCTTGCCTAGTGTGCCATGCAGCGCTCGCAGCACCCCACTATTTTGCAATGCAGGCCCCGGGTATAACTACCTTGAACACTTCCCACAGCATGGAGGATGATTTTACCGACCCAGTGTGCAAAATAGACCTTAATTGCTGTGAGGATCTCCGCTCTGAAGGCAGCATCGTGTAATACGTTCTGAGGGAGTTGCCAGAAAAAGGCACGATGAATGGTCTGTGGGACCTGGAGCATCTGCAGCACTGGTGCATTATAAGAGAGTGTGTGCTGGAGGTGTGTGATCTGTGTAGTTCCTGCAAATACATCTTTTGTGATAAGCCAGTAATCTAAGTGGGACCACGTGTTGTGATAGGAGAAACATGTACCTTCCTGTGCGTTCAGGTGGATATGTCGCCATGCATCTGTTAATAGATTGTCTGATATGAATGTATTGAGAACTCCGGTCAAGTGTCCCCTACAGTGTCACGTTAAAGTCCCCTCCTCACAGAACCATCCCTGGGCCGTAGTTAGTCACCTGTCTCCATATTTTAAAAAGAATTCTGGGTCATCCGTGTTTGGGCCGTACACTTCTGCCAGCGTCATTGGTTGCTTGTAAAGTGTGCTGGTCACAATTATGTACCTGCCTTCCTGGTCAATGTGAGAGTGTGTGGTGTGCCAAGGTAGTCCCCTTCTGAACAGCATCGAGATGCTCTGGCTATAATTTGAGTATATCGAGGAGTACGTTTCGCCCCACCAGCGGGCTCGCAATCTAGAAAGAGAGCTATTAGTCAGGTGCGTCTCCTGCAAGAAGCATATGTTAATCTTGTGTAGCGCAAGGTATGTATATACCAACCTGGACTTGTGCTGGTCACTGAGGCCTCTGATGTTCCAGGTCAGGCAATTAACGCTAAACATTGTGATAGGGTGCAAATATGTTTGTCAGTGTTGGTCTATCCATGTACCAAGGGGTCTCTAGTGTCCGTAGCCTTTGTGGATCCGACAAATGTGCAATTGAGATGGACAATCCCTGTGTGGATCTCAAAGTTTGTGTGAATCCTCGAATGGCCAACGATAAGTGACCCAACCAACCTCCCCAACATTCCACAACGTTGAAAACAAAATTGTAGACAATCCCCCCCGCCCACCCACTCCAACCTCCCAATAAGGTTGAGGTAGCATGCCCTCCCTCTTCCTGCAACCCAAACACCAAACCATCATAACATTATATAGGAATTATCCCATGGGGCCATGGGTTCTCCGACGGACTACCCTGTCACAAGGACCAGGGTGGCCGAGCGAAATTTAGAGAGGCCAGTAAGACATCCATTGTCCTTTTGAATGAGGGCAAGCCATTGGCCTGTGGCTTCTGGTGCGGTTAGTCGTTATCACTGGTGCGGCCTTCCTCAGATGAACGTGGAGACTTGGATGTGTCACGTCTATTTTTGCTTATTTGCTTTGATTGTTTCATTGCAGCTGCAGGGTCCGTAAAGCATTGCGTTTTGCTATCTCGTGAAATTCGTAGCTTTGCTGGGTACAGGAGGGCATATTTCACTCCCAGTTGTTGGAGCACACGCTTGGCTGGTAAAAACTCCCATCTCGCAGCTTGCTCTGCCAGAGTGAAATCAGGGTAAAAAGAGAGGAGATTGCCCATATGGCGCACCTTCCCGCACTCCCTGGCTCGGCGGAGAATCGTATCTTGGTCACAATAGTTCAAAATTCGGGCTATTATGGGGCGAGCTGGTGCTCCAGGAGGTGGCCGCGGCCCGAGTGTTCGGTGCGCTCTCTCCACACTGAAAACGGTGGATAGGTCAGTGCCGAACAGTTCCCGCAGCAGGTCTTCGATGTAGTCCTCCATCTTAGGGATAGCCGTGGACTCAGGGATTCCGGTTATACGGAGGTTGTTTCTGCAAGAGCGCAATTCTAAGTCCTCGTTTTGAGCTTTTATGACCTCAAGTACTTTGTCCATTTTTAGCATTTTCTGCTTGTCGTCCACCATTTGGTCCTCGGTATCCGATACCGTCATTTCCATGTGCTTTATGCGTTCATCATGCGCGTCTACCAGTTGTTTACTTCGTCCAGACGGGCTGTGAGGAGGTCCAGTTTGGAGTCAATTGTTTTTAGACTTGTCTTGACATCCATTAGAAGCAAGCAAATATCTTCGTCCGGGGTTACAGTTTCTGCTGTTTGCGTGGTCTGCCCATCTATACCTTGGGCAGGCTCATCCTGCCTAGTGTGGCAGAGTCCATCAAACGTACGCTTGGACTGCTTAGCATCAGGCTTGCACATTTTCCCAGGTGGTGTTCAAGCAGCACACCCCCTTAGTCACTGTCAGTATCCTTGTGTATGTGGTGGGGGTGCACAGCATCCACTGTGTCGTCTGTAGACAATCTCAATGATTTATTGTGGGGAGTTGGTCAAGCGATTGGGCATAGGTTGTGCTTCCAGCTTTGCAGCCTCTTTTATAGGCAGTGTAAACTCCCCCCTCAATTGCCCGACTTCTGTGTTTGTCAGCATGGGGTAGTCTCAGGGGCAGGACTATAATGGCAAGGCCCAGAGGTCAGCCTGGTTTGTTGTGGGTCAGAGGGGGCCTAGGGGCCCAAATCCAACATCCCCTAACCCTGTGGCAATGTCCAAAATGTATCAGACGCCAGCGGGGGCCCTCAGGTCTCCATGCAGCATGGGTGGGGGGCCAGCATAGATCCCCAGTGGTTGCAGGATCCCCGGCGTTACTGTAGTCTCACCCTCGTTTGGCCCCCTCACCCCAGTGGCAGAGTCTCCTACCTTAGGAGTGGTCTGAGTGCCGGGGCCCCGCACTGTCAGTCGATCGGCGTCTTACCCCCGCTTTATCTCTGTGTGCTATTGCCTTGTGGTATGCAGAGACGATGGCTGCATCTGGCCTTTCCGTCTCGGTCTCGCCTCCTGCTCACATAGGCCTCTGACTGCTCACCTCAAGGGTTGCTAGGCGGCCTTCTCTCAGCATGATCAGGTCAGTCTCAGCGGCAGACCTCTCGCAGCCCCCTCAGGTGTACTGTGGTTCCGGAGGCCACTTTTCAGCTTCGCCGCCAGGGAAAGAGCTCAGTGTCAGGTTCTGCCCCAGGCAAATTCTGTGTTGCCACGTATCTCGCACTCCGGCATTCATCTCTCAGGCGAGCCCTCCGAGGCCTCATGGCCTCAGGTGATGCCACCGCCCGCACAGGGCTAAATTCATATTTCTAGTTTAGTCAGCTGCCTCAACATAACGCAGGGTTGTGGATCCTCTACTACAGAGGGTTCATGCACCCTCTGAATGCTGGATTTTGTAGGGTATTGTCACTCGGCCGGCAGAGCCCACTGAAGGTGCGGCCATCTTGTAGCCAGACAAAGCTACGCCCGGGGTGCTTTGTCTTTGTTGATACAGATCCATGGAGAAACTAAGCACCCCAAAGGTTACGTCTCAGCTACTCTTGATCCTGTAGCCCCTGCATTACCTGGCTGTCTCAAGGCAGTTGCATCCGTAAGCCTTGGCATTCAGAAAACTGAAGGACTAGTGATGGGTTATCCACTCATGTTGATGGTCCCCCATCAATCAAAATCCTCATGACTCACACCTGCACATGACGTTTGACCAACAGCTGCTTAATCTGCTATGAGAGAATCATTTTGGCTGCTGAGAATGTTTCTGTTAGAAGATGTAAAACCATAAACCCTGCCTATCTGTTACCAAACCGAGAGAGAGATGAAGATTGAGATTTTGACCATGACTGCATGAATATTACAGAGTTGTGCACAAAACCAAGGCCTGCCATATTGGATATCCCCCTTCTTGAATGTGACCATACCCTATTTGTCGATGGGTCTTGTCTGAGAGACCAATGCAGCATCTTGAGAGGGGCATATGCTGTGTGCACCCTTAGTGGGGTTGTAGAAGCATCCTAACTGTGTCATGTAATGTCCACATAAGTAGCTGAATCATTTGCCCTTATCAGAGACTGTTGTACATCTGAAGGCTCACGACTTATCATTTACACCGACAGCCAGTATGGATTTGGTGTTGTGCATGACTTTTGGTGGTTGTGGTTGCAATTCCTCTGGTATTGATGAGCATTTGAAGCACGCCCTGTTAATGAACAGGGTTGTCTCCCTGTGAAGTTTTGATAGGTGAGACCCATGCAAATTTCTTCCATTACAGCTGCTGCTCTTGTGAATATCACAGATGATCTGGTTCTTGAATACTGCAAGGAATTGGCTGATGTGGTGCATTCTATCTCTCATCAGGTTGATGCTGCTACTCCAGCTGGGCTGGTGTCTCCAGGTCATGACTTGAACCCCAGTGATTGGGCTCACTTGAAGAAGCAAGTTCATAAATCGTGTTTGGAAGAGCGTTGAAGACGACCACATCAGGTGATCTTGGTCACCAAGTTCCTGTCAAGTGTGTTGGTCTGCTGAACTGGATATACGCCTCGAATACCAAGAGAATGAGATGAGAAGATGAAGAAGTAGAGCCAACATCCACTAACTCCTTGAATCCACCTAGGTTGAAGTCTCTGAGGCATCTGAAGAAGAGGAAGCCCAGTCTGAGAACCCTAGTCTCCCACAGAGCAAACCCAACAAATTGTCATTCCGGTGAAGACTGTGATGCCAAACACTGGGTTAAGATAATGCATCGACAGAGACAGTGAGAATTCGTGGAGAGCTGGACCAAACCTGCCCGAGTCAGGATTGCAGAAACTGGAGAGTGGCATTGGCAGAGAAAGCTCCACTTCTGAAAGCAAATCGGCTTTATCTGAACCAGAGATCACGAACACCTCTAAGGATCATGTATCAACAGAGGAAGTCTGGCCCAAGAGAAAGAATAACTGAATGAGATTGTTAACACCGATTAAACGACCAGAAACCAAAAGAGAGGTTAGTGAGTTAGAGGGAACGGAACTTCCAGAGCAACCGGACACTGAAGGTGAGAGTTCAGACATGACGGGATCAAAATGACCTAAAAGAGAGAAGAAGACCAACCGCAAGTACTCAGGTCTTGATTGGATATATCTTGCAAGAATTTACGCTGAATCTGATGATTGTCTGACTGAGATTGACAAACCTCTTTGAGTCTTAACCCGACAACAAAAAGGGCTCAATTTACACAGACCACTGACAAAAGTCAAAAAGGATGAATAGAGAATAAGGGTAACAGTTAGAGGACTTAAGAGCCTCAGGCCTCCAGTTGTTGCAGAATAAAAATCCCCGTAGCTTGCGAGATAGGGTAGTGACAATAGAGTAGAGATAGAAGGATTGGTAGCATCTTCCAAAATACCAACTTTTTTTGCTTGGTCTGATTTAAGCGAACATGGCACAATGACGCTGCAAAATTCTACTTGTAGTTTTGACAGTTGCCATTTGTGTTTCTGTGGTTGGGGGATGTTAGATTCCATCTACTCTATCAAAATGTTTCTTGTATTACTGTAAACACCACAATTAATCTCCTCATCAGTCAAACAGTGCATGGAGGTAAGGTATCACACATTCCTCATCCTGAAAGTGTTTATAGCTATAATGTCTACTTTCAAATGTTAGCCAAATATGTGAAAATCATGCAGGTAAAGGATTGTTTTGTCTGTTCTTATCTCCCATCCTCCGCAGCTGAAGGGCGTGCCTATTTTCACCTACCTTTATCCTAGTTGTATGTGCTGTTTTCCTTATTCTGTTCTATCAACAAAAATCCATTAAACTGTTTTATACTGACTGTTAGAAATGGGGGTCTCTAGTTGGCAACGGTTTGCACCTTTGTCCAAATAGAGACCCTTCTTCCTAGTCAGGGTAAGGGGATACACTTCTAAAATAAACCCTGCTCACGCCATTAGTAGCTTGGCATGAGCAGACAGGCTTATCTCAGAGGCAGTGTGTAAAGCATTTGTGCACACATACAGTAATACAGTAAAAACACCACAAATGGACACCACACCAGTTTAGAAAAATATGTAATCTTTATCTAAACCAAACAAGACCAAAACGACAAGAAATCGACAATACAGTATTCAAAATATGACTTTTAAAAGGTAGAAACAGTTCTGTCCATAGCAAACCATAGTTGCAACACTTTCAACTCAAAGTACCTTGGATGCGTCAAAATCGTAAACAAAAACAGCCGCAGGGAAGGTGATGCGTCGGTTCCTTACGCGCAGGGAAGGTGATGCACCAGTTCCTACTCCAGGGGAGGTGGTGCGTTGGTTCCGTACTGCCACACAGGGGAGGTGATGCGTCGGTTCCTTGCAGAAGGGGAGGTGATGCATCGGTTTCTTACTGTGCGGGGAGGTGATGCATCGGTTTCTTACTGCGGCCCCGGTGTTCTTGTAGACTTGGCGCCCCAGTGTGATGCGTGAGGATCGGGGAAGTGTCGGTTCTCAATGCGGCGGCGGCGACAATGGTGCTGCGTTGGTTTCTTCAGCTGCGTTCCCACGATGCATTGGTTCTTGCAGTCGCACAGCAGGGCCTGTGTCGGAATCGGTGCGGTGATCTCGGACTTCGTAGATCTGTGCACTCGATGGGGCGTGCAGCAATTTCTCGATCCGCGAGCAGGCGCTGCGTCGGTTTCTTCGGCGAAACATCGGAAACAGGTGCGGATGCGTCACTCTTCTCTTAGTTGTGTCTCTTTTCCAGCTCCCAACAGCAGGAACAATCTCCAGAGGCCCAGAACAGCATCAGGCACCTCTTGGCAGGTCAGAACTCCCAGCAAGGAAGTTCGGGGGAGCTGGTGGTGAAGTCTTTGTATCCGTGAGACTTCAAAACAGGAGGCAAGTTCTACTTCAAGCCCTTGGAGTCTTTGTCCTTTCCTTGGCAGAAACAGCCACTGCAGGCCAACCCCAGACAGCACACAGCAAAGGGGCAGTACTTCTCCTTCAGTTTCTCTAGCTCTTCTCCTTGGCAAAGGTTACTCTTGAATTCCAGAAATAATCTAAGAGTCTGAGTCTGGGCCCTACTTTTTATAGAACAAATTCCTTTGTTCTTTGGTGGCAGAAAAGCTCTTTGTCCAGCCAAAATCAGTTCTGTCCTCTCTAGTGCAGCTTCTTCGCAGGAGGTGGAGACAGTATTGTCCCAGGCAGACCAGGCCCATTCAGATGTGAAAGAAATCTCCACCCCCTACACTGAATACAGCCCAGGTCTATTCAGCCCAGCCCCGACTCACCCTGGAAACGCAGGACACACCTCACCCCCCCAAGTGGCTGTCTGAAGAGAATGCACATCCCCAGCCCCTGTTACTCCAAAACCAGACAGTCAATACACAAACCTAGCAGAGGCACACAGGATGGCTAAGCAAGAAAATACCTACTTTCTAACAGTGGTAATTCAAACACAGAATGTAAAAATCATCCTTACTAAAAGATGCATCTTTATATGCTGAGTTCAGGCATACTAAACTTTAACTTCCTATCTTGTCCCAATGGGAAGTTATATTTATAAGATGTTATAAATGAACTCCCATTCTAACCTATGGGACAGATAGCCTTTCAATAGTGAAAAACAAAATTGGCAGTATTTCACTATCAGGACATGCCACACACATCAGGACATGCCCTACCTTTCACATACACTGCACCCTGCCCACAGGGGTACCTTGGGCCTACCTGGGGAGGGGGGGGTGACTCACATGTAAGAAAAGGGAAGGTTAAGGCCTGGCAAGTGGGTTCATTTGCCAGGTTGACATGGCAGTACCAGACTGCACACAGACACTGCAAAGCCAGGCCTGAGACCCTTTTGCAAGGCTGCTTGGGTGGGTGGCACAATCAGTGCTGAAAGCCCACTAGCAGCATTTGGTGTACAGGCCCTGGGCACACACAGTGCATAGTACTAGGGGCTTAACAGTAAACCAAATAAGCCAATTATGGAAACACTAATTCATGACAACAATTTACAGAGGGAGCACTTGCACTTTGGCACTGAAAAGCAGTGGCAAGGTGCCCAAAGCATCTAGACCAGCAAAAACGAAGTCCAACACACAGTAAAAACACAGGAGGCAAGGCAAAAATACAAGGGAAACCCACGCCAAGGATGCCAGGTCTAACACTGACTATGACAAACCATTGGAAAAGTTACCAATAGTAACTGATGCAAAGTGCTGCTAACCAAACCATCCATGAATTAACTTGCAAAATTAGCAATGGTGAGAGGGTTTTTGTAGATGAGTTGAACAAAAGGATAAGATCAGATAAAGAGAAAGGGAGCAAGAAGGTTAGTACAGAGTCTGTTATCAGAAAGGGAAAGGAAATTTTGAAGGAGCCATCCCCTTCAAAATCCCCTATGATTAGGAAACAAGAGGGGAACAAGACTGTCGAGATAGTAGGTTGGAGAGAATGCGAGCATAGTTATTAGGTAAAAGGTATAACCATTGCCGAATTAGAGGTGAGTATCAAGGGTATTCATTATGTATGTGGTAAATCAGCTTATTTTCAGTTACCACATAATTGGGTGGATAATTGCTATGCAGGTTTAATCTTTCCCAGAACCTATCATACAAATTAATTATATTCTTGGTTTTTTGTAAGGACTTCTAGTTCCAGAAGCCCAGGGCCCCAGGAGGCAGTCCCTATACTCAGCTGTTCACCATCATCACCGCGCTACATAACGCGCACAGCGCTCCCATGGCATGGGATACTCTTGCTTTTTTGTAAGGACTTCTAGTTCCAGAAGACCAGGGCCCCAGGAGGCGGACCCTACGTTCAGCTGTTCACCATCATCACTGCGCTATATAACGTGCACAGGGCTCCAGCGGTACGGGAGGCGCAGGGGCCGCGCAAAGGCACGCCCGGGCCAAGGGCAGGCCCATCCTTGCCTTTCATTGCCAGGAAGAGGCAGGGCAGGGCCACCCCCGTGGTTCTTCAGTTATCCGGCTACACAAGCTTGTGACTTAGCAGGAGAGATCGACTCGTAACACCTCGGAAACTTTACAGCCAAATGGACAAGATTCTAGGACCCTAATAAGGTGATGTTGCAATTCGGGGATATAAACTGTGAGAGCGTATTACCGTCTAAGGATAACAGTTTAATAAGTGACAATAATTGAAGTTTTAGAAGGTACATCGTGGGATTGGGTGGGAACTCATTGATATCTTTTGCCAATTTTTCTTGCCATTCTCGGTTATATCTACTTTCTTCTGGTAATCCCTCCCTCCCGCCTACGTCCTTTTATACGATGGGTAAAAGAAAGGCGGTAAACACACTGAACCCATCAAAGAAAAAGTTGCCTGGGAAACCATGCTTAACACTGATGAATTACATCACTGGGGGAATGGGAGCGATTGAAAAACACATTTTAACCATGGAAAACTCATTGATTGCAGGAGGGGTGGGGGCAGCAGTGCTATCTGATAAAGAAAAGGAGTTAACCCGGTAACAACAGCTGAGAGGGGGAATGAATATCAAACTCAAAATGGGTGTGTGCAAAATGTGTCTGCTCATATATCTGCTAGTTATCATGAACCTGACTTTCAACCTCCTTTGAAACACCCCAGAAACCCAGAGGATACCTCTAACGTTAGTCAGGCTGAGGTCTTGAGTACTCAGGTAAAACCCTCTAAAACTTCTGTTTTACCAGCTTTAGATACAGAGGGACCAACGAGAAGAACTCAAGCAAAAGGTCAATTAAAACTCACTCCTGCTGAACTGAGAAAGTTAATTACAATGATAGAAGGATCAGACACGTTTTTAAGAATGGCGTTAGTCACACTAACTATCAGAGTTGACCAGATAGAGGCCACGTTAAACATATGCTTGGCGAATGTAACTGTGAACTGGGCGAAGAACTTAATCCAAAAACAAGTGGGAACATGTGAGCTCACTAATAACGAGGAGGTAAAAATGTTGCCACCTAATCAAGTAGATCGTACAATAGACAAATCAGTTACAGTTACAGAGACACACTGTAAAGAATGCTGGTAGAGGGGTGGCTTAAGTACGTTAGCAGCTAACACAAAGACCTCACCACATGGCAAATCAATAAACATGAGGAGAGGGTTTACAAAAAATGGATTTGACCCCTGTCCAACTAGTACCACAGGTCCTAATAAAATACATTCTAACCAAAGTCCTACTAAATATAGGGACTTGGTCCATATAGACCGTCTGAATTTACCTCCAGCAGCCACACCATACCCAATAGTGCGAGCAAATGTCCTGAGTTTGTTGGATCAGAAAACGGAATACTGGGATGCCTTGAGAAACAAAGCCCTGCACTGCATAGGTGCTAAAACATGGCTATTACTGGCCCTTTCCTCCGATTTTAAAATGGCTAGGAGAGTAAGCTGGATCGGTAGGGATCACAAAATCTTACAGGGAGACTGTGTGGTATTTTTGTTTAAATCCCGGTATCTGGTAGACTGGGGGTGAGTGTCTGAAAAGTTTCAGCGCTCCGTCCATCATTTCCTTGTGTTTGCTTTGTTCGCCCTAAGTTGGCAGGGTATGCCCAGACGTGGGTCCCTTGCTCACTTTGCCACTGGATTCAAGCTAGCCTGGCTGATGAGGGCTGTTAGCCCGAAACCGGTCCCAGGATGCTTGTTTCCGGTCCAGGGAAGACATGGCTTGGCAGTTTGGGCTGGACTGTTCCCATGAGGCACAGGGTCAAGACTGATTTGATATAGCTGTGTCTGAACTGGGGTGGCAAAGTGAGCTAAAGAAAGACGATGGATTCAACCCAGATCTGTCACTGGGGGTGAGTGTCTGAAAAGTTTCAGCGCTCCGTCCATCATCTCCTTGTGTTTGCTTTGTTCTCCCTAAGTTGGTAGGGTATGCCCAGCCGTGGGTCCCTTCCTCACTTTGCCACTGGATTCAAGCTAGCCTGGCTGATGAGGGCTGTTAGCCCGAAACCGGTCCCAGGATGCTTGTTTCCGGTCCAGGGAAGACATGCCTTGGCAGTTTGGGCTGGACTGTTCCCATGAGGCATAGGGTCAAGACTGATTTGCATATAGCTGTGTCTGAGCTGTGGTGGCGAAGTGAACTAAAGAATGATGATGGATTCAACCCAGATCTGTGACTGGGGGTGAGTGTCTGAAAAGTTTCAGCGCTCCGTCCATCATCTCCGTGTGTTTGCTTTGTTTGCCCTAAGTTAGCAGGGTATGCCCAGACGTGGGTCCCTTGCTCACTTTGCCACTGGATTCAAGCTAGCCTGGCTGATGAGGGCTGTTAGCCCGAAACTGGTCCCAGAATGCTTGTTTCCGGTCCAGGGAAGACATGGCTTGGCAGTTCGGGCTGGACTGTTCCCATGAGGCACAGGGTCAAGACTGATTTGCATATAGCTGTGTATGAACTGGGGTGGCAAAGTGAGATAAAGAACGATGAAGGATTCAACCCAGATCTGTGACTGGGGGTGCGTGTCTGAAAAGTTTCAGCGCTCCGTCATTCATCTCCTTGTGTTTGCTCCAGAAGCCCACACCATACCCAATAGTGCTAGCAAATGTCCTGAGTTTGTCGGATCAGAAAACAGCATCCTGGGACGCCTTGAGAAACAAAGCCCTGCACTGAATAGGCGCTAAAATAGGGCTATCAAAGGCCCTTTCCTCCGATTCTAAAATGGCTAGGAGAGTAAGTTGGATCGGTAGAGATCGCAAAATCTTACAGGGAGACTGTGTGGTATTATTGTTTAAATCCCCGTATCTGGTAGAAACCATTTTGAACAGAGCAGCTGCTTACACAGTCCCTAGACACGGTGTCAGCGTATTGCCACTGGGTTATTTTTACAAGCCACTGGTCAGTATGAAGATGACAAAGCATAGAGGGGATATAAACGAGAATAGCCACCAGGAGGCCTTATTTAATATCTCAGTCAGCACCCGCTTTGACAGCCTTCCAACGCTAGAGGGAGTAGATTGACTCAATGTAGATGATTCTAAGAACCTGGAAGACAATGGATACAGCCCACATAAGGGTTCCCTCATGTCTAAATACAGAGTTGAAACAGGGGTAGACTTAGGAAATGGAGCAACTATAGATATTCCACCCACGATATCCCGTCCCCCACTAAAAGTTAACAGACCCAGAGATGACGATAATATCAGCGATGTTCAGTGCTCCGTGCTATTCTGAAATGTTGCAGGCTCACGTAAAAAATCCTAATTCCAGAATAGATAGATTTTGTAACAAAATTTAGTATTCTCTGTTTCCAAGAAACCTGGGTTGAAGATCCTATTCATATTAATGGGCATAAGACCTTCCATACCACAGCTGTATCATCTATTCACGGAGATCTAAAGGAGGGCTATGCACATATGTCTCTAATTACATGAATGCGAATAAGATATGGTTTATGGTTTCTGAAACTTATTAACAAATTATCACCATTGAAATTGTTAAGCATTTTTGTGTGGCCATGATAAATTATTATAATAATGCCCCGGCTGATCAGATCATCGGGGTCCTTAGGAAATTATGTAATGATCTTAGGCACGCACAAAGCAAAATTGAAAAAGATGTGTTTGTACTTGGGGGGGGGGGGATTTTAACATCGGATTGTGTCCGTCTTATGCTGACGAAAACTGTGGGATATCATCAGACGAGAATATAACTTATACTCATTTCCCACACTTGAATTATGGGGATAACCAGAATGAGATATTGTTTATGTTCGATCTAGGATTTGCCAATGATCTATGTATCCCCCGGGTACCTTTTGATTATACGTTGAATGGGAGAGGAGCGAGCTCTATCATTGATTTTGTGATAACAACAAATAGATATTCAAACAGATTCAAAGGCTTTACAAACACAGGAATTCTTTAAGCGACCTTTTCCCACAGAGGGGTCGATTCCGATCTCGGTCAGATGGCCCTCCCAAACCCATCCGTAGCCTTACCTTCCGACCAACTCGTTCCCGGAGCCGGTCCATCCAAACGAGGAAGTACGATGCGCAAATGTGTGCATTTCCCGAGCGACACGCACGCTCCGAATAGAGCAACATTTCCCGTACGAGCCGGCTCCGTCAACGCAGAATGGACTCGCCCGGAACCATTACAGTAGCAGTTTCCGGCCGGGCAAGTACGATGCGTACTTCCTCCGCGCCGAACAGGTCGCCACCTCCAGCACGTCACAGCATCCGGAAGAGCAGACCATCAGGTCCAATTCGTGACACAACACGAACACCGCGTACGAGACGAAGCTGCCATGTATCCGATCGCGCATGTCATCCCTGTACTGTACGCCTATGACCGAATCAACAACCGGACCCGACGTGTACGTCGCAGACGGTAAGTCAGACACCTACCACCCACTAATACGTGACAATCCCGCGAAAGCCAAAACACACATAGGGGGTGGATGCCCACACCCCAGCACAGTCCATCCCAGATGGGTGGATGACCATCCCCCCAGCACAGTCCACCCCAGATGGGGTGGATGAACATCCCCCAGCACAGTCCACCCCAGATGGGGTGGATGAACATCCCCCAGCACAGTCCACCCCAGATGGGGTGGATGACCATCCCCCAGCACAGTCCACCCCAGAAGGGGTGGATGACCATCCCCCCAGCACAGTCCACCCCAGATAGGGTAGATGGACATCCCCCCAGCACAGTCCACCCCAGAAGGGGTGGATGACCCTCCCCCAGCACTGTCCACCCCAGAAGTAGTGGATGACCATCCCCCCAGCACAGTCCACTCCAGATGGTGTGATGACCATCCCCCAGCACAGTCCACCCCAGAAGGGGTGGATGACCATCCCCCAGCACAGTCCACCCCAGAAGGGGTAGATGACCATCCCCAGCACAGTCCACCCCAGATGGGGTGGATGACCATCCCCCAGCACAGTCCACCCCAGAAGGGGTGGATGACCATCCCCCAGCACAGTCCACCCCAGAAGGGGTGGATGACCATCCCCCAGCACAGTCCACCCCAGAAGGGGTGGATGCACATCCCCCAGCACAGTCCACCCCAGAAGGGGTTTATGACCATCCCCCAGCACAGTCCACCCCAGAAGGGGTGGATGCACATCCCCCAGCACAGTCCACCCCAGAAGGGGTGGATGTACATCCCCCAGCACAGTCCACTCCAGATGGGGTGGATGACCATCCCCCCAGCACAGTCCACCCCAGGTGGGGTGGATGACCATCCCCCAGCACAGTCCACCCCAGGTGGGGTGGATGACCATCCCCACAGCACAGTCCACCTCAGATGGGGTGGATGACCATCCCCCCAGCACAGTCCACCCCAGAAGAGGTGGATGACCATCCCCCAGCACAGTCCACCCCAGAAGGGGTGGATGCACATCCCCCCAGCACAGTCCACCCCATATGGAGTGGATGACCATCCCCCAGCACAGTCCACCCCAGAGGAGGTGGAGGGCAAACACTCCCCCCTACTCCCATGCCAGGTTTGTGTATTGTGCACAAACATCTAGACACATTATGCAAACAAATGCTGTTACATCCATCACTCTAGTGAACAAAGGCCGATTGTGGGGTACAAACCCCCAGCATTGACAAGCACATAGGGTAGATGGGGTATCACCCCCCATCAGTGTGGTGCCCAAAAGATGAGCATGGGGTTCAAACCCGAAGCTTTGCCAAGCACATAGGGGAAATGGGGTATTACCTCCCCCCATCAGTGTTGTCACCAAAAGGTGATAGGGGGATCAAACACCCAGCATTGACTAGCACATACGGGAGATGGGCTGTAACACCCCCATCAGTGTGGTGACAAAAAGGTGAGTGTGGGGTTTAGACTCCCAGCATGTGCAGACAATCAGGTATGACTCTCTGAGACCTAAAACCACTAGCAATGTAGTGACAAAGTAGTGGCTGTGTGCCAAACGAACACATATCTGTTGAGGCAGACATAGTTGGGCCTTACAAAGAAAAACATGCCATGTGGAGACAAGCATTGCCATTGTGGGCTAACACTGCCAATAATGTTCATTTTGACAATGGAAGAAGTGACCATCTAAATGCATAAACACGCATTTGTTCACATACAGACACACATACAAAGGAATTCCACAAGAAACTAAAGTGTAGACAAGATCCGGTTCCACACTGTGGCAGCAATGGCAAATCAAGAGCATGATGAATGCCCAAATTGAAGATGTTGGACTCCCAGGGACAGTAGCTAAGCAAACAAAACCATACATCGAATCACTGCTCACAAAGCCAGTAGAAATACGCGGGTCAAGATGTGCTAATACAACCAGCCAACCACACACTGCAGAACAAACACAACATGTGTGTGTGTAAATGTCCCTAGGCTCCCCCCCCACGATGGTGGTCTAAACTCCACTGAGACATATGCGTCATGAGCATAACACAGATGCATCTCCACCATTGTGTCACAGACCATTGGTAATTTGGCATTGTTTGATGTGCAGGTCAACAACAGTCACCTGTGGAACAATCTTGGTGGAACTCCAAACAACACATCAGGAGGCTGACTCACCAACCCTGGTAACCTCAAGGCCACTACACTGTGGTGACAGTATCCTGTATGATGACCCACTGTGTTGCCAAATCATGATGTGGACCATACTCTTGAGCACACTCACTCTTGTGCACTGTGTCACGTGTGTTGTCAGAACACCTTCCCTTACACATACCCAAACATCACTCACAGGGCATGGCCTGTAATGTAAGGCCACAATGGAGCTAGGGGCCATGCCAAGAGGCGAGTCACATTTGACCAGTTGAAATACCACACACCTTGATCACACACAATGTGCAGCAGCTAAGCCTCCATTGAATGGTGACATTGCACATGCACCCATGACAATCCCAGGGGTGGTGGTTGGATCTGTGTTTCACAAACACAAGGCACATAGCTAGGCATAACACATGCTTGAATTTGTCACTCCACTTAGGACCAATGACGTGCATAACGTGAAATGTAACAGACACATAGCGAAACCCAACACTGACCTGTAGCAATGATAAACCCAAGGAGCCCTACAAATAAGACACGTTGACATCAGGTGACAGGGAAGGGAAGAATCTGCTGAGTGTGAGCAGTCATACACACATACAAGTGGCAAATGCATGAAAACAGAAGAAAGATAAAAAACTCGCTAATGTTGGTAGCACAGATGTGAGTTGTGGAATCCTAATTATGTCTAATGTGAGTTTACACACAGCGCAGGCACTTATAGCAACCAAACCATGGCGGTCACCAGATTGACTCATTTTGTCCCATGCACCCACAGCAAGGACACTCACAGTCAAATTGGCTGTCAAATTAATGGACCATTTTCAAGCCTCGCTGACAGGGACATCTGCAGGGACTACAGTCTTGGTAGAAAAAGGGCTGTCGACACCAGAAATTAATGCTCACAGAACACATACCATGGGCTTAGGAAAGGTCACAGAGTAACCCACTGCCAAGAGGTGATTTCACTACTGTTGAAGTTCCGCTGTGTCAAGCTTGGTCTTGGCATGTGTCTGCCTTGTCAGAATGAGACTCGGACATTGACTAAACTATTACAACACACAGAATACTTTGGTCCAATCATCCTGTGTACAGGTGTGTTTCCCAAGTTGGCTACACGTACTCAGAATCCATGTATCCCAAGTGGCACCAAGTGCACAGATGACTTGTTCATCACCAATGCACTAATATGCATGTCCATTGGAGTGGTGCATACCATTCGAAACAGTAAAAATGAGTATAAATGTCAAGACCAACATTGGGCTAAAGTGTACGCCAAAGATGGGAGAGGTTGTGAAAAGAATGTCACACTCCTTGTCAAATACAATTTTGCTCGTGACAACAAGCCATTTCAGCCTACATCAACTCCACAACATACTGTACTAGGGCACATATCACATGGACCTCAGGCAGTCCATCACATCACTCTATCATGATTTGGCCTAAAACAATGTTACAACAGCATTTGCAGTACAATAATCAGCAACATTATGTACACCCAAAAAAATTAGCCAAAATAACAAAAAATTGCTTTATTCAGCATTCAAATGTGCAATCACAATTCTCGCAAATAAACAAGGCCAATGGCCAGTCCATGTGAATGAGTCCTTCAGGGATTATATAGGATGAGTTTTAATACATTGCTTGCCTGCACTTACATCACATGGGGACAACTCCCCAAGGAGGGGCAATATTCTGGGGCAGGCCAGGCACAGCAGGGACATGATTAGGGTGTAGCAGGATGGGTAATAGGAGGATTTGGGGCAACTGGAGTGTCTGTAGCAACTGCAGGGGACAAATCGGATTGAGGGGGTGCTGGAGCTACTGCAGTGGACATGTTGGACTGAGGGGGTGGGGGCTCCACTGCAGTGCCCATGTCAGATTGTGGGGGTGGGGGCTCCACTGCAGTGCCCATGTCAGATTGTGGGGGTGGGGGATCCACTGCAGTGGACCGGTCAGATGGGGGGTCAGGGTCTCCACTGCAGTGTCTGGAAGTGACTGAGTGTGTGGTGTTGTGGGAGTGGAAGTGCCTGTGGTAGGGGGTGAGAGCCTAATCATCTTGGGGATGGTGTAATGGTGTGTGCGTGAACTGGGGATGGCTTTTGGTGTGTGAACTTTGGGATGGGTGGTCTTGGGTTGGGCGGATGTAGCTTTCGGGGGGGGAACTGTGGGATGGTGGTGGGGTTTTGCCTTTCTTTGTCCTGGGGGATGTATGGGTGGGGGCCTCAGTGTTCCTACTCTTAGGGGAGGGTGTGCGTGCGGTGGGGGAACTCCTCTCTGTGGGTGGTGACTTCCTCTTCCCCATGCGAGTTGGAACTGATGTTCCAGTGGGGAAGAGGCCTAAGTCACAGAGGAAGACCCTCTGGGAAGGGGGGGTTACAGGAGAGTCAAGGGTAGGGCTTTTGGAGGGAAAGGTAGCTGAGGAATGCGCAGTGGTTGTGGATGGGTGTGTGTGTTTTTTTGCCCTATCCCCTGTGTGTGTGATGTCAGTCCCCTGAGTGTGCATGCGTGTTTGTTTGGACTTTGTCTTAGCTTGCTGTGTGCTGCTTTTGTCTGTTGGTGTGTGTGCATGTGCCTGTGTGAGTGTGCTTTGGGCAGGTAGGTCAGTGTGGACTGTGGACGGGGCAGAGGTAGGAGGGGTGAGGGACTGTTGTAGGAGGGACACTGCTGCCATCAGTGAGGAGGCCATGGAGTGATTTGTCCGCTGTAGGGCAGACATGTTTGTTGATATGCCCTCCATGTATGACACCAATTGGGTCAATAGACTGGTGTGTGCATGGAGGACACTCAGCATGGATGTCTGCCCCAAATGCAACTGTTTTAGCAAGTCCACAGACTCCACACTCAGGGCAGCAGGGGTGACAGATGCAGGGGGTGCGGTGCGGTGCCTGGACCAAAGGAGACATGCTCCCTCACACGGGAGTGTCTACGGACCTTTGAAATGGGAGCAGCTGGGAGGGTGGAGGTAGTGGTGGTGGTGGGGACAGACTCTGTGGGTGCGGCCTCCACTCTGGTAACACCCACCACCACAAGGGAGTCATCACTGGAGGTAGATGGTTCATCAGCTGATGTTGATGTGGTTGAGCGGGCATCAGTGTGGCTCCCCTCACCCTCTGTGCCACTGGGTCCCTCATCTTCCTCCACAGTGGACCCCGTCTGGCTAGCTGCTTCCTCCTGGTCCATGGAACTCTCTCCTCCAGTTGGCATTGATGATGCTGTGAACAGGGAGGGGAAACAGATTAACATCAGTCATCTGCATATACTTGGCACTAGATTTCTGTTCCCAACACATCACAGAGCAAGGCCTTGCATAATGTCAAAGCCACTATTCCTTTACCTCACACATATGTAGATAGGTCACCTGTCAGTCTGCCTGTGAATCATGGTTACCAAACACATGTTGGCAAAGGAAACATCTGTTAGATGTATCTCAATTTAAACTATGTGCATGCCCAACAGGGCACTGTCTTGCCTGTTGTCTGATCTGTAATGCTCCTGAGTGTCAGGGCTTAACACAAACATGTCCCATCTCATGCAAGGGAGTCTGGAATTGGGCACTCAAATGGGATGGACAAATACCTAAGTTTACATGATGAACATACTCCCATCCACAGTAACCAATATGGGCTCATGTCGTGAACTCCAATGCTAAAATGGTCTGCATGCAGGACAACTGACAAGTATAAAACTGCATCTTAAACTTTTTCATGTTCAACATTATGCCACAGTCCTGTCTGCCTAAACAGTCTGTACTGACTCTTGTTACCGGGCCAGTGAATCAAGATTTAACAGTCAGCACCAGGTCACACTCAAGTATACACTGTGCAAGTAACATCTGTAGTGCACAAGTATACATGTCCCCTAAGTGCTACATAGAATTCAAACACTTTGACAAGCTCATGTTGTTTAACTGAGACATTTGAGTATATGAAGTCTGATATCTCAATACAGGAGCATTTTGCATACTCCCAAAAACAAAGTAATGCAGCATACACATATCTGTTTAAGCCACCAATATGCACAGTCAAGGGATGACACTCACATGATTTGTCCTTTGTATCTGAGCCAACTGACATACATGAGATTTCTGTCCCTATCCGATACATTGGCCACATGTGCCATCAAAATCGCTCGTCCTGTACACACTGACACAGAGTCAGACACATGAATCTTCATTTGCAATGGTTACAGTGTTGCCTGACACACAATAATGGGATATGACAGTGTCCCTGATGGCCTGAGTTGGCATACCTGTCCTAGTCCATGTGAAACATGGGATTAGTGGGAGTACGTGGCTGCTTACCATGCATTATTTAAGCAAATACAGTTCATTTGTCTGAAACACCAACATTGGTCTTACCTGCTGCACGTGTGTGCAGTATTCATGTCACAAACCTGTGTTTACCCCGATCATCTCATCGTCCATTTAGGTATGTACCACACAGAGTGCAGGTCATATGTCTGTCAATATGCTGACACATGTCAGACAAGCACATCACTCATGACGGTCAACTCAATGCACCTGTCGTACATGGTGCTGTACACAGTGACCTTGGACTACAGCTAATACACAGGAGTCTAGTGACACATGTCACAGACGGAAAGGGACACACCTGGGCATCAGATGACAATGGGGCATCTTTACATTTTGCAACACAAGTGTTGTCTCAGCAGACACACGACTTGTGATAGTGTTACCAGGCTGAGGGAGTGCAACATGCATGTCAGACATAGTACAGCTAGCTGGCTCAAACTCAGCCCCTCCTTGCTGCTGTCTGGCCTTCAACTGCCCATCCAGGTCAGGGAAGACCACCGTGAGTATCCGGAGCATGTGGGGGGTGAGGGTCCGTCAGCCACCCCTTTTGCGAGGAGGTAACAGCTTCAGCTGGATTCTAGCAATCCTCCGGGTCCAGCCACGGAGGTCCTGCCACCTCTTCTGGCAGTGGCGGATGCAGCGTTTGAAGACCCCCACAGATCTCACAGCCCGGATGATGGTCAACCAGATTTCCTGCTTCTGATGGGCGTCGACCTGTAAGGATGACATAGTGACACACCATTACTACACATGCGACATGTTTGTTTTTCACACACGAGGACATATAGGTCATTGGTAGTAGGGCAGAAGATGTATTAAGGAAGTTCATGTATCAGCAGGGGCAGTTGTCCTGTGTGTAAGCCTGCCTTCACAACATGAGTACAGTGCATGAGATAAAATAGCACAGGATACACTTTTACTTCACTGTCCCTGTCCAGTACATGATCCTACACACTGTGAGAATTACAATGACTATGTGTGCATGCATGTCCTTGGTGATCAGAATGCTAGTAGTGCCTGTTAGGAAACATGGTGTACTGAGAAGTCAGTGCAATCAACACTCACCTGCTCCCCTGGTTTCCCATACAGCTTGCTGTACTGTGGAAGGAGGCTGTCCAGCAGGGCCTGGTTTTCCTCCTCTGTGAATGCTGGGGCCCTCTCTACAGTACGTGCCATTGCAGATTCCAGAGGATGCAGTGACAGCAGCAGTGGTAGGTTGTGATATAGGCAAGTAGCATGTAGTGCAGGCAAGTGAAGTCTCTTGGGAATAGACAGCCTTATATCTGTGCTGCAGAGGTGGATTCTGTTCCATGGGTCCAAAGAGATAGGTCAGAGACGTTCGCATTATCCGACTTTGTCCAATCCATCACATTGCACGCCTCGGACACGCCTACCGCGTCCTTCAAAATTTCTGCATCATGACACTATAGATTTGGATAAATTGTTGTTGTTGCCCAACCGAATTTGTGTGCACGCGATTCGTACACGCTGCTAAAACGTGTCTGTCCCCATGACGACCAATATCCAATGTATGCGTCCGGCTTCGTCTTGCAGTGTACGCCCCGTCTTTTGAATAGTCACCCGCGTCTGTCCCACAGAAGGCCAATATCCAATGTATGCGTACGGCTTGGTCTTGGAGTATACGCCGCGTCTTTTGAATAGTCACCCGCATCTGTCCCACAGAAGGCCAATATCCAATGTATGCGTCCGGCTTGGTCTTGCAGTGTACGCCGCGTCTTTTGAATAGTCACCCGCGTCTGTCCCACAGAAGGCCAATATCAATGTATGCGTCCGGCTTGGTCTCGGAGTGTACGCCACGTCTTTTGAATAGTCATCCGCGTCTGTCCCCATGACGACCAATATCCAATGTATGCGTTCGGCTTGGTCTTGTAGTGTACGCCATGTCTTTTGAATAGTCACCCGCGTCTGTCCCACAGACGGCCAATTTCCAATGTATGCGTCCGGCTTGGTCTTGCAGTGTACGCTGCGGCTTTTGAATAGTCACCCGCGTCTGTCACCATTACAGAAAACAGCCAAAGGATGCCATCCACAATATTTTGGCTGAGCCTCAGGTGCTCTACACCAATCAATAAGCCTGTCACACAGTATAGAAAACCACATTTCCTGCTTCATTACATGTGTGGGTACATAGCTTCACATGTCATATTGGACAGAACTCTTTGTAGCACACACTCCCATGGTGAGCCATGTTTCATGGGGACAAAATCCATTGTGTGTGATGCACATCACAACTGTGAGTGACAACTTTGCAGCTCACCACCCTAGGCCTGGACACAGTTCCAGGGCCCATTGTGTGATCACATGTTACATACACCCTGAATTACAGCTGAAATGGAGTGTGTGTTACAAAGTGTTCCTGAGCTACTATTGTGGGGTTAATCCAGAGTATTTGCATATTGTGCTAAGCACATAATTCTTTTTGTATGTGGTAGCTGTAAATCGTTTCAAACATCCATCTGTATTTGGCATGTGAGTTGCTGTTGTGTCTGTGTGTCACAGACATACATGTTTGCCATGCAAATAAATTGGGGATCACATCATGTGTGTTTCATGGGTGTGATGGACGTGTACGTCAGACGTTACATAAAGACAGTGTCCATGTGGCATTACAATATCCCTGTGTGTGGACCTTACAAACACCTGTCATTTGGAGAGCACATCTATCCTCACTAGTCACTGAGGTGTGTGTTTGGTATCTGACATTTGTTCAGATGTACTGTGACAGACCCCATAGATTGTTCATCGCACTTGTTGTTTAACCATCAGGAGCTGAAATGTTCGGTGAGGGGCACATAGCTGGCATATTTGTCCATGCTCAACAGCACACACCTGACTTCATTGAGTCTTGCTATGATGTAGCATGTGATATTTTGCATGTTCATTGCCACATATGAAAGGGAAATGATAATCTTTCTTTGCTCACCTATGTACTGCAGGAGACCAGCGGTCCACAGACCCTTCCCAGACATAGAAACCATGGCTGAACGTGACAGCATCCGACGTTACCGCTTCACCATACCACTAATGGAGGATTTGGCAGAGCAGTTGGCCCCACATTTGCAACCTGGACGGCCATATCCATCAGCGCTGACCCCCAAGGTGAAGGTGATGGCAGCCCTACATTTCTTTGCCACGGGAACCTTCCAGTACACTGTTGCTACTGCTGGTGGGATGTCACAGACAATGTTTAGCAGTGTGCTTCGTGATGTTTTGGAGGGAACGTTGAATTTGCTGAACCGGTACATCAAATTTCCAACACCACGACAATTTGCTGACATCAAGAGTGACTTTTATGCTCTGGGAAGGATGCCACATGTCATTGGCTCCATAGATGGTACACATGTAGCTTTGTACCACCACAAGCAAATGAACAGACATACAGGAATCGTAAGCATTTTCACTCCATCAATGCCCTGGTGGTATGTCTGCCTGACATGACAATCTCACATGTCTGTGCACGTTTCCCCGGATCTGCACACAATGCGTACATCATGAGGAATAGTAGGATCCCACAGATGATGTCACAGGTGCAAAACCAGTGTGCCTGGCTTCTCGGTGTGTAATGTCTGTTTACCTTGAGTGCCTTTTGTATCTCGGATTTTAACCCTCTTTTCAATCCCATGATATGTTTGTTTGTTCGTATGTAGGTGACTCTGGATACCCCAACATGCCGTGGTTGCTGACACCACTCAGGAACCCTGTTACCCCTGTTGAGATACGTTTTAATGAGGCACATGGGCGGACCAGGCGAGTGATAGAGCGGACATTTGGACAACTGAAAAGCAGATTCCGCTGCCTGGACCGGACAGGAGGGGCACTCCAATATGCACCAGAAAAGGTGTGTAAGATCATCATTGTGTGTTGCATGCTACACAACCTGGCAGTGAGGGAAGAGCTACCTCTCATCCAAGATGATGACGACCAGCAGCCTCCAGCAGGGGAGGATCCAGCCCTGGGTCATGTTGCCAGTGATGATGAAGGTGAGGGGGATGCTCGGACACAGCTCATCAACAACTTTTTCTCATGATTGTGAGTATACAGTGATGAGTTGTCTAAGCTTTTTCTTTGCCTGATATGTGTATGTAGTGCAATGTCTCTGCATATGTTTGGCTGCATGCTACTTGACATGATCCTTGCAGTTATGTGTCCGTTGAGTTAGTATGTTCACCAGTACAGTGTTGACATGAGTCCTAGGTTGTTTTCACGATTCATGAGACTTGTGTATGGAATGTCTATTGGAGGTGTATGCAGGTATTTTGGTATTTGAAGACTGTTGTATGTCTGTCCTTCACAGGGTCCTTTGGCTGTCGTCTGGTGACATGTGACCTCCAAAACACACAATGCTGTTACAGAGTGCAGCTTTTCTTGGAAACCGGAAGCGGTGCCACACACCCCAGTACTGACATTTCTGACCCTCTTGGTTACTTTGTGCTCATTCTCACGGTGAGGTTACCTTGCATCTGTTGTGGAGGCGACATGTTGTGATTGTGTAATAAACCTGTGCTCCACATTGTGGTGTGCCTCGTCTGTATACACACATCCAACATTCATTTGCATACTGTACCTATGGCCTGATTGCCACTTTCTCAGAATGAGTTTAGTGTATGTGCATTTCAGTGTCTTTTCAGTTCACAATAGTGGAGGCAATGAGTATGTGTGCCATGGAAATTTTGCGTTGTGTTGACCTTGTAGTGTGCATCTCTCATATGTGTCACATCACCATGACTCACACGACTGTGTTGTAATTGCTGTAGTTGTTTTCCTGCACAGTATTTGTTTAGCAGGTCATCATCTCTATGTCACAAACCAAGTTTAATTCATGACAGAGGCAAGTATTGTGTGATTATGATTTAATTTAGATGCATGTGTGAAATAGTACACATAATTGATAGTGCTGTACAGTGTGATAGAAATCCAAAGTTCATAGAGGATTTGTTAGTGTTAGTAGATGAAATTTTCAGAGCCAAGTCCACAGTCATTTGATTCATTGTTCCAACTTAGACACTCCATCACATGTGGGAGAGTTCAGTGACAGTCAACAAGGTGAACGCTTTGCACACAATGGAGGATATCAGGAGCAGGTGTTCACTTCATGGGGGGTATGCATGGCCATCTGTCTCTCACTTGTCCTTCTTCGGACGACCCCTCTTCTTCTTTTGAGGGGGACCCTTAGGTGCAGGCTGCTGCGGTGCCGGGGACTCTCCGACAGAGTCCTCATCCCTCCCTGTGGCAGTCGCAGATGTTGTGGCAACAGATGTAGTGGGCACACAGGGAGGTGTGGTCATGTTGTCAGCAATCTGGCGGAGGCATGTGAGTATGTCCCTGTGCACCGCAGTGAGGTCATCCATTTTACCCATTTTGGACTCCATTCTGGACATGTGGGTCTCCACCCTGGACATGTGGGAGTCCATCCTGGACATGTGGGAGTCCATCCTGAACATGTGGGAGTCCATTTTGGAATATTGGGCAGCCTGCTGATGTTGTATGTCCTTGAGGATCCCAACTACCTGGCCAAAGTCTCCGGTGCATTCTCGGTATGCATTCATGATGCGCCCTAACTGTGGGTCATCTTGCGCAGCAGCACCATCTTCAAGACGTGACCTCACCCTGCGTACCCTCACACCACCCCTACCCACACGAGCAGGACCTGCTGTTGCAGACACAGACAACACAGAGCCTCCATCACTATTGACAGTGGTGTTGTTGTCCGCCAACTCCAGAGTGCCCTGTGTAGCTGTGCCATCGGTGTTTACTTGCCTTGGTCTGTCCGTGTTGGTAGAGGTAGCAGGAGTGGTAGCAGTGGGTGCTGAAGTTACAGCTGCTGGTGCTGCATGCTGATCCACACCGGAGGGGCCAGGTCGTTCATCGTCGTCCGAAGAGGACTGAGAGACATCCACACTGGAGAGCTCAGGGTCAACCAGAGTCTGGGACTGGGATTTTGTTCGGTTCCTGCAGTGTCCCCAGCAGGCCCTGTGGGTAGGAGAAACACACAATGTATGTTGTGGTTTACACACATCAACAGATCGCACCCATTACTATTGTACTTCATGAGTGTATGTACATTGCATTGTCCTCAATTGTCACAGACAGAGGCCTATATTGGTTAAGAACATTGTAATTACAACGTAAAGCGTTTTGATGAGCACGTAGAGCTTTGTGCATGCACAGCTCATGTATTGATTCATTGACTGTACATAGCCATTGAAACTCAAGTGCCACCCTGTGCCTGACACAGGTGTGTAGTTTTTTTCAACATTTGTGCTTTAACAAAGACATACGTGCACTTCCTCTTACGATGTGTTGCAAGATTTGTGCATGTGTGCTGGCATTTGTGCATGTCTTTTTGAGTCACATTGGTGTGTCTAACAACATAGTCACAGTCCGGTATGTATGTGATCAATTGAGATATACTATTTTGTTATATGTGTTCATAGTTCTCATCTCATTGCACACATGTGATTGTGTTACCATAGCAAATGATTTTGCTGCTGAGCTTTGTACGTGATAATGTCATTTATCTTGTCAATGTCCTCCATGGAAAGATGAGTTAACCAAGGCTGCTTTCTTGCTTTTCCATGCTCATAACAGTGAGGCCCAGAGGTTTGTGTGTTTGTTTTATGCTGCTGTAAGTTGTACACCTCCTCCAACCTAGTCCAGATTACTCCTTGTGTTGAAAGTGTCAATGACAGTGAGGGGAGTGTAGTGGTAAGGATGCTGACAACGCTGCATGATGTAGGAGTTGAAAGCAGCTCACAACAGCGCTTTGTGTAAATGACACCATGCAACAGTGTTAGTTATCATTCTAAGGTCATTCCATTCACTGTCAGGTATCCCTTGTCAATGATGTATATGTAGCTTTGTGTGTGTGTGTGTATTGATGTGTGCTATGTCTGCATCTCACCACTTGTCCTGTACTCCACACACCTTCACAGCCAGCGCAGGGGGCACCCCTGGGACAATGCATCCCCAGACAGTGAGTGGAAATATACAGTTAAGATGGATGAGAGTGTAAATGTGTGTGAGAGGGCCAGTGCCTAGGTGTGAATTGTGGCCAATTCATACATCAGGCCCATGTGTCAGCCATCTTGCCAGGGCATTTACTTTCACTGTCATGGACTGACTGGTCCCAAGAGTGCTATTTGTTCTGACTGAGAAGGTGTGTGTAGAGCAGGCCTTGATAGCAGTTGGAGTCATTGCAGAACCTCCTCCTCCCCCAGAGCCCAGATAATCCCCCATGAACCATGCTTCCATTACAGGGAGTCAAACTTTACGTTCAGGATGTCAGCCAGTGGTGTCCTGGTGTTTGTTTGAGCACAACTCCCAACAGGGCCTTGTACTCCCCACAGCAGAGCCCAGTGTCAGCCATCTTGTCAGTACTTTTCCACTCACTGTGAGCTGAGCATAGTTGAAGTTGGGCTTGATGGGCCATGTGGGAGGAGGACTGTTGGCTGTGAATACGACTCACATCATGCTTTCAGCTACACCAACCTTCCCAGCCATCCCAACCTTCCTTCCTGTGAATCAGCTTTCCTGGGAGTGAATGTGTGCAAACAAGATGGCTGCTGCATGTGACTGGTGTTTGGATCCCATTGCCTTGCTGAGAGTTAGTGCTAAGTTTTGAAATATTTGTAAATGGTGAGCTTTCCTGTTACATTGCAGGTATGTTGTTAGTTACAATCTGTATTTAAACACAGATCCCACCATGGATTAGTGCTCCTCACACCAGGGCCCAGTGTCAGGTATCTTGGAAGTAGGTTTACCTTGAGTCTCAGGTTGGGCATAGTGGTGTTTGGTATTGGTGGGAGGGGTGTGTGTGTGACAGGGCCTGCTGGTAGATGTGGCCAGAGCTGGCAATCCTCCTCCCACACAGACCAAATAGGCCACCATGAACTGATGGAGCAAGGTCTCGTGGAAAAGAGACTTGTTCGGAAGCAATCCACTCGTTTAAATCATTAACAAAGTTATTAATAAGTTTCGTGAAAACTAATACGCACTACATGAACACGCGGGTTAGTGAAGCTTGCGTATGTGTGTACTAACGTGGATAACAATGAAGAAGGACTAAAAACCGCTTTAAAATGGGGAAACTGTTGTGCGCATGCGTCAACTGCATCTACGTAAAATGACGAACTAATGCTTGGAGGGAAATTTTGGCGCATGAGCAGAAGGTACTAAAATGGAGTCTTGAAGACTCGCGAGCATGGCATCTGCTTATTTGAACTGAATCGAGCTATTTAACTAATGCTAAAGCGGGAAAAGATATTAATAAATAAACTGGGATAGAGTAGAGGTGGGTGGTATACAGTGCAAGCACTTTATTTTAGAAAGTAACATTTGTCTTCTGACTTTTATCATTAGTACGTATTTGGGCCTCTCGTGCATAGCCGAATTGAATGGAGTGACGCGAAGTCTGCTCATGCCTACTGAAGTGAACCATGAACAATGACTGTGCAGTTGAAAGAGAGCCAAAGGACAAATGCAACATCCTGGGAACAGGATGGTGAAGAGTTCAACAAAGAAGAGACACATTCATGACAGTTTTAAAATGTTTCTATGTCGATACTCTTAGTATATGGGAATAAAATTTATGAATAAAGAATAAGGGGTGGGTCTATGAACAATAGTTGAACTGATTTTAGTGACATGTAAGCATGGTGTGATGAAGAACGCCCCTTGCCTGACCAATAAGATTTCGTATTTTACGATATTGAAACTTTAGTGGGTGGAACATGGAGAAACGAAAGGTATAATTAAGATAGCTTTAGTTAGTTAGTGAGGAGATTTTTGCTCGAAGAATTGCTGGGAGAGATACTGAAGCTGGAAGATGCTGTGAGATGCTGGAGTTGCTGATGAAGAGCTGACTGCAGAATCTGAAGAAGAACTTTTATTATAATTTAATTGAGTTAGATCTGCAGATCGCGGAAGAATCTCGAGGAGGAAGAGAGTGTCAGAGATGGGTGCGGCGCATTCGTCGGTATTTTAGAGAGGTCAACTATCCTGTCCTGATTCCTGCCCTGAAGTCTTTGTCTCCTGACCTATCCCAGGGGACCCTTACCAGCCCTTTGGCCAGGGGGTTGGTCTTCCACACCATCCTTGGTAACTATAAATTCCGTATTTGCTAAATGATCTTTTCTCTCTGTCCTCTTTTCTCTCTCTCACTCTGAATATTGATTATTGCATGAGACCGAGACATACGTATGGTGATTATGAATTGAATTTTCTCTCCAAATGAATGATTGTGATTGCACTGTACTGAGTTGTTCACATGCATTTAATTTAGATAAAGGTTTTAAACATTCCTGAGTCTGTGGTTATTTAATCCAAATAAATTAAAATTAAAGTTATGTTAATTATCACCATCAACTAGTTCAACTAATGGTCCATCGACCAGAGGAAAGAACTTTTTGATCTGTGAAGGGTTAGTTGAAAATAAAAAAGGGTATCGAATGAACTAATCCTAAATTTAAACAGAAACCCCTTAACCGACCAGCGGTTTTAACCACCGTGAGTTTTATGGGCCCAGGTGAGTATATGGTAAAAGAGTATCTGTTGTTGGTGAATGGCTGGATCAGTTTTCTGGTAGCAGAGCTATGGGTATTATTGATTAGTTTGGTGATAAATATTGATTATTGATTTATGTTTAACAAAAGAGTTAGTGTCTTGTTTTATGTTGTCTAGAAGCACAGGTACAGAGGTTGCCTGGGCATCCCGGGAATGGAATTTGAATAGCGGGTGGTAATAGAAGCCACACTGCAGAAGTTTACTTGTCTGTTGTAATAACACTGAGAAGCTACGGAGGGCTGGCAGTGTTATATTAGGGACTATATCGTGTAAAAGTACAGTGCGAATGATAGCAGAGGGTTCGCTGGTGAAACTTTGGTCTTATTTCCCAAAAGGGGTAACACTGAAGAAGTAACAGGTTCTCCCGAGCTTGAATGGAGGGTAAACAGAGGTTTTACTCGTAGCGAAAAGGAGTCTGGAATAAGTCGTAATCTATCCTTGATTAGTGGAACAGACAGAGTAGTGCTGTTTTTATGTTGTTACTAATGGATTTTATGAGAAGATTTAAAGAAATAAGTTATTGTATTACCTTGTGAAGGGAGGGTCAGTCGCAGGAGTTATACTGACGTCACAAAGAGCCGCGCTGGGATTGGTTGAAACAGCGGGCGTGAGAAAGAAGCAGATTGTAAAGTGGGGGTCAGTAGTGAGGAGCAATACTGACGTCACAGAGAGCCGCGCTGGCATTGGTCAAAGAACAAGCGCGAGCCTGAGTCTGATTGGTTGATAGATAGAAGCTACACTAGGACTGGTCGAAAAAGAATTGTATGTTAAGTCCTGATTTGACTGCTAGTGTGAGCCGTGCTGACATAGGATGGGACGTAGGTAATAGAGTTCGAAGATATACGGAAGACTCTTTTCTACATCGTCCATCTGAAATGTTTGGAGAACGAAAGAAAATGACGTTAATAAAGAAAATTAAAAATGTCTTTAAGAAAGACAAGCCTGTGATGACTAGAGAGGGAATTCCTATTCCGCCACCTAAAACGCCTGCTTCATTTATGATGATGGAAAGAGGATGTCATACTTGTGTGTGGTTAGAGAATTGGGTGGAGTACACGAAAGGTGATGGTGTCTTGGCTTTTCCAGATCATGGTACTTTTAATGTAAAGATACTTCAGAATTTGAGAAATCGAATGAATATGTTAGAACCAAATTCAAGGTTGACACAGTATGAAGATTTAGAAGAATGGGAGGTTGAGGCATTTGAACAAGAAAAATTCAGAAGTGGTCGAAGATTTAGAGGGTTTTTGCCTAGGTATCTGTATGAATCACGTGGAGATCAAATGAAGCGTTGGAGAAGAGCTGTAGTGACAGAGGGTTTATATCCAGTATTAATGGCTGAAGAGCAGACAGGAAGTAAGTGTAAGGAGAAAACGAAAAATATTAATACGACAGGAGATGGTGAATCAGATAATGAATTATTGGAAGATATTTTAATTAAAAACCCTACACCGGACCAAGAGGAACCTAGTAGAGTCACTCCAAGTGCACCGGTGATAGGAACGCATTTAACCCCACAAATTCTACATGATGCGTCAGTTAATAGGGTGTTGCAAGATAATGAGAGAGCTTTAAATAAGACTAGGGAAGAATTAGTTCAGAAAATAAGTCAATTAAATTTAAATGCCGAAGCTTTGACAATTCCAGTGACTATTGGCCCTGTAATCCCATTATATGGAGATAAGAAGATTTGTCCAAAACCTCAAGCTGTGACAATTCAGTCAAGTAATCCCAGAAAAGAAGTAATGATGTCTGATGATCAGGCCAGTGAGAGTGATTCAGTTATTTCATTAATGGATCTTCCAATAATGGAACATTTAACCGAAACTCCAAAGAGAGATTCACCTGAAAATTTGAAAGAAAAAGGGTCTGTGGTCCCTATGGGAACCAGAGGTTTAGCAACGGTTACTCCCGAGGATTTAGAGAGATGGGCACAGGGAATAGAAAAACCAAACTTACAACCAAAGGTTCTAGATATTAGCAGATTGAAGGTAGATTTGGAAGAAATGATAGCTGGAAATGTGGGCACAGAAAGGTTGAACATCTACAATGATGAGGAATTGTTATTTTTATGTAAGAACATAACCAGAAGAGCAAAGGTATTTCATGAGAAGTTGACAGAGGTTGCATCAGAGATTGGAATAGATATAGGAAGAACAAAATCATTGCAGAATCCATATCGAGTGGAGTTTACCGAAAAAGATTTAGAAAATGTAAATACGTCTGGTAAAAGACTACAGATAAAAGAGTTGATGAACATTTTGCGAAAGTGGGGAGACATTGACAAGTGGAGGATTAGGTGGATAAGAAAGAAAGAGTAAGTACAGGCAAGGGAAGCGTTGTCTGCATTTCCGGTGAGGGAATTAGAAAAGATTGAGAGAATATGTCCAATGAGAGAAGTTCCTGGTGGTAGATATGTACATGTTCCTTGGAGCAGACAGGATATTTTGTCATTTACGAATGATTTCCCTAGGTTGAGAGAAAACCTGTTGAATGGTATAAACAGGTAGAAAGATTTGTGAAGGTTTCAAAGGTTTTGTTGAAGGACCTGGATGGTTTATTTGATATTGTGGTACCTGCTGATTTATGGACAGAGTGTAAAATCACAATTGATTGGCCAAATGAGGAATATCCAAGAGACTCTAAAACAGGAGCGCCATCAGAGGAGGTAATGAAGAAATATCACCAGGTGATTACTTTCCTGAAAGGAAAAATCCCTCCTAAAGAAACAGACTGGGTGAAGATAGATAGAACAACTCAGGAGGCAAAAGAGTCTGTACACGCATATTATGAGAGGTTGTTACAGGTGTTCAAGCAGTATAGTGGATTTGAGAATATTGGTGATAAAGATATGGGACACTTTGTATATCGGTTTGTGTATGGTCTGAAACCGGAGATTAGCCAGATGATTCAACAGCACATGTTGTGCTGGCAGAGCAAGACAATAGACGAAATATTGAAATATGCGAAGTATTGTATCGACGACATTGAGGCAAAACATAGAAAGCTAAAAGAGAAAATGATGTGGGCACAGGTAAAATTGGCAGAGCAGCAGGAAACAAATTTAATTTCACAAACTGATAATCAGACAAAAGGACAGACTCAGGGTGAACAAGTGTCGAGTGGTGGTAAAGGGAGAGGACGAATGAGTAGAGAGGAAGTAAGGAAGAAATTTCCTTGTCATGCGTGCGGAAAGCATGGACATTGGAAGAACGAGTGTAAAAATGTCCAGAATAATAATGGGCCAAATCAAAATTTAAATCCGCAGATGCAGAATGAAGTGGTTGTGAATCAGCATCAGCAGCAGCAGGTAGTTACTCCACAGTATCAGGTGCCACAAGCTCCTATGCCAAACAATGTGAACATTCAAAAATATAGTGCGAACACCGGATTTCACGGAGAAAGTGGTAAGAATACCTCTGTGGTTTCACAATATTTTTTACAGAATGATGGAGATGATTCGGACTCTATGCAATGACGGTGCCTGAGGGGGGAGGAAGAGGAGTGCGTGCTTGGCGCATCCTTGTCGGTAGATCAGACAGGTCCATTTATTGATGGGAAAGTGGAAGGTAGTGACATCACTTTTCTATTGGACACTGGTGCTACCCGGTCTACTGTGAGAACAGCAGACATCCCAAACCTACCCCTCTCGGGAGAAACTATCCAAGTTGTTCGAGTGTCAAACAAACAGATTAGAACCCCAGTTACAAAACCAATGGAAGTGCATATTGGAAACTTTAAAGACATGCATCGATTTGTGGTCTGTGATTCAAGTCCAGTAAATCTGTTAGGGAGAGACTTATTGTGCAAAATGAATTGCACAATCTATTGTACACCTGCTGGTGTTGCTTTTCAAACACCTGATGAGGATGTTGTTTATAAGATGATGTTAGCTAAACAAGGTACAGAAGTGGATGAAATGTTTTCATTATTAACGGAAAGTGAATTACCAGAAGAATTAAGAACAACCATAAATCCAGAGGTGTGGGACTTTTCAGGAAAAGATATAGGGCTAATGGCGAATGTAGATCCCGTGAAAATAGTGGTAAAAGAAGGTGCAGTTTATCCAAACACACGACAGTATAAAATGAGTCCAGAAGTGAAAGCAGGAGTTGCTCCAGGAATTAATCAAATGATTGAGCAAGGAATTCTGAAAGAAATAATGGGTAGTCCTTGTAATTCGCCAATTATGGCACTCAAAAAAGCTAGTGGTAAGTACAGGATAGTACAGGATTTGCGGAAAATTAATAAAATCGTAGTACCTTGTTGCCCAGTGGTGCCAAATCCAGCAGTGATCCTTTATCAAATACCCTGGAATGCAAGTTGGTATACAGTAATCGATTTGTGCCAAGCATTCTTTTCCATACCTTTGCATCCAGACAGCCAGTATCTTTTTGCCTTCCGGTTTGAAGATCGTGTTTTGGCATGGTGCCGAGTTCCTCAAGGGTACACAGAGAGTCCCTCAATTTTCAATCAAATTCTGAAAAAGTGTCTAGAGTCACTAATTATGCCTGGAAATTCAGTTCTGGTTCAGTACATTGATGACCTATTGGTGGCATCAAAGACACGAGAAGATTGTGTCACTGACACAATTGCATTACTGAACCATTTGGCCCGAAGGACGACACAAAGTGTCTCCAGAGAAATTACAGTTTTGTCAACAAGAAGTTAAATATTTTGGGCATAAAATAAAAAGAGGAGTTAGAAAAGTGACCCCAGAAAGAATAAAAATAATCAAACAAATGCAAATACCTCAGGCACAGAAAGAGATGAGAATGTTTCTGGGAGTGGTTGGGTATTGTAGGCAGTGGATAAATGGTTTCTCCCTGCTGGTGAAACCATTGATACAATTGACCCGGAAAAGAGCAAAAGATCCAATTGATTGGAATGATAAATGATGAATGTTTGGAAGCCTTTGTAAAACTGCAAAATTTGTCTGTGTGAGGCCCCTGCCTTGGGCATGCCTGATTATTCAAAAGAATTTGCACTATTTTGCCGTGAGAGAGAAGGTTGTGCACGCTCAGTTCTAACTCAGAGGCATGGATTAAGCCGACGTCCAGTGGCATATTTTTTTGCTACTTTGGATCCAATGGCTTCAGCTTTACCTGGCTGCTTAAAAGCAGTAGCTGCTACTTTTATGAGTCTGGAGCAAAGTGAGTCAATTGTGATGGGACATTCTGTAAAGGTTTATGTGCCACACTCAGTCGAGATTCTTTTAACAGGGACTCGAACACAGTACCTCACTCCTAGTCAGATGACTAAGTATGAAAGAGTGATTTTGGGAGCAGAAAAGGTAACAGTGATAAGATGTACCATAATGAATCCTGCCACATTGTTACCGGACCCATGTTGTGAAGAAGTGAAAGATGAAGTTGATCATGATTGTTTGGATGTGACTGAATTGTGTACTAAGCCCCGCCCAGACATAAAAGAAATACCCTTGACGGAATCAGATCATGTATTGTTTGTGGATGGGTCATGTCTGAGAACGGAAGAAGGAGGGCTAAGTGCTGCATATGCTGTATGTAAAATATCAGGAGTCATTGAAGCATCCTGTTTACCGGGAGTCAAGTCTGCACAAGCAGCCGAATTGGTGGCCTTAACAAAGGCATGCAAAATTGGGAAGAATTGGAGAGTAACCATATTTACGGACAGTCAATATGGTTTTGGGGTTGTGCACGACTTTGGCCAGCTCTGGATGCAGAGGGGATTTCTGACTTCTTCAGGATCTCTGATCAGAAACAGCAAAAATGTAAAGGATTTGTTGGAAGCATTACAATTGCCAAGAGAAATAGCTGTGGTAAAATAAGGCTGCACATAGGTCAGGAAATGACTATGTGACGGAGGGAAATAGGTACGCAGACCAAATTGCTCAATACTGTGCAAGAAATACAATGGCAATAAACAGAAAAATGGAAACAGGTGAAACCAGCTGCCAACTTATGTTTTTCTCAGCTCTAGAAACATGGGATGAGGTCAGACAGTTGCAGGAAGAAGTTGAGGAGAAGGAAAGGGAACTCTGGATAAAGTCAGGCTGTACAAAGAGGACAGAAGATGAAGTGTGGATATACTCAGATGGCATAAGGTCATGCCAGATTGTCTGCTTTCTCAAATGGCAAGAGTATATCATGGGACAACACATATTGGTAGGGATGCAATGATTAGACTATTCAGACAAAATTGGTACAATCCAAAGTTTAGGGTAGTTGCAGAAAGCCTTTACCAACAATGCTTAATCTGTCAGCAGCAAAATCCAGGCAGAAAAACAGTGGTTAGTTGGGGAAAAATTGGAAAGGCAGAAGGACCATTCACCAGGCTGCAATTAGACTTCATGAGTTGCCTCCGTGCAATGGATTGAAGTATGTTCTTGTGATAGTATGCTTATTCTCGAGATGGGTGGAGGCATACCCCACTAGAAGAAATGACAGTCTCACAGTTGCTAAATTACTGTTGAAGGAGCTGATACCTCGATTCGGTTTTCCAGTCACTTTGGATTCAGATAGAGGACCTCATTTTAACAATGAAATAATTCGATTAATCTGTGCTGCATTTAACATTGAACAAAAATTGCACTGTGCTTATCGTCCAGAGGCTTCTGGAGTAGTTGAACAGCTTAATGGCACAATCAACTCAAGGTTAGGGAAGGTGTGTGCATCCACAATGCTAAAATGGCCAGATGCATTGCCTCTTGTACTGATGGGTCTCAGAAGTATTCCTAACAGAAAAACAGGATTGAGTCCTCATGAGATACTCATGGGAAGGGCAATGAGACAAGCATATATTCCTGGAAATAAATTGATGAATATAACTGATGATCTGGTATTGGACTATTGCAAAGGATTGGCTGATCTGGTGCGTTCTGTCTCTCATCAGGTTGGAGAAGACGCAGTTGCAAGGCAGCCAAACCAGGCGCATGATTTGAATCCTGGAGACTGGGTGTTAGTGAAGAAACACGCAAGGAAATCGTGTCTAGCACCCAGGTGGGATAAACCACGTCAAGTCATTCTGGTCACTACCAAAGCAGTGAAGTGTGCAGGTTTACCCAATTGGATTCATGCTAGTCATACCAGAAGAGGTCCCAACCCATCTGAACAACCAGAGCAGCCACTGACTGAACAAGCTGAGACGTCAGAAATTGAAAGTTGTGAAATTGAAGAATCTAGAGTGATAGATTCTGAAAGACAACTATATGACGAACAGCCAAGTACCAGTCAGGAAGAGTGGATACCAGTGATTGACATACCTGAAGTTGCTAGCAAAACAAGAAGAAGAATCAAATTAGGGAAACAGGAAGGTAGAAAGGAAAAGACAGGGAAAGAAGAACACACTCAGGTAGAAGTGAATCAAGCTACTCAGAACCTGAGCAGGGCCAGATAGGAGAAGAAGAACAAGTTCAGGCAGAAGAAGAACAAATCATAATAAGACCTGAACAGGATCAGATAGAAGTAGAAGAACAGGTTCAGGCAGAAGAAGAACGAATTGTAATAAGACCTGAACAGGACCAGAAAGAAGAACAGGTTCAGGCGGAAGAAGATATAACAATAATAACACCTGAACAGGTGCAGGAAGGAGAAGAAAACAATACAGAAAGTACAGAGCCAAGACAATTAGAGAGTGGAAAAGAACAAGAACAGATTGTGCCCAGAACAAGTGAAAATAAAAGAACCTTAGAAGAAGACGGAGAAGGTGAAAGTGCAGTTCGGGTCAAAAGAGTTAGAAAAGGAGATAATTGGCCAGATGGAGTGAAGAGACTAAGATATTACCTAAGAAAGTCAGAAAAGAAACCAGAACAAGTAAATGAAATTACGAGTCAGACGCAACCTAAACAAACCTTAGTGAAACTCACGCGAAGAAGTCCAAGATTGAGAATTCTGAACAGAAAATACAAGGCCCCCGAGTGGACCTATGTTATATTAGAGGAATTTGAGAACTTAGATTTACGTGAAGAATCAGAGAGAGTTCATGTTGCACAGATTGATGAAAACAAATTAAGACCTCCTTAAAATAAAGGACTGAGGGGCATATCATCAACGAGGCGATAAACAATTATCGCCGCTTTTGCGTCCGTTTTTGGACGAAAAGCGGCGATAATTTTATCGCCTAATCAGCAAGGTCACACTATCGCGTGAATCCTTGCATTATCGCCCTTTCCCCCAACGCCCATCTTTGCATCTCTAATGAGATGCAAAGTGGGCGTTACTGGGCGTACCCCGGATGGACTACGTTGCAAATATCGCTGATGTTCACATCGCGATATTTACAAGGCAGCCCACATAATTTTAGCAGAGGTTAGATTTTGACGAAAACGGCCGTTTTCGCCAAAATCTAACATCTGCTAAAATCCTGACTTAGCCATCCCAAACATAGGGGTGGATTGTGCTGATACGACCACAGGGTCGTATCAGCAAGGTGTCGCCGTTTGCAGAGAACATCGCTGGAAAACCAGTGATGTTCCCTGCAAACGGCGATAATCTCGCTATCTCTGGAATTTTATCGCCCTGGAGAAACGCATTGTTAATAGCGCTACCAGGCGATAATTTCAGAGATAGCCTGCGATAGGACTATTATCGCTAAGCACGGCCAGCGATAATTATCGCTGGCCGTTGATAATATGCCCCTGAATCTTAGGAAAATTTAGATAAAGAAAGAAGAAAAAAAAAAGAGAAAAGAAATTTTCTCAGAATTTAAAATGGCAGAAGTTGAAGTGATCGAACAACCGAAATGAAATCTGAAACAAAGATGTCGTAGAGTCTGTCTATGTAGTATTTTATTATTAACATTAGTATGGTTATTTCTAACAGTGGTGGTGCCTTTATTAATGGTAACCAGTAACAAGAATAATATAGTTGCTAATGGAAAAGTAGATGCAGTGAAAGGAACTAAGACAGAATTACGGAAAATAGATGAGATAACCTATAATCATAATGAATCAGATAATGATTCGTCTTTAAATGTGTTTACTAAATTGTTATTTCAGTACGTTAATACAATGGAGATTAGTGATTGTTATGTCTGTATGAAATTACCCTCATCAGTGTCAGAAGGGGTAACTTACCTTTAACATATGGTGTATCATGTAGTGTTCTATCAAGTTTATTTTATGTAACCGGGAAACTTCAGTATTTTTATTCAAACTTAGATGTAGTGTTTTCAGAATTACCTATTCGAAAGAATATGAATCCAGTATTTAGTAGTAAAGATGCAGAGTTCATGGGCAAATTTTTCTTAACAATGAGCCCAATAGATATAGCACAGGCACATAGAGATAACTTAACATGTATATTGCGTGAAGAAGAAAAATTATTTTTAAATTTAGTAGAAGAAAGGAGACAGGATTTGACAAAGAAAGCTGCTGAACAGAAATCCCATGTACCTACGTGGGCTGAGAAAAAGGGAAGTTATGCAAAGGGCGTGGCTTATGCTACAATGTCCCTAGATTTTGTGAAGAAGGGAAAACTCTGTCTCCATAGGTCAAAGACTAATTATAATAACATTTTCATTGGTTCCAGTGAATGTGAACACAACTTCCTAATTCTAGGGGGATGGGGACTAAAAGGGGGAAACGATCCGGTATTTCCAGGAGTATATTATGTATGCGGGAATAATGCCTATTATAGGTTACCTGCACGATGATATGGGAGCTGTTATTTTGGAATAGTATTTCCAAAAATTTACCATGTGAACATAATTAATGGAATTAATGAAATATCTAATGGACTAACACGAAGAAGAGCTAGTTTTTCAGAAATAGTGGGGGATATATTTGGTGCATTGATACCCTCAGTTGGAGTCATTCTAAATTCACAGAAAATTTGCAAATTGTCAACAGTAGTTGATCGTCTTTCAACTGATACTGCTGGGGGATTCTTAATGATTAATACAGAAATGGTTGCAATAAGGTCTATGGTTTTACAAAATCGTCTTGCGCTTGACATCTTATTGGCAAAAGAAGGCGGAGTCTGTGGTATGTTGAAAACATTGCTGCCCTTATATTCCTGATAAAAGTCAGGAAATTAAAGGGTATATTGAAAATATTACAAGAATTCATGAAGATTTGACCCAACTGGAGGTTGACGGTGTATGGGAAAGATTAACAAAAAGCATCACATCAATAGGGAAATGGTTTACTAATTTTAGAAAAAATGTCTTAGGACAAATAATATTGCCAGTAGTTGTGATAATGACAATAGTATTGATAATAATGATTACCTGCAAGTGTTGCAGAAGCAAGGGAAAAAGAAGAATGCATGCAGAGAGGGAAGGGAAAGGAAAGAAACGAAAGAGGGAATATGAAGAAATTCAGTTAGAGGAAATGAAAGGAAAGCTATACAAAAAGATGAAAGATTTAGAAGGAAAAGAAGTAACTGCCGAAACGATGAGAGAAGAAGGAGAAAACTGAGAATTGCTAAAGTTGGCATCTGGGAAGGGATGGGTAATTTTGTGATAGCTCAAAAATGCCATCAGAGAGGGGATTGATGGAGCAAGATCTCGTGGAAAAGAGACTTGCTCGGAAGCAATCCACTCGTTTAAATCATAAACAAAGTTATTAATAAGTTTCGTGAAAACTAATACGCACTACATGAACACGCGGGTTAGTGAAGCTTGCGTATGTGTGTACTAACGTGGATAACAATGAAGAAGGACTAAAACCGCTTTAGAATGGGGAAACTGTTGTGCGCATGCGTCAACTGCATCTACGTAAAATGACGAACTAATGCTTGGAGGGAAATTTTGGCGCATGAGCAGAAGGTACTAAAATGGAGTCTTGAAGACTCGCATGCATGGCATCTGCTTATTTGAACTGAATCGAGCTATTTAACTAATGCTAAAGCGGGAAAATATATTAATAAATAAACTGGGATAGAGTAGAGGTGGGTGGTATACAGTGCAAGCACTTTATTTTAGAAAGTAACATTTGTCTTCTGACTTTTATCATTAGTACATATTTGGGCCTCTCGTGCATAGCCGAATTGAATGGAGTGACGCGAAGTCTGCGCATGCCTACTGAAGTGAACCATGAACAATGACTGTGCAGTTGAAAGAGAGCCAAAGGACAAATGCTACATCGTGGGAACAGGATGGTGAAGAGTTCAACAAAGAAGAGACACATTCATGACAGTTTTAAAATGTTTCTATGTCGATACTCGTAGTATATGGGAATAACATTTATGAATAAAGAATAAGGGGGTGGATCTATGAACAATAGTTGAACTGATTTTAGTGACATGTATGCATGGTGTGATGAAGAACGCCCCTTGCATGACCAATAAGATTTTGTATTTTGCGATATTGAAACTTTAGTGGGTGGAACATGGAGAAAAGAAAGGTATAATTAAGATAGCTTTAGTTAGTTAGTGAGGAGAATTTTTGAGAGATTTTTTGCTTGAAGAATTACTGGGAGAGATGCTGAAGCTGGAAGCTGTGCTGAGGAAGATGCTGTGAGATGCTGGAGTTGCTGATGAAGAGCTGACTGCAGAATCTGAAGAAGAACTTCTATTATAATTTAATTGAGATCTCAAGATCGCGGAAGAATCTCGAGGAGGAAGAGAGTGTCAGAGAGGGGTGCGGTGCATTCGTCGGTATTTTAGAGAGGTCAACTATCCTGTCCTGATTCCTGCCCTGAAGTCTTTGTCTCCTGACCTATCCCAGGGGACCCTTACCAGCCCTTTGGCCAGGGGGTTGGTCTTCCACACCATCCTAGGTAACTATAAATTCCGTTTCTGCTAAATTATCTTTTCTCTCTGTCTTCTTTTCTCTCTCTCACTCTGAGGATTGATTATTGCATGAGTCCGAGACATACGTATGGTGATTATGAATTGAATTTTCTCTCCAAATGAATGAAGGTGATTGCACTGTACTGAGTTGTTCACATGCATTTAATTTAGATAAAGGTTTTAAACATTCCTGAATCTGTGGTTATTTAATCCAAATAAATGAAAGTTAAAGTTATGTTAATTATCACCATCAACTAGTTCAACTAATGGTCCATCGACCAGAGGAAAGAACTTGTTGATCTGTGAAGGGTTAGTTGAAAATAAAAAAGGGTATCGAATGAACTAATCCTAAATTTAAACAGAAACCCCTTAACCGACCAGCGGTTTTAACCACCGTGAGTTTTATGGGCCCAGGTGAGTATATGGTAATAGAGTATCTGTTGTTGGTGAATCGCTGGATGAGAACCATGCTTCCATGACAGTGATTAAAAGTTTACGTTCAAGATGTCTGACAGTGGTGGACTGGTGTTTGTTTCTGCACAACTCCCAACAGAGCCTTGTGCTCCCTACACCAGAGCCCAGTGTCAGCCATCTTGGCAGTACTCCCTGTGAGATTGGCATAGTTCAAGGTGGCATGATGGGCCATGTGGGAGGAGGATTGTTAGCTGTGACTACGACTCCCATCATGCTTTCGGCTACACCCACCTTCCCAGCAAACCCAACCTTCCTTCCTGTGACTCTGCTTCCCTGGTAGTGAATGTGTTGCAACAAGATGGCTGCTGGATGTGACTGGTATTTGGATCACATTGCCTTGCTGTGTGTTGGTGCTAAGTTAGTACATTTTTGTGAATGGTAAGCTTTCCACTTACATTGCAGGTATGTTGTTAGTGAACATCACTTTTTGAACACATATCCCAGCATGGACTTGTGCTCCCCACACCAGAGCCTAGTGTGATGCATCTTTGTAGGAGATTTTCCTTAACTCTCAAGAAGTGCATAGTCCCAGGTGTGTTGTTTGGAGTTGGTGGGAGGGGTGTGTGTGTGACAGGGGCTGCTGGTAGATGTAGTCAGAGCTAGCACTCCTCCTCCCCCCCAGACCAGATAGTTCACCATGAACCATGCTTCCATTACAGGGAGTCAAAGTTTACGTTCAAGATGTCTGACAGTGGTGGCTTGGTGTTTGTTTGAGCACTACTTCCAACAGGGCCTTGTACTCCCCACAGCAGAGCCCAGTGTCAGCCATCTTGTCAGTACTTTTCCACTCCCTGTCAGCTGAGCATAGTTGAAGTTGGGCTTGATGGGCCATGTGGGAGGAGGACTGTTAGCTGTGACTATGACTCACATCATGCTTTTGGCTACACCCACCTTCCCAGCAAACCCGACCTTCCTTCGTGTGACTGAGCTTCCCTGTGAGGTAGTGTAACAGTGCTGGCAAGATGGCTGACAGTGTTTGTTGGTGTTTTGAGGCCAAAGCCTTGCTGTATTTGCTAGTAAGTTTGTACATGTTATGACATAGTTACATATTACTCTGAGATTGCAGGTATTGTGTTTATCTAACTGGCATACACATCACAGGATAATTAGCTTTCGGTTGATATGGCTTTGCTAACAGTGATTGGTTTCACTGTCCCCTTGACAGTGATGTATGTGTGTGTGTATTGCCTCACAATATTGGCTAGTTGGTTATGTACTCACCAGGCTCTGGTATTCCTGTTAATCCATGGATGCCCTCCGGTGGAAGGATGGCCCCCACCATCTCCTCCCAGGAAGTGAAGTGCGTAGGTTTTGCAGGAGGGCCACCGCCGGTCCGCTGGCTCAGGGCATGGTCTCTGCCAATCAGCTTCTTGACCCTCCTTCGCACATCATAGTACCTGTTCCTGATGTCGTCCATTGTGCGCAGGCAAGGTGCTTGTGCGTTCACCTTGTTGACAATCCTCTCCCACATCTTTGTTTTCTGGGACATGGGGGTCTGTTGGACCAATGTGCCAAATAACTGTGGCTCTACTCTGAGAATTTCATCTACCATGACTTCCAAGTCACTATCTGTGAACTTTGGATTCTTCTTTGGGGGCATGGTGATGGGTGGTGGTGGAGATGGATGTGTGGATGTGTGTGAAAGTGAGGGTGAGTGAGTATGAGTTGAGCTGGGTGTTTGTGAGTGTGCTTTTTGAGAGGTGCTAGTGGTGTAAAGGTTGTGTGGTGGGTGAGTTGTGAGTGTATGTCTCAGTGCAGCGTAGTGGTGTTCTCTGCTGGCAGGTCTGTTGAATTTGCAAAGGATCATGGTAAGGATTTTGGCCCTTTATGTAGGTTGAGTGTGGGTGTGTCTTAAATGAATTGTCTTTTTTTTTGCCTTTGACAATGCTTGTTTGGTCTTTTTCTGTCTGTTTCTATTTGGTTCAGTTGAGCATGACGGAGACGTTCAGTTGACCGCGACGGATGCTTTTCTCAACATTTGCGGGGTAGTCCGAGTCTGTCCCACTCACGTTATGCTATGTTGCAGCGTTCGTGTACGAGTCGGTCGTGTCGGGCTCTTTTACAGCCGATTCACTGGTTTCCGTACGTGTCGGTCGTACGTATTGTGCTCTGTGCGAGTCGGTTGTATTTCACATGCATTGCATCGTACTACGCCGGTCGTACAGCGCGTGTACGTGTCAGTCGGAATACAGTCCCGGTCAGTGTCGGTCGGAACGGTTTCCGACCAGGATCGGAATCGGGCCCAGAGTGTTCGTTTTCAACTTTCTAGTAAGATAATAAAAGGTAAGGGAAAATGCTCGCAAATGGTACAGGATATAGTTCTTAATAAAACCAACGGCTATTCCCTACAGTGGGCCAAAGTGGACCCCGCTGAAATTACCAAGAAGCTGGTGGGTAAATATTATAAAGCCTTTTTAGCTTGCCTAGATGAGACTTCTGATGACGGCAAAATCTTAGAATCCTTCAAACGGATTACTAGAGGGACTAAGGAAGCCTTAACGGCTGAGAATAAAAAAGAGCACAAGAGTGTAGACTGGAGTACAAACAAGCTTTAAAGGAACATAAGAAGGAAATGAAAGAAGATGCATGGAGGGTTTTGCATGAAGCAACATTAGCAAGAGATAACACAGCGTTTTGGAGGGCAGTAAATGCCCCCTTTTTGAGTACACAGGATACTTCCACCATAGGGATCGCCATTAGTGAGGAGGAGTGGGTGAATCATTATTCAAATATGTATAAACTCACAGGAGGAAATGCAGGAATAGAGGATATTTTAATGGATAGGAGCATAAATGCTCCCACTAAAATGCCTATAGACCTACATTTCACTCGAGATGAGGTTAATCGAGCAATTGAGCTAGTAAGGGAGGGAAGGCATCCGGTCTCGATGGTTTACCAGAAGACATGTTTAAAGCTTATCTTTTGCTATGGGGCCCACTTCTGATACAAGTAATTTCAGCCTGTTGCACCTCAGGCCTCATTGCCACCTGGTTAGAATCGTTATTGGTGCCGATCTTTAAGAAAGGCGATCGCCAGAGCCCTGCCTGCTACCGGCCAATATCTTTAAATGACTTGTTGGTCAAGGTGGTGGGCCGTATAGTATTAAACAGACTCCAGAACTGATTTACAAAAACTGGGTATACCCCGGCACTCATAACATTTAAAACTGAAATAAGTGACACTGTTTAGTCAGGACTAGTAAGGCAAGATATACTCTTAACACAGGGAACACGAGAGATTTCATTTATCAAAACATTCACTAATTTATTTCATTGGTATCAAAAGCGACTAGAAAAGATGTTACAAAATATGTAGGGACCAAAACACTTAAATCTCAATGATACAATCAAACATTACAGTCTCTATAATTGTAAAAAAGTGGTCCAGTCCTTGATGCAGAACACGAAACAGCCAACACGTGTTTCGTCACATCCGTGACTTCCTCAAGGCTCTAGAAGAACGTATTTCTGTAAAAAGTTAACAGCTCGCCAGTGATGGATTTGAAATACTTCATTAAGAGTCGACTTAATGGATTGAAATTGTGTCATAGGCCACTCATTCATCTTGATTGCAATAGTGAATTTAGCAGTCCGTAAAGCCTTGTGACTGGAGTGACTTACATCTTTGAAATTAAACAGTAGTGAAAATGTAAAGAGCGAAATTTCAAGTTAAGCTCGGCTTCTAAAGGACTATGATAAGTCCGTGCTCAAAAATTACTGACGAACGAACAGGTAAGAAGCCCTAATTCCAATTTTACAAGGCTTCATATAGGAATATGATAAGTCCCTTATAATTAAGCAGACCACCAGTTGTCGTGGACCCGTCCCGTCCGTACCGACTCCAGAACTGGGCTGAAGCCAATGACATTTTATCCGAACTGCAATTTGGCTTTCGACCAGGTCTAGGTACAGTTGAGCAAGGATTAAATCTAAATTTACGAATCGGGAAGTATATCCTGGCCAAGCAGGGTAGATTATTCCTTGCGTTTGTAGACCTAACCGCAGCTTTTGATTGCGTAGAACATGACATATTATGGGTTGTTATGGCCAGATTAGGTGTGGAAGCCCCGCTGCTGCATCTTCTGAGGCAACTGTATTCTGGCTTGAAAGCAAGGGTCCGCTATGGGGTCAAGGGCGAGTGGACTGCATCATTCAGCGTGGAGAGGGGGGTAAGACAGGGTTGCTTTTTGGCACCCTTTTTATTTACACTTTACATCAACAGCCTGGGATCAGTGTCGTGACCCACCACATATTGGCAAACGCCCAATACCCGCCCTTCTCTATGCTGATGATGCAGTGTTGATGGCACGCACACAGTTGGGGCTACAACGTGTTTTGACAAGCTTCACTACATATATGCAGAACCTAGGACTGCAAGTTAATATATCGAAGACCTTCATTATGAAATGTGGAACAGGAGTTCAAAATGTGGACATATCTTTATTGACAACAAGAAAATAGAAGTTACTAAAACATTCCTTATTTAGGTATCCTTTTTGATCAGAAAGGTACATGGTCCCAGGCAGTTAAATCAAGAAGGTTATTGTTCATGAAAGTCACTGCAGCCTTAGCTAACTTTTCAAGAAAGGTGGGCAAATGACCGATTGTAGAGCTAATAAACATCTATAAGGTAAAATGTGTAGCTACCGCAATATATGGTGCAGGTGTGTGGGGTTATTGAGACTCCCAGCCTTTACAACTGGTTGAGAACACCTTTGTAAGATTTCTTTTAGCTGTGCCAGGAAGCTGCTCCACTTATGTATGCCATTCAGAGCTAGGGTTACCTTACATAGCGGACCTAATAAAAATCCAGCCAATCCTTCTGTGGCATAAGATCTGGGCCGCGGAGAAAACTACCCTCAATAGGGACAACATAAGAGATTGTGTTAAATTACATTGGGTGTCTAACATACCTTGGCTGAAATATATTAAAGATTTTATGAACGACCTTGGTCACCCGGAATATAATAATGAACAGGGTTCCATAGCAGCTGTTACTAGAAATGATCTTAAAAAGAATGCATGACACTTATGGAGTCAAATAGATTTTCTACAGAAATATTGAGGCCGACTGTACAGAACAACCAAATGATACTGACCACATATGAGATACAGCCCTGCCTGCAAAACATGAGGGCTACTCAGGATAGATTTGTTTTGACTCGTTTTAGGCTTGGTATTTTCGATCGATTAACAAGTTTTCCATTAACTAACGATTGGTCAACCTCACTTTGTAAATGTCCATGTGATGAATAGTCGCAGCAAACAACATTTCATGTAGTGCTTTTTTGTAAATTTTATGAAGTACAGAGAAAGTTGTGGATACTGCCGATTTTAAAGCTGTTTGGTCTTGGACAATGTCACCCAGCATTTAAATCCCTTCAGCTTCTAGATAACGAATATGTTATGCGGTTAGTGGCAATCTGTTTAAAGAAATTAATCAGATGCAGAAAAACTATTAGTTTATGACATTTTATTGATGTAATTTAAATTGTACACTATGATGATTTTTAATCAGCGGCTGCTGAAGTTTTTTAACCTTTTATGCTAATTGCTTATTTAATTGTTTTTGATACATAATTGTTCTAGTCTGTAAGGATTATTTGTATGTACTTGCTTTTGTGGTTTCCTCTATAGAAATCAAATAAAGCTTACTGAATTGAATGATATTGACTCCTTGATCATTATATATTTGTGAGACCTTAATCAGACCCATAGCAATATCCTTGGAGCGCTCATACCTTCTGTAGGAGTTGCACTAAATAACGTCAAGATTAGAAAGCTGTTGACTTTAGTAGACCGACTTGCCGCTAATACAGAAGGTGCGTCAATGGTTATTAACAAATACTTTTTGCTTCTCGTGAAGGAAGGTGGGGTCTGCAAGGAAATTCATGCAAGGAAATGTTGTGCATGCATCTCAAAAATAGATAACTAGCTTAATAGTTATGTTGCTGACATCACAAATATCACGGATGAACTGAATTGGGAGAGAAGGGTGTCTGGTAAGGAATAGGTTCAGTATTCTGATCTATTGGAAGGGGATTAGCTAAGATAGGCGCAGGTTAGGGAGCGTAGGTGGAGGAATACTAAAATTGCTTTTAACTCCTCTTTTGATCATACTAATTGGTGTTGGATGAGTGCTCATTCTCCTAAAATTTTGCAAAGGAATTTCAGCAAGCAATGGGTTAAATCGAGGGTTTAAGAAACTGTAGGCAATGAGAGGAAGAAAGAGAATTGACGTAAAGGTTCAAAAGATGCAAAGCAAACTCTAAGACACTATGTAGGATTTAGGAGAATCAAAAGAAAAGAACCCCAATTTGAAAAAAATTGTGTTGTAATAAAGATGTAGATGTGATGATTTAGAAATCATCAGAGGGGGCGTTGTGAACATTATTTGACCTTTTCTTGAGTTTCTACTGTATTTGAAATCGAGCTTGCGCGTACATAGACTGAAATTGTGCTGTCTTACATTTTGAAATGACATTGCAATACACCACATGATCGTTGTTGTTGTTGCTTTTGTTCTAATAAAGCTTTTTCAGTCTTCAGACTAAGGGACCGATTACGATGTCATTCGGAAAGGCTCCGAATGAAATTCGGATTCTCCGAAACCGATTCGGAAATTATGTTTCCGACTGAATCGGATAAATTTCAGAGCGACTGATTACGATGTATGGAAACCATTAGGGCTGTGCGATTTAGTTCTGAATGGCATTCGGACAGCCCGAGTCGTTCGGAGCCGAATCGAACAGCTCTATGGACACGGTTTCCGACCGAGCAATTATCATGGCCGATTCTGACAGTCATTCCGAATCGGTTTGCCCGACACGAAACGGCTGTCGGAATATGAGTTTAGGTGCCCGTAGCAGGCCCCCCTTCACCCTGAGGCCTCCGGTTGGGGCCCGTGGTGATACCCATGGGACCCCTCTTTACAACCATGCACAGTGTGGCAGGCACCATGGGGTGCCTGCCATAGGGTGCAAGGTTTTCCTCAACCACCCCTTTTTCAATGGAAGCCTGTGTTCTCATTCGGAACACAGGCTCCCATTGAAGTCAATGCGAGTCCGACCGAACGATGTTGGGAAGCATCGTAATCGGTTGGTTGGACTTGCACAATCCAATTTGGTTGGAAACAATTCCGAAACCAATTCGGTCGGAAGAGTTTCCGAACGACATCGTAATTGGCCCCTAAGATGTACCGAACCAAGGACAACCTAGCTGTTCAAGACTGCTTTGTTTGTATACAGTATTACAACTCACATTACCTGAATAGGCTCTGAGAACCTCTGAATCCAATTGATTGTATTATGAGCGAATACTTGAATGTATTTTATAGTTTAATGTTTCTTGTTGCCTGTTCCTCATTGATGCATATCCTGGGGACCATGTACTTGTGTAGTAAAGTGTGAAATCCTTTGTCTAAAGTCCTATAAAAGGGCCTGTTTAACGGAACCCCATTTTCCCACTCTTAGAAGGTGAATGTATGCTGGATTTAATATTGAACTGTACTTGCGATCTGCATGCTTTGCTGCTAACTTCACTGATGATATATTTCATATATTTTACCATAATAATACTTTATATTAATCCTTAAAACATTTGCCTGCGTCTGTCATTCTTATTGAGAATGCTATCACCTCACCTCACCAAATAACCTCTATTTATTGTTTATGTACAGGAAGGGTTCCCTTCCTGCACATAAACAATCAGTAATGGCGTTTTCCAAATTCTATGCGTGCTGCATTAGCACACATAGAACTTGTAAAATGTCATTTATTTAAAGGATTGTTTATGTGCAGGAAGGGACACCTTCCTGTTCATAAACGATCATTAGAGGTTATTTCCTCGTTCTATGTGTGCTGCAGAATGAATACATTTCCCCTCGTTGCGCCTCCCATTCAGACGCATTTCCAGATTTACGATTTCTTGTAAATCTGGAAATGTGTTTGGTTCCATGGGTGTTGCGTGGGAACACCCACAGCAACACCCATGGAATGCCCCTTTCACGCAAAGTGCAGCGTGAAAAGGGGCCGTATTTACAAGGACGGGAAAAGCCACACAGGGTGGCTTTTCCTGTCCTTGTAAATATGGGACAGAAAAATGTGCTGCCAGTGCGTCACAAAAAGTGATGCACTGGCAGCGCAAGGGGCTTGTAAATCTGCCCCTCTACCCACAAAACTGCAGAGTACCAATACTATTGACTTCAGAAAGATGACCAATTGAGTCAGTTGTGACAGGATTCCAACCTGTGTCCTACCTGTTATAACAGGTTGTAATAGGATACAGATCGTAACAGCATACCTGTGACATGCAGATTACACCTTCAGTAGTGAGCACTTAGCTTTTTTGCCAATAGACCAACACACTAATTATTATCTGGAATACAATGGCCCTCTATCTTGGGGCTCACACTTCCATTTGCTAAAAGAATACAGTTGGCTTCATATGGATTATTTTTATTTAGCATCAGATGGACTTTGAAAATTTAACAATCTCACTGGTATCCTGTAAATTATTGAAGTCTAACCACTCTTCACTGAGCCAGCTTCACACCTACACTATCCATTAACACACCTTGGATCAATATTCTTACTTTGCTACATCCTCATTGTTTTTTTTAAACATTTTAACATTGACGATACTAGCTCAACGTTGAATGTTTGCATTTCTAATAAATATTGCAAAAAGTCAACTTGATAAACATAGGCCACGCAGAATGTATGTTCGTCAATTCTTTGTAGCATTGCATTCTGTAGAGAATGGTCCTATACTAAGTAAGACAAACAGTACATTCGATGGAAAACTATGAGGTTTGGTCAGAGTGGCAAAAAAATTACACACACTTAAATTTCGATGAACTCTTTATATACGGAATTGCGCGGACTGCCACAAAAAGCGGCTTTCAGAAAAAGATGCCTCAAATGAGGTAGAGAGTGACAGCTTTTATTAAAGTCTTAATTTAGGGACCGAATATATTCATGTGGCGTGTTCTACCTGCCAATCTAAATGTATACTAATCAATCATTCAGTAATAATCAGTACTGGCCCTGCCAGCAACTGTCACCATTTGCAGAAGTAATGAACAACATATCTCTGCTGGAGATTTCATTAAGGGGACGGAGCTTCAGGAAGGGCAGATGGGGCATTTACAGTCCAGGGTGTAGCACGCGTCCCTGGAGGTTCTATAATGTAAACCACATAATTAGCATAATTTAACTTCCCCTACTTATCATAGTGCAGATATTAATAAAGAGAGAATTGCAGGGAATTGAGACTGGAATTTCAAACTTAATGCCAAAGTAGCTGAGCTGGAAACAATTCTCCCATCCAGCTGCATTGCCTCAGTATATGTCTTTAGCTGTGCGAGTGGAGGTAGAAAGCCTGCATGAAGCTGCACCACATCATGTCTAAGAATAGTTGGGTTTGCTCTGTTGGAATCAAAAACTTCATTAAGCATTCACGTTGCACCATGTAGATAATGTGGGTCTGGACAGGGTTAACCTCAGCAGAAGCAGGATTCCATACAGGCAGGCTCCTCCCCATCCAGCTCTCCGCATGCAGCAGAGCTCAAACATCGGCCCTCACTAAGGCTGGATTTATCACACGCCTCGTCAGGGGTAGTAAGCGCTATATGAATGCAATTTAAAAAGAACTTCCAGCAGCAAGGACTTCATAGACCCCACAGCCCCCTTCGCAAGAGGACTCCCCTCCCACATGCAGCAGGACTCTACCCCCTCCCACTTCTGAAGGATTTGTCACGTACGCACACCTTCGCACCACCCTGTACCAATGTTATACCACAGCAAGCTCCCTACCTCCTACAGAAAAGTTCCACGAGTGACTAGCCTTTTCCTCTCCATTACAAAAAGAATCGGCTGGCTTTCCCTAAGGCTGCTTCCCATATACAGCAAGATCGGTCGATCCACTCCCTCCTCACTGAGGGATATGCCACAGGACAAACCTCCTACCATTTTTCTGCAAAGTTATATACCATACATAATAGGGACAGTCTACCCTGCGGTCCCCAACCTCCTGCAGCAAGTTTACACCAGAGACCATTTGATGCGGCAATATTTTACCAGGACCTCTCTCCCCACCTTATAAAATGACTGTAATAGACCATGATCCTTTCCATCACAGGCCTGTAAGCCCTACGCAGAAGGGTTCTACCAAATGCAGCGGCATCCCCTCGCAACAAAGGTGGAACCTCTCCTCGTCCACCTCCTTCCTTCCCTTCACTGTTCGATCACAAATGCCGTCATTAAGATCCTACCAGGGGCTGCTTATTGCAGAATTGCACACACAAATTCAGCATGCACACACAAATTTAGCATGGAATGACATCCCATCGCTGACCTATGGCAGGGGCGCCTTCCACCCAGGCAGTGGTGCCTTCCAACCAGAGCACAGTACGGTTCACTGCTGTCCAGTACTCACCACGACCGAACAATGAAAAGCTAGGACATGTAAAGAGCTGCTCCACAAAGGTGCTGCAGCTCAGCAAGCACTGCCATCTTTGTTGACAACAACACTTCCGTATCATGCCCCTCACGTGACATTAATCGGGGGAGCGAGAAGGGGAGGACTTAGGCTGCAATGGCTAGACGAGAGGAGGGAGGAGAGGCCATCACACGCTTTAACACTGTGTTGGCCAAACAAAATATTTACCCCTCTCCCACACGCAATAGACTCTAACCACTCCCACTTTTGAAGGATTTGTCGCATACGCTGTTTGATCACATATGGCGTCATTAAGATCCTATACCAGGGGCTGCTAACTGCAGAATTGCACAAAACAAATTCAGCAAAGTAGCAGAGTTCTAGCATGGACTGATCTCCCGTTCCTGACCTATGACAGTGGCGCCTTCCACCCAGGCAGTGGCGCCTTCCAACCAGAGCGCAGTACAGTTCACTGTTGCCCAGTACTCACCACGACCGACCAGCATAAAAAGAGGATATGAAAAGAGCGCTCCGCAAAGGCGCTGCAGCGCAGCAAACTCCGCCATCTTTGTTGACAGCAATACTTCCTTATCTGATTCCTGATGCTCATGTCACATTAATAGGGGGAGCGAGAAGGGGGAGGGCTTAGGCTGCAATGGCCAGAGGGGAGAAGAGGCCATCACAAGCTATAACAGTGTGATGGCCAAACAAAATATTCTCTTAGTGAAATAGCCATGGAGGGAGCTAAGGAAACAAAGCAGGGGCATTTAAACAAATGCATCAATAACAAGCAGCCATTTTTAAATGACACAGATAACAACCAATGGCAATTGGTGGGTGTGCCAAATGCCCATAGAAGAGATACAACAGGTCTTGCAGACAGCGCAAGCACTGTCAAGGCTCGACCTAATAAGAGAAGTAAACAGAGGTGGGAAAGAAGTTTCAGGGTGGCCATTTTGACAGGGGAGGGAGGTCCAAACCAGTCTAAGCTAGCAAATCCATTGTCAGACAACCTTAAGACCAGACCGTTTATGTGCTCATTCGATGGACAAGAGAAGGCAAAGGGAAAATGCTGACTTCAATTTTCAGTTCAAGTGCTTCTCTTAGTAACTCTAGATTTCTTCATAAGCTTCTGAGGGATTTCCTTTTTATGATACAGCCATTTTTGCTTCACATTGTAGAATATAAATTCTTATTAAGATTGTCAATTTTTGTTGTCTGACCACTCCCAACCAACTTTACTGTAATTATGCTATCTCCTGATTAACATTCTGTCCTGTAATGTTTCATTTATCTTGAAGTAGGTTGGGCATCTTGCAAATTGCTACCACTGGCAAACACACTGAGGACTTTACCATATTTAAACATCCTTGTTTTCGAGTTAATAGTAAATCAACACACCAAATGTTTTTTTCATCATGGAGATGCCTGAAGTTTCAGCTAGAACGATGTTCGATATTGTGTCTTTTAAAGGCTTAGTGCATAGGCTTGGAAACTGGAGTGGGCACTAGCATTTGTAGACTGGAAGTGGGCAAAACATTATTTAGGATGGGTCTTTCAAGGATGGAATCTGTGTGGTTAGTTTAGATGCTTCACTTTTCTCTTTGATGAGGTTTGGGTTAACATTATCTGGGAGGAACATCCTGTTATCCACTGTAATTGACTTTGTGCATGGTGCTTTGGTTGTGTCCACGTTATTAAATGTTTCTTACTCTTCGTAGCACTTATCATAGTGTTAGATATTACCACTCTCACTTATCAGACTATGTAAGTTGCTGTAAGACAGTTTCTCTGGAAATGTCCAAATCATGATGATCCATTCATCAAGACAGTCAAGGGATCTTCATTTGAGGGACTTATAACCATGTTTACCGGCTGTGTGTCACTTAGTGATGGATTTCTATGCAGGGGCTGTAGGAGAGATTATAGGGGTGGTGCATCTCCTGCAAGCTTGATTCAGCTTCTTTGGTCTGAGTTTCTCTCTTTTAATATATGGCTCATCTCAGTGATGGACTGAATGGGGTGGGCATAGTTCACCATCTGTTGGTGTTGTTGCTGAGACAACATGTTAGGCACCTCGTTCCAGAATAGGTCCCAAATGTATATAGCGGTGTTTTCCGTGATTTGTGAATGTGGTGTAGGCAAGCCGTATGGAGGTTACTACTCCAGGCAATAGAAGGCTCTGGCTGTCTGATTTGTGCAGGCACCTGCGGATATACAGTGCACTGCCAGAAGGCTTGTGAGAGAGGCGAGGAGGAAAGTGTCTCTTTGATATTCTGGCCCTTATTTATGAAGGGCTTGCGCTGCCATTGCGTAACTTTTTTGTGACGCTGCAACGGCATAAACAATGCGCCACAGCCCCCTTATTTACAAAGTGACGCATCTAGGCAGATGCGTCACTTTGTAAAGGCCTGCAAGACATTATACCTGCGTCAGGTATAATGTATGCTGGGTGGGCGTTCCCCCGTAAAAAAGCCTTGTAGGACTGGCACAGTGAAATCTATGAGATTTCACTCTGCCATTTCCATGACTTGACGGCGTCACAATCCTCATGCCTGCTTCAAGCAGGTGCAAGGAGTGACGCAGGGCTTTTCAGATGAGACTCGCCCATGTGTAATGACACATAGCTGGAGGTGCGTCAGTTAGCCGACACACTCCAGCAATGAGTCATTACTGCACCATCAGACAAGTCAGGATTCCTGACGTATCTGTAAATCCTTGAGCCATGGAGCACCGTATTGTAAATACGCTGCATCCATTGGTGCCATAAGGATGGCGCTATGAAAAGTGACGCATCGCTGTTTTTGCCCAGCGATGCGCCACTTTTCATAACTGAGTCCCTCTGTTTTGTTTTCATGAACCCCCTAAGTAACATCTTTGGAATTTGTTTTTGTTTCAAGGCAGAGGAAACTAGATCTCGAGATAGAGCCAAAGTGACTGGCTGAAGTAAATGGATAATGCCCGGGTTTGGGATACCCCTAACCGGGTTTCTGAACTGCCACGTTTTTGTAGGCAGTAATTTGTAACTATCGTTTTTATTAAGACTTGCTTTGGTGGGAAGCATGGTAATTTTGTATCATAATACAGAGCAAATCATAATGCTACATATATGATTTTCTGACAAATAACAAAATATATCAAATAGCCGAGTGCTGGACGGGAGTCGGCAGCGGCTGTCCCATGTCCTGCTGCTGACGTCTGCGGAATCAGCTTTCCCCAGCCCCGCCCTAGGGCATTTATATTAATTGACATTATATGCGCCCTACTGTCATGCGACAACTTCGCACTAAAATTGCTTCTCCAGTCACTCCTGTCCCCCCAAAACAACATAAGAAAGCTTCTCAAAGCAGAGTTGCTGGATGGCGAGATAAACAGATGGAGATTCCGGCAGGCACTCCGGTTTTCTCTTTTAATCCTGGCCAGACGCTGGAAGAGGAGGGCAAGGGTGCAGCTGGTGGTTCACTCCTGCATAAGTTAAGCATTGCAGAGGATCAAGCAGAAGCAGCACGCGTCTCCTCTTCAACTTCTAGCAGCTCATAGAATTTAACTTCTTCTCCAGCTCAACTGATGACAAGCGCAGAGCACGATAAAAATGAAGAGAGGCAGCCTTCTCAAAAAGTTAAAACTTTTCCCCTATTTCAAAATGTAGGGCTTAAGCCTGCCTGTGCGGAGGGCCATGCTGATGGCAGTATGGGGTTATCACCAGGCAACTCCTATGCCAATATGACATAAGGTGGATCAACGCTGTTAACAACTGAGGGGGAGGTGTACTCTCAAATGAGAGAGAGAGAAGCCAAACTGTAGCGTTCCAGCTGTCCTCTTGATCTCAGATGAACTTCCTTCTGGGCCCTCTACAGTACAGAGTTTCGGCTCTCAAGCGATTGCCAATCTTTAGTCTAATGCTCCCTCGCAAGCATCCTGCCTCAAAAATCCCAGCGTTCTGCAGGGGTTTCTGCCAGAGACTGTTAAAAAGTTGCTCGATACATTTTTGGCAGGGATACGCGGGCTAAAGGTACAGCAAGCTTTGGATACGGAGTTATTAAATCAAAGACTTACTAAGATGGAGAAAACCTTACTGGCACTTCCAAAACAGCTACAGGCAGCTGAGCAAAGAAATTCAGATATTGAAGATAAACTGGCACTTCTGTAATCTCGTTCTACACCTGAGTTTGCGAAAATCGCGGCATTGAGGATGAAATTAGAATCGCTGGAGAATCATGCAAGACGCTCCAATCTCAGGTTCAAGGGAATTCCAGAAGGAAGCGAATCTCAGGGTAAAATACAGTCTGTTCCTCAGCTCAGCAATATGTTGATTAAAGATCATATTTTACCATCTGCCCCTGAGGATTTGACAACCATGTGGGCACATAGAGTTCCTTTCCATCAGCCACCAGGGTCTAAATATCCACAAACTATCTTGGTCAACTTTTCGGATTTCCGGATCAAGGAACAAGTTCTTTCAAGAGCAATTCAGCAGAACACGTTCACAGTCCTGCAAAACGTTTCCTTGAATATTTTTTCAGATTTTTCTGTGGCTTCAGCTAGGAAGAGAAAGGCCTTTCAACAACTAGCCTTTGAATTTAGGTCGATAGGTGCCCAGAACCTCAGGACAATTCAAGATCTTTAATGTTCTTTCCAAAGCCCAGGCTTTTCTAAAGTTTATTAGAAACTAAGATGTATTTAGAATTTGAATTAACCCTTTTTTTCTTTTTTTTTTTGGGAGGGCACACCTTCTTAACGGTGTTGACAGGGAATGGGAGTGGGTGGTTGGGGTAGGCGATTTCCACAGGCTTAGGATGCAATTTCATAGCGTCCTTTCAGTTAGGGATCCCGCGTGGGGAGATGCAAGGGGGTCTCCCGCTACGTGGATGGGCAGGGTGGGTCGGGTGTGGGTTGGGGTAGCAGAGAAAAACGAGTGGATCAAATTTTTTTTTTCTTCATACTTATTTGTGTTTATTTTGTTTGTGTTTAATGTTCAAGCTCCCGTGTTTTTGGTGCTATGAAAAGCTATAACTTTCATAACAAATGGATAGAATCAAAATAATTTCGTGTAATGAGAATGGCTTGTTGAATTCTAAAAAAGCAAGCGCTATGTTGACTTGGTTGCTGTCCTTCTCTCCCCAGGTTTGGTTCATTCAGGAAACTCATTTTAAGTCAAACACACGGAAATTGATTCTTTCTAAGGGGTATAATCAAGCTTTTTTTGCTTCCGCAAGTATGTCTGTTCACAGGGTTACTATTATATTTTCTAGTAATTGTGAAGTACTTCAAGCAAGTGAGATGTTCAAGGACAATGGATTTGTTTTTAAATTAAGCTTAGTGGTGTAATGTTTAATCTCTTGAATTATTATGGCCCTATATCCGATGACACTTCGGTTTTGCTCCAAATCTATGATTTATCGGCTGTTTCTGAGGGTTCAATAATTTGGGGGGGAGACTTCAACTATATTCAGGCTATCCGCCTAGACACTTCAAATCCAGCTAAGAAGCAATTAAAACCCAAATCAACTAAGTTGATCAACAGGATGAAACAAGATTTTGCCCTGTTGGATCTGTGGTGCCAAAGACATCCAGGGCAGTCACACTATACTTGCTATTCCTCTAGGTACAAGACTGCCTCCAGAATAGATTTTTTTTTAATTGACAACTTGCTAATCAGAGGGAGTCTGACATCATTTCCAACTCCTTTTCAGATCATTCATTTATTTCTACGATAATTCATCTAATGAAACTCGGTCTGGAAGTATTAAGCATTGGTACTTCGATAATTCCCTTCTTGAAGATGCGGATTGGATCGCTGCATTGCAGCTTTTCATTAAAAACGTCTTTGAAATCAATGAGAATTCTGCCACCGGGTTTTTTGTGTGGGAGGCTTTTAAAGCAGCCTTCAGAAGCCAGGTAATAGCATATACGTCTGCGGCGAGTAAACTACGATCCCAAGAGGTGCTCTCGCTACAGTCAGCGGTCGAAAAAGCTAGAGATAGTTTAAATAAGGCTTGGTCAGAAACCCAAAAAATGGCCTCTCTCCAAGACCTATCGGTAGCTAAAGACAAGCTGAGGCAATTTTTTAATCTACAGGCAATCAAGGGGAGTAAGGCTTATAAACAAAAACTCTATAAGGAAAGCCAACATATAGGACGATATTTGGCATGGGCTACAAAAATCCAGAATAGTCAAAATGCAGTCACTCAGATCAGAGATCCGGATACGGGTACACTAGTGGACTCAAAGGATAAAATTGCCAAAGTTTTTCTGCAACACTTTGAAACTATTTATGAAGAAACGCAGGAAATTAGCCTTGCTTCACTCATACAATATTTTGAATCTCTACAATTGCCCTCTATCTCAAAGAGCATGAGCGACTACCTCGATAAGCCTATCTCACAAACCAAAGTTAGTAATATATTAAAAACTGTAGTAATGCAAAAGCTGCAGGTAATGACTACATCCCCATTAAAGTTTTTAAGACCTTCGAGCCTCTGCTTTTGCCCTTTCTCACTAAATTTTATAGTCTGATAAAAAATGGTGAGCCTGTATCTAAAAACTTTAAAGAAGCAGTGGTGGTTTGCTTTCTTAAGAAAGATAAGGATCCTAGCGATCCTAGCGCATACCGCCCCATTAGTTTATTAAACGTAGATTATAAAATATTTATGAAAATCTGGGCATCAAGGCTGGCTCAGTGTGCACAACAGGTGGTCCATCAGGATCAGACAGGTTTTATACCTCATAGATCTATGGTCTCAAGCAATGGATTTCCTGTCAGTCAACAAGGTCAAGGCAGCGATTTTAATGCTTGATGCAGAAAAAGCATTCAACCTTGTTGACTGGCAGGCTTTGTTTTTTATATTACCAAAATTTGGGGGCATATTAACAAGGGCCATATCTCCGCTTTTTGGCTTTAAAAGCCAAAAAGCGGAGATAATAATATCGCCCTATTACCAATGCGGCGCTAACATGCATTAGCGCATGTTAGCAGTCAGTATTCCACACGCCTTGCATTGCATCTCTAATGAGATGCAAAGTAGGCGTTCCCTGCCAAAACTAGAAGGAAAATATCCCTAACTGTCCTTCGCCGTATTTACAAGACGGCCCAGGACATATGTAGCGTTACAAAAGGCCGCGCTAACCACGGTTATCGCCAGGAATTAACGTCTACGAAAATCCTGACTTGTCTATATGTTACATGGGAGGTGGATTGTACGGCTCAATCCACATCTCCCTATTAACAAGGATTCCCCTTACGCTGCCGGTGTATCGCTGGATTCCCAGCGATAAACCCGTACTTCGCCGCTATCGCCGGATTTTTGATCGCCATGGAGATATGCGTTGATAATAACGCGATATCTCGGCGATTGAATCCAGCGATAGCCGGCGTTGTGCAAAGTCGCGCTAAGCAGGAAATGCGATAATTATCGCATTTCCTTGATAATATGCCCCTTGGTCTCCCTGAGCAGCTGGTTAAAATGCTAAAAGAGCTTTATATAGGTTCAGAGGCTAAACTTTTGATAAATAAAGAAGAGGTTGGCGTAGTTAAGATCAGGTGTGGGACTAGACAGGGATGCCCACTGTACCCTCTTCTATTCTCGCTCTTTATAGAACCTCTGGCAATAACAATTCGTAATAATCTCCAGACAGTGCCTCCTTTCGCGGCCATGCCAAAAATTTTATTATTCGCTGATGGTATTATTCTTTACTTATCAGCAGAGTCATCTAATATTTTTAACGCATTTGATGAAAGGCTAAATCAAGCAAAGACTGAGGTACTCTGGTTTAATGCTTCCTCTGTATCGCTTTCTTTTCTTCCTCAACAGGCAGCCTCTAAACCTATTAGATATTTAGGCTTATTTGTGACTAATCATCATGATCAATTATTTACGCTAAACTATGGAAGCACACTTAAAAAAGCTAAGAGGTTATTAGACAGATGGTCTCTTCTTCCTTTAACTTTAATAGGTCGTGTATCCCTGGTTAAAATGTCCATTTTACCATTATTTTTATTTTTGTTTATTCACCTTCCTATTAAAATACCTAAATCCTATTTTAGTGAGGTACATCAATTTGAAATTTTATTTGGGCAAATAAACAGCCAAGAACTTTGTTAGCAATTTTACAATTAGATCCAACTCTGGGGGGGCTTACCCTCCCAAATTTTGAGTTGTATTATCATGCAGCATTGTTGAATTTTTTTGGTTCAGCTAACAATGATATCATCTAAATTTGAACATTTCATGCTAAATACGATGCTGGTTGAGAGTGCAACTAAATTACCTGTTTTTCTTCGTTCCCGAAATTGCCGAAAAAATCTAGATATAAGATAATATCAGATCTAGTTTATCGCATACAAGTATTTTTCAAACTACATAAAATTCCTAGATATAATTCATATTTAAAAATTGATGATTGCCAGGCTTCCGGCTTACAGCTCTCTCAGGGGTCCCTGCAACTATGAAAGGAGGCGGGCTTTGAACGTTTGGGGGATTTTTTCAATCTATCAAACTTGATCACTAGCGAGACGCTGTCCTAGCAGCTGGGCCCTAGGTTTTTAGCCCTTTTGTTTAGCTTTAATCAAATTTCAAGCTTTTTAAAAACAAAGTATGCCATGACCAATTATTCGGCTTCTAGTATCTTAAGCCAACTATATGCTCAGGGCCTAACTGGAGTCGGCAATTGGTATTCTTGTTTATCGCAGCTGGGGGAACAGAAAGTGATTGGTAACTTTTTTCCTAAACTATTAAAAGAAACTGGGTGCAGTGTCAGCAAAAAAGAATGACAGACCTTATGTGAAATAGGGCATATAGCGCTGCGAGCTGCCAACTATAAAAGAATGGCCTGTTTGTCAAGATGGCTAACCTACTATACGCTGAAAAGACTGCACAAGATGTTCCCGGCTTCCTCAGAGTATTGCTATGGATGTGGGGATCTAGAGATAGGGTCTTGGAATCATATTTTTTTTAATTGTCGTGATATGCACCAATTTTGGTCCAAACTATTTCAAATGATCAATCAATTGTTAGACTATTGGTCCGTGTTAGACCTGGTACCATTGGCGTGGGTCTCCCTTCCATTTTTTCGCTATGCCTCCTCTGTTGATGACATGTTTTTGCTGGTTTAGATGCTTTGGGCACTTTGCCACTGCTAATCAGTGCCAAAGTGCAAGTGCTCCCTATGATAAATTGATGTGTGGATTAGTGACTCCATGATTCAATCAATCAATCAATCACAGAATTTGTAGAGCGCACTACTTACCCGCGAGGGTCTCAAGGCGCTGGGGAGAAAAAAGGGGGGGTGCTGCTACTGGTCGAACAACCAGGTCTCGAGTAGCCTCCTGAAGGTCAGCAGGTCTTGGGTCTGTCGTAGGCTTAGTGGAAGGGTGTTCCAGGTCTTGGCGGCGAGGTGGGAGAAGGATCTGCCGCCGGTGGTGGTTCTTCGAATGCGAGGGACGGTGGCGAGGGAGAGGTCGGCGAGCGGAGCTGGCGGTTGGGGACGTAGAAGAGGAGTCGTCTGTTGAGGTAGGCTGGGCCAGTCTTGTGGAGTGCCTTGTGTGCGTGGATGAGGAGTTTGAAGGAGATTCTCCTGTCGACGGGGAGCCAGTGCAGGTTCCTCAGGTGGGGGGTGATGTGGCTGTGGCGTGGTACATCGAGGATCAGGCGTGCGGAGGCGTTTTGTATGCGTTGCAGTCGCTTGATGAGCTTGGCCGGGGCTCCCGCGTAGAGGGCGTTCCCATAGTCAAGTCTGCTACTGACGACGGCCTGGGTGACTGTTCTTCTTGTATCTGTCGGGATCCACCTGTAGATCTTGCGAAGCATGCGGAGGGTGTTGAACCAGGAAGAGGAGACTGCGTTGACTTGCTTGGCCATGGAGAGCGTTGAGTCGAGGATGACTCCCAGGTTGCGTGCGTGGTCGGTGGGTGTCGGGGCTGCTCCTAGTGTCGTTGGCCACCAGGAGTCGTCCCAGGCTGAGGGGTTGGAGCCGAGGATGAGGACCTCTGTCTTGTCCGTGTTCAGTTTTAGTCGGCTGATCTTCATCCAATCGGCGACGGCCTTCATTCCTTCATGGAGGTTGGATTTGGCGGCGAGGGGTCCTTGGTGAGGGAGAGGATCAGTTGAGTGTCGTCGGCGTAGGAGTTTATGTTGAGGTCGTGCTGTCTGGCGATGCGTGCGAGCGGGGCCATGTAGATGTTGAACAGTGTTGGGCTGAGGGATGATCCCTGGGGTACGCCGCAGATGATCTCGGAGGCTTCGGATCGGAATGGTGGGAGGCGGACTCTCTGGGTTCTGCCGGCGAGGAAGGAGGTGGCCCATTCCAGGGCCTTGTCTCGGATCCCTGCGTCGTGGAGGCGTGCGTGTAGAGTGCGGTGGCAGACAGTGTCGAAGGCGGTGGAGAGGTCCAGCAGGATGAGGGCTGCGGTCTCACCGTTGTCCAGCAGGATCCTGATGTCGTCGGTGGCGGCGATGAGGGCAGTCTCAGTGCTGTGGGTGCTGCGGAACCCGGATTGGGATGGGTCCAGGATGCTGTTTTCTTCGAGGTATCGGGTTAGCTGTTTGTTGACGATCTTCTCGATGACCTTGGCTGGGAACGGAAGCAGGGAGATGGGCCGGAAGTTCTTGAGGTCTCTCGGGTCCGCCTTGGGTTTTTTGAGTAGGGCGTTGATCTCTGCGTGTTTCCAGCTCTCTGGGAAGGTCGCGGTCTCGAAGGAGAGATTGATGACATTGCACAGGTGGGGTGCGATGGAGCTGCTGGCTTTGTTGAAGATGTGGTGCTTGATGATTGGCTTGTTTGATTTACTGTCAGACCCTAGTACAGTGCACCACGTGTGCCCAGGGCCTGTAAATCAAATGCTGCTGGTGGGCTTTCAGCACTGGTTGTGCCACCCACCGGAGCAGCTTCGAAAGCGTGTCTCAGGCCTGGCATTGCAGAGCCTGTGTGCAGTCTGGTACTGCCATGTCGACTTGGTAAGTGCACCCACTTACCAGTCCCCAAACCTTCCCTTTTCTACATGTTAGTCACCCCTAAAGAAGGCCTGCAGCAGGGTGCATTGTATGCAAGAGGTAGGACATGCCCTGATGTGTGTGTCATGTTCTGATAGTGAATTACAGCCAATTTCGTTTTTCACTATTTCAAGGCTACCTGTCCCCATAGGCCAGAATGGGCAGTTTGATTATAACATCTTATAATCCTAACTGACCCAGGGAACATGGTAGAAAAACGAATTTAGTATGCCTGAACTCAGAATGATAAAATACATCTTTTAGTGAAGTTGGTTTTAACATTCTGTGTTTGAAAATACCACTTTTAGAAAGTAGGTATTTTCTTGCCTAAACCATCCAGCCTGCCTCTCCTAGCTTGTGTACTGTATGTCTGGGTTTATGAGTGACAGGGGCTGGGGGACTCCAGGAGACAGGGTGAGTCAGCACTGGGCTGAATAGACCTATCTGCATGAGGAGTGGTGGGAGGAGTAGCACCTGGGCCTGAATAGGTTTGTGCCTGCCTTCCACAATGCTGGCTCCACCTCCTGTGGTGTGTCTGATGACCCTGGCCCACACTGACAAAGGAAGAAGTTGTGCACTGGCAGAATGCACCCAGAACTGGTTTGGACTAGGTACAGGACCCTCTGCCTTCAGAGAACAAAGGATTTGCTAGTATAAATATTGGGGCCCAGACCCCAAGACTTTAGATCACTTCTGGGAATCAAGACGAACCTTTGCTGAGGAGAAGAACCAGGAAGCTGAAGGAGGAGGCTACCCCTATGCTGCGTGTTGTTGGGTTTGGCCTGCAGTGGTTACTTTATTGTCAAAGAAAGGAGAAAAGGACTCAGTGTGCTTTCATCATCTTGAAGAAGATCTCCAAGGGCTTGAACATTGAGCTTGCCTCCTGCCTGAAGTCTCAGGGATACAAGACTTCACCCCCAGCTCCCCTCCTGAATTCCCTTGCTGGGAATTGAAGTGCCTACTGCTGTTGGGCCTTCTGAGAGACTGCGTGCCGCTGGGAGCTGGAAGCGTGACTCAATGAAGAGGAAGTGTGTCGCCGCCGCAGCAGTGTTGTCGCATCGCAGAGTAAGCGTGCCGCTGCTGCCGCTGTTGCATCACCGAGGCGCCCCGCATCACCGGAGAAGCGTGCCGCCGCAGTTGTCGTTGCATCGCGGAGTAAGCGTGCCGCCGCTGCCGCTGTCGCCATCGCATCACCGAAGCGCCTCGCATCACCGGAGAAGCGTGCCGCCGCCACAGAGGATGCCGGCGCATCACCGGAGAAGCGTGTCGCAAGGCCTGTCGCGGCTCAGAAGATCGCCGAGTCGCCGCACGGCTGTCGGGCGTGCACGCATCCTGTCTACGTTGTTGCACCGTAAGCAAGACGCCATTTTCTCGCATCGCACTGGATCGTCATCGCATCAAAGCGCCATCTCGACCCATTGTAACCAGGCCACAGTAAGAAACCGACGCATCCTCCTTTCTGCGTGTAAGAAATCGAAGCCTCACCTTCCCTGCGACCCTTTTGTTTGATTTGCGTTACGCATCCAAAGGTACATTGAGAGTAAAGTGTCGCATTTATCATCTTTATTGAACTGAGCTATTTTCTACCATTTGACAGTCATATTTTTCGTATTGTATTGTGGATTTTTGTCGTTTGGGTCTTGTGTTAAGTTTATATAAAAATACTTATTTTTATACTACAACCTGTGTGGTGTCCATCTGTAGGGTTGTCACTGGGTTACTGTATGTGTTCACAAATGCTTTACACACTGCCTCTGAGATAAGCCTGCCTGCTCATGCCAAGCTACCAAGGGGGTGAGCAGGGGTTATTTTAGTAGTGTATCCCCCCTTACCCTGACTAGAAGCAAGGGTCCCTATCTGGACAAAGGTACCTACCTCTGCCAACTAGAGACCCCCAGTTCTAACAGTCCACATTACCCCTTCTCTTAAATTGGTCTGATTTGATTCTTCAATAGAGGTCCTGTACTTGTCAAAGTACCAGCAATATTTTTTCTCTATAGCTATAGCAGTGGCTAGGTCTCTAGAATTGGAAGTCCGATAAGATACCTTCGATTCATCATTGGCACGAGAAGATGGTTAGGACATATATCTGGCAAGAAGCATATGCCAAAAGTATAGGGTCCCTTCGTAGATTTGCAGCGACCTGGTCAGGGTTTTTTAACAATTTATTCTAGATTGTTTGGTGGCACTCTCACCCCCTAATGTTCTTAATCTTTTCTACTATGCAGGTCTTATCTCTTTTAGATGGGAACTAATCTTTTGTATTAATATGAATGTTATTGTTTTTTATTTTACTCGATTCAAGAGTGATCCAAGATTAAGTTGCTGCTATTGATGTAATTTAGAATGGCTGCTGCTCTTTTTTTCATTTTTGTGATATTTGCACTGTATTTCTGGTTGCATTGTTGTCACTTTATCTTTATCGCACTAGCACTTTATCCATGTATGGATTGCTCCATTGGACAGATTTGCTCAATGAAATTGTTTTCTTCTTTGCATCAATTGTAATGCGTGAATCCACTCAATAATTGTTTTTTAAAAAGTAGCCGAGTGCTTTAATTGGGTTGGTGAAACCTCTTCTCTACCCCTAATCGTTTTTTAGTTGCAAATTTGGCACACCAAACAACATAATTTATTGTTTTCACTTTAAAGAACTTCATACAATGGGCCAAACAACACAATTAGCTTTTTGTTCCTGACTGTAATTCATGACACCATAGCCTACAAACTTTATTTTAAATAGACATTTTATACAAGTCGTATAAAAAAGTATTCTTTTTCGATACCAACAGTATAGCTAACTTTTAGCAACACGAAAGCTAGATACATTAGAAGGTATTCATAGGTCAGGTGGCCCCTTTATGAATCACTTTAAAAGGACATTACGTTTGTACTACTTATCAACATTAAATAAACGTTTGGTGATGTATAAATATTTTCTTCATATAAACATAACACAAAACTGTTAACAGTTCATCTACACAGACACCATTGAATTCACTTCCACTGTAGTCAAAATCATCTGTAAACACCATCGGACACTGAATACAAAAAGCAGCTTGTACACCAGTTCTGTGTTCACAACACTGATGTGATATGACAAAGGAAGTACTCTTTGCAAACCTGTGCCGGCAACAGAATTTGGTCAGTTCGAAGGATAGTACAAAATGATCTTCCAAAAATGTGAATATATTGAACTTAAAACATCACTCAAAAGCACAGCATTTTCTTGGATGCAAAGTGCACACAGTATAATACCAGGAAACACTGTTGGTTACAAGTGTAAAGCCCTTATGTTCCCTTTAGAGTTCCCAAGAGTCACAAATTGATTGGAGGTTGTGGTTGAATCGCTCTTCCGCTGCTATATAAGCGAAAACAAGGCCAAACCCATCAGGCAGGTAAACATGTGTCTTTTTAAGGTAGTACCTGTCCCTTACAAATAGGAGTTCATAGGGTAACAGAATGTGTGTTTTGTATTTGTGCATTTTCTATTGCACTATTATGGAATAATACATTTTGGAGTCCCATTTTCCTTCCGGCATGATCTGCTTCCGAAGAATCTTTTGCTTATTTCCAGAAGATTCTGCATGGCGAGAGCCAAAATGGATCCCAAGGAGCAAAAGACCGGAAGATCTCCTTTATCAAAATTGCTTTGCCACATGCATACACATGACAATAGAAACATTGGAACTTGATTTCACGTGTGTCTTGTCTCGTTCCGCCTTGTAGAGGAACTTCATGAATTCCTCGATCGAATAAAGACAACTGTTAGTGAGACAGGCTTACCTGAGATCCTAGAGTGTAACAATGTCATACACTGTAGGTGGAGGGCAGAATAAAAAAAAGAGGTACATAACATTTTTTTAATGGTAAGGAGCAGTTTTTTTTCATAATAACATTTTGATATCTTTTTTTCCTAACAAAGTAGGTTCTGTTGCAACATACATACATCTATTGAAAGAATATAGGAATCTGGAACCTGCTCTCATTTTTCATCAAGAAACACACTGTACACTGATAAGTCTCTGTCCCAAAGCCTTGCCCCCCCCCCCTCCGATCAGACTGTGATATATTTTAGGAGGCGTGGCGAGGGCTCCTTTTGTGAAAAGTCACAGACTGCCTCTGCTGATACTGCTGTTTGCGCCTTTTTCTTTTGCCGCACTGGCACAGCAGAAGCATCTTGAAAGTGGTTCTGAAAGTTTTGTTACACAGTGCGTAGCACATGGGGTTTACTGTGCTATTTATGTAACAGAGCCAGTAGCCCAGGTTCCAATATGTTTGGGGGATGCAACTGTCACAGAAAGTGTTCACAAGAACCATAATGTTGTAGGGGGTCCATGTGATGATGAAGGCAAACAGAATGGCACTCAGAGTCTGTGCTGCTTTCTTTTCTTTGATGAGGGACATTCGTTTCCGTTTGGTGATCTGGTTCCTTGCCTTTGCCGCAAATTTTTTCGCCAGCACAGCTTCCTTGAAAGAGAGAGGGAGGGGAGCTGTTCCCTTGGTCACTGAAGAGTTGAGCTGTGAACTCTTTTCCTCCAGCCCTGCTGGTCCAGTCGGAAGCTTGTGGAAACCTTTCTGAAGGCTGCTGCTGCTTCCATCTTCAAGGCTCTTCTGAGAGTGCAGCTTCTTCGGCCGTCGCTCTTTGGCCTCGTTGTCTGATTTTTGAAGCTCGTCGCCAGATGCATTCAGGTCATCCGAAGACGGTAGCTTGGTGGCGTTCAGGATCGATCTGTGGCCGGGCAGCTTGAGCACAATGGAATATATAGCCCTGGTCTGCACAGGCATGTCCTCTTCATCGGAAGAAGCTGAATTCTCAGCAGAAGCATTTGCGTCATTGTTGTTCCAGCTGTCGCTGCTGCTATGATCCTGCTCGGCTTGCTCGGCTTCTGGTTTCCAGCTCTTCAACATAGGCCAAAAGTTGCAAATGCCAAATTTCCTCCTGGAGGAACGTTTAATGCTCTGCTGTTGCTGTAATTCATAACTGCTGCAGCTCCTGGAGCTTCCGGTCTTGCGCATGAAGCGCACTGTCTCAGCTTTGCTCCCAGAGGCCTGCAGTCCAGCCAGCTCTTTGGTGCGTTTCTCTGTCTCCTTGTAAATCCTCCAGTACAAAATAGTCATAATGGTGACAGGCAAGTAAAAGGCAGCAATGGCGGTCCCAAAGGTGATAACGGGCTCTGTTAGGAACTGGATCGAACACTTATTTTCGGGCACCGTCCGACCACCGACAAAGTACTGCCAAAACAAAATGGCGGGGGCCCAAAGCACGAATGATATTACCCAGGCCAGGCCAATCATCATTCCAGCTCTCTTAGTTGTTCGTTTCGCTCTATATGTAAGTGGCCTTGTGATAGAAAAATATCTGTCAAAACTAATTACTAGAAGGTTCATGACGGAGGCATTACTAGCCACATAGTCAATGGCTAGCCACAGGTCACAGGCCAAGTTGCCCATAGCCCAGCGGTCCATGATGATGTAGGTAGTGGAAAGATTCATAGAAATTACACCAATAATCAAATCCGCACAGGCAAGGCTCAAAAGGAAGTAGTTGTTGACTGTCTTCAGTTGCTTATTGACTTTGAAGGCCACTATCACCAAAATGTTGCCTATGATGGTCACCAGGGACAAGATGCCGGTGAGAAAAACAATCACCACCACTTGCCACACTGGATGCCCACCAAGAGGATCAGTGCCATTGTTTTGTAGTGACTGATTTGCTTCTACTATTTTCAAGGGAAAACTCTCATTCATTTGCGAGCGGTCATAGCTGTCAAGTATAGCTGCTGTTTCATTGTGCTGACCCACGAGTTCTGCAAAGCTGTCCAGGAAGCTGAAGTTTGAGACGAGGGGCGAGGATGTACTGTTAATAGACAGGGTCATTTTGACTCACTGACATAATCTGCAGAGAAGAAAAAAAGAATAATTTTTACTAAATTAGTATGCGACAAGCCCAACATTACTTTTTCGAAAATGTTTTACAACTTGATTTTAAGAAACCTCAAACAGCATATGTTCAGATGTGTACAACTGCTGATTTCAGTTTATCATCTGTTATGCATACAAACACGATAAATGGTTTGCAAAAACCCACAGTGTTGGAATTTACCAGGTGCAATAAATACCTCGAACCTTTTACAGCCTGCCTGTAACTAGGGCATTAAACCTAATCACTAAGGGGCATATTATCAAGAACGGCGTTAAAATTATCGCCGCTTTAGCGGCAGAAAACTGCCGCTAAAGCGGCGATAATGGGCTTGATAATATGACCTTGAGAATTCCAATAGAAGCCCATGTTGACACCAGAACATGGGCTTCTATTGGAATTCTCAAGGGCATATTATCAAGCCCATTATCGCCGCTTTAGCGGCAGTTTTGTGCCGCTAAAGCGGCGATAATTTTAACGCCGTTTCTTGATAATATGCCCTAAATAATTTACATGAGCTAAATGTAAATTAATGACCACATAGGCCAAAGCTAACCTCTATCGAGACACCATCTCCAAAAATCACATTACAGCAAAGTACTGTTCTTTGTAGTTCACCACTCATTAACCTCCTTACACTCAGGCCAGAAACCCACAGTCATCAATGAATATTCCATTAAAGAGATACACCTCACAGAGCACACCATTGACACCTCTAACAGTCTAGCAGACAATCACATAGTACCCGCATAAAGCATGCCCAAGTGAAGATTATTCAGTGATCAATTATTTGTGGTCATTTCAAGACAAGCTCAATAAAAGTGGTCACATTTAATGGTAAACCCCATTGTCTCCTCTATCATTAAGTCTCTCTGCCTTGGGTCTGTAGACCTACTTCAGGCACAGCTGTCAAAAAACAGAAGTAGTTGTCTTTTCATTTACTAACTGCGCCAAATCCCTGTATCAATGGTCTTTGATCCCCTTAATATATCCAGTTTTTAAAACTGACCAGTGTACTGATTGGATGTGAGGAGATGGTGCAAGATGTCACAAATGTGTCTGCAACTGAATGAAGCTTTGTAGGAGAGTTTGTGACAATGTGGCATTTGACTGAGTTATATACTTTGTTTATTTTCCTTGAAAAGTGTTATACTATTGTCTTAAAGCCTGCTGCCAAGGACCATACCAGTTGTTAACGGCCCTGTACTTTAGTTATAATATATAACGAAGGAGAGGGCCTTTAACAACTGGTATAGATCAAGGCAGAAGAGCAATAAGGCTATTAAAACTTACCACTAAATGTTAGGGTTTGCTTATTCCGTGTTGTGCATGACACCATGGAATTAGGGATATGTCATCCTTGGCGACCGTCCACTGGCCAGCATTCTGTGTGGGACAGCTGGCTGTGGCAGTGTTGTGGAACAGACCTGTTTCCTGAATACTGTGCTTGAAATAAAGGCCTTACTCAAGACACGCTACCGGTGTGATATATGCGTGACTGATGAACGTCTGCACACAACAATTTTGCGACGAGTTGAACCTATAGGACTATTCTCGACCTCGACCTGATTTACAAGGACTTTTGGACCGCCTTGGGGAAAGCCACAGTGAGGTTATTACTGCTTTGTTATCTCCTGTCTTTCACCGGTAAGGGAGCTGCGGGCAATGGTGTGTGGCATGTAAGAAACATTGCTGACCTGTGTACTTCACAGTTATGTGTGGTTACTCAGCTGCATTTTTTGAGCAGCAGTGCATGGAATCATGTGGAAAGCGTGCGCTGCAGCCTGCGTTCTGCCATTATTATGGCTGCTGGTCCTTACGGGCGCTTGTAACGCATCTTGCATAGAGTTACACAATGTGACGCTACTTGATACGGCACCATCTTGGATATGGGATTATCGTCCGATTGCTTTAGCATGTAGTGCAGGCCGACGGAAGGTCAAATAAAGGCATTTCAATTATTTTAATGGCCTGTCGCGCACACAGGCACAGCTTGTTAGTATGCGCCCACACCACGACTGAAGTTGTTTCCAAGCCTACCACTGGTTGGCACAGCTTCACTGAGGTGGAGGAATCTGGTTGCACGCTGACAGGCACAGCTTTATTTACAAGCCTGTCATGTGAGAACTTTCATGTGTACTGGTAACAGGTGAGGGTATTGACCCTTATTTTTTTTTTACTATTATAATGAAATTTTTGCTTCATTTTTCAAGAGACATGTTTGTGTCTTAATACTGGGGGTCATATTTGCTAAGTGAACACTATGTTGGGAGGAACACTATCAGGTTTTCAGTTTAGCTGTTTGGTAGCATACGTACAATGGCTCAACAAAACTTTTCAATTATTCCTCCACATGCATTGTGGGTGTCAGAAACTGAGCCATCAATGAAATGTGTGGAGTGGAAGGACTATTTTGTGAATTATAGTGCAGTTTATGAGAAAGATAAAATGTCACCTGAAGAAAATAAAAGAATACTCTTACACTCATTAGGCCCTTTAGGATTGAAGAGGTACAGTCATATGCCTAGGCTACTGTAAGTGGAGATGGCAATGTGTTTGTGGCTGTGCTGAAAGACTTGGATAAATACTTTGCACCTAAAGTATGTATTGGTATCATGAGATTCAAGTTTTTTCAACGCAAACAATGCAAAAGGGAATCTGCTGATGACTTTCGCGCCCTCCTCGCCGCAACAGACGACATCCGCACCCTACTGGACAAAGGAGAAACAGTAGCCCTCATCCTCCTCGACCTATCAGCGGCGTTCGACACAGTCTCCCACCGCACCCTAATACGCAGACTCTACGACGCAGGAATCCAGGACAAGGCCCTCGACTGGATCCGCTCCTTCCTCTCCGGCAGGACGCAGCGGGTCAGACTCCCCCTTTCCTCTCGGACCCCACACCTACCACCTGCGGAGTCCCCCAGGGCTCCTCCCTCAGCCCGACGCTCTTCAACGTCTACATGGCTCCACTCACCCCCATCGTCAGAACCTACGGACTCAACATCGTGTCATACGCAGACGTCACCCAGCTCATCCTCTCCCTATCCAACGAGCCCAACACCGCCAGACGCAACTTTCGAGAAGGCATGGAAGCCGTCGCCAAATGGATGAAAAACAGCTGCCTACAACTAAACACCAACAAAACAGAAGTACTCATCATGGGCACAAACCCCGATGCCTGGAGCGACACCTGGTGGCCCCCCGCCCTCGGAAACCCGCCAACCCCCACGGACCACGCACGCAACCTGGGAATCATCCTGGACTCCGAGCTCAAAATGGACCGCCAGATCAACTCTGTCTCGTCTTCCTGCTTCCACACCCTCCGCCTCCTTCGTAAGACCTTCAAATGGATCCCCTCGAACACCGAAAGACCGTCACTCACGCCCTTGTCACCAGCAGACTCGACTACGGCAACGCACTCTACGCCGGAATAAACAAAAACCTCACCCGCAAGCTACAGAACATCCAGAACGCCGCCGCAAGACTGGTCCTCAACCTGCCAAAACACTGCCACATCTCCCAGCACCTGCGCACACTCCACTAGCTCCCTGTCGAGGCGAGAATCACCTTCAAGATGCTCACCCACGCACACAAGGCCCTCCACGGCACCGGACCAGCATACCTGAACAGCCGACTCAAATTCCACGCACCCCAAAGGACCCTACGATCAGCCCAGCTCTCCTACGCCGTGGTCCCCCTCACCAGAAAGACCAGATCGGGAAGCCGCTCCTTCTCCTTCCTCGCGGCCAAAGCATGGAACGCCCTTCCGCTCCACCTCAGACAGACAACATCGTTCCCCATCTTCGCAAGAAACCTCAAAACCTGGCTCTTCGACAGACCCCCTCCTTGATGGATGGAACCTGCACCCCCCCCCACCCCTAGCGCCTTGAGACCCTTACGGGTGAGTAGTCGCGCTTTAACAAACCCCTGATTGATTGATTGATTGACTTTGTGGTTGAATTGAAGAAGCTAGCTATAGATTGTAAATTTGACATTATACATGATGATTTAATTTGGGACCAACTTGTCATGCATGCCAATAATCCAGCTATCCAAGAACGTCTTTGGATCAATGGAGATTCACCACTAGAAGATGTATTAGCAATAGTATGCAAAGCAGAGATCTTGGGTAGATGCACTACAGAATTAAAACAATCTGAGAAAAAGATGATGGAGTGTGGGTGTAAGGTGTTGAAACGTAAAGTGGAGAAAGACCAGAAGAGTAACTACAAGGAGAAACGAATGGGGAAAGAAAGAAGATGTTACCACTGTGACAGTAAAGAGCATCTGGTACATTGCAAGACGTGCCCTGCGATTAGACAAAAGTGCAGTATGTGTGGCATTAAGGACCATTATGTAAAGGAGTGCAGGAAAAAAATGAACAGTGCTAAATGCATATATGAGAGTGGAAGCGATTGTGGAACTGATACTGAGGAGGAAAGTGAAGAACAGCACACGGTGTAATAAGCTTACAAGATAAGTTTGTTTCGAATATAAATGAGGAGAGTGCCAAAGGGAAGCCGGAATGTGATATGTCAATTGGGAGGTTTCCATTAGGATACATGCAGATTCAGGTTCTCCTTTTACCATAGTCAATGAGGAGGTATGGAGGAGTAAATCTGTGTAAAAAATAGGTTCACACCTAGAAACAACAGACATTAATCCAGAGAATTACATGGGAGAGAGGATCGATATGTTAGGTTTTAGGTGGTTGTCCTTTTCATTTCAGGGAAGACACGCAAGATGTAAACTGTATGTGGTGAAAAGAGGACCATCAGTACTAGGTTGGCAGGATCAAGGGAAGTTACACATTGTCCTGGATTCGAATAGTACTGAGAAAGTGTTGGATGTAGGAATTTCTGTGAGCAAGGCGGTGGCGGATAGGTTTCCACAAGTGTTCAGCAACCATCTGGGCATGGTGGATGGTTTTGAGCACTTGATTGTGCTCATGGGACACAAACTGAGACTGATACCATTGATGATATGTGAGGAAGTCTCAAAGGAATTGGATAGACTGGTGGAGATGGATGTAATTGAACCAATAGAAAGTTCAGATTGGTATTTACCAGTGGTGGTGGCACGCCGAAGCTATGGGAAAATCCGTCTCTATATTGACTTGCAGCACCTGAAAAATAACATTGTTATGAATCGTTTTCCTCTTCCAAAGATCACATAAATGGTTTTATGTTTTAAGGGGGCAACGTTTTTCTCTACCATAGATCTTTTAGGCGTCATACCATCAGATTCCCCTCACATCTGCATCCAGGAACCTTACGGCATCTATCATGCCTTTTGGGTGTTTTCAATTTAAAAGGATGCAGTTTGGACTGGCATCGGTGGCAGCCGTTTTCCAGTGGCATAAACTGGGAAGGAGGGTGGAGTGATTTATTTCAGGCTGATATCCTAGTTTTTGGAAAGAACAGAGAGACACATGATGAGAGGTTGTGGAAAGTTCTGAGTATACTGGAGTGTAAGGGGCTGATTGTAGAGCTGAACAAATGCAAGTTTGCAGAAAGGAGTGGAATTTATTTGGGGCATGTGATTAGTGAGGGGGGGTTAAACCCAAACCATCATTGATCAATGCAATAACGGGAGCCCCAGCGCCTGATAACAAAGATGAGGTGAGGTCGTTCTTGGGAATGGCTGAGTACTGTGCAAAATATACATTTCAAATTTTGCTGATAAGGTGTATAATATCGGACAGCTACTCAAGAAACATGTGAAGTTTGTGTGGGACTCGCAGTGTGAGGCAGAGTTCAGAAGCATCAAGCGTGATTTGGAAAAAGTTTCTGCTTTGGGTAGTTTTGACCTTGGGTTGGATGTATCATAATGACAGAAGCTAGTAATAAGGGGTTGGCGGCCATACTTTCACAGAGGGATGCTAAGGGTGGTGAGCAGATCATTCTGTTTGCATCTAGATCACTGTCCCTAGCTGAGGAGAAATATCCCATTATTGAGAAGGAAGCTTCGACAGGCGCATGGGGTTTGGAACATTTTCGTGCTTTTGCGTGGGGTAGACAAGCCACCATTAGAGGTGACCACAAGCCCTTAGTGAAACTTTTTTTTTAAAAACATATTTTATTGACTTTTTTAATGGTACCATCTGGGCAGCAGCCCGACATTTACATATTAAAGACAGGATAATGCCAAAGTACCAAGCATATAAACAACATTGACTACAAATGTCTATGGAACAATACAACTTTGCCCAGACAGTTCCATTCCCCATACCGTATAAGTGCATGGATGAGTACCCATGCAAGTAACAGTAAGAATGCTGTGTGCAGTGCAACATGGCCAAAGACGCACGAGGGGGCTTACTGATCAAGGGGTCTGGGAAGGGAGGGGGGGAGATCAATACCCCAATATGTAGCCCATCGGGACCATATTTTCCTATGTTTCTGGGGGCAGCCGCGCGCCTGGAACACAGCAATCTCCGCACCCATACATCTATCCAGGTCTTTTCGCCATTTCCCTAACGTGGGAGGGGAAGTCCCTTTCCCCACAACTGAGCAATATCACGCTTAGCAATAGTGAGGGTCAAGAAAAGTAAATGTTGTTTATATATGTTCCCCCCTATACCATCAGTGCTGTGGAGTAAGAATAATCTAGGGTCATGTGTGAGATCCCAGGACAACACCTCACTCAGGCAAGCCAAAACTCTACGCCAAAAGGGCTGTATAGCCGTGCAACTCCAGACAGTATGCATAAATGTCCCCTCTTCTTTTTCACAACGTAAGCACTGGGGGGATGGGATAACCCCCATGTTCCAAAGACGAAGTCGCGTACAATAAACTCGATGGATATATTTGAATTGGATGAGACGGTATCTAGAGGACACTGCCGAACCCCGGGGGCTAGCTATAGCTTCGGCCCAGTAGTCATCAGTTAGATCTGATATATCGTCTTGCCATGCCCTTCTCGTCTTATGTAATGTCGTATTGGCGTGAGTTGTCAACGTCTGATAGATCTGTCGGATTTTATGGGCTCCCAAATTTCCCATGAGAACGCGGCCCTCGAGGTGGTGAAACTCAGGAAGACTGTACATTGTGAGAAGCCTGGGGGTGAGAGCATGACGCAATTGGAGGTATTTGTAAAATTGCGTTTTATGTAGTTGGAATTCTTTCTGTAACTGTTGAAAGGATTTTAAGGTAGTGCCCCTCATTACATCCCCAAGTGTAGATATGCCCACCAGGTCCCACTTGCGGAATCCTGGTAGAGCTGCCACTTGGCGCAGGTGGGTGCCTAACCATAAGGGAGATGCCTGGGTTAAGCGCCCGTGCCACCCCATCCGCCGGTCGGTATATCTCCAGAGCCGAACTGTTGTTCTGCTGGCCGGAGGCAGAAAATCCAGGCTCCGCGCGCTGTACAGTAGCTGAAGGAAGGGAACACCCTCCATCGCCGCATGCTCCAGTGCGAACGTCGTGTCCGTTGGTGTATTATACCACCATTCATTTATGACCAACAAGTGGGAAGCCGCATAATAAGAGTACACATCCGCTGCCGCGATGCCACCGCAGTAGGTCGATTGCGCACAGGTCTGTAACGCCACCCGGACCGCCCCCCCCCGCCCAATAAGAATTTGTTATGTACAGCATTTATTTGCGTGAACCATGATCGCGATATGTGGTATGGGAAGTTCTGAAGGCGATATAGCACTCTGGGGAGGGAGACCATCTTAAAAATCGCCAAACGCCCATATAGCGAGAGGGGAAGAGATGACCATATGGATGTCTCGTCACGGAGGCCGGTAAGATGTGGATTAATGTTACGTGCCCATGAGGTCTTTGGGCATGGAGACATGAAGATGCCCAAATATTGAAATCCCTCCGTCGCGTGTGTTAGTTGGGCCGCCCATGTACCTCTGCCCTGGTGGCCACACACTGGAAACAACACAGATTTAGAGGGATTGGTATGGAGCCCGGTGGTCTGGCCAAACACTCGGAGGATCTGAAGGATCTGTGGTCCCGAGATCCATGGGTCGGAGAGGTGTGGTGAAGCGGCCAGGGCAGCTGACTTCAGAGCACAGGGTTCACGGTTCGATCTCCGGCGGCAGCTCAGCTCAGCACCATGTGACTCTGGGCAATAGCTCACTTAATTTCCACGACGGCCCCCAGTGCCTTGAGACCCGTAAGGGTGAGTAGCTGCGCTATATAAAAACGGACTTACTTTACTTACTTTGACATCGTCCGCATATAACGCGATTCGGTCAGGTTGCGACCGCAGCCATTCAAATCCCCTCATGACTGGATCTCGGCGTACCCACACTGCCAACGGCTCTACCGCTAGGGCAAATAAGAGTGGGGACAGGGGGCAACCCTGCCTCGTGCCGCGACCGATGGGGAAGGGGGCCGAGCAATGACTTGCGATATGCACTGAAGCATGCGGTTCAGTTTAGAGTAGACGAGTGTATGCTAGAAAGCGCGGTCCAAAATGAACCGCCCCCAGAATTTGGAATAGGTAATGCCTTATCAATATCGGCTAGGAGAATGGCTGCGGGGCATCCCAGCTCTGGAGCTAGAGCCATGGCATTATGAACCCGGCGAATGTTGTGGCGAGTGGCACGATGTGGCATGAAGCCTGATTGATCCGGATGGATCAGGTCTTGGACACAGGTCTGCAGGCGGTCTGCTAGTACTTTGCCCAGCAGTTTAGGCTCGAAATTAATTAAGGAGATAGGGCGGTATGAGGATGGGTCTTCTGGTGGGCGGCGGCCGGGTTTTAGGAAGAGGACAATCTAGGCCTGTCGCCAGTCCTGTGGTGAAAGTTGCCGCTCAAGGGCATCCTGCAGTGCTGCCAGCAGATGTGGGCCCAATGTATGCATATAAGATCGAAGGAACTCCATGGGAAACCCATTGGGGCCAGGGGCCAGCCCCGGGCGCATCACAGCTAGCGCCGCCGTTAATTCATCAACTGTGATGGGAGCATCGAGTTGGTCTCTCATCTGATCAGTGAGTCGCGGAGGGAATATCTCTGAGGAACTCTGCATTGGGCCTCCGAGAGCTGCTCCCGCCATGCGTATAGTGCGGAGAAGTAGCGTGCAAATTCTGCAGCCACCACTTCTGGAGAAGTATGTAGGACGTCGTCCATCCCTCGAATAGATGGAACGGCGGCCGGGGACCGCTCTGCCTGGCACAGTCTAAGTAACATTTTACTCGACTTGTCCCCCCACTGATAAATCCGATGTTGCAATGCCATCCATATCTCTTTCGCTTCGTCCATGAGATGTCGTTGTATCTGCTGTTGCGTAAGAGTAACTGACGCTGAAGGGAAGGACTAGGATCTTGCATGTACTGTGTCTCTAGAGATGTATACTGGGCCTCCATCTCTGCGCGTTGGACGGAGTGTTTACGTTTCTCACTCGCACGGTAGCTAATGTCCACCTCCCGAATCATGGGCTTAAAAGCTTCCCAGAGAGTTCCCCTAGAGGGGGCCGAGTCACCATTTATGTCTAGGTATTCCTGGATAGCCGCGGTAAGTGATTCCCGATCATCCGGGTTCCAAAGGTGCCATGGAGACATTCACCACCTGAAGGGAGGCTTACGGACATGTAAGAGAAGTTTGACAGTGACCGGGGAATGGTCCGACAGCCCCCTGGGGAGGTGGGAGATTTGGGAGAATCTATGGATGTGACTACGTGGCGTGAACATATAATCTAGCCGGGACAAGGACCCATGGACCACGGACATATATGTGTAGCCTATCTCGGCGGGGTGATATTCATGCCATATGTCAGTCCATCCCAGTGTGCTGGCTAATGAAGACAGTTTAGATACAGCTGTGGAAGGGACAGAACCAGACCCACGGTGATGTTGTCCACGAACGTGGTCCCTGGGGGGGGCGTAAATACTACTAATGTTAATGTGTTCCCCGTGAATTGTACCTGACAACAGAACATACCTACCCCCAGGATCTGCCCAATGCCTCGTATGAATGACGGGGACCCAGCGATGAATTAGGATAGCTGTCCCCCGAGATCCCCGCATGAACCCAGCGTGGTATACCATATGGTATCCAAACCGGGCCAAGCGAGGCGCCTTGTTACCCAATAGATGAGTCTCCTGTAGGAGGAGAATGTCGGCTCCGTATCGCTCGGCCTGTTGAAGGATAGCCCCCCGTTTAATTTTATTAAGCAGCCCCCTAACATTCCATGTTACCACGGTCAAGTCACCTAGTGGGGGAACACTCGCCTGGGCAGCCATTTGTTGCATGTAGACGCATCCCTAATATCAGGCTGGATGAGAAATGGATTGTGTGTCTGCGCGCATGTGAGAACTAAACCTAATGTAGCCATAAAACCCATAAACCCCCCAACCCTCCTCCCCCCTCCCCGATACTGCCAGAAACAAGGAGCATCTTGCGGTAGAGGGCGCCCCCGCCCCCCAACAGGGGAGCCCAGGGTCCCCCCCAAATGGTTCCCAACTGTTGGAAATGGTTTTTTGCAGGGTTATCCCAAAACTTTTTGCTTCTTCCTCCTTTGTTTTTCCTGACCTGTGGTTGTTGGCTATAGGACTCTGGGCACTTTACAACTGCTGATCAGTGCTAAAGTGCATATGCTCTCTTTGTAAATTGTTATTGTGATTGGCTATCCCTGATTGGTATATTTGCTTTACCAATAAGTCCCTAGTAAAGTGCACTGAGTGTGCCAGGGCTGGTGATTCAAATGCTACTAGTGGGCCTGCAGCACTGATTGTGCCACCCACAGGAGTAGCCCTAAGATGGTGTCTCAGGCCTGCCACTGCAGTGCCTGTGCGCAGTTTGTGAACTGCCATGTTGTCCTGGCCAGTGTACACACTTGTTCAGAATAGGAAACGGAGAACCTCCATTCCTGTCACACAGAGCACAGCTAAAAGTCCCTAAGGTTTCACTTGACGTGAACAATTTACATCTTTTCTATCAAATACTCAAAAACTTTATGCACAAATGTAAACAGCACGGATTCTTCATTTAGTGTTTATATATTTTTCAACACAAATTTGTGAACACATTGACTTTCAACTCAAAAATGATAATAATATCCAGAGTTCAAAGTTGAACACTTGTAGTACATGAGACAATATGTGCAAAACATCAATTTCAACAACATATGGAAAAAAACCAATGCATTTCGGGTAGAACCCTTCATCAGGGAAAAATTAATAATTTCATTCAGATATATATTGATCTGTGGCCTCCTTCCGGAACAGTAAGAAAAAAAGGAGCAAGAACAACGAATGAATATTAGGTCAGGAGTACAATGTATAAGAACGTCATGCAGTATCTGTGCTTGGGACCACTATACACCGTTATGGATGTGTGAGAAAATATGTGCCCAGAATACTCGATGGTGCTGTGAATGTGCAAATTGCACTCTGCATGCATCTTAGTGATTTCACGCGAACAGTAAATAATAATTCACCCTTGACTGCTTGAAAAACACGGTGGGTAATTAATGCCTGTCTTGCGGCCCATATAGTGTTCGTGTGGTCATGCAGAAGAAGTGAAATGTAACCGCAGGTCATACTGCCTAGTAATTACCTCTGAGCTCCTAAAAGTGAGTCAGGAAGGGATATAAGGAACTTCCGGTTGCAAAAAGTGACGTGTCTGTGCGGAAATGAGAAAACGTGAGTATAAACTGCGTTCACACCGAAGGCTGTTTATAACATATCCGATTGCTGGAGAGTCAATCTTACCTATTGCGGTTAGAAAATAATCTAATCTGAAAAAGTAAAAGTAAAAGTCCACAATTACCCTCTGTTCAATGTTAAAAGGGTTGCCCATGATCTACGCTTTGAAAACAGACTGGTGTTAAATCTTACCTTCGGAAATAGTGAGAAGGTTCTAAATGAACTATCTGTAAAAGAAAAGCCTTCGGTTAAACTCCCGTAGTGAACTTAACCTCCCGTTACTGTGGCATTGTAAGAAACCAGAATCACCCGCGTCTGTTGTGAACCGTCGTTCCTTGCCATCTGCCTACGTGAGAACGTAAGTCATGACTAAACGTCAGTGAATTTAAAGGTGAACCCTCGCCCTGGTCTGAGTTTACGTAACTCCGTGATCACATGGGATTGTGCGTCTACGTGCGTGAGTCTGAATTCAAAACGAATCCAACTTTATAGGGAGCGGCAAGTGCAAGGTGGCAAGAGCAAAATAAACAAACATGTCATATGACTGGACGGTGATAAATCATATCCAATCCAACCCGAGCAGTTTAAGCAATAAATGAAACGCAATACGAAAAATTTAAAAAGTGCCGTATGTGAGAACAAGAAATACCCTTTGTAAAACACAGTGACAGTGTTGCTATGTTATATAATTATGAAAAAGATTATATGAGTTGCTAAAAAGATTCCTTAAGAAAGTAAAACTAACAAATCCCATGTGGTTATAGTGGGTACAAGCACAGATGTACACTCATGATATCATATTGTGAAAACAGTACCAGTACATAATGGTTGAATAATTACAGAAAACATAACATTTCATAATGGTCATTAAGACCTTTTGGAATAAGAGTACCGAGGTACTTTATCCAAAAGGTTTCTCGTTGTGCTAATAAAGTATGGGTTTCTATACCAACACGGTCACATATTTTTTCAAGAATGGTGAATATAAGTTGTGGAATGGTGTGTGATGTATTGATCCAATGTGCTGCTAAACAAGAATTCTTGTTTCTATTGCGTATCATGCTTTTGTGTTCAATGATTCTTGTTTTTATTTTGCGAGAAGTTCTGCCGACGTATGTTAAACCACAAGGACAGCAAATGGCATATATGACTCCCTCTGTGTTGCAATCTGAAGTGTGTTTCAACCTGATGTTTTTGCCAGTATGGGGATGATGAAAAGTGTTGCCGGTGATTACATTGCCACATTGCCCACAATTCCAGCATTTTCTCATGCCTTTGTGTGTATTAATAATTTGCGGGGGTGTTGCCTTCAAAAGTTATTTTAAATTTTTTGAACGTGTGTGTGCAAAAAGAGGTTTATCCAGAAACACTCCTGTAAAATCAGTCTCCTGCTCCACAATTTCCCATCTCTTCATGATGATTTTTTTGATTTTGCTTGCTTGTTGTGAGTGTTTTAAAACAAACACTTCCCGTTTTTGCGAGGTTTTAACAGTATTTCGGAGTAAGTCCTCACGTGTCTTGTGGAAAAGGGTTTCCTTTGCAGCTTCAAGTATGTTTGACGGATATCTCCGTTTCTGGTACCTTTCCACTTGTTCTTCAATTAATTTGTCTGTCTCAGATTCATTCGATGATATTCTTTTGATGCAAATCAATTGTGAAACGGGAAGGTGTCTTTTTAAAGACATAGGGTGAAAACTTGAGAAGTGTTAAGCATTATTTTTATCAGTGGGTTTTCTGTAAACAGATGTTTGTAAACCACTGGTTGTGTTATGAATTTCAATGTCCAAAAAGTGAATCTTTTGTGATTGAAAGTCATATGTGAATTGAATGTGGGAATTGCATCGATTAAGTAGTTGAATATTCTTCTCAAGTGTTGCGCGATTCCCTTGCCAAATGACTAGTATATCATCTATGAATCGCATGTACGTGACTAGGTGTCTTTGCCATTGATCATTGTTCAGAATGTACTTGTCTTAAAAAAATGCCATATATGTATTGGCGTACGAGGGCGCTCCTGGAAAGCCCATGGATGTTCCAGTTTCCTGTAGGAAATATCTCCCATTCCATGAAAAGTAACTGTGGTAAAGTGAGAACTGTAGGAGTTCTAATAAAAAAACTCCATTCACATCTTCTTGGTGACTGTTGAGTAGCCTCCACTCTACAGCTTCTAAACCCTCCCCGTGGGGGATAGAGGTATATAGAGCCACTACGTCGATGGTACATAGTAGTGTGTCTTCATTGAAATTGTGCCGTATTTGTGCGAGTTTATTTAAACAATCCGTGGTGTCCTTCACATAGGTACCCCATGCCTGAACCAGAGGTTGCACATAGAAGTCAATGTACTGACCAATTGGTTCATGTATAGAACCACATCCGGCCACAATGGGGTGGAATGGAGGATTTTCTGCGTTCTTGTGCATCTTGGGCAACATGTACATGTGTGGAATTTTTGAGAACGTAGATTGTAAAAAAACGTCTGGTTGTCTCTTTAATCCAACCCATCTCTTCTGCATGATCAAGAATCTGTGCTAACGTGGTCATGAATTCTTTTGTAGGATCTGATGGTAATTGTATGTAAGTATCTGTGTTGAAAACGTGATCATCCACTTTCTGGTCGTAAAACTCTTTATCCATTACAACGATAGCCCCTCCTTTGTCTGCTGGTTGAAAAATTAGATTGGTGTTCTCTCTAAGGGAACGTAAGATCCTTTGCTCTTTTGAAGTCAAATTGGTCAGTTTGGGTGGTTGATACTTGATGCTTTGTAGATCTTTTTCACAAGTAATTCAAAATTATCCAAAGTTTTGTGCGAAAAGGGCGCAATGAAAGTAATCTTAGGACGGAATCTTTCTGGTGCTTCAGGTTGTGTTTGAACTTGTGAACAAGTATGGAAAAACCATCTTATACGCAATTTGCGCATACATTTGAATAGAGCAATTTCTGTTTCCAAAGCATTGGATGTATATGATGGAATAAAAGACATACCTTTGTTTAAAACCGCAGTTTCATCAGATTTGAGAATCCTCTTTGAGATGTTCATGACGAGGTCATCGTCTTTTTGAGATTTCGTTGGGGTCTGGCTGATTCCACCACTTTTTTTTATTGTTTTGTCCCCTTCTTGTCCGTTGCCTCGTGGGGTATCTGCTTTGTCCGGCGGATGATTTGATGTCTGGCCCTGTTCTAAAAAAGAATGTTTTCCACTTGTTGTTGGACCTTCCCCTGCCTGGGTTCTTGGAATTAGCTCTCTCATGGTAGGTGCGGGTGGTCTTTGAAGAGATAGGTCCTGATCATTGGCAATACTTTCTTCAGAAGATGTGATTCCAGGTTTTTGGTAGAATTATTTTTGGGCATATGCCTCTGCCCACGAGTACACCTCATCTAACTTGTAATCGATGGTGGAATTGTGGGCAATGTGGCAATGTAATCACCGGCAACACTTTTCATCATCCCCATACTGGCAAAAACATCAGGTTGAAACACACTTCAGATTGCAACACAGAGGGAGTCATATATGCCATTTGCTGTCCTTGTGGTTTAACATACATCGGCAGAACTTCTTGCAAAATAAAAACAAGAATTATTGAACACAAAAGCATGATACGCAATAGAAACATGAATTCTTGTTTAGCAGCACATTCGATCAATACATCACACACCATTCCACAACTCAGATTCACCATTCTTGAAAAAATATGTGACCGTGTTGGTATAGAAACCCATACTTTATTAGCACAACGAGAAACCTTTTGGATAAAGTACCTCGGTACTCTTATTCCAAAAGGTCTTAATGACCATTATGAAATGGTATGTTTTCTGTAATTATTCAACCATTATGTACTGGTACTGTTTTCACATTATGATATCATGAGTGTACATCTGTGCTTGTACCCACTATAACCACATGGGATTTGTTAGTTTTACTTTCTTAAGGAATCTTTTAGCAACTCATATAATCTTTTTCATAATTATATAACATAGCAACACTGTCACTGTGTTTTACACAGGGTATTTCTTGTTCTCACATACGGCACTTTTTAAATTTTTCGTATTGCGTTTCATTTATTGCTTAAACTGCTCGGGTTGTATTGGATATGATTTATCACCGTCCAGTCATATGACATGTTTGTTTATTTTGCTCTTGCCACCTTGCACTTGCCGCTCCCTATAAAGTTGGATTCGTTTTGAATTCAGACTCACGCACGTAGACGCACAATCCCATGTGATCACGGAGTTACGTAAACTCAGACCAGCGTGAGGGTTCACCTTTAAATTCACTGACGTTTAGTCGTGACTTACGTTCTCACGAAGGCAGATGGCAAGGAACGACGGTTCACAACAGACGCGGGTGAGTCTGGTTGCTTACAATGCCACAATAACGGGAGGTTAAGTTCACTACGGGAGTTTAACCGAAGGCTTTTCTTTTACAGATAGTTCATTTAGAACCTTCTCACTATTTCCGAAGGTAAGATTTAACACCAGTCTGTTTTCAACGCGTAGATCATGGGTAACCATTTTAACATTGAACAGAGGGTAATTGTGGACTTTTACTTTTACTTTTTCAGATTAGGTTATTTTCTAACCGCAATAGGTAAGATTGACTCTCCAGTAATCGGATATGTTATAAACAGCCTTCAGTGTGAACGCAGTTTATACTCACGTTTTCTCATTTCCGCACAGACACGTCACTTTTCGCAACCGGAAGTTCCTTATATCCCTTCCTGACTCACTTTTAGGAGCTCGGAGGTAATTACTAGGCAGTATGATCTGCGGTTACATTTCACTTCTTCTGCATGACCACACGAACACTATATGGGCCGCAAGACAGGCATTAATTACACACCGTGTTTTTCGAGCAGTCAAGGGTGAATTATTATTTACTGTTCGCGTGAAATCACTAAGATGCATGCAGAGTGCAATTTGCACATTCACAGCAATATCGAGTATTCTGGGCACATATTTTCTCACACATCCATAACAGTGTATACTGGTCCCAAGCACAGATACTGCATGACGTTCTTATACATTGTACTCCTGAACTAATATTCATTCGTTGTTCTTTCTCCTTTTTTTCTTACTGTTCCGGAAGGAGGCCACAGATCAATATATATCTGAATGAAATTATTAATTTTCCCCTGATGAAGGGTTCTACCCGAAATGCATTGTTTTTTTTTCATATGTTGTTGAAATTGATGTTTTGCACATATTGTCTCATGTACTACAAGTGTTGAACTTTGAACTCTGGATATTATTATCATTTTTGAGTTGAAAGTCTATGTGTTCACAAATTTGTGTTGAAAAATATATAAACACTAAATGAAGAATCCGTTCTGTTTACATTTGTGCATAAAGTTTTTGAGTATTTGATAGAAAAGATGTAAATTGTTCACATCAAGTGAAACCTTAGGGACTTTTAGCTGTGCTTTGTGTGACAGGAATGGAGGTTCTCCGTTTCCTATTCTGAACAGTTTTGGTTACAGGGCCAATAGGCAGGTCCTTAAGCTCACAGCAGCACGCACTGGTATAAATATATTACCTTCTTATATTTTTGATACTACAGCTACCATCAGAGTGCAGGTTGACACCCCCCTTTTTTGATTCACAGTGTACACACTTGCCAGGCCTAACCCTTCCCTTTTCTTACACATTGGACACCCCTATGGTAGGCCCAAGGTACCCCCCTGGGCAGGGTGCAGTGTATGTGAAAGGTAGGACATGTACTAGTGTGGGTAACATGTCCTAATAGTGAAATACTGCCAATTTCGTTTTTCACTATTGAAAGGCTATCTTGCCCATAGGTTAACATGGGAAATGCTGTGTAACATGGTTACCTGCATATCTTCCCATAGAAGCAAGATAGAAATTTGGAATCTGGTATCCCTGAACTCAGAATTTAATAACACATCTTTTAGGGAGGATGGTTTTTAAATTCAGTGTTTGGAAATAGCACTTTTAGAAAGTGGCTATTTTCTTGTTCAACCTTTCTGTGTGCCTCTGCCTGTTTGTGAATTGACCGTCTGGTTTGTGAGTGACAGGGGCTGGGGGTGGCTGCAGGAGGCTGGGTGAGTCAGCACTAGGCTGAATAGACCTATCTACATGTAGAGTGGTGGGAGGAGTTGCACTTGGGTCTGAATAGGGCTGTGCCTACCTTCCACAATGCTGGCTCCACCTCCTGCGGTGTGTCTGATGACCCTGGCCCACACTCACAAAGGAAGGAGAGGTGCCCTGGCAGAATGCACCCTGAACTGGTTTGGACTGGGTCCAGGACCCCACACACATGAAGAACAAAGACTTTTGGGGTATAAATACTAGAGCTGAAACCCCTGAATTTTAGACTACTTTGGAATCAAGGAGGAACCTTTGCTGAGGAGAAAAGCTGAAGAGCTGAAGGAGGAGTAATGCCCTAGTGTGTCTGGGGTTGGCCTGCAGTTGCTATTTCTGCCAAAGGAAGGAGAAGGACTTTGCTGTGTGCTGTTTCCCCCCTGCTTGAAGAAAGGACTTTGCTGTGTGCTGTGTCCTGAAAAGAAAGTCTCCAAGGGCCTGAGAAGAGCTGGCCTCCTGTTGCGGAAACACAGGGATATAAAAGTTTCCAAGACTACTTCGTGATCAAGAGGAATCTCTGCCAAAGAAGATCAGCTGAAGAGACTCAGGAGAAGTACTTCCCTTGCTGTGTGTCTGGGGTTGGCCTGCAGTTTGCTGTTTCCACTGAGGAGAGGACTAAGGGACTTGCTGTGTGCTGTGTCCCCTGCTTGAAGAAGGACTTTGCTGTGTGCTGTGTCCCTCTGAAGAAAAGTCTTCAAGGGCCTGAGTAGAGCTGGCCTCCTTTTTCTGAAGTCTCTGGCACAAAAGGACTTCACCTCCAACCTCCCTGAACTTCCTTGCTGGGAGTTCCAGTCTGCCAGAATGGCCTGTAACTGTGTGTGAGGCCTTTCTGCTGTTGGGAGCTGAACAAGAGTAAGAAGAGGAAGAAAATCTGTTTTCCGACGCCGTCGATGGCGCCGCTGTGACGCCGCGACCTGCATTGAGTCCCGGGGAGCCGCTCGTGAAGTGACGACGCTGCGCCCGGCCTGCTCCGCAGCTCCGACGCCCTACGACGCCCACCGACACCGGCAGCGATCGGCCGTGACCGACGCCAGCGCTCGCATCGACTTCGTGTCTTCGCCAAGTGCCGGCCTCCTGTTATCGCGGCGCCGATAACCGCTGAGGGTGACTCGCAAGAACCGCCGACGTCGCATCATCACCGGAGACGACATCGTTCTTCGCCAATGCCGTGCATCGTCACCGACTTCATTTTTCAAGGTACTGTTGTTGGGGGTCTGTGTGACTCTGCGCCCGACGCCGCGATCCTCGTGGGCGGCGCCGTACTTTGGATTTTGTACTGTCCCAACGTCGTGATAGCCCCAGTTGGTGCTATTGGATTTCTACAGCTTATTTTTGCAACAACCTTTTTAAAAGACATTTTACTGAGTTTTGTATGTTGGATTTTTGTCGTTTTGGTCTTGTTTAAGTTTAGTAAAGATACTTTATTTTTCTAAACTGGTGTAGTGTCCATTTGTGGTGTTTTCACTATGTTACTGTGAGTGTTGGTACAAATACTTTACACATTGCCTTTGGGATAAGCCTGTCTGCTCGTGCCAAGCTACCGAGGGGGTGAGCAGGGGTTATCTAAAGTGTGTATCCCCCTTACCCTGACTAGAAGCAAGGGTCCCTATTTGGACAAAGGTACCTACCTCTGCCAACTAGAGACCCCAGTTCTAACATTGGTGGCAGCGGTGGGATTTGAACTTGTATTTGTACTTGACCCACAGTAATTGGTGTACATCACTAGATTATTGCAGACCACTACGCAACCACATACTGTGTTCTATTTCTGAGTAACCCTGAAAGTCATCCACGCATCATGTCTCAGAAGGGTAAACCAGCAAGTGGTGTTGCAGGACTGGAGTTTGATATAGAAATGTTGAGTAGTTACAAAGTAGGTCAACTCAAGCAGTTCTGCAGGAACTTTGGATATCCCATGAAGAGCAGCTCCAGGAAGGAGGAGCTACAGAGGGCCTTAAGGGTCTGGTGGGAGGCCAAAGAGGCTGGGGAGGCAGAGGATGCAGAGGTGGATGAGGATGCACAAGGGGATGGTTTCAGATCACAGGATCTGCCTGTTTCCAGAGCAGCCTCCAGGGCTGGCAGCAACCATTCCGCTAGCAGTTTTTCCCCAGAGGAGTTGGAGGAAAACCAAAGGGTTAGAAATCATGAGTTAGAAGTCATGAGGCTCAAGGTGAAGCAATTGGAAATGGAAAAAGAAATACAGCAAAAGGCAGAGGAGAGGGCTCGTGCCTTGGAAGAGAGCAAGAAGATTTATGCTTTGGAAGAATTGAAATTGACCTTGGCACATGAGTTAAGAATGAGGGAGCTTGATTTGGAGCTCGAGAGGCTTGAGGTCTTGAATGCCTTAGCCAAGGAAAAAGAAATGTGGGTAGCTCAGGAAGTGAGCTTTGCTGAGTTGAAGGTGGAGTCCAGCTCAGATGGTGGCAGCAAAATTATGGTATCCTGTGCTGAGGGAGAAGTATACACACCCAGAGATGTGGCGCCTGACTTGAGGGAGGGGGTTGACATACACCAGGGGGTTCAGGTTTATGAGGTAGCTCCAGTGATGTGCAGTGTCCCTGAAGTAGATTGGGGAACTGACACAGGGGATCATATTCCTTGTGATGGGAGGGACGCTCTACTGACTCTAGATGAGAGGTGCAGGGAGAGGGGTTCCCCCATGGTAGAAGTCCTGGTGTGTGAATGTGGAGACCGCCCAGAAGAGTGTGGGTTGAGTGACAGAGACAGTCAGACACTGTCTTGCCAGTCTCACGAGTGGTGTGGGAGTACTTGTGTAAGGCACTGGATGGTGAGGCAAAGGGTAGCTTAGTTAATAACTGTGGGGGCTGTGTGATTCATTTGTTGGAGAGCATATTTTAAGTCCCTGTTTTCCAGAGCTATGCCAACACCTGGTGGAGTGTGAGTTCTCTGAGTCCAGGGAACTTGCGCTGGAGGTAGACTTTCTGGTGGATTCCAGAGGGTCTGAAGAGGCATTTGGGAGTGATCCTGAAGGGGGTAGCTCAGGTTTTCCCCGACCAAGTGAGGTAGGGGAGGTTTGTGGTAGCCCAGATAGGTCCCAGTGTAGTGGGAGGGGTGTAGGGTCCCACGTCCAGTCTCAAAGGAGAGGGAGTGGGAGTAGGCTGTGTCCCAAAGTGCCCAAAACCCAGTCCCAGGACCTGGTTGGTTCCATAAGGGAACACCAGGAGGGGGGCCTAGTCTGTACCGGGAGGCCATTTCCTGAGGGGGATCTCCTAGTGTCAGGAGAACCTGGAGCATCCGTAAACGGAGCTCCAGTGGTTCTGTTGTCTGGCGGTCCCGCTCCAGTTGGGAGGGTGCAGAAGTCCAGATTGAGGGGTGAGAGGGGGATGTGTTCCCCAGTGGGAGAACCAGTGGGTCAGGGGCCAGCCAGAAGGGCTGAGCCTCACAAGAGTGCCCATGGTGACACCACTTCTGCCCTGGGGGATCTTCACGCACTGTCAGGTGGACAGGGGTCGGGAGATCTGCACCAGGCAGACTGTCACACGACACATGAGTCATGTGTTACCCTCAGGGGGATACTGTGTGAGTCCCCAGAAGCCCTGGCGTGCCAGGCAAGTGGTCAGCCACAGGGTTTAGCCCCAAGGTTGGGAGGCCAGGTTCAGGATCTGCCTGACCTGAAGGGAAGGACATCTGTAACCAGTGTCCTGACCGGTTTGGCTTCCAGGGGGACCACCCCAGTTGGGGGGGTGCAGCACTTTGGAAGGGGGTGCAGAGGGAGGGAGTCCTCGCCTCTGACCCCGGTTCAACCTAAAGGTTTAGACCCTAGGTTGGGAGACCAGTTGCTGGAGAGAGGTCCTGAACTGGTGGGAGAGTTGTCTTCTGAGGGCGCCTCTCCTGGGAGGAGAGTGCGGGACCCCAGAAGGAGAGGTAGGGGGAGGAGAGCCTCGCCCGTGACCTCTGGTCAGCCTGAGGGTACAGACCCTGGGCTGGCGGGCCAGTGTCAGGATGCCATACCTGACTTGGCAGGAGGAGAGTGGAGAAAAGGTGCCAGGCACCTGGGGCTACTGCCCCCCACTTTCTGACACCACAGAGGTTAGAGAGGCCTGACAGGCATGAGGCCTGGCTCTCATCACTGAGTGGCCCCTGTGGCTGGTTGTCCTGGTGGACAGAGTTGCCCCTGGGAGGGGGGCAGGAGTCACACCCTGGAGGTAGATGGGGCCACACCATTGTGTTGGCCAGGTGGGTACTGTCTACCAGTGCGGACACATCTGTGAGCGAAGTAAGGTTAGGCGCTGCACAGATGGGGTCCCCAGGTGAGGAGAAGGGTCCCCCATGGTTTAGCCTAGTGGGCCCTGAGGGTATAGATAGAGGGATCCAACTGGGTTCAGGAAGGCGTAGAACAGGAACAGTCCCCTGCTGTTCGGGCCAGTTTCCGTGTTCTATCGCCCCAAGCAGGGAATCCCATTGAGGTATCATTTGGTCTACCCTGGCTTTAGGCTGGAAGGGGGTTGTGTTGGAAATTGCCCTTTTTGCAAGGTTATCCCAAAACCTTTTGCTTCTTCCTCCTTTGTTTTTCCTGACCTGTGGTTGTTGGCTATAGGACTCTGGGCACTTTACCACTGCTGATCAGTGCTAAAGTGCATATGCTCTCTCTGTAAATTATTATTGTGATTGGCTATCCCTGATTGGTATATTTGCTTTACCAATAAGTCCCTAGTAAAGTGCACTGAGTGTGCCAGGGCTGGTGATTCAAATGCTACTAGTGGGCCTGCAGCACTGATTGTGCCACCCACAGGAGTAGCCCTAAGATGGTGTCTCAGGCCTGCCACTGCAGTGCCTGTGCGCAGTTTGTGAACTGCCATGTTGTTCTGGCCAGTGTACACACTTGCCAGGCCTAACCCTTCCCTTTTCTTACACATTGGACACCCCTATGGTAGGCCCAAGGTACCCCCCTGGGCAGGGTGCAGTGTATGTGAAAGGTAGGACATGCACTAGTGTGGGTAACATGTCCTAATAGTGAAATACTGCCAATTTCGTTTTTCACTATTGAAAGGCTATCTTGCCCATAGGTTAACATCGGGAATGCTGTGTAACATGGTTACCTGCATATCTTCCCATAGAAGCAAGATAGAAATTTGGAATCTGGTATCCCTGAACTCAGAATTTAATAACACATCTTTTAGCGAGGATGGTTTTTAAATTCAGTGTTTGGAAATAGCACTTTTAGAAAGTGGCTATTTTCTTGTTCAACCTTTCTGTGTGCCTCTGCCTGTTTGTGAATTGACCGTCTGGTTTGTGAGTGACAGGGGATGGGGGTTGCTGCAGGAGGCTGGGTGAGTCAGCACTAGGCTGAATAGACCTATCTACATGTAGAGTGGTGGGAGGAGTTGCACCTGGGTCTGAATAGGGCTGTGCCTACCTTCCACAATGCTGGCTCCACCTCTTGCGGTGTGTCTGATGACCCTGGCCCACACTCACAAAGGAAGGAGAGGTGCCCTGGCAGAATGCACCCTGAACTGGTTTGGACTGGGTCCAGGACCCCACACACATGAAGAACAAAGACTTTTGGGGTATAAATACTGGAGCTGAAGCCCCTGAATTTTAGACTACTTTGGAATCAAGGAGGAACCTTTGCTGAGGAGAAAAGCTGAAGAGCTGAAGGAGGAGTAATGCCCTAGTGTGTCTGGGGTTGGCCTGCAGTTGCTATTTCTGCCAAAGGAAGGAGAAGGACTTTGCTGTGTGCTGTGTCCCCCCTGGTTGAAGAAAGGACTTTGCTGTGTGCTGTGTCCTGAAAAGAAAGTCTCCAAGGGCCTGAGAAGAGCTGGCCTCCTGTTGCGGAAACACAGGGATATAAAAGTTTCCAAGACTACTTCGTGATCAAGAGGAATCCCTGCCAAAGAAGATCAGCTCAAGAGACTCAGGAGAAGTACTGCCCTTGCTGTGTGTCTGTGGTTGGCCTGCAGTTTGCTGTTTCCACTGAGGAGAGGACTAAGGGACTTGCTGTGTGCTGTGTCCCCCTGCTTGATGAAGGACTTTGCTGTGTGCTGTGTCCCTCTGTCGAAAAGTCTCCAAGGGCCTGAGTAGGGCTGGCCTCCTGTATCTGAAGTCCCAGGCACAAAAGCACTTCACCTCCAGCCTCCCTGAACTTCCTTGCTGGGAGTTCCAGTCTGCCAGGAGGGCCTATAACTGTGTGTGAGGCCTTTCTGTTGTTGGGAGCTGAACAAGAGTAAGAAGAGGAAGAAAATCTGTTTTCTGACACCGTCGACGGCGCCGCTGTGACGCCACGACCTGCATCGAGGCCCGGGGAGCCGCTCGTGAAGTGACGACGCTGCGCCCGGTCTGCTCCGCAGCTCCGACGCCCTACGACGCCCGCCGATACCGGCAGCGATCGGCCGTGACCGACGCCAGCGCTCGCATCAACTTTGTGTCTTCGCCAAGTGCCGGCCTCCTGTTATCGCGGCGCCAATAACCGCCCAGGGTGACTTGCAAGAACCGCCGACGTCGCATCATCACCGGAGAAGACATCGTTCTTCACCGACGCCGTGCATCGTCACCGACTTCATTTTTCAAGGTACTGTTGTTGGGTGTCTGTGTGACTCCGCGCCCGACGCCGCGATCCTCACGGGTGGCGCCGTACTTTGGATTTTGTACTGTCCCAAGGTCGTGATAGCCCCAGTTGGTGCTATTGGATTTCTACAGCTTATTTTTGCAACAACCTTTTTAAAAGACATTTTACTGAGTTTTGTATGTTGGATTTTTGTCGTTTTGGTCTTGTTTAAGTTTAGTAAAGATACTTTATTTTTCTAAACTGGTGTAGTGTCCATTTGTGGTGTTTTCACTATGTTACTGTGAGTGTTGGTACAAATACTTTACACATTGCCTTTGGGATAAGCCTGTCTGCTCGTGCCAAGCTACAGAGGGGGTGAGCAGGGGTTATCTAAAGTGTGTATCCCCCTTACCCTGACTAGAAGCAAGGGTCCCTATTTGGACAAAGGTACCTACCTCTGCCAACTAGAGACCCCCAGTTCTAACACCAACCATCCCCTTAAACATCAACATGGGGTACAAATGTCCGGGCTGGCCAGCCACAGTGCGTATTGTCCACGCCGACTCAGTACCAAATAAGACAGAGCAGTTCAGAATAGTAGACAATCAGTAGGAACCAAACTGTAAGATATTTAGCCTTTGGATTAGTCAGGATGCCCGCTCAGGGCTGGAGGAGCGGTGGCCAGACCCCGATCTGTCTCTCCGCTTCGATTTTGTTCTTCGGGAGCGATTCCGCTGTGAGCCCCTGGAGGAGTCAGAGTCGAATGGCGGCGGGGAGTGAGGCTTCAGGTGGGCTCGTTCATCGGTCCAGGCGAATACAGCTTAAGGCGTGTCAAAAAAATTAGACTTGGAGTTAAAGACCACACGTAGCCTAGCAGGATAGAGCAATGAATATTGGATATTGAGGTCTCGCAGTCGTCGTTTTGCAGCCGTGAAGGATTGGTGCTGTTGTTGCACAAGGCGGGTATAGTCCGGGAATATCATTATTGGACGGGAATCACAAACGAGTTTGTCCTTGTGCAATCTAGCAAATTGTAGCACTGCATCTCTGTCTGCATAGTTAAGGAACTTAGCGATAACAGGCCGTGGGCTTTCCCCAGGGTGGGGTTTCTTCATCAACGCCCGATGGGCTCTCTCCACCAGGAAGCAGGTGGATAGCACATCATCCAGCAGGAGATCCTTAAGCCATTGGGTGAGGAAGCGGTTCATTGAGTTACCCTCGCAGCCCTCTGGAAAGCCCACAAACCGAAGGTTGTTGCACCTAGTGCGTCCTTCAGCATCTTCCACCCGGGATGCCAGTTCTTGCGATATCACTGTTAGTTTGTTAACCCGCTGCTGCAAAGTAGTCACTGTATCTTCAACGGAAGACACACGTGCCTCTGCCTCGGTAATGCGGTCTACTGCCTTTCTCAGGTCTTGGCGGAAAAATGATACCTCTGATCCCACCACACTGATTTTAGCATCTAGTGTGTCTCTGGCCTCTGCAATGGCCACCAAGAGGGCCGCGTTGTCAGGCACCGACCCACCCGTGGCCCCTCCTCCTATCAACGTGGCATATTGGTCTAAGGTGCCCTGCTTGGAGCTTGCGCCGTCAGGTTTGTCCTTTCCCATAGTGGAGCCGTGGATTGGCCGCTCCAAGGGACCAAGGGGCCACAGCCTAGGGCTCGGCGAGGCACGCAGAGATGGTCATCAGAGGTTGCAATGACACTGATCTGCAACACCCGGGGCTTACCGGGGGGCACCGCCGACCAGTCCTCTCGGAAACTAGCCACTCTTGAGCCACAAGCCGCACTGGGCCTAGCCCAGCCGCTTCTGCAGCCCATAGCAGCCAGCCAAGTAGGCCCCTCTACCGGGACCAGACTCGCCAGACCACCAACCCGGGGCGCGCCCCACACTGCCACCCCACGCCTAGGCCAATCCTTCGTTTCAGGCAGTGCCTCGCCGCTCCCCCGCCTTCCACAGCACAGTCCAGGCTCAACAGCAACAATCACGGGGGCCAATGCGGCCTTCAGTAGGTATATCTGGTTCCACAGCAGAGGGTAGGCCACCTCATGCGCTTACAACGTGCTCGTCAGGCCAGGGAGCAGGTGGTGACACTCGGGGGCCAGAATTATGAGCAGCAAGGCACCACACCAGGCGGGAGAACCACCCCACGTCCCTCACCAGGAGCCGGCCTCAACGCCCCCCCAGCCGGGGCCTAGGCCCGGATGCGCCACACCAGCAAGGAGGCCCCGGCGTGGAACCCAGAGGCAAGGGGCCTGCGGGCCCGGTGCATAGCATCCCCTGCCTCCCCCAGAGGCCCAGCGGGGCCACTCCCCCACCCGCAACACCCGGCCCGACCCGGGTCGGGAGAGGGAAGGCCACCTCAGGCCGAGAGGCCCCCCAGCGACCAGGCTGCAGCCGGGGAACAGAGCAGCCACCACCTTACGAGCCCGCGAGGAGGCCCAGGGAGCAATCACCGCCAGTAACCCACACCCGGCCCCCCCACACCGGAAAACCTCCTCACCTCAGGGCCCGATCCGGCCCCACACGACCACCGGCAGCACATTGTCAGGGGCAAGCACGCAGGTCTGCCACGTCAGGCCCGGCCGGCGCCGTGCCCGGGGAGCCACGATGCACAATACACAGCTGCCAGCTGGCGCTCAACTCCGCATCCGGGGTCCCAGATCGGTGTGTGATCCTGCCGATGTCCGATGTGGTGTACTGAGGTGGATTTAGGTAGGATTTTGCATGATTACTGGCGTGGACGCGTGAAGCTCACTCAGGCAGCGTCCGCCATGTTGGCCGGCCAAGCCACGCCCCCCCCTTAGTGAAACTTTTGACAACAGAAGGGAGTGCTACAGCCTTGCTAGGATTGTGAGATTGTCCATGAGAATCAAAGATTATGTGTATTGCATTGTGTATGTTCCTGGTAAGAACAATACAGTGGCAGACTGTTTATCCAGAATGACCTGCTTGTTAAAAAAGTGTGAGAACGATCCATGGAATGACTTTAAAATTGAATTGATACATTACTCAGGCACACCTGCTATTAGGAGAGAGGAGTGGGAGAAGGAACTGAAGGATGATGTTTTGCAAAAGGTTTTGAAATACATGTAAGAGGGTTGGCTAAGGAAGGAGCAGTTAACCTTTTTGGGAGGTCAGGTCAGAGTTGTCAGTAGATAAAAAGGTGGTTCTTTGGGAAGGTAAGGTTATTCCCCCATGTGGATTACATGAGGTTATTTTGAGCCTTTCTCATGAAGGACATTTTGGTGTTGTAAGAACCAAATCTGTAGCCAAGGAACTGTTGGCCTGAAGATGATAAGGTGGTGGAAATGTTTGTCAGCTCCTGCGTGGTGTGTTCTTCGGTGGACAAGTCAGTAAGGACATTGAGACTACCCATGAGTGAGTGCATTATTCCTGAACAACCTTTGGAATCTGTTATGGTGGATTTAATAGGTCCTGTAGGGGATCTACAGGAGCATGTGATAGTGCTAATGGACCTTTTCCCAAAGTGGCATGTGGTGGATATAGTGGACAAAGCTGATACTGCCACGGTGTTGGAGTTCTTAGACAAAGTGTTTTGGTCAGAGGGGATTCCTGCCACACTGTTAAGTGACAACGGGGTGTAATTTGTTTAGAATGCCGCAAAAACATATTTTGGAAGCGTAAGGGTGAAACACAAAACCATGTCCATTTATAATCCAAGTGAGAATGGCACTGTGGAGAGATGTAATAGGGTGATTAAGGGAGTCATTCAGAGTGTGGTACGGAAACAGTGTGACCGGTGCGATGCGGTACGAAAGGCTGTGTGGGCGTATAGAATCACTGCAAATGACACCACTGGCCTGTCTCCATTTGTGATAATGGTAGAAGCCTCAGGTGTAAGTTCACTCCAGTGAGGTTACATAACAGTGCAGTGAAGCATTGGTCACCGGATTCAGTGTGGAAGAAGTTGGAAGAGACGCATATGAGAAGTAAGTGTTACTAGTGTTACTAGGACTCCACTAATCTGGTCAAACCTGCTTTTGTTAAAGTGGGAGATTAAGTGCATGTATGGAAACCCAACAAAAGTTTCTAAAGGAGAAAGTAAATTCCTTGAGCCAGAAGAGGTTGTGGAGACCTTGCAGAATGCGGTTAGACTCAGGAATGGCAAAGAATTGAATCTTAAGCGTTTTGCTTTGGGTTCAAAGGATCAGTGGAACAATTGTGGAAAAGAGGTGGTGAATGACGGTGCAAATTCAATTTGGTTGGAGAATATAGTTGAGTCAGGAGGTGCACAGTCGAGGGAATTATTGAATGGCAAGGAGGTCACACAGGGGACGCCAGGTGTTGTTTTGGAGGGTGTTTCTGGTGATGAGGATGATAGTATGGCTGAAGGTATAGGAGAAAATGGAATGAGTGAGTCGGGTGTTGAGAAAAGGGAAGTTCCAGGATGTTTGAAGGATTATGTTGTTGGTTGACTCAAGTTATTGGGTTGTGAGCACAATCAGATTTGGAAGATGGATTCTTCTTATATTGTTCTTGTATATATGATAATGATTTTTTCCTCTCCTTTAGGGGGGACACGGGGTTATGATAATAATGTTTTGGTTATGTTATTAATGTTTTATATAGTATAGATGGCAATGTATTCTTTGGTGTTGTGCATGACAACACGGAAAGAGGCATATGTCATCCTTGACATAGTGGCGTTCCACTGGCCAGCATTCTGTGTGGGGCAGTTTGATGTGGCAGTGTTGCGGAGCAGACCTGTTTCCTGTATGCTGTGCTTGAACTAAAGGACTTACTCAAGACACGCTATCCGTGTGATACATGCGTGACCAATGAACGTGCAGACACAACACTCGCTGAGGGTAGAATGCTCTAGACTGTTGGAGCAGAAGGTTTATACCAGCCATTATTAGCCATTTCATTGTCTTTCAAGGAGCTCAGAGCATTCACATTTTCTAATAATAAAAAGTATAACAATATTGCAAATAACGCTGTTCTTTGCTGGTGCTTGCTTCCACATCAGGTCATCAGATCATCTACGTGAGCTGCAATTCGAACTGTTCCTGCATCTCCTGATGTCTCTGTAAAAGGTGACATCAAACTCTGAACTATGATGCACGTGCTGCTTTTTCTATGGCTCACAGACCCGAACATCTCTTCATTCTGAGGTGTATCAAACTGGCTCCTCTGTTTTGAATGGATGAGGATTGCTTTTCAGAACAACCATTTAGCTGGCACAAACAGCAATTAAATCAAGGGGACAGGAGATTATTATCATTGTAAGGAACTGTTGCTAATGCTGTGGATCAATGTTAATTCAATTTCAATGACAACAGACAGTCGAAACAAAGCACTCTGCAATTACTCTTTCTATTTTCTGTTTTTCTGTTATCCCCTCATGCCCAGAAGCATTTATCACATACCTCATTCTAATAAACAGGGATAAATGTATTAATATTTGACTCAAGGCAGTGCAGCAACCAAAGTTGCTGCACTTCCTTGCATCAAGGAAGAGAGAAAAGTATGTTATATCTTTGTGGCTGCCATCCGCTAATGCACACACCACTGCAACATAGTGCAGGGGTGTGTGCATTTTCCAAAGTAGTTTTTATTTTTACTGGAATGGGATCCTTTCAGTAGAAAAACTATCCATTAAAACTTTTCACACTTTGTATATGTGCTGCACCATGCGGCACAAATGCAAAGCGGAAACAAAAAAAAGGAGGACAAATGAAAACATTTCTTCTCGTTACACCTTCTTCGAGGAAACGTAAGGTTTTGGTCCTATCCCATGTCTACAAATGTTGGTACACAAGGATTTAGGTCAAAACCCATGTGTGGTTGTATGGGAATGCCCATGTACCACCCATAGAACTCTACCTTGACGAAAAGTAGCACAAAGTAGCTTATAGCGCGACTTTGCGTTACTTTGGGATACCTTTCAACACAAATCCTGGTTTGCATTGGATAGTAAACCAACCCCAACACTCTGCACTGGGTTTGCATCTCAAAAGTGGCGCAATGGGGCGCAAAGCATTAGTAAATCTGGGCCTCTATTGTCTTGTTTACAAGCCTGAGTACAAGAGGGCAAACCTCACATTAGACTCTTTAATGGTAAAAAGAGCCTGCCTCTATGTTTATAATCTAACATCATCCTGAGACTTTAATGGTAAGATCTGTACAGGCTGGTATGAATAGGTCACATCATCCTAGTAATAGAGCTATAATCAGTGCATTGAGAAATCAAACAATTTTACAAGCTTGTGTACTCTAATAAATGCTTACTTTCATCCAGTTGAATTATAAATACAAATACATCTGAGCCATTATTTATCATTTAAGGTTGTGTTGTAGGAAATGTGAAATTTGAACATACAGTAAGAAATGTAAAACACGAAAACATGGCTCAGCAACAAAAACGAGCAGACAGCACACAGCTGTACATGGTTAAAAACCAGTGCATGGTTTGAGAAAAAGAAACCCCCTCTAAGTGCCGAGGAAGTGACCAGGGGTGCCAGTTGTATTTAACAGACAGTTGGATTTATTGAGTTGAAGAACATGTTGATTAAGGTGCTACATAATTGGTTAACTTGATATTCCAAATATAACATTTGATGTGATCAATGTGGTTAATTTGAAATTGGAAGGTGCCAATATGTGTTCCAATGCTTGACACAGAGCGACAGCTGAAAAGCTTGTGTCGCTAAACTTTACCTCCAGGTACGATCTAAACACTCAAATTACCGTCCTGGACCCAATGTCTGGCAGTCACTCCATGGTCTCAAAGACACATGGTTTGAGAAAAAGAAATCCCCTCTAAGCGCAGAGGGAAGTGACCACGGGTTACCAATTGTATTTACAGAGTAGAATAGGAAACACTGTTTAATGTTGAAGAGAAGTAGAAGTGTTCATATTTTTATGCTGATGGTGAGTGCGTGCGTGTATGAAGGAAATTTGGCCACAGTATGATGCTGTTGTGTAATGTTGTATAACTTGCAAAATGTTATTTTAATGTGCTTCACATAAGTGGTAAGACAAAAGTTGATGCATTTTCCAGTTTTCTAAAGATTCGTGCAAGTTTTCTAAATGAAGTAATATGTGATCAGATAGGTAAGAAGGTTAAATAGTAGAAAGTATTGGAAATACGACTAACTATGGAGACTCCCTTAACACATATGCAGAGGGCGTTCCCTAATAATAAGATAAAATTAAAAAGATTTAGCCTAGAGTGGTTTAAAGCCACCCAAAAGCACATGTATCCCTGGCCAAAAAAAGGAACATTTGGTAATAAAATAATTGAGCATGTTATTACAGATCTCAGAAGTAAATATGCAGGAGCCAAATAACAGAAGAAAGAAGCTACTTTACCTTTATGGCGAGTTTTTTTTTGTGAAAAGTCCAAGTGCTCCTCAAAAAATAACCACTAGTACCCCGTCTGTTCTCCCACCCCCATATGATCCAATGAGCACCTCTCACAAGGTACCCAGTATCTACCTACTGGTGCAGCTACAAGAAGCCACGGTGGGATTTGAGAACCCTGAAATTGAGACCCCTACACAATCTCCAAAACCTACCCCTAATGTCACCCCACAAACGCCAAAGCCAAAACATGCGGGTACATCTAGGCAGCAAACAAGGGTGGGTGACTCCCAGTTTCCAGGACAACTAGAAGTGCACTTTGTACTGCATCTAGATCCAGCCACTCTCCCCAGAAGGGTAAAAGCGAACAGCAAAGTCTAGGTGATAGTGATGACCAGTCACAGATATGTTCGGCAAGATCGAGTTTGTTGCAGAAACGGGACACCACAGGAAGGGCAGTTAGAGAGCATGTGTCTACCCCACAGCGAAGAGATGCAGAGGATGCAAGATGGAGTGGCTATGTGGATAGGGATGTAAGTATGGCACGATGGCCAGTAGCTTAAGGAAGAGAAGAAAATTGTAGAAGAACTGGGGACAGTTTACCACCCTGGCAGTAGAAGAAGGGGAGTGTAAGAGTTTCAACAGAAAGTGTTCAAGAATGGTTATGACGGAGTGAGAGTAGGAGAGATGACAGTGAAGTGAGGAGAGAGGGATAGCATATTGATTTGTCAGGACACATGCAAGGAGATTTTGGGAGAATAACAAATAGGACAGAGTCTATACACAAGCGTGTGGATAGCATAGGTGAAATGCTTTAACCCCTAAAAGCAAGGCACCCCACCCATGATGTTGATATCCAAGAAAGACTCCTTATCGATTTAGATCATACAAAAAGTGTAAAGGGATTGCCTAATTGTGTTGCTATTAGAGAAGGAGAGTGGGATATGCTTTCTAGAGGTAGGAAAACTCGAGCGACAGAGCTTGAGCGATTGCAGTTTCAGGGAACACATGGCCAGCCAGACCCCAGGATGGGATCCTGTGAGGCTATGGGAGGATTGACACTGCATGATATATCAGTGCAGCAAATACGTTTTCAATCAATTTTGCGCAGCACAGATCTCACTCCTAGTGAGATAGTCACTGATTAAGAGAATAGCTGGTACAATGTTGTGCCATATGTAGACAATTTAGTGCATTGGACTGAGCCGCTAGCTTCACAAATGAGTCCATGGCCACAAGAAGGGTCATTTGATCTACGTGATATGGTAAATGCTGAAGATTGCATTCTTTGTGGTGAGAGAGACCTAGACTGGGATAACCCCTACATGCAGAAAATGTTACATGTATGGTAGAAATACGCCAGACAGCACAATACCCAGCATTCAACCACTCCCTTACATAAACTGCCCCTGATACGCAAGGGACCTGGGGACCCTCATTATGTTCCTTGGCCACAGATGGACAAGGAAAATCTCAGAAAACTGTGGTCACTGCTTACAGAGGGAGCAGGGAAATGGATTAGAGCTTTTGAAAAACAAACCACAGGTATCACCTTAGCAGAAGGGGAAATGAAGAGTCTGCTTAGTTCTCTTATAGGAGATGAAACAGACACTGTATTTCAAAAGGTTGGAGTGAGAAATGTTACCCTCACTGGTACTAGATGTGATGGGTCGCCATTCAATTTGGTTAGAACAGTAGTTTGGGATCAGCTAAGCAAAATGTATCCTGACAGGCCAGACAATGCAGCCAGATGAGGACCCCGCTAAGTTCCTTATAAGGATGAAAGAAAAATGGACCCAGAACGTAGGTCAGGGTTGGGAAGTAACAGGAGGCAAATACTCAATCGCTAAGCGCTCACCAATAGATTTGGCGTTCATGGACTTGACCTCCGCATTTGATTTTGTTAACAGTTTGCGGTTATGGTCTGTCCTGTTGGAAACTGGAATCGATGAGACAATAGTGCATCTTTTAGCCTATCTACATCGAAACTTGAAAGCTAGAATTAGAATTAACACGCAAGGGGAAGTTTCCAATGATATTGGTATTTTTAGAGGGGTAAGGCAGGGCTGCGTTTTGGCCCCACTTCTCTTTATTTTATATATTAATAATTTACACAAGTTTTTAACCACACTCACTAATGATGTTCCGAGGATTAACGGGTCTATACTCCCATCCCTATTATACGCTGATGATGTGGTCCTAATGGGCAGCACCCCTAAAGCCCTGCGTCTGCTAGTGTGAGGCTTTGTTGATTTTATGGCCTCTTAAGTTTTGTGTACAAATTTTAAAAAATCGTTTATAATGGCCTGCGGTCCCAGGAATTATGAGCTGACCAATCTTCGCGTTGGCGATCAGAGTTTATCCAGCACTAGCACTTTTTCTTACCTGGGTTTTGGTTTTGCTGCCAATGGTCTGTGGACAGACCATATTGCCTACTGCAGGTCTAAGTTTTCTAGGTCAGTTAACACTGTACTCAGCTTGCCACAACCCAGGAGAGGCGGGGGAGTTATTTAACCTATTTTAGAAATTTTCAAAAGCCAGTGCACACCGACAGCTACATATGGTGCCGAGATTTGGGGCATTGCCAAATGTCATAATATTCAGCTTGAGGAGAATAGGTTTTGTCGCAAGCTTCTGGGTGCCCCAATCTCATCCTCTCAATTTGTGTGCCATAGTGAACATAAGCTACACTATATTGAAGACTTTATAAGAGCGCGCCCTGCCCTATTTTGGTTAAACATATGGAAAAACAAGGCAGCGCCCCTCACCAGAGATATTATAGCTGACTGTCTTAAATGCGAGGAAGGTATGGAAATCCCGTGGCTAGTGGAGGTAAGATCCATCTTATGTAGGATCAGCTATGGAAATGTTTTTTATAATCTGAATAATTTAGATACTGTAAACAAAAAGGAGCTGCAGGCGGCCCTGTATGGGTGTTACAATAAGGAAAGACTGGCCACACAGTCCAACAAATCTAGCGTAATTGTGTACTTGAATATTGAGAACAATCAATATGTACCCAGCTATTTGACTAAACAAATGGGTCGATGGGAGCGTGGCCTCCTGTTTCACCTAAGAGCTGGCACTGTCAAGTATCTACTATGCTTTCCTTTGGGCTTTTGAGTAAATCTTGACCTTATTCCTTGTCCATGTAATGGGCAGTCTGGCCAAACTTTATTACACTTTATATTTTTTGTAGGTTTTATGAGCAATATACCAAATCATTCTTGCTCCCCCTCTTTAAAAAAAGATCTTATGTTGATTTTAGAGAAGCCTACAAAACTCTCCTCGAATTGGGTGAGGATGAATTGATAATCTGTGTGGGCACATTTCTGAAAATTGCTGTTAGAGCTCGTATTTCAACGAATTCTGTCTAACTGCATTTTTAGTCTGTAATGCACTGAAGAACTATGCGATTTTAATAATTTTATGACTATGTATATATTTATTTATTGTATGTGCTTGCCTCTCTTATGATTATGTATGCGCTTGCCTCTTTTATGCATATGTTTTTATCCGAAATAAAGATAATTGAATTGAATTGTAACAGGAGGCAATGCGATATTACTTTATAATGTAGTTAAAAAATGGTTGCCCTCTGACATGCAGGACAACCTAGATAACATAGTGATACGAGAAGCCAAGCCCTGGACAGAAATACGAGTGCACATAATCCATTTTTGCAAGAAAAATCAGGAGAAAGAAAGGAATAAACAGGAGGTGACAGAGAAAGCAGCAGCCAAGTTAGTGCATCAGAAATTGGTGAAGAAAGAAGCAGTAGAAGGAGCTGTAGTGGTAGCCGCCACTCAGATTACTGCAATGTCTGTAGGTTTGGTCCCAGTGGCCACCCAACAACAGCACCCACAACAGCAGGATAATGTAGGGATTCAGGGAAGTAGTAGAGGAGGATGAGGAGGAATAGGAAGAGGTAGGATGGGTCCTCAAAGGTGGGATCAGATATGTCTTTATTGTTAGAGATTTGGGCATTTTACAAAAAAACTGCAAAACTAAAAGATGGGATGAGCAAAGTGGAAGAGCAGGAATTTAAAATCAACCAGGAAACACAGCAGTACAGCCACAATCAAATCCGCAAATAATATATGTGCTGCAGACACCATCCCAAAATACACAGCCACCAGTACTGTCTCAAGCGCAACAGGTGCTGCCTCAGCAAAAATTACCAAACACCCCCAATGGTGGCTCCACTTCAAAGTGGACAAGGAGATGTAGTTGTGAAAGGAGAAACTCCTTTCCAGTTGAATTCTGTGGGAGGCTATATACAATGAAGGTGCCACAGAGTATTTCTATGTGTCCAGTATTGTCAGGGACACACAGGCCAGATGAGGAACCGACTGTGATGGTAGCTATCAATGACAAAACGTACGCATTTCTCATAGACACAGGAGCAACTAGGTCCTGTATTAAAGAGGGAAACCTTTCGATTTCTAACAGATCAATGGACACACAAGGATTCTCTGGGGAAGTGATGAGGTTCCTTTTATAAACCAGTGGAGATGGAAGCAGGAGAGAGGCACATTGATGGCTGTTTACTGCTTTCTCCAGCTGTCTGAGCTAATCTACTAGGAAGAGATCTAATGGCCAAATTAAATATGACTATTTATTTTTAATCTAATGGTACCATGATTTGTTCCACCCCTGGATTTTATCTTCCAGGATCATGGCATTAACAGTAGATTCCTCTACCGGAGATCAGATTAGAGCATGACCTGCTGATATGGAAGCATTTACTACAGCGGTGTATAAAATTATAGCAGAGACACCAGAGTTATTGGGAAAGGAAGTTCAATTACCTAAAGATTTCCTTTTTCGGCAGCAAAGGAAAGACTCTTGGATGTCTGATGCTGAATTAATATTGCAAATAGAGGCTTTAGAAGTAACACCAACCTATGGTGCTCTGATACCAAGTGACCATAATCATGTTTTATGGGCATACGTTATCTTCATTGAGCCCGGAAAATGTTGTAAAATTTTATAATTTTCCAAGATGACATACCGATGAGAACAGTGTTAGAAGTAAGGACGCCCACACCAGATAGAGCTTTTGATTCTGTTAGGGAAGCAGATCTGTCCCCGGTACCAGCCACCTTGTGGACTAAGGGCCCCCATGATGTCAGTCTTATTACTGGCACACAATTCCGAATTACATTAAAGGAAGGTGCTCTCCTACCCAAAGTGAGGCAATATTCTCTCTCTCAAGAAGCAGATGGGGGATCACCCCTACTACACAGGCATTGCTAGAGCAAGGAGTAATTTATCTTGGAGTGTCTCCTTGTAATACCCCGATTTACACGTTCAAGAAATAAAAGGGTAATACTTGGCGTATGGTTCAAGACCTGTGCCCCCTGAATGATGTAGTGATACCAGAATTTCCAATTGTTCCTGACCCCTCCATTATTTTGACGAATATTCCTCAGGATGCCAAGTATTTTTCTGCTATTGCTTTGAAGAATGCCTTCTTTAGCATCCCTCTCCATCCCGACAGCCAGTTTCTGAAAGCATTCTCCTATTGCAGGACTCAGTATTTGTATTCTTGTTTACCCCAAGGGTATTGTGAGTCCCCTAAAGTTTTTAACAGAATGGTAAAGAATGATCTGTCAAATTTTCAGTGTGACAGCACATTGTTGCAATATGTCGATGACATATTGATTTGTAGTCCTACTGAGAAGCAGTGCAGAGAAGACACTATATCTCTTCTAGTAACTCTTGCCCAGAGAGGATACAAAGTGGAGAGAGAGAAAATTCAAGTACTGTCAGCAAGAGGTCCATTATTTAGGGCAATTGTTGTCAGCTTCTGGTCGACGAGTAACCCCTGAAAGAGTAGCATCCATCCGCCAAATGAAAGAGCCAGAAACTGTCAAAGGAATGCAGGAGTTTCTTGATCTTTGTAATTACGTGAGACAATGGGTTTTTTATTATAGTACGTTAATAGGGCCCTGAAATAACAAATGCTCCAGTTTTAGGAACTCCTAACTATACCAAGGAGTTTTTATTTATTCTGCCATTGCAATGGTCAGATGATGACAGCTATCCTTACACAGAAATATCCCTTAGGACACAAGCCGTTGTGTATTTCTGTGAACTGCTGGATTCAGTAGCGAAAGGACATTATCCCTGTAAGCAGGATCTCGCTAACGCAGCTTTTGCAGTGCAGAAGAGCACCCCCGTTGTTATGGGGCACCTTTGACGCTCTGTGCAGAGCATGTAGTATTTGCTATTAATCAGAAGGCTAAAACCACTCTGACTACACAAAGAGTGTCAGGATATGTGGTGATATTATCACTATCATCTTTGAAGGTTGTGAAGTGCCATACAATGGATCCTGCAACATTCTTTGCCCAGCCAATATTAGACTCTGAGGATGATGCACATGACTGTACATCTATATTCCCAATGAATCTAGTCAAGAAACAAGGATCCTATACCAGGTAGCATTGTCTATTTAGTTGACAGTTATTCTACTAATGACCAGGACCTAGGAATTAGACACACAGGTGCAGCAGTAGCCAGAGAACAACAGCATGAGTCCTCTGATACACTGCATATAATAGAGCAGTTGACATTACAAGTGCATTATTCTGCCCGGGCAGCAGAATTAACAGCACTTATAGCGGCTCTTAAGCTAGGAGCAGGAGAAGTCATTACAATCGTTTCAGAATCAGCTTATGTGACAACTACTGTGCATTCCAGCATTATGAAATGGGCCAGGAGAGGTTTCCTGAAGTCAGACAGAAGTCCTGTTATGCATAAGAACCTCTTAGAGGCTCTAATAGAAGCACTCACGTTACCACAGGCAGTGGCAGTTGTGAAATGTGCAGTACATACCAGTGGACATGATTTTGTGTCTCGCTGTAATGCACTAGCAAATCGGGCAGCTAAAGATGTAGTTAGGCAAACGCCCCGACCTATGCAATCAGGTTCACAACTTCTTGTTCTGGTGGCTCAGACTGCCTCACCGCCTGAGTCTGAATCCAATGATACCACAGACAATGACATGCCTCATTATGCTGAGACAGTGCTGTTACATCTGCAAGAACTGCTGGAGGCTGCTCCTTTGCATGCGCAACAGTTTTGGGAAGATAGAAGATGCACCCAGTCAGGGGAAGACCTAGTGTATAGACAACTGTCTACAGGTAGACCAGTAATGCCACAGGATATGCTTACGATAGCTCTGTATCAGTTACATATACCAGCTCATACCTCAAGAGATTACTAGTCTATAAAAATATAAGAAGACTGGTTTGTTCCGAATTTACACTACATACTTACTATGTATCTTCATAACTGTATTGTCTGTCAGCATTTTTCCCCTAATCCCACACTGAAAGTGATCAATTCTACCATTCTGTGACCACAAGGTCCCTTTAAGCTCTTCAAATGGACTTTATTGATATGATTGATAGGTGCAGTAACTGCATTTACCTCATAGTTGTGATCTGCCCTTTTTCTCTATAGATTGAAGCAGGACCATGTGTCCATTGCGATGCTAAATCAGCGGCTACATTTCTGATTTGTGAAGTAATTCCACGATGGGGAGTTCCAGAAGGGATAAGGTCTGACAATGGCATTCATTTCGTCAACACAATATTTACGTATATCACACCACAGTTAGGGATAAAACAAAACTTATCCTCTGTGTACCATCCTCAAAGTATTGGTATTGTCGAGCGCCTGAACGGCCTCTTTAAGAGTGAAATCAGTAAGTTATGTGCTACATTGAAATTGTTGCATTGTCTACCAATAGCTCTCTTGTCCCTTAGGAATACACCTAGTTCTGACCATCACCCCATCAAATAGTGCCAGAGAGATCCATGGATAATCAAGTCCCTGCCACTAGAAGTAATGTAAAGGGAGAAAGCCCCGCAGAGATCGTAAATGATGAGATGCATATGTACTTTTGTGAACTAATGAAATGTGCAAGATTCATCTCTAAACAGGTAACTAAGGAGAAGGAGAAGCATGCTACAGCTGAGGTTGACCTCCCAGTTGTGCATGTAGGAGACCAAGTGTTTGTAAATAACTTTGTCCAAAAAGTGTGGGAAAGACAATTTGAAGGCCTATATACAGTGACCATAGTGACCCCCCACCAGCCCTCAAGGTGGAAGACAGAAAGCCCTGGTTTCACCGCACCGATGTTCATCTAAACCCAGCATCTCGCCAACATCATGAACAATGTTAATGGAACACGAGGGGAGAAGAAGATTGTCATTGTAAAAATACCTCCCTCCACCTCTACCTTTGGACTATTTTTTGAAAAAACAGCACAAAAAATATGTATTTTTGTTTTAATGTCTCTTTTCTGTCTCTTGGTACTATCCTTTCTGCTCTTTTATAGCGAAGTACCCTTTAGTTCTAAAGGTTTACATGTAGGAAGAGGACTCTCTAAGAATAATACTGTTACCCGTAATGCTCGTGCTCAGTTGTCAGAATAAATGTGGTATCAACACATGTCAGAAATAGGTTCAGAAAATACTAATGACTCCTGTTTTGTGTGCTCCCTAATTCCTCATGCCACCAGGTCAGAAAGGTTAAATTCAACAAAAGAAGTAACCCCTAGTACAGCTCTATGTTTGCTACATCTCTCCTTGTGTAGGATTAAGGCCCAAATGTAGTTAACACATGTTAAGGTAGTACGTTTTTTACTTAAAACCATGAAATATGACTCATTAGCAGAAGTGTTATACATTCTCACAGATAGACAGGACATCAGGGATGAGATATCATGTATGAAGAAGACAAGTCGCCCTACTACTATAGAATGGATCCAGATGGTCTTAGATTTTGTTTTTTTTTAGGAGTAACCCACCCACCTACCGAGTGTAACAGCTATGTAGTAAATCCTTTAGCCCCAGATTGTGCTCATAGGCCAGGATTTAGAGTCACCCGGTCAGTCTTTGCCCACGATCAATGGCATCCCAATGTTGAATTTTCCTGTAGGGTTATATCTTTATGGAATGGTACAGATGTTAGTCAGGAGACAATAAAGAAGTGTGTGCATATCTGGGATGAGAACATTTCACGTTACACTTGGTTAAATAGCACAATAAGTCCTCAGACTGTCATGAGACTAACTTCCATTTCCTTATGTTTCAGCAGAAATGGCACTGTCATTGTAGGTTGAAATATTGGTTGAAAGACCACAATAGATGACGCCGACATACAGGGGGGCACGTCCGGCCTCATGGATCATTTCTGGCAGTGTGAAGATCTGCTGCATGCCCAGATATCACCAAACTGGGGTGGAATCTGCTCCACTGTCACCTTGCACGCTCCGGTTTTGGTAATTCCTGGAATTAATCTGTCAGTTTTCATGCACACTCCATGAGCCATCCAATGACCTTGCTACATCATAGTCAAAGGAAGAGAACTGCAGCGTATTATGGTACAAGTACTTGGAAAGATGTTCCCCAAGAGTACCGTCTGTTTAGTGGTACACAACTGTTTTTTGGGAGCATTCAGCGGTTTGTTCAGGCTAAAGGCACAGCTCAATGGCTTCAAATTACTCGATGGGAACTTCTTAAGGTTATCAACAGTACAGCTGTGCGCCATAAGAATGATGGTGATGCAACACCACTATGTACTTGACCTTAGGACGTCCAAGCAAGGAGCGGTATGCATGAACATTGGGACTGTGTGCTGCACTTTCATCCCAGCGAATGATGCGGACAATGGAACTCTATTAGAGGCCATACAGACACTGCATAATGTGCAAAAGGAGATGGTAGTGTTAATATTGGTGAACGTGATGTCAATGTACGCCACGATATATGCATGCATAACAACGTCAATATCAGTAAATGCAATGTCAATGTACGCCATAATCTATGCACACATAGTTATGTCAATACCAGTAAAAACGATGTTGATGTACCCTATAACAAATGTATGCATAATAATGAGAATGTCAGTAAATATATCAATGACCGCCATGTTATATGTACATGTACTAACAAACTTGTATCATTGCTGTTGACTTCACCCGAGATGACCTCTCCATCAATCCCAAGTCAGAGATACGTGGTCAGACAGGCCCTGTGACCCAAATCCAAGCCTACCATTTGATAGGTCACAGGTGTGATTACCCCTAGCCCGAAGACAAATGCGAAAAGCCACAAACAGGGAAAACTGTGATTGGTCCCACAGGGACCGCGGCTCAATAGTGGCCTCCCGCACCCTAGGAAGCAGCGCAGTGGAAACTAAAAGGTGGTCTAGGCACGCATAAGATTTGTGGGCAGCGGAGTAATGGGTGTAATCCCATAGCTCGGGGTGACTGTGTCGCCAGACGTCGTGTAAACCATTGTCTACCAGCCATTGTTTGCCCTCTGAGGAGAGCGCCCCCACCTGCGCAAACCTCTGGCCAGAGCGGTCCACATCATTATCCATGACCAGAATAAAATTCCCTCCTACTATTATTGCAGCATCAGGTGACGCCAAGCCCTCAGAGAGGTTCCTAATGATATAAGGGTCCTGGTGCATGTTTGGCATGTATATGTTGATCAGTGTGAAGAGAGTGGAGCCCAATTGGAGCCTGAGAGCCAAAACCCTGCCCCTCACCTCAAAGAGAGTAGACAGAACCTTACTCTCAAACTTCGCGCCTAGTAGAATAGCCACCCCGTTTTTCTTAGCAGTGCCTGAGGACCAAAACTGGCGGGGGAATCGCCGTGAGCGCATGCGGGCCATATCTTTGGACAGCAAGTGGGTTTCCTGTAACATACAGATATCGCCTTCAGCGTGCTCTAGCATGGAGAGGATGGCAGAACGCTTTACCGGGTGATTAAGGCCCCTGACATTGAGGAGCAGTCATCGGGATATAAAGCGGAGCGGCTGGTACAGCGCCGGGAAGGCAAATGGGAATGCGCCCATTGGAACAACAAGTAGCCCTAGTACCGGTGCAGGAGACCCAAAGCTAAATAAACCCCAAACAGAGAAACAATAGAAACTCACTCATCCGACTGGATGAGACGTCAGCAAAAGATTTTGAAGGGCAACAGTTCGTCAAGAATACACTTGATAGGGGGACAAGCAACCTCGGCGGACCTTCAGAGGCAAACAAGGTCGGTCACCGGCTCCACCTCGAAGACCTGCTCCACGAGTCCGTATGATGCGTTCAAGAGGGGGACGCATTGGCCGGGGAGGTGGCAAGCAAAGATAGGACCGCCTCTCTTTCTTTTACTATTGTTGCAGTGTCCGGTTTGTGGGCGGAGGAGGGCTTCCCCACTGTCTGCCAGAGACATCGGTTGTGTCTGGGCCCCTCTGTAGATTTGCGCTGTATCTCTGGGGACTCGGGCCTCTCCAAGCCCAGGATTTCTCTGACCTCCTTGAGTGAGCGGGTCTGCCTCAGCCAGCCATCGTAGCGGAAGATGATGCGGAAGGGATGTCCCCATGAGTAGGCGATTCCTTTCTCCCTCAAGTGCATCGTAATCGGGCGGAACTCCCTCCGCTTGAACAGGGTGGTGGCCGACAGATCCTGGAAGAGCGTTGGAGCCTGGCCTCGGAACTGCAAGGGGTGTGCATCCCTCGCCTTCTTTATGATGAGGTCCTTGAGCTGAAAGTCATGCACACATACCAAGATATCCAGCGGCGGAGCTTTGCCACTCCTTGGCAACCCTACCAGATGGGCCCTGTCAATCTTGATTTCACCCGTATGATCCGCGCCTAGCACCTGACGGAAGAGGGCCGTAACAAACTCTCTGATGTTTTCTCCCTCGGCTCCAGCTTTCACACCCCGGATGCGCACGTTGTTGCGGTGGGAGCGGTTCTCCGGGTCCTCCGCATGGGCCTGTAGCTCAATGTGCTGCTCCTTGAGCCTGAGGATCTCCTGCTGCATCATTTCAATTTCCTTGTTGCGTCCATTTTCATGCTCCTCCAGCGTAGCCACTCGGTTGCCAATCTCCTCGACATCACGCTTGACTTCTTTTAGGTCGGCTGCGAGTTGCCCCTTGAGCTCCTACAGATCTTTGTGCAAGGACATGAAAAGCGTGGTCATAAAGGCCTTAGTAGCAGGGCCGTCAGCTCCATCTTGACCCCCAGGGCTCCCGTCCTCATCTTGGCCCTGCGATGCGGCGGCGCTCTGTGCTGCTGCTTCAGCAGGATTTCTTTGACCGAGCGCTCCTTCTTCACCCTGGCACTCATCATCACTCGCGGACACGCTCCGCCGGTATGATGCAGAGTCCCGCTCCTTATGCCTCCAGCCTAGTCGACACTCCAACTACTGACCACTCTATAGGGACCAGGGCGAGGGTCTCCCAAAGCATGGCAGTGCGTGTGCCCCAGGAAGCCACCTACAACAGCTGCCGCACCCACCTGGTCACACAGCCCCAACGAGATGAGCTTGGGCCTCTTCACATGCTCCTCATGTCGGTCTGAGAGGGGAACACTGCTGATGGGGAGGGACCCCACGCCGGACGAGGGGACCGCAGCATGGGCGGGCACTCTACGCCACTGTGTGGGTCACAATCTTCAGCTCTCTTCCCCTACAGCTCTGCGCCTGGGCAAGCTCCACCTGAGGCTCCACAGGCCACCACCCGAACTGGGGGCCTGAAGACTGACTGCGTAGGCCCCAGATCCTCACCCACCACCAGAAGCTCTTTTGTCTGTCCGTCCACTCTGTGCTCAACAGGGGCCCAGCTACCTGGGGCGCCTAGCGAAATCCCCCCGCGCCATTCACTCACCGGGGAGCTGCTGCATGCGCTGGGCTGACAGTACCTGTGGCAGGGGGCCGGCAGCGAGGCGTTACCAACTGCAGAGCCTCCTCACGTGAGCTCCGGTGGCACCGACACGCCGGCTTCACTTTGCGCGTATGCTGCTCCCGGGCCCCGTCACCAACCAACCACTGGATGCAGACTGCTTCTCAGGTACTGTCGGGGGGGGTCATACCCCGCTCCAGCGATCTCCGCTCTCCCCCCTTCGCGGGGGCTCCCTCCGCCGTCGCCTCCCTCCCGGGCCGTGGGCCATAGAGCTCAAGACCTACCCGGCCTCAAAGCCACGGCCCCTCCTCCATCAGTGCTCCGGCTGTAGACACCGCGTCTCAGGGCCTCACCACACCAGCTTGAAGCTCGCCTCCTCTGCAGTCGAGACGGGCCAGACCCGGACCCGCTCACTCTTTCAGGCGTACGAAGCCTCCGCAGCCCCAGGGGGACACAAGATGCCGCCGGCCTCTGTGTCGGGCATGGCAGGCGCTGCGTCCGCTGGTCCGGGCCTACCTCACCGGGCAGGCAGCTGCTCGCTCTCAACGGCCGGGTCACCCTACTGCAAACCTCGTCAGCCCCCGCACCCCCAGGGGAGCTAGGTGTGCTCCAGAGCCCAGGCTCCGTCCCCCCGGCCGGCGATGAGGTCGTAGAGCAGCAGGATCAAGGCGATAGCTGCGGCAGAGCCGGAGAGACCGTAGGGCACGTCTTAGCTGGCCGCCATCTTGGCCACGCCCCCTCTCCTTTTTTCTTTTAACTCTATCCAGGGACACCATTGAACAAAATTTATTGGGTCCTGTGAGATAGTTTTAACCCTTTCAGATATCTTTTTTAGCACTCTGCCCCTCACTCACATTTCTCATTTGGCGTCCCCTATTGAAAACACCTCAGCTCCTCCCCACCTATCTCACTCGGTGGAGAGTTGCAGCCCACACCTGGGACCTTGCGGCCCTGGTGTGAGGAGGGAGCCCCATGATGATTCATGTCACCTTCTGGTGAGTGAGGGTTCTCGTCCTTATAAAGAAATACTTTTCTTTAACCAAACACAGCTCCCCAAGTTGTTAAAGACGTATCTTTTCTGAGTTTGAGGGGTTATCATTACAGCCATCCTTGATGTCGGGGCTGTTGGGAGCCTTGTTGCTAACTATTGTGGTCTTACTATCAATATATTCCGTTGTACAGTTGATCATAGCATGTTGTAGAAGAATGGGTGCAAAGGCAGGTGGGACGTTTCCAGTTCGGACACCAACACAAGTAATGGATTCTCAGAGTAACTTATATCACCTACTGCCAAGTGTAGACCAAGGTTTACATTAAGTAGTTGAAATATCAACTAGAGGGGGGAATGTTGTAGGAAATTCGGAATATGAACACATAGTAAGATATGTAAAACACAAAAACATGGTGCAACAACAAAAACGAACAGACATCACATAGCTGTGTGTGGTTAAAGACCAGTGTAGGCCCAAATCTTGTGCTGACTAGAGGAAGGTTAAGATTTCGCTCAATGACAATGGAATAGGTAACTTGAAAGGATTGCAGTTAAAGGCCAACTCGTGTTTAGCAAGCTTGAAAACATTTATGGTTTTAACATACGGGTTCATCAGCACGCACTTCGTGTCTCCAAATAGGTTGTAACCTGATTAGACAATGGCTGCAGGAAATGTAATTAGCTTAGGGCACACAGAGGTCTTAGATGCACAATGATAAAAGCACACACTTTACCAAAATTGTATTTACCATGAATACACATGCGCTCAGGTACAAGAATGGCAAAGTTTGTTAAGCATTCTTAGAAACTGCAACAAAAGAATATGTATTGAATTATGCTGAAGTCAAGGGTCACAGATGACTTCATAGTTCTTATGATCGGCATGTATTAATCTGTACCTGATGTAATGATTCATAGCTGAACATTTGTAATCCTTATTGTTTGGTTTTGTATAAAAGAAGCTGTTTGTGATGTGTCAAATTGAGACCGGCTACCTGCCTGTGCACATGGAGAGTCTGTCTCCCTGTCGCAACAGTAAAGAGCTGTCTTTGCTTTGCCAAGAGGAGTCTGTGTCTTTTTCATTTCTTAAAAGTTTCATTCACCCTGCAACAGTGCCAAGAAGATGCATTGCAGAAATTCCCCCCACCCCGCCTAAACACGATATTTGTAACTGTGCTTCAATTCTGTGCTGATTTAGAATGGAAAGATCCCACAGCTATAAGATGCTTCTACTGAGGTCTTTCCTTGGAGACACAGACGGCCTGATTTAGAGTTTAGTGTATGGGTTACTGCGTCACAAACATGATGGCTATCCTGTCTAACTTATTACAAGTGCATTATATGTTATGGCACTTGCGGTAAGGCAGATAGGATTTCCATCACATTGGTGAAAGGGTACCCATCCACCAAATCTAAATCAAACCCAGAGTTTGTCAAGCAAGACGTGTGTATTTGGAATAGACATGGGCTGGAATTCCCACTACAGAGGAGAATGTGTGAAATGTAGTCAATTCTTGCCCACTGGCTTTTGGGGGTATTTCTGTCTATACTGAATAATTTCATAGGCATGAAAAAAACACCTGTGTTTAGCCTTGATCATTACGAATTCCAGAAGGAAATTCCAAATATACTGACTTTTGATTGGATGAAAATTTGTGTTTCTTAAAAATATAACAGGCATATAGAATGATGTCCTGCTTTGGTCTATGGGTTTAGCACATGGAGCCATCTATAATTTTATCAAAATGTCACTGTGTCATAATATGACCACTCCTGCCTGGTTTGGTCTGTTGCATTTATAATGACCTGGCTGACAAGGATTTGGTAAAGGGTCTACTCAACCTAGACCAGCGTACATTGCATCCCAATAGATCATCAATTCAGTTTAAGCTTTCCCCGCCAAGTAAAGCCCTGCACACCGATCAAAAGTATGAGGGATAGATACATAATACTGTTAATATTAATGATCAGGCCAAGACTCAGGCAGTTTCTGTGAATAGGCATACTAGACAAGCATAGGGACTGCTTCCTCACAGTATTACATCAACCATAACGCAGGAAGGACATTTTCATCTCACCCCAAAAGAGTCACCAGGGGTCAGATTGACCAGTGTTATGGAGGGACAGTTCCTAACCCAAACGATTACACAACTTTATTCACCTGTCCATCCGACTTCAAGTGAAGCAAGGGTACATCGATCAAACAATGAGCATAACAAGAAACTGAGACTGTTGTCTTGGAATCTTGCAGGTCTTAGGTCCAAGATCTCCTGTGAAGACTGGGGGAAGTTGATAGACAGTTATGATATTTGTCCCTTCCAGGAGACATGGGCAGTTGATACAACACATAGAGTGGGATTCACTAATCACAGCATAGAAGCCATACCGTCAAAAAAGGGCTTCCCGGCAGGTGGACTAATAATCTGGATTTAAAATTAATTTGGGAATCTCTATCAAAAAAATTTGAGCTAGATAACTCTAACTTACAGGCAATGATTATTAAAGACATCACTAATAACAGGTCATTCCTATTAGTGAATATATATAATAGGTTCTCCTCCCAACACCATGACTCTCCAACAATCATATACCCAGAGCATCCCACTACATTATCATCACGGGGGACCTTAACATAACTTTCGAGCCCCTTGAAGTAACCAAAAATGTTACTGATGAAGAGGATGCTGTACTAGGCATTCCGCCCTTGAGTCACAAGAAGCCAGTTAAGAATGTGAAAGCAGCACTCCAAGTTGTTTTCCTCACCTATAAACATGGGTTGAGGGCTGTAAATGGTCGCTCCATCTCTGACCATAGATTGAACCACACATATAAGAGGGTGAATTGTAAAACCAGGATTGATACTTTCTGCTTGATGTGCAACTATGGCCAAGCCTAGCTGACATGTGGGTAATAGAGAGACACAACAGCGATCATAACGCTCTCTCTCTGGAACTAACAGAAGTGCTTGGTCTTCACCAAACCTCCTTGGAATCTAATTCATTCAACCGTATTGTCACTAGTACCAACAAAAAGAGGGTCCAATGGCCATCAATTCAGAGCAGTGTTGAGACCCTGGCACAAATTTACACAATAGTTGTCGACTTCTTGATGACCTTAGGCACTAAACGATTGGAGAAACAAGTTATGGGGGACACATTTAAAACCCTTTTAAAAAACATCAATGTATTCTTCTATAAGAATTACAGTGGGAAGAAAACGGTCAGGAACAAAACAAATGAGTGGTTTGATGAAAACTGCAAACTAGCATGGCAATCTCTGATGGGAGCAATTAAGTCTGTTCAGAGAACACTCATAATCACAAAAAGGAAGGCGTACAAAAATGCACAACATGAGGCACACAGAAACTGGCACACAGGGTTTTGGCAAGATCTATTAATTGCGGCTCAAACAAAAAACAGCAAAGAATTTTGGCACCTGATTTCGAAAGGGACAAGAAGTCTAGTCACAGAGGAAAACTTTCACATCCTCCCACAGACATGGGAAGCTCATTTCTCAAACCTTTATGCAGGACCGATGGATAGTTGGGAAGCAACCAGAGAGCTCATTAAATTGGGAACAGACATAGACCACCGCACTTTTACCGTAAAAGAAACTTCAGATGCAATCACAACCTTGCAGTGGGGGAAAGCACCAGGCCTAGACAAGATCCCCGGGGATCTCTACCTCTCTGAGCCTCAAATATGGAGTGTGATTTTAAATTGCACATTTAATGCCATATTAAAAGGGGCAGAGATCCCGGATTCTTGGCTGGGCGCTGAGGTAGTCCCCATATACAAAAAAGGTGACAAAAGTGACCCAGCAAACAACAGGCCCATTAGCCTTATTGATATTGCCCAGAAAATATTCTGTCGGCAACTGCTGGAGAGAATCCACGATTGGACGAGGGAAGGAAATCTACTATCACCCCTACAGGCAGGATTCAGAGGGAAGACAAGTACTATAGATCAGTTACTTTGCTTCCTTCTGATCCTGTAGAAACATGTTACAATCAAGAAAGACACCTTATACGTAGTATTTTAGACCTCTGCGCCACATTCAACCTAGTTCCACGGGAAAAACTTTGGGTAGCTCTAACAAAACTGGGGATCCCAAAAAATCTCCTGCAAATCATAATTAGACTCCACACAAATAATTATGCCCAAATCAGATGGGGGAGTGAGGGCGGTTTAACAGACCGGATCAGGGTGGAGTGAGGCAAGGGTGTGTCCTTGCACCAACCCTCTTCACCCTTTATATAAATGGACTGATTGAACAACTAATAGCTTGCAGGGGTGATCCCCCTAAGCTTGCAGGACAAGAGGTGCCCGCATTACTTTTTGCAGACGACACCCTGTTTATTTCTAGGTCCCCAACGGGGCTCCAAAATTTAGTAGACCAGTTTGGGAGGGGCTGCGAGGAACACGGATTAGAAATAATACCTCAAACACAAAATTCATTGTCTTCAACCGACATAAGTCCTTCAAGCTAAGTATAAAGTTGGGCTTAACTATACTAGAGGAGGTGAGACAGTTCAATTATCTAGGGATGAGGCTTACTAATACACAATCATGGTCATCACAAATACTGAAAAGCCAACTCTGGCTACAACACGTGGGGACTGCTCTAGTTAAAAAGCTAAGAAAGTCAACTTATAGACCGGTAGCCCCAGTGACCCATGTATATAAAGCGAAGGGAATAGGAGCCGCACTTTATGATGCAGAGCTATGGGGACACGCCAACGTAGCGCCCATTGAAAAATCTTTAAACAAATTCATGAGATCTGTGTTGGAGTTTCCTAGAAATGCACCACTGACACCAATGTGCTTAGATTTGGGCATGAAGAGCATCGCCCATGCGATTGCTCTCCGGCCCTTAACTTTTTGGATGCGCATTTGGTCGAACGATTCACCATTGCCTATGAGAGAATCACTCTGAGACGTATTATCATTAGACACCAGAGGGTGTGTTCAGTAGTTCAATCATATAAAGGCATGGTTAGTTAAATTGGGTATGAGTGACCTATGGCTAAACCCCCGAAACATTCAAAAAAGGACTCTAAACTTCCTCAAAAAAAGATATTGGAGTTATGTGGAGGATAGCTGGTTAAATAAGAGAAGTGCAGGGGAATTGACATGCAGGTTTCTTAGCTTTAAAGATAAATTACGGCAAGAAGACTTCCTGGATCGAATAGAACCACCATTTGCAAAAACACTATACCTAAAATTTAGGTATAGCATTCTTCCGATCAATAGTTTTTGCAGTAACTGGAATGGTATTGACATTGTTGACATCTCACCCAGTTGTCCGGCATGTGAGGTTGCATTAGAAACAGAAGTTCACTTCCTTTTTTTCTGCCCTAAGTACAAACAGACTAGAAGAACCTGGCTAATTCCAATCTGCCGGATTCTGGCAGCTAATCGTTTAACGGAGGTCATTAGAATTTTAAAAAGCGATAGCACAGAATACCTAGTCTTTGGTTTGTCTAGATATTTGTTACATGCATGGACACTAAGGAGCAGGACACTGGAAACCTTGATCCTCAAATGATCCCTTTAACAATTATGTTCATGTTTGTCATGCGCATACAATGCAGGGAAGATGATTTAAGTTGTAAGGACACGCATCTCCCACAAGATTATAATCAATGGGAAGTTCGGTACACAATGATGGTGACATTATGTCAAGAACAAAATGCTAAGCACACCAGTGTAGCCAATATACACCTTTCAATGAAATGGTTATCGTTTACTGAGAGTGCCGCCATTTAAACCCTCCTAGAGGGTTTAAATGGCATTATTAATATTTTAAATATAATGAATATCTTTTAGCTAGTTTGATGATAGGTTTAAATTGTTGATTTCATAGTATTTATTGCAATTTTAGTATAACTTTATTGCAGGCGTTTTAACGGTATCAGCACTAGACACTTTATTAATTACTAAAGCATGCATGGTTGTTAATGAAAGCCATTATATAGCCCTGGGAGATGCCAATGTGAACTGTGACCAAGAAACATGTGTCATGTACTTCGCATCCCACAGCATTATTTTACCTATTGTATATTGATGTGCTTTTATGATTTTTATGTTAAAATCGAATAAAGATATTTATTACCTATCTATCTAATGACACACATGCCTGGTCTAGGCAGTTCCATTTATATCCTTTTCCTTTGCTTAGAAATGAGTAGACATTGTGCATTGACACTGTTCAACACACAAAGCCTTAATGAACTATGAGCCAATGGCTACTGCCAGAGATGCCGACTTTGGAACTGGGGATCCAGGTTCGAGTCTGGCCTGGGCTCAACATCCTGTGATTCTAGGCAGATCACTTAATCTCCCTGTGCCTAAATAACAACAACAACAAAAATAATATGTCCTTGTGTAATGTAGCTGGTGCTCATGTAAAGCACTCCAATACCTTCGGGTTGAGTTGGCGCTATATAAATCTGCCAAATAAAAAATGTGAAAGGTTAATTGGCTCTCCACTCTGGCACTCAACCAGGCAACTATATGGAGATGAAAATGTATCTTACTTTTCACACAAACGTTATTTTTCGGAGTATGACCCTGTGTGATCTTTTCTTCCTGAACACTTGGCTTTACTTGTGAAGACGAATATCACCATTGCTCCCACTTTCATGTTGCTCCGAAATTTGGTCTAGAAAAACATAAAAAGATAAAACAGTTAAATGTGCAGAAGTATGCTAAGGGCATTCTACTGATAGTAAAGGTGCGTTGTTCACATTAGAAGGAGATATAATTGACACTCTTTAAAATCTAATATTTAAGATTATATTTTTACATTGGAATACTGAATACCTTTGAAGCCTTTTGTGTCAGTACCATTGCTCTTTACAATCAGTGCACAGCTGGAGTTTCCTACAAAATCTCGTTTTTCAACAGGTTATACACAAAGCCTGCCACAGACGGCCAAGTTCAGCTGTGCATGAACTTTATATGGCCCCTTCCATTTTAAATCATTTTGCAGGTCAGATTACATTTCACATTACCATTATGCTATACACGAGACGACTAGGAATGTAGCATAATTTACTGGTTTGTACATGTGACGTGATGTAATGCCATTGTACTTTTAGGTGTTGTTATTTATTAGTATAAATCTTGTGAGATCATTTGGTGAGCGAATTATGGGTTTGCATTGCTACTGTGTGAATTATGAATTGCAGAGGTAGCCTTAATTTCCAAATTTACAGTGTTTTTTTTAGATTTTGGTTTGTAACCATAACTTGACTTTCACTGTGTTTTTAAGTGGACTTAAGTGTTTTGTAAGCCTATATTAAGGTGCTATAACTAATTCAAACCATAGCTTCACTTTAACTGTAGTTGATGTTTTGTAATATACTACTTCTAACTTCTTTGAAATGGTTCCTTTTCCTGCTGCACAGAGCGCAACAAGGCCAGGCATCTGGTAAGCCCAGCACCTACCCAGACATAAACGGGAACCCTTGCTGCACACATACTTTGGATGGCCAAGCAGGGGCTTGCCCACCTCCCCCTTTTTTTAATTGATAAAAAAAAGTATAACTACTTATTTGAGGGGGGGGGCTTGTGGACCCTAATGGGGCATTTACATACTCTTAGAGACTGTTGTACCCTTGTTCGTCTCCTCATGGGTTCAGGGACCCGGTACCAGGTCTGTGAATCTGAGAGTGGGCCCAGCAAGGGTCCACTCAGCCAATCTGCGACTTTTAGTCCATGGACCTTAGTTTAAATTTAAGGCCCTGAAATGGCTAACAGTGAAAAAAAGATCCTTTTATTTTTTTAGAGTTAGGTACACGAATCATACGTGAATCCTGTTTTATGCAACATCCATGGAATAATGGTCCAGCTATCTCTAATGTTTTTAACCATTTCAAGCCCACCGAATACATTATTGGAATGTTGTTTTGTCAAAAACCACTGAATAGATTTTCCACAAATCATACAAAGGTGCTTCTTTGAGTACAATTCTATTTACAAACCATATTTGGTGTAATTCTGATCAGCCATTTTTTTTGTGTACTGAGGAGCAAATAATCCTACGGAGTTAAAATGGAAAATGTCACTTTTGAGACCCCTTAATTTTGGGATCCCTTGACTGATCTGCACAAAACTTGCTATCAAAAACCCAATTTGGATATACTTTTTCAATTTGAATGTTACATGCAGGTTCGTTAAATAGAGAGAAAGTCATTAAGAAAACTATGCAAAAATGCCTTTTTAATGGAAACACTTTCTCTCACTAAGGGTTATTGTTGATATATATGTGTGTGTGTGTGTGTATACATAAATATATATATATTGGAACATGTGAGAGCAACCACAAATAGAGATCAAAGTAATGCGGTGGCCAAGCACATGGAATCCCATCATGACAGTGATTGGAAAAAACTTAAGTTCTATGCAGTCGAACCAGTGGAATGTCATGATCGGGGTGGTGATCGTGAACGAAAATTAAGGCAGCGAGAATCACAACACATCTTAAGCTTACGGACTCTTACCCCACATGGCCTGAACCAGAATGAGGAACTGTATACACACTTGTAAAGAACTTTATTCATTCTGTCGCCTCTCTCCTTTCCGAATCATAATTGAACTGTTAATACTTTTTAATTGCACTTGATCACACATTACCACAAGTCTATTATATTATGCGGGTGGGCATTATAATTCCATTTATTTATGTCAAAAAATCTAAACAATAGTTAGATGATTATGCTTTAAATATATGCTGGTTATAGAGATAATGGGCACTTGAACCACTACAGTGGGAAGGTTGTCCTTGAGCATGAATTAGGGGCAACTCTTTAACAACAATTGTTTCTGTGAAATTTTAGTAACACAGTACTAAATCTGTCGATTGCATGAACCGAACAATAGAAGCTGGAAGTGTTCTGATTATGAGTAGGAATTATTCATAAGGTTAACAATCACATTTATTAACAATGTGAGGCAATTATTTGACACATAACACCGGTGGGACAATCCAGAAATGTGAAATTTTGCTTTAATGAACTTTAAACTACAATTTGTAAAATAATTTTATGTAATGATTGACCAGAGTTATTTGTTCAAAGATCAGACAATTTATTTACATACATAATCGCCGCCTTGCATATTATGAATCTGTATTGCACTTTGCACTTTATGTTTCTTCTTTAGTACTACAAACACCACAATACCATGGGGGTAATGCAAACAGGAAGTGATGTTATCAGCTTTTGTATTTAATGGCTGATTTTGAAACTGTGTAATTTACCCGTGAGAAAGGTCTCGGCGAGACCGAAACGTGTAGGGAATTTGCCTGGTAAATGTTAACATGACCTTGTGGGTTGTGTAAATAAAACTTTTTGCTAAAGCCTTACTCGTGTGTGCGGCCAGACCTCTTGGGAAGTTGTTTGTGGAAATATTGCACGGCGTGGCTCTGCCGTTTGACTGGATTCACACTGCCGGAGAAGCGCCAACGACATCCAGCTAAAAGAGAGCCAATTTGTGTATATATATATATATATATATATATATATATACATATATTATCTACTGGCGGTCGCCAGTAGATAGTTATAGATTACAACCTATTATCCATAGGAAATCCACGACATTCTATTTGAAATAACTCTCTTGCCGGTTGACGTATCTTCGCAAAATTTTCAAACTTTGTGGCCCGCTCCGGTCCGCTCCTACCCTGAAAGTCTCGGGGGATTCGTCAAGCGGGGGCCGAGAAAAAGGGGGTCCCAAAGCGCGTTTTCCCCATGCAATTTTCCATAGGAAACTTTAGACACGGCTACAGCCCGAACTGCTGAACGGAATTACACCAAATTTGGCAAAGAGGTAGTTCTTGGTTCAGAAAGAACCCTTTTTGTTAAATGGTGTAAATCCGTTCAGTAGTTGCTGAGAAAATCAAAAGTAAAAGATAGTGATATCTATGGCCGCGTCGGATTCGCGCACCCTCCCGATCACGAGCTGCATGCTAATTGGCTGTCAACACTCCAAATCAGGAAGTGTTGGCAGCCATTTATCCCTCGGTAGAACCGAGGGACAGAAACAAGTGCGCAAAGCGCACAAAGGGAGCAGGGTAGAAACACCCTGACCCCTAGGTCTGCTCAGGGGTCCCACAAGGACCCCTAGGCAAAAAAAATATTTTTTTTTAAAAATCGGCAGGATGCGCTCAGGGTGCGCGAATCCTGCCGAAAAAAAAATCGAGCGCGGTCTCCGCGCTTCGATGTTAGTGGCCCCGGGTGGGCCAAGTCTCGAGGGCATGCTGGGGGGGTTAATTTTATGTGTGGGGGCCTCTAAGGGCCCCCAAGCCCGAGGACCACCACCCCCGGGGCTTTATGTATAATGGTGCGGGAGGGCTCTGAGCCCTCCCACAGCCCGAGGACCGCCACCTCCCGGGGCTTCTTTTTTATTTTGAAAAACCTGTGTGGGGGCTCCAGCCCCCACACGCCCGAGACCACCACCTCCCGGGGCACTAAGAAAAATTACAATGGGGGTCCGTTTTGGACCCCAAGCCCGAGGACCACCACCTCCCGGGGCTTTCAAAATGTAAGGAGGGGGCCGCGCGGCCCCACTCCTGGAGCCTGTGATGGCCCTGGGGACCGCCACCCCCAGGGCCGGCTCCTGCAGTGTCCCGGGGTGCCTACCCCGGGACACTGCTGTTTGCAATGACAGGACGGGAGCCTCGCGGCTCCCGTCCTGTCATTACAAACTGCTGGATATTGGAAGAGAGAGCAGAAGCCTGCTCTCTCTTCCAATATCCAAAGCTGATTACTTTCCACATGGGGAGCAGCATGTTAGCTGCTCCCCATGTGCTAAGCAATGCCGGCTCCCGTAGGACACGGGGAGCCGGCGGGACTGTGGGGGTTTGGGGACCCCCACAGTCCCCAGCGAGAGCCAGGCCCCGGGGGATGGGGTCCCCGGGGCCATAAGTGGCCACGGAGGGGCCACGCAGCCCCCCTCCCAAAGGAAAAAAAAGGAAAGAAAAAAAAAGTGCTAGGCCGGCCCGAGGATGGGGTCCCGGGGCCTTAAATGGCCTGAGGAGGGGCCACGCAGCCCCCTCCAAATAAAAAAAAGAGGCCATGCCCGGGGGATCGGGGTCCCGGGGCCAATACAGGCCCAGGGAAGGGGGCCACGCGGCCCCCTTCCCGTTTGTTTTTAATTTTAATTTAAAAAAAGGGGTAAGGCCCTGGGGATGGGGTCCCCAGGGCCTAAAAATAGGAAAAAGGAAGGGGGCCACACGGCCCCCCTTCAGAGAAAAAAAAACAAAAAAAACGATCGGGCCCGCAGGCCCGCCCCTTCCTTCACCACTCTGCAAGCGCGCCCCTGGCGCGTTTGCAGAAGAGCAATTCCCCTTGAATATTGGGGTCCCTGGAGGCCAACTAGCCCACCTGGAACCTCCAGTATGCGCCAGAGGATGCCTTGCAGAGAGGTGTACAGAGGCCACGCCCCTTTTACACCTCTCTGCAACGCAACTCTGTGGCGCTTTTTGGAGGTATATGGTGGGCTAGTTGCACCCAGGGACCCTCAGGATTCAAGGAGTTAATCCCCGACTTAAAACGCGCCACGGGCGCGTTTGCACAGTGGTGAAGGGAGGGGCGGGGCTTCAGGTGACATGTGTGCAAACAGGCCCCGTGGCGCGTTTTAAGATGGGGAATTAAATCCCCTTCAATCCTGAGGGTCCCTGGGGGCCAACTAGCCCAACAGGTACGTCCAGAAAGCGCCACAGAGCTGCGTTGCAGAGAGGTGTAAAGGGGTGTGGCCTCTGTACATGTCTCTGCAACGCAGCCCCTGGCGCATACTGGAGGTTCCTGGTGGGCTAGTTGGCCCGTAGGGACCCTCATGATTCAAGGGGACTTAATCCCCTACTTAAAAACGCGCCACGGGCGCGTTTGCACAGATGTCACCTCAGGCCCCGCCCCTCCCTTCACCATTGTGCAAATATTCCTCTAAAATCAGCCGAAATACGAATTCCGATTTACTCACCTGTTATCAGGAGAGACCTCAGTGCTGTATCTTTCAGCCCAGTACTGGTCCTGAAAAGTAATTTTAACCGTACTTACCAGTAACTTGAATTTCCTTCCATAGGCTAACATTGACTGGTTTCACTTGGAAATTCTTCTAAGTGTGGAGTTTTGGAACTTTAAAATATTCCTCTAAAATCAGCCGAAATACGAATTCCGATTTACTCACCTGTTATCAGGAGAGACCTCAGTGCTGCATCTTTCAGCCCAGTACTGATCCTCAAAAGTAATTTTAACCGTACTTACCAGTAACTTGAATTTCATTCCATAGTATATAATTGCCTGCTTTTTGCTGAAAAAGTTTCTAAGTGTTGATTTTTGAAACATACAAATATTCCTCTAAAATCAGCCGAAATACGAATTCCGATTTACTCACCTGTTATACGGAGAGACCTCAGTGCTGTATCTTTCAGCCCAGTACTGGTCCTGAAAAGTAATTTTAACCGTACTTACCAGTAACTTGAATTTCCTTCCATAGGCTAACATTGACTGGTTTCACTTGGAAATTCTTCTAAGTGTGGAGTTTTGGAACTTTAAAATATTCCTCTAAAATCAGCCGAAATACGAATTCCGATTTACTCACCTGTTATCAGGAGAGACCTCAGTGCTGCATCTTTCAGCCCAGTACTGATCCTCAAAAGTAATTTTAACCGTACTTACCAGTAACTTGAATTTCCTTCCATAGGATATAATTGCCTGCTTTTTGCTGAAAAAGTTTCTAAGAGTGGATTTTTGAAACATACAAATATTCCTCTAAAATCAGCCGAAATACGAATTCCGATTTACTCACCTGTTATAAGGAGAGACCTCAGTGCTGTATCTTTCAGCCCAGTACTGGTCCTGAAAAGTAATTTTAACCGTACTTACCAGTAACTTGAATTTCCTTCCATAGGCTAACATTGGCTGGTTTCACTTGGAAATTCTTCTAAGTGTGGAGTTTTGGAACTTTAAAATATTCCTCTAAAATCAGCCGAAATACGAATTCCGATTTACTCACCTGCTATCAGGAGAGACCTCAGTGCTGCATCTTTCAGCCCAGTACTGATCCTCAAAAGTAATTTTAACCGTACTTACCAGTAACTTGAATTTCCTTCCATAGGATATCATTGCCTGCTTTTTGCTGAAAAAGTTTCTAAGTGTTGATTTTTGAAACATACAAATATTCCTCTAAAATCAGCCGAAATACGAATTCCGATTTACTCACCTGTTATCAGGAGAGAACCCAGTGCTGCATCTTTTAGCCCAGCACTGACCCTGAAAAGTAATTTTAACCGTACTTACCAGTAACTTATCTTTTCTTCCATAGGAATCCATTGTCTGGTTTTAGCAGAAAAGTTTCAAAGTGTCGATTTTCACAAACTACAAATATTCCTTAAAAATCGCCTGTATGACTTAAACGCATTTTTCAACTGTTTACAGGAGATGCACCAGTGCTGGATCCAGGATCCAACACTGAGTAAGAAAAAATAACGATAACAGTTTTTACCTGCTAAGTGAATTTCCTTCCATAGGATAACATTGGTGATTCTATGAGGAAAAGTTTCTAAGTGTCAACTTTTAAAATACAATAATATTCCTTAAAAATCACGACTGTAACCAAAACGCTTTTACTCAACTGTTTACAGGAGATGTCCCAGGACTGAATCTAGGATCCAGTCCTGTGGTTAGAAAAGTAATCCATAAAGTAACTAATTGCATTTAACTAGAAATTCACATTGAGCTGAATGTTGCATTGTGTTTGAAAATGTGTTGCCCATTGCAACAACTGTAACTACTGTACTTAAAGTCTATTGCCTATGTGCTAAGTATTTAAACTAAAGTAATTCATTCTGAGAAAGTATTTTTTGTAATGTAATGTATAATGTAATTACAATGTAATTTAAAAAATAAAATATGTAAAAGAAATTGTTTCTAAAAATGTAGTAAATCAGTATGAAAAAAATAATATAAAAATTAATACATTTAAAAAACCTTTGAAATTCACTGAAAAAACCGTAGGTTTCAGGCACGTTATAGTTACAAATTAGCATTTAAAAAACCTTTGAAATTCACTGAAAAAACCATAGGTTTCAGACACGTTATAGTTAGAAATTAGCATTTAAAAAACCTTTGAAATTCACTGAAAAAACCATAGGTTTTAGGGACAGTTATAGTTACAAATTAGCATTTAAAAAACCTTTGAAATTCACTGAAAAAACCATAGGTTTCAGATATGTTATAGTTACAAATTAGCATTTAAAAAACCTTTGAAATTCACTGAAAAAACCATAGGTTTTAGGGACAGTTATAGTTAGTTGGACATTTCACTCGTACAAAACCCGTGAAATTCCCCGTTATAGTTAGTTCAGCTAACTATAACTCGCGCCCCACAATGCACTGCTGATGACGTCACATATTACATCACTCATGACATGGTCAGTGACATCACTGATGACATCACTGATGACATCTCAAATGACATCACTGATGACATCATCCACGTGATAATCTGATGCAGCTCCTCACACCCTAATATAACCTTTGATACACCCAATCTAAATTACAGACTGCCATTCGCAAAACTATAGACACTCCAACACCAATAACTACATACCCACTCACTGATTCTTAGGTCTACACACACACATCCACTCACTCACCCGTACAGTCACTCATACTTATGGTCACTCAGTACAGGACTATCATATGCACTCTTACTCCTATATAGACACTCAAACACCGCCACTCATCCAAAGAGGTACTCACACACCTAGTCAGTCATGCAAATAATTAAACACACTGCCATTTACTCACCTATACAGTTATACACACACCAGCTCACTTAATCATACAAATACTAGCACATTGTTACGCTCTTATACAATCACTGATACAAGCACACACTCATCCATACAGCCACTATCACAATCACTCACTCTAAGCTTATAGCTATTTATATACTCCAACACACATATATACTGGCTTTCACATATGTAGTTACTCACACATGTACCACTGGGACATACATTCACTCACTAACACACTCTTACACACACTTACCCACCCATACAGTCTATCACAGAAGCACTCTTGAAACCATCCACCCAGTGAATCACCCACTCACACATCTATGCACAGAGTCGCACACACCCCACCCACACAAACACTCAGGCACCCATACAGATACTCAGACAACCAATCAATAACTCATATAGACACTCATGTAGCTATTCACAAACCCATGCAGCCACTTACACAGCAACAGACAGACGGATACAGACATTCACCCAGTTTAGTCACTAACCCATGCATTCAGTAAGATACGTTAAATCACTCACTTATAGAGTCAGTCACGCACCTACTAAATCATCCATACAGACACTTACACACCCACTCATTCTTCAATACGTCTTTTCCTATATATATTAAAAATATTTAAACTTTACAGAAACACACAGTCACTGGATGATGTCATCAGTGATGTCATTTGAGATGTCATCAGTGATGTCATCAGTGATGTCACTGACCATGTCATGAGTGATGTAATATGTGACGTCATCAGCAGTGCATTGCGGGGCGCGAGTTATAGTTAGCTGAACTAACTATAACGGGGAATTTCACGGGTTTTGTACGAGTGAAATGTCCAACTAACTATAACTGTCCCTAAAACCTATGGTTTTTCAGTGAATTTCAAAGGTTTTTAAATGCTAATTTGTAACTATAACATATCTGAAACCTATGGTTTTTCAGTGAATATATATATATATATATATTCTTCCTATACCTAACTATAACGTCCCTTTAACCTTTGGTTCCCTTTCTCCCCCTCTCATTCTGTGTATAGAGAGGTCGAAACGCATCTGTGTTTTGCCATTAAACGTTTAAATTAATTTACTGCAGCAATTGGAGTTGCTCGTTCTTCCCCGCCGAAGCTTTGTGGTTTGGGAATTCCGGTTCGATATATATATATATATATATATATATATATATATATATATAGACAGAGAGAGAGAGAGAGAGAAAGAGGGAGAAAAGAAACCAAAGGTTAAAGGGACGCTATAGTTAGGTATAGGAAGAATATTTAACTTTGCAGTACATAGAAATACATTAGAAATTCACTCAGAAAAGCAAAGGTTAAAGGAACGTTATATTTAGGTCAAAATGTCAGGTAAAACATACTGTTATAAACAACCAAAAACCACTGAAATTTACCAGTTACAGTTATCTCAAGAGACTATAACTCATAACCCAAAGTAACTGTTAGAAATAGGGTCTCTAGATGGCAGAGGTATGCAACCTGTCTAAGTAGGGTCCACCACTGTATCACGGTAAGCTAGATACACACTCAAAGATAACCTGTGCTCACCTTCTGGTAACTTGCCACAGAGCAGTCAGGCTTATCTAAAGAGGCAATGTGTAAAGTATTTGTGCAACACATGCACACAGTAACACAATGAAAACACCACAAAACATTCCAAAATGGTTTAGAATAATAGACAACAATTTTATAAATAAATCAAGACTAAATTGACAAAAATCCAATAAGTAGAAGTCGAGATATGAGTTTTTCAAGAATAAAAGTGTTTCTAGTGCTTAGAAGCAATAAGTGCTTATAGGGGTTATCTGGTTGTGCTGGCCTGGGGCAAAGACATAAGTTCAGGCTGCACGCGATGGAGCGCAGGCCAGGTACAGGACCCACGCATGACCGGTGCACGAAGTACGTTGATTCTTGGTCGCAACAGCGAGATGCAGGGTGCAGATGAGCGATGCGTCAGTGTCGAGCGCAGTCGAGGTGATGTGTTGATTTTCTTCACGCAGTGGTGGTGATGCGTCGGTTCCGTGGACTTTGCACCGATTCTACTTCTGCAACAGGGTCGATGCGCCAGTTCTGCTACCCACAGACTGGAGATGCGTCAAATTCTCTGGTGCAAGTATCTGGGTCCACTTCCAGTGAACCAAGCACAGGAGCAGGTGTAGAGACTTTGATAGACCGGAGTCGCAAGCAACAGGAGTCAAGCCAACGAGCCCTTGGAGATCACTCTGGGTTCAAGACAGAGTCCGCTCTTCTTCAGTAGGGTCACATACCAGAAAAGCAGTTCTTCCAGAACAGCGTCCAGCAGAGTAACAGTCCTTGTAGCAGCACAGGAGTTCTTCTGACAGAGGTTCTTTACAGGTCTACAAGTGTCTAATCTGCTGAGGTCAGAGCCCCAGTATTTATTCCCAGTTATGCCTTTGAAGTGAGGTTGACTTAAAAAAAGGCTCTCTGAAGTGCACAGAGGTCCTTTCTTCCCAGCCCTAGCTCTAGACTATCAGTAAGGGGTAATAAGCCCTTTGTGTGGGGACAGAGCACTGCCTATTCAGGTGTAAATGGCAGTCCTCCCTCCCTTCCTGCCAGGAAGAGCCACCAGAATGCAGATGAGTACTCAGACACACCTAACCTTCCTGCGTTTATGGCTGTCTAGAGGGAATGCACAAAGTGTAGCTGTCACCCACCCTAGACATGTATTGGAGACAGGCTGCAGACAGACAGAGCTGTAAGAGCAGAGAAATGTCCACTTTCTAAAAGTGGCATTTCTAAAAGAGTAATGTTTAATCCAACTTTACCAGTAAAGAGGATTTACCATTACCATTCTAAAGATATAAAACATGTCACAGCTACTGTTTTCTAGCCAGGAATTACAACTTAAAGTGCATTAAGGAATTCCCAATATTAACCTATGAGAGGAGTAGGCCTCAAAGTAGTGAAAAAAACTAACTTAGATGTTTTTCATTACCAGGGCATGAAAAACTGAAAAGTACATGTCCTACCCTTTGCTTACACTGCACCCTGCCCTATGGGCTACTTAGGGCCTACCTTAGGGGTGACATATGTGTAATAAAAAGGGAGTTTCAGGCTTGACAAAGGGTTTTAAATGCCAAGTTGAAGTGGCTGTAAAACTGCACACACAGGGTCTGCAGTGGCAGGCCTGAGACATGTTTAAAGAGCTACTTGTGTGGGTGGCATAATTAGTGCTGTAGGCCCACTAGTAAAATTTAATTTACAGGCCCTGGGTATATGGTATACCAGTTTGCAAGGGAGTTACAAGTAACTTACATATGCCAAATGTGTACACCAATGTTACCATGTTTAGGGGAGAATCACAAATGCAATGACCAATAGTATAGAATCAGGAAAGGAAAGCACATTAATGACAAATACATATAATACATTTAATATCACCCATTAGGAGACCTACATCGAATCAGATGACATGGAGTCAGCATTTGAATCTCCCAATTGCATCCTCATATCTTGCACCTGTTACCTGAATTTCTATGCACTCATGCTCTTATCACCTAAAATCCCACCTGCTGCACAAAAGCCAGTCTGTAACATTTCACCCTGCCCGCCCATCAAGTCTGTAGGGCTTGGTTCCTGCCTTAGTAGGGCATCCCAAAATATCAAAGAGGTACCTCAGCCTGGTCACTTCTTTCTGGTACCTCCCTTCAGCGACCCTGAGCATACAGCACTGAGGACATTCTATTGATCCAATTGATTCGCTGACCAGGTACCTGCACCTCCTACAGTTTTGCATCAATATTTTGGTTACAACCATAACTCACCTCATAACATGAATCATGTTTCCATGGTTGTCTCATTACACTAAGCCTGTGTGAAATTCACCAGTGAGTGTCGCTCATTAGGATACCACACAACAATGTTATTTATAAAGGCAGAAAGCTCAAGCAAAGACATTTTACAATATAAAAATGCACAGACGATGGCAACGTATAGGTATGTAAACACATCACTACAGCAGCTGACAACATTTAAATGCTAGTTTGACAGTCAATGCTATATAAACTGAATAAAGTATAAATACAAGAAAGAAATTATAGATGAAACCAATACATGCATTACATTGTTTTGAAAAAGCTCACACGATCAAACCTATTTACTCAAGTAAATGCTGAAATTAAATATAAATAAATTACAGTGTGAAAATAAAGGTGTGCTATTATTTCAGATCATTTAGAAGCAGATCAACTCTGTGAGTAAGTACAAGTATTAGTCAACATTTGGGTAGACTTTACATTTTGCACAGTGAATGCTTGTGAATTATTGCATTAAATCAAATGTTTGGGGATATTTCTTCGCACATCCATTCTCTATTGTGGGAAGAATCATTGAGCTTCTCCAAAGAGAACTAGAAGTGCCATTGCTGAATGCTGGTGGTGTGGAAATCTCAGGTAGCATATTAAGCATCTATCTGCTTTCCACTCTGTTTCTGACAAAGACTTTATAATTGCAACAGACATGACACTAGCCTCTAAAACATAACTAGGGATGGGTGGAACTCGTGGAGTTTCACTCTGCGGAATTATGCAGAGTTACATAAAAATTCAGCGAGATTCCATGGAGTTTCGCGAGCGGGCGAAATACGGCACGTCATGCTGCTCGCGATGATTTTACCAGGAGCTTGTTCCGCACTGTAAAATCAGCACAAACAGCACTACATCAGAGGACACTGCATCTTTCTGCCGCTTGAGTAGATTTTCTAACCGAGCGGCATCTTTCTCAATGCAACTGGCCTGCAACTGGCCTGTGTTGAGAAATCTCACCGGGAGGCATTGTAGCGCCTGAAAATCGCACTAGGTGACACAAATTCTCACTCGCCAACTTAATGTTGGAGAGCCAAGCATAAGGAAAAACTCCGGCACGCGACGGTTGGTGGAGTTTTGCTTGACTCCGCGTTCCAAGCAGAACATGGAGTGGCCAAAACTCGTCGAACTCTGCAGGCGGAGTGGACATTTTCACCCACCCCTAAACATAGTCTAATTGCTCCATTTCTCTATCACTCTGTTGGTCTAAGTCCTTTACAGCTTCCTCTTGACACATTTCCTACAAAGCTTCATGTTGGAAATGGCCATTTTTGCAGGGTTACCCCAAACTTTTTGCCTTCCTCCTCCTCTGGTTCAACTTCGTTTTTGCTCGTTTTAGGGCCCTGAGCACTTTACCACTGCTGACGAGTTCTATAGTGCATGTGCTCTTATCTAAAATGTGATGATAATTGGTTTTTCCATGATTGGTATATTTGGTTCACCTATAAGTCCCTAGTAAAGTGATATAAACATATAGCCAGGGCCTGTAAACCAAGGGATACTAGTGTGCCTGCAGCACTGACTGTGCTACCCACAGAAGTAGCCTTTCAAACCTGACTCAGGCCTGCCACTACTGGGCCTGTGGGCTCAGTTTACTGACACCTGAACTTGGCATTTCCGACTACTTGCCAAGCCTTAAACTCCCCCTTTATTACATATCAGCCACCCCTAGGTATCCCTAAGGGCAGAGTGCTGTGTAAGTAAAAGGCAGGCCATGTACCTTATTGCTTTACATGTTCTGGTTGTGACAGCCACCCAAGTTCATTTTCACTACTGTGAGGCATGCCACTCTCATAGGTTATCATTGGTAATTCCCTAAATACCCTTTTTAAGGGTAATTCCTGATTGCAGAGGAGTAACTGCTTTATGTTTTATATCATTGGATTGGTAATGACAAATCCTCTTTAATGGTTTAGTGGTGAAGTTGGATCTGGTATTATTAATTTAGAAATGCCACTTTTAGAAAGTGAACATTTCTCGTCTCTTAGCTCTCTTGCGTGCCTTACAGCCTGTATCCAATACAAGTCTAGGGTGGGGTGAAAGCTACACTTTGTGCATTCCCTCTAAACAGCCACAAGTACAGGACACTCAACTGCATCTGCATTCATCTGCATACTGATGGGTCTTCCTGGGCAAGATGGAGGGGAGGAGCTTACACCACACCTGACTAGGTAGTGGCCTGGCCTCACACAAAACTCTGGTTTACCCCCCGCAGATAGGCTGGCAGACAAAGCTGGGCTGAAAAGAGACTTGTGCACCACAAAGACTTTGCTTTGTAGTCACCTCCACTTTAAGGACACATTTGGCTATAAGTATTGGGTCTATGACCCCCTTCATTTTGGGGTCCTAAGAAGACTCTACCAAGAAGAGGAGCTGTGCTACAGGAGGAACTGCCACTTTGCTAACTGTTTTGCTGTGTTGGCCTACTGCCTGCTGATAGCTTCCCTCAGTTCAGTCCGCTGGAGTGGCATTGTACCTATTGTAGTGTGAGAGTTCGTTAAATGATGAAGCATGCCTTGATAAGTTAAGGGTGAGAAGACCTCTCAAAAATCTTTTGATGACCCTTTACCTTAATAAGTCCAAACTGCAAGAGTATAGCAGGGACTTTATCACCCTCAAGTAGCTCAATTTGTTGGAAAAAATAGCTAGTCCTAAGGTGGTCTAATGTGAGGTGAACACGGTTTTTCAGTAGGAGCCATCTTTGTGATGGCATACTTAGAAATTCTGGGACAGGGTTATGCCCACTTCCCACAGGAAGTGGTCATATAGGGGGCATAGTGACCCAAAGGGTCAGTAGCCATTGGCTACTACCCTACACTCCCCTTAAGCCCCTAAATTCAGTATTTAGGAGAGTCCCTGGCCCAAGAGAAGCAGATTCTAATGACCTAAGAAGAGACAGGACATCGAAAAGCTGCAAAAGCAGAGAGGAGAGAAGAAGCAGCTGACCTGGTACCAGCCCCGTCAGTCTGTCTGCATCCCTCATTAAAAACTGTCCCAAAGTCGACTCGTCTTGCAGCTGTTGACTCCAGAAATCTGAGAGGACAGTCTGCCTTCAAAAAAGACTCAAGACCTTCCGTGAACAGCGGACCTGTTCTGAAGAAACTCCAAAAGAGAAGACTCTGAGGCCTCCGGAACTGCCAACACCTGACACCCGAAGTCACCACTGCACCAGTCGCCTCTGGCCCGAGTTGAAGTGGGCCACCAGTGTCAACAAGGTCCGGCAGCCCTCCAGTACTTGAGTCAATCATGGTTTCACCCCTCCTGGACTCCCCGACGTTGCCTGCAGCCTCTGCACGCAGGCCCCCTTAACCGCGACTGCTCTGGTAAGGAAAAACCCGATGCCTAAGGACACCCCTCCAACTGGTGCCCCTGGGCCTTGGAGAAGAGGACCAAAGGTGTCCTCCGATCCCCTAGCATCGCAAGGCTGTGGCCCACTTGCTGGTTCAGTCCTACTGGCTTCCTAGCCAGAGCCTGCAGCCTCTTTATACAGTGACCAATCCCCGTTGAAATGAAACGCATGGGGCTCCCAACACTGATTTGTACCCTGCACCCGGCCGCCCTTGTGCCGCTGCTGGTGTACTGTTGGTGCTGCCATGGACCTTGCCCACCACTCACCTTAACTCCTGGAGACTAGTCCTGTAAGTCGATCTACTGTACCTGTTTGTAGAACTTGTTCTTCCTTCCATAAGATAACATTGCAAAACTTGCACTGTCCACTTTTTAAAGTGAAAGAATTTATATTTAAAAACGTACTTACTTGAGCTATTTTTCTCTGATACCTACATATATATAAATATAATTGCTGTTTTTATAAATGGTGAGGATCTCTTTCTTGAGTCGTGTTGTCATTTATTAATTTTTGGATATATCTGCAAAAGTCTTGCACTCCTCTGTGTTAAGCCTAAGGCTGCTCGACCACACTATCCCTAATAGAGCACTTTGGGATTATAGGAAGTTTCTGTCCACTCATAAGGGAACACCTGGACTCTTTACACAGTATATCAACTTACTGATATATCACATAAAGAGTCAGCTTCCTATACTCACTCATCCTACTCTCTTCCTTACAGTCACAGCCTCCTTTCGCATATCTTTTAGTCTCACTGTATTCTCCCAAACCTTTCTCTTAGATCTTCCTCTGTCCCACACTCTTTGCTTATCAACCCACCATCTTTACCACACACTCACACTGGCTCCCACACTCTCCTCTCTCACAGACCCTGCCCTCTCTCCCTCGTAACCCTGTTACTTGTTCTTCTCAGAAACCCTCTTACTCCCTCCTCTAACACAACTTACTCTCCCTTACACTCTGGTTTCCTTTTACACCCATCTCTTTCTCACCTACTGCTTCTGACATCCACTTTCACATCTTCATACTCATTCTCGCTCACACATTCTCACACAAAGGAAAACTGGTCTTCATGCTTCCTCTCACCTATGTAAATGTTTTAAGAAGGCCTGAGCGAAATTTTAATTATGCTGAAATAATCGTAAACATTGTGCATTACTCTTTTGATGCGAAAATACCAAACATGCGATTACACCCATTTAAGTAATTATGAATCATTTGGCACAAAAATCCTACTACAGGAGCACAGGAACAGGAACAACAAACGTATCGAGTGTAAGTAAGCAGCTGCTGGCTGCTGCTGTTTGTGTTCTGTTGCATTTAGCACCATTTTATTAGTGCAAAATGCATCCATTTTGGATGCGTGGGTGCATTTTTCTTTGCGAAAACAGTGCTGAATGCTGAGTTACACTGCTTGTATAATTCCCTGTAATCTTGCAGAATGTTGCTTTAATTTCACCTGATTTTACTGTCTTTTCGTGTAATCATGCTAAAGCAAACTGTAAATTAAGAACACCCCTAGTTTTAAGGTTATGGGATTTTTTTTTTTTAAATGTACATTGGTGAAAACAAATTAGTGTTCCACACTTAGACAACATCAAGTAGACTCCTGCTCGTGAGATCGGTAAAGAAAATCTTATGCAGGCTGGTAGAACTAAGTTAATGCAGTGATCGTCTCACCATGAAACATAGTGGTTACCAAATGCAAAATGAAGATTTGGGGCTGGGGTTTTTGTCACTTATCTGGTTATTATTCATGTTTACTAGCTGTTAAACAGTAAATCAGTGCAATTCGAAACATTCTAGCCACGCCCTAAGTAACTACGCTCCATTCAGGCGCACACCTGTCCCAGCCTATCCAAAAGGTTTTAAATACATTCGAATGAGCTCGATGCCACCAGCATGGGTTTTGCATTCGAGTAAATTCATACTGTTGAAAGCCGCCACTGATTGATTACATTTCTTAACCATGTTGCTTTCGGAATGGAACGAGTACTAAACTAAAATAATAATAAAAAAGCTCGCCTATCGACCCAAATCTAATGGTGCTTGGCAGACATTAAGGAAAACTCCACGATATTGTCCGACCAGATTGTAGAGATGATGCTGCGAAAGCAGAATTCAATCAGTGGTTACAAGCGACTAAGCACCACTAGATGGCAGTGTAGTGTTAGTAAAAGGTTTTGAAAAGTTGGAAAGAAATGGCTCGTATTCCCACAGAAATGGAGTGTGTGGGCGACATCCCTAATGTCAGATACAGCTCTGGCAACCTTTCCCTAATTATGTTGCATCTCCTGAAGGATATCAAACACCTTAACTGAATGCTTTACAGAGGACTATACTTATAAATATAATCAGGTTCCAGTAGATATTCACCTATTAAAACAACTGATATTATTTGCATTAAAGAAGAATTATTATCATCACTTGCAACATTAAGGTAGACTCGGGGACTGCAGTTTGAAATATCAGTCACAGGGCAAAACCAAAATGAAAATCCTGCTAATCACTCCCATACCACCTGGTACCGGGTGTTTCCGTACATTGCTACTCTTTCTGGGCCTCATGTATGTACCTTTTTTAAGGTCGCAAACGGCCCGATTCACAGAATCGAGCCGTTTGCGACCGGAAAAAAAGCTTTCCCAATGTACCAAACCCAATTTTGCGATTCCGTAACCTATTACCGAATCGCAAAATGGGTTAGCGATTCGATATTAGGAAGGGGCGTGTTCAGGGCGTCCCTTCCTAATACCGAATCGCATCGGTATGTAGGAATGTTTTGTGACTGAAATGCGGTCGCAAAACATTCGCATTTTACCACCTACTTGAAGTAGGTGGTAACCCATTCGCAAATGGGAAGGGGTCCCCAAGGGACCCCTTTCCCTTTGTGAATGTATGCAAAAACTTTTTTTAAGAGCAGGCAGTGGTCCCACAAAATGAAAAGAAATCTTTTCATTTTTTTTCTAAACGCAACCCGTTTTTCTTTAAGGAAAACAGGCTGCATTTAAAAAAAAAAGATTGCTTTATTTAAAAGCAACCACAGACATGCTGGTCTGCTGACTGCAGCAGGCCACCATCCCCGTGATTTTAGCGAATCCTGGGGGGTCGTAAATTGCAACCTACCTCATTAATATTAATGAGGTAGGTCAATTTGCGACCCAGCGACTACCTAATTGCGATTCGCAGAAAATTGCAATTAGGTAATTGCTATTACAAATGTTGTTACATGTGGCCCTCTGTTTGGTAGTGTTGTTTGCTAAAGACCATAAACTTCCCAAGTACATGATAGGATCTTGCAGGATGATTGGTAAATTAGAGTCGGGATGAGCTAAGAGCAATGATGAAAAGACAGCTGCAAAAGATAGCATGAGAAATAGAGGCAGCCTTGTAGGCAGGGCAGGATTGGCCGTAGCGGGCACCAGGCGTTTCCCTGGTGGGCCGCCAGGGTGGAGGCCAGTTTTGGGCCCCTAGGGGGTAGTTTTTGTTACCGGGGCCGGCAATATCGGCCCCCTGTAACAAAATCGGCCGAAACCGACCCTAGCAAACAGCTTGGCCGCACCCCCCCTGCCCCACAGGGGGGCCGACCGAGCAGTTTGCCCGGGCCGGTTTCGGTTCCCAGTCCGGCCCTGCTTGAAGGATGCTTTGCTGTCAATGGCCACATGTACAGGTGGGATATTTGCTTCCCGAAAAGCGAACAGGGCCAAATCTTACCTTTTGTTTACTTAGTTTACGCAGTGGACTTTGTTTTTCCAAATCACAGTAATATACTTAACATGATGACCTACGTTTCAAGCCCAAGCACCCAAATCTGCTTGGGTTTGGGCTTCCCTCATTTGTCCATATATCTCAGCCAATGCTGGAATTGGAGGAACTTTACTAGGGGAATCCATCCGTAGGGGCTAAATGTCTGGCAACAAAAAGAGGGTGAAGTCACGAGGGCAGACACATGAAAAGCAGTCTCACAGTCAAATTATACTTTTTTTTTTTTTAAACTCTGCCACAAAGAAATTGGCAACAAGAAAAAAAGTGATTGTTAGAAATTGGGTTGTAGGTTGAATGGGGTATGAGCCCAAGTGAGACAGCAACCACCATCCTAGTCAGGGTAAGAAGCAGGCACACCTAAATTAACCTGTGCTCTGCTCACTCTCTGGTAGCTTGGCACATAGCAGTCAGGCTTAACTTAGAGACAATGTGTAAAGTATTTGGGCAATACTTCAAACAGTGAAAACACCACACAAAATGATTTTGCACCAGGTTAGAAATTTAGAACTTAATTTAATAAAAACATTTTCAGGTTTACGATTGCTCGTAAATCTGGAAATGCATCAGTGGACATGGGTTTTGCGTGGGAACACCCACAGCTACACCCATGTCATGCCCCTAACACGCAAAGTGTTGCGTGAAAAGGGGCGATATTTACAAGTACGTGTAAAGCCACGCAGGGTGGCTTTACATGTGCTTGTAAATATCACGCAGCAGGTTGCGCCACCGGTGCGTCACGCAACGTGATTCACCGGTGGTGCAAGGGGCTTGTAAATAAGCCCCTGTGTGTTTCTTAGACTAACACTACTCCCTTACTCTCTGATTCACACTCTTGTGTGCTAGACAGATGCTTGCTAACTTCAAACTGAGAAGACCCTTCTCACCTCTGCTAATCTCTACTTCCTGAGTGCAAAGGATTGATGCATAAACAGTCATATTTCTCTCGTCAGGGAGAATCAACAGATGCCAGATTCCAAAGGCAGACTGAGACGGTGCTGAGTGATGCTGAGGTGGTGGTGTGCTGGTGCAGAGGCGATGCTGAGTTATACTGAGGTGGTGCTGAGGGGGTGGTGCTGAGCTGGTGCTCGGGTGGTGCTGAGTTGGTGCTGTGCTGAGGTGATACTCGGCTGATGCTGAGGTGGTGCTAAGGCCCTATTCTTACCAGAAGGGGTGGAACACTGGACGGACAAAAATGCCCATACTGTCTTAGCTAGGTTTTAGGCAGGGTCACTGGAGCTATGCAGCAGGAGAGGACCAAATTATGCAGCAAGGTTGACTAAAATATGTGGCATAATGCGGCACATCTTGGTATGGTACTAATTCATTATTTTGTTATTTTTACCCATGGTAGCACTGTCTTATCAAAGGTATCACATTATTAGTACCACTTTAACATCCAAATGCAGCAATAAGCTACTGAAAGATGACCAGCCAGTCTTTACAAACGGCTTTCTACTGCGGGTATCACGCACTACTGCTTTTTTGCTGTTGTACCTTTTGATCAGTTTGAGCTATAGCTAAAACATATGTTTTGTTTCTATGTATAATGTAGCTGATTATTGGTTATACAGCAAGTGTGACAAATCCATAATTATACAGAATAAGCCACAGCCGCAAAATCGCATAATTTCAGTGCCCCTGGTTTTAGCACTTAACTGGCATGCCGCTTTGACCTATTAGGACCTAAATACCTAAGCTAAACAGTGTGGACACTTTTGTCAATAACATTCCCCTGACCCATCTGCGATATGAGCAATGGGGGAAAGGATGCCATATTTTGTGTTCACTAAGTGATGGAAAACATAGTCTGTGGTTCAATCTACTAAAATGTGTGTTGCTTTCATACATGAATTGATTAAACAAATGATTATATACTCTAAACAAAACTGTCTTTGAGCCTTTGTACATCCATGAAATTTTAGCTTGTGTCATGTGGTGATCCGTCCATAGACAGCATGAGGCCTTAGGATAAAAAGAAAATGGGAACAAACACTGAAACACACCCCTATTCACGCCCTTTCCTCTCTTGAATTCTCTATTCACCCTCCACCAATCACCAACATCATAATTCCATGTAGAAATCGGTGCATTCTAAAATTAATAGCAAACATATTGATGCTTAGTTACAGGACATTATACAAAGGTGAGGATTCAACTATGCACAGGTAAAAGAGGATTTTGAAGGTAACCAGGAAGTGTTGTTGTGCATGTCCCTGTAGTCCAGTCCGATGCCAGCAGTGGAGCGCAGACATTTAAAAGTGCTGGCCAGCTTGCCTTCAGCTGTCACAAATTTCCCCTCTGAGCAGCGCAGATGGCATTGTGACTGTCATTTCACCAGAGCCTGCCAGCAACGCTATAAAATAGAACAGCGCTATAAAAACAGAGTAGTGCTATAAAATGGTCTGGAGTGCAGCACCACCATCACAGGAAGCACCCGGATGTTATGCATCCCGGTGGCTGCCCATCACGCACGACCTCAGTGCCAAGACTCAGCCTCAGCCTGCCCTAAGAGTCACTTCCAGTTGGGGCAGGTCAGTTCGGCAGCAGAGCACTAAACTGCGTGTAATGGGGGCAGTGTCAGAGCGGGGGGCTGGTGGAGCAAAGACGTGCACCGATGGTAGTGTGACTGCTATTCCACCAGAGCCTGCCGGCAGCACTATACAACGGAACAGCGCTATAAAACGGAATAGCTCTATAAAACAGTCTGGAGTGCAGCACGACCATCACGGGAAGCACCCGTACGGTATGCATTCCGGTGGCCGTCCATCACGCACGGCCCCAGTGCCAAGACTCAGCCTCAACCTGCCCTGACAGTCACTTCCGGTTGGGGCAGGTCAGTCCGCCAGCAGAGCACTAAACTGCATGTAATGGGGGCAGTGTCAGAGCACGGGGCTGGAGGAGCAAAGACATGCTAAACAAACACCAGTGAAAGAAACGAGACGGCCTCGTCATGACGTGAATGACATCATCGCGCATGACGTGCAGCCACCATCTTAAATTGGGGCAACATACAGTAAAAATAAACCTACAATATCCAGACGGGAGGAGGGAGAAGAGGCCCTCACACCCTATAACAGTGTGATGGCCAAACAAAATGTTGTCTTAGTGAAATTGCCAGGGAGGGAGCCAAGCACACAAAGGAGGGACATTTAAACAAATGCACCAATACCCAGCCAGCATTTATAAATGACACAAATAACAACCAATGGCAATCAGTAGGTGTGACAAAAGACCATAGAAGTTTTACAACAGGTCTTGCAGACACCACAGGGCTGTCAAGGCTCGACCTAAAAATGATACACATGGCAGGAAAGTTCAGAGTTAGTAGTGGCGTTTCTAAATTGGATTGCAGTAGATTGGTGATATGGTTTGTCAGTAGGACAGAGTGCAGGGAAGAATCTAATTAAAGTTAGTGTAGCTGGTCTGACTGTGAAGATGGGCGGTGCACATGATTGGATCTTCGCAACAGTCTATCAGTCATTACCTAATTCAAAAAATAGGAGTAAATTAAACTGGCTTACATTGGTAGCATGTTTAACTGAGAGGGCACAAGAACAACTGGTACCACACTATGAGAACATTATTGAATTAGGTGCATGTCTGCCTAGTGCATTTGGAAATGGTGTAATTGTCTGCAGTCGAACGGCTTTTGAGACAATGTGGTCTTGTGCACCTGGTTCTAATTCATCTATCAGAATTCATGCAGCGATATCCTGCCAATTTTTTGTGTTCTCTGGTTCTTCCATAGACAGAATGCTGCAGTGGTGGCTGGCATCTACTGGAAGGGAGGAGGGCAAAGGTGCGCAAAATATTATAAAAATAAATAAAATAAAACGTATGCAAAGCAACGTCCTCGCTCCAGACCTCTTCTTTGTAGGAACTGGAACTGGATGCTGCAACTCCCTTGCCCAATCCTGGCACTGCTCACATGCAGCATGTGAGCAGCGCCCTGGTTGGAGGGAGCGGCCTCACTCGGCGCTCCACAGTGCACTGGAGGCCTGCACTTACTCTCAACCCAGCTGTCTTAAGACAGATGGGTCTAGAGGTTTAAAGTGTGCATGTGTGGCTGGCTGGCTCAAGACGGCCAGCCAATAATACATGCACACTTTAAACAATGCATTAGACAGCCCACCCTCCTCCCTGCTGCTGTCAGTCAGCAGCTGCCCTGCCCCCATCCTGACGCTCGGCTCAGGACGGAGGATGAAAAATAAAATGGTAATGAACTACCATTTTATTTATCATCTATGTGGCTTTGGGGGGATTGTAAGTGGGGCAATGCTCCTCTGCTCCAACTGAGGAGCCGCCCCTGGAAGGCTGAACTCCCATCTGCCATGGCCCGCTCCCTCAAAGAGCTAAGTCTGAGCAAAACTCCAGGTGTACTCGGATACATACATGACATACATAAAGGGGTGGATCCCCAAGGCCTATTACTTATGAGTGAAAGGTGGATGCCTTTTCATGCTGCTTTCCAAGAATGTGGATCTACCCCAATCACAATACAACAAACATCATTTCTCCTTGGCTTCAGAAAATATTTCTATATTCTACTCCTCAAGGGGCATCTCCACTTTGTGTGACCTTTTGTGACCAGACTTCTCTAAACAGTGCAAATGATCCCCTCAATCCTGTGCCCATCCACCTCTCTCCCGAGCTGATGACCCTGCTGGCAGTACCGCATCATCCAGTAAAGATTTCACCCTTCCCTCACTCAACTTCTCTCACTCTTTGCCCCTTCTCTGTTGTGCTTGCTGAAGCCTCCACCACTACCCTGCTCCATTTGCAAACATAGCTTCAAAGCTGCAGAGTCCTGAATGGTAAAGAAGAGATATAGTGCATCAACATGAGGCAAGGGAAGCAGTTCATGGAAGGACATCATTTGAGAAGTGATGCTGAGGTTGGCAGAGAGGAGAGTTGATGCAATACAGCAAATGGAGCAGGGCGGTGGTGGAGGCTTCAGAACCTCAGCATCACTTCTCAAATGATGTCCTTCCATGAACTGCTTCCCTTGCCTCACGTTGATGCACTATATCTCTTCTTTACCATTCAGGACTCCGCAGCTTTGAAGCTAGGTTTGCTCTACATCACTCCAGTGCCATCCGTACACTCACCACATTCAATCCAGCACCATCTGCCACGCAGAGTCCACTTGAACATTACGTCCTCAGGCTAAAGTTAAACTAGACATAACGCTGGAGCATGCCTGTTGTTATGTTGCCCATGTCATTATCTGGACACCCACAAGTACTTGGATTATGGAAACAAGGCATCTTTCTTTTCAACCAAACTATACACAACGAAAAATTACTTGGCATTTTGTCATCTTTTGAGTCATTGTGTGGTGTTTCCAAAGAGTGCTGAACGTGGTAAGTTTTTTGGGAAAAACAACAATAACTCATTGAAACTCATGCCCAGATTTACTAAGATTTTGAGTGTGAGTTGCATCACTTTTTTGGTGCAGCCCCAACACAAAATCCATTTTGGCATTTATTAAGCCCAGCAAAGTCGATTTGTGTGGCTTTGAATGGTTTAGCAAATACAAAGTAAAACAACACATTGCACTGACTTGCGCTACCTAGAGTCCGGAAGGCATTACATGGGTGGAGAATGGACGTTCCTGTGCATCTGACGCAAACCCAGATTTACAAAGATATGCAAACCTGAGTTTGAACCAAAATGGTGTGCCTGCCCGACAGAGGTGTAATGCATGTGACCATGAGGATCATTATTACCACATGAGTTCCTATCCTGTTTGCTTTTAACCTTAACATGGACAACCATTCAGAATCAAACTTGCCCTTGGTGATCAATAGTTAATTTTTATCTGATGACTATCCAATCTGCCTCATACTCTTTTACCTACATGGAGAAGGGCTAAGATATTTTCGTCTCACCAATATCAATAGTTAGAGAAAAACCATTTCTGGTAAGGAGCCCTCTGCCGGGCCCATGGGTATTGGAGTGCCTAGACAATCAGGGCCATCACCCAATGATGATGCATGCCTCCACGGTGGGTGAGGGCTTATGCATCCTGAAAAGGATACTTCAGGCGACCTGAACAAGTCCACCTACTAGCATGTAGATAAGTAGGACTTACGGAACAGCACACCTTATTGTTATTGATTCTGAGATTGGAGGATGTTTGCTGAACTGCCCAACACCTCTCATTCCCCATATTTTGTACTGCAAAATATCATGCCGACAAAATATCCTAGATCAAAAATTCTAAGGTAAGTACATCGTTTTTTTTTACTGTATTGCTATTATATTGAAGTCAAATATTGTTTACTTTGATATCTTTTTATGATGTTATACTGTATTGTTTAATGTTTTTCTCTTATTGTGTATTGTACAATTGTCTCTAAAAATGTTGTTATTTATATTTTTCTGGTTTATGGGCTGGTTAGGGGAATGGGTAGATAGTGTGTTTTTCTTTAAAATTATATATTATTTTTTGGTAATTAATTTGTTAATTATGTTTTAGCTACTTGTTTAAAAGGTGAATACAATGTTTAATTATGTATTACATTTGAAATATGGGTTGTTGGGTTTATTTGGGGTGTGGGTGGATACACTAAAGTATTTATAATATATTAATTATTGTAAATTGATTCATTTCTTGATAATTTTATATTCTTTAATTGTTATGCTTTAAATTGCTTAATACATTTTGTGTGTAATTATTACATTTTAAGTTCGGGTTGCAGGGTTTATTGGTGATTGTGTGGATAGTTTGTTGTTGGCTATGACGGAGAACCACGCCTCCGTGTAGTCACAGGTGACCACACCTCTCTCCTTAGTAATGGCGGCACGGCAGCACAGCAATTCTGGCATCCTCGGTGCGGCTGGGTTCATCGCTGCATTAGCCTGAGAAACGAGTCGGAAAGGAGTTTGCTACTGCTGCCGAGTTGGATCTTCCTGGCGGGATAAGTGTTGGAGAAAACCCCGGTACACGCTGACTGGCGTCGGTTGAAACGGCTGGGACGGATTCAGTATAATCCCGAACTGGGTTTGGGTGGAAGCGTCCTCGGGCGGCTGATGCTGAGTGAAGGGGAGGTAAATGCCGGTACACTTTGACAGTGGCAATCTGCGGGGAAAGGCTTACCTCGAACAGGAGCAAGATAAGACCCGGTCTGGAGCGGAGCTGACCAGGCTGAGGTAGAAGAAGAGGGCAGCGGACTGAAGAAAAGAGAGGTGAGGAGGCTGGGAGGTGAGGAGGTGAGGCGACGGCCATGCTGAAAAGCTAGGTAATCAGCTTTAAAAGGAGATTTTCTTGATAACTGCAGGAGCTGGCAGCCAATCTAGAGAGGAAAACAGGGGGTAGATTCAGTCCCTAACTAATAAAAGGAGGGTGAGAATCTCCAGGTGGTGCTACTGTCCTGCACTTCTCTGTACGAACTGGATGAAAATGGGGAGACACAACAAGCATAATAATCCTGTTGCTAAAGTCGACTCCGCGACTGGCCTAAAGGCTAAAACCCGCTTGGCACAGGCACAGGCAAAGGCTTTATCTTCAGGGGCAGGCAGAGCTGGACTTTTGGGAAACCGCCCTGACCCCAACTCTAGCTATGAGAGCTCAGAGGAGGAGCTGGCTGAGGAGTCCACTGAAACATGCCAGGAAGCTAGGCCCTCTCCAACGACACCTGCACTGGAGATTAGCGACACCGGCAAGATAAATGTGGATAATAGTTTAACTGCTGAAAGTAGCAAGGAGGAGGGGAAGAGTGTTAAAGAATTCCCCCTCTTTATGAAGAAGACATCTCAAACAGTCCCTCTTCAGCTCAACACTTTATTATCTCGACCCCAGACGGTGGACAGGAGGGTAGAAAGTCCTACCAGCCCACGGCAAACCCCATTTCACCTTATCTCGTCATCCTCGCCTACCGCCTCCATAGCGTCAACACACATCCAGAATACTTCAGCGCTAACCATCACGGCACAAGAATTGAATATCAACTCCCTGAGCTTGTCCCTTCACCCTCTCCAGAAGGTACGCCGCAAATGCACACTCAGCCGGTCCTGATCCAGACTGCGACTGCTTATGCTCCGGCACTCTCACTAGGACACCAGGAACAGCAGGAGCAGCAAAAGATCTTGTCACAGAAGCCGAACGCCTTAAATGTGAGACCGCCGGGTCACTGCCAGGAGGGTCAGAAAGAGCCAAATACTTTACAACTCCCAGCTTTAGAATCAGCCCTAAAATCCGCAGAAACTCCAACAGATGATCTATCTGAAGCAGCCTCACCCAAGCAGTTGGATATTAAGATCTTGCTAAATCTTATTCTTGATGAGATAAGAGAGATGAAAAGGTCTCAGGAAAACGAAATTGCTTCTCTTCATCTCCGCCTAGGGAAGATTGAAGATGCAGTGGCCTGTCTCCCAGTCAAAATCCAAGAAGCAGAGTCAAGGATTTCCCAGCTGGAGGACCAGATGAGCGGATTGCTTATGAAAGTACACGAAGTTACTAAAGACAGGAGTACGTTAGAGAACAAGCTCGAGGAGCTGGAAAAATCATTTGCGTCGTTCGAATTTGCGCATAGTGGGAGTCCCTGAGAGAAGTGAAGGCGCCCAGGTGCCGCAATGGGTGGAATCCTTCATTAAGCAAAAAGTTCTCCCCGAGTTCAGCGGGGATCTTACAATTACCAGGGCCCACAGAGTTCCATTCCATCCACTACCAAATTCGAGCGGCCCGCGTACCATCCTAGTCAACTTCGCAGACTATCGCATAAAGGAGAAGATTCTGGCTAAGGCCATACAACAAAGGCAATTTCCGATCAACGAAACTTCCAACTGCAGAATTTTCCCTGATATGTCAGCAGCGGCGGCCCGTAGGCGCAAAGAGTTTGTTAAACTTCTTTTTCTTTTTAAAGCTCAAGGCGAGCAGGCGTCAATAGCCCAACAGTTGAAACTGCGTGTTCTTGTAAGGGGGAAATTCCACATGTTTTCCAATTTAGAAGAAGCTCAGGGTCTTCTCAAGGAGATCTCTGTCTCAAAGTGAACCAATGGACTTATTAATCTTTTTTCTGTTTTTTTCTTTCTTTTCGACTTTATCCAGGTTGATTAGAGCATACCATTGCCGGGGGGGTCTGGGTCACCCAGGGTGCAGATCCATGGCACCCTTAAGAGAGCGGGGGTGAGAGGTGGTTTGTGTGGTGGTTCACCTCTCCAGAGGGGTGTGCTGTGGGGGGTGGGGGGTTCTTAAAGAGTATAGCAGCAAAAAGAGCAGGAGCAGGGGCATTAGGGTAAAGACCTTTAAGAAAATGGGAGTGATTAAGTATTTTTTTGTGTGCTCTTCTTTTGCTTTTTTTCTATTGGAAATATGGTAAAAATGACTAGTAAGTGCCGCATTATCTCAATCAATGTTAATGGGATATCAAACAAATCAAAGTATGGAGCTTTAATTAGGTGGCTAGTGTCCTTCTCGCCCCAGGTAGTATTCCTTCAGGAAACTCATTTAAAAACTAACCTCCCTAGGATATTTCTTCCTAGATTTTTTTCTCATGTATTTTTTGCTTCGGCCGGACTAGCCAAAAGAGGAGTTGCTATTTATTTCTGCCGTAGTCTTCCTTGGGAGTTTGGCCAAATTCGGAGAGATCCCTTGGGGCGGTGGATCTGGGTCGAGGCCAAATTAAATGGGATGATTTTAAATTTTGTAAATTACTACGGTCCGACAGTGGATGATACCATAGCCCTACTAAAGATCAGTGAGTTACTTAGGGGGCCCCTGGAAAGATAATATTGGGTGGGGATTTTAACTTTATTCAAAATCTTAAAAAGATACCTCGAACAAAAATAAAAGAGCTGAAACCCCAAACAAAGAAAGTTCTGGAAACCCTAAGGCAGGAGCATCTGCTGGTAGACCCTTGGCGTCAATCTAACCCTACTGACTATAAATTCACATACTATTCTAATCAATTTCATACGGCCTCCCGGATCGATTTTTTCTAATATCACGATCTTTAAGGTACACAGGCACTGCAATTGGGGCCAACTCATTTTCAGATCATTCCTTTGTGACAATGGAGTTGGAGATTGAAGGGGGAGGGAGGATTCAACCCAGGTGGCAGATGGATCGTCTCCTCCTGCAAGACCCTCAGTGGGTAGCCGAAACCAAAAAGTGGATACTGGAGTTTTTTAGAATAAATGAAAATACGGCAGAAATGTTTTCAGTTTGGGGCGGGTTTAAGGCAGCCATTTGGGGGCAGATGATTGCGTTCTCAGCCGCTCAGTCGAGAAAAAGGCGGGATAAGATTAACCAACTCCAACAGGCGGTAAACAATGCAATGAGCTCCAGAGACACTCAGCCCCAGGGGATTGGGGACGCCGGGACTCAGCTAGAAAGGGCGAAGCTTGCACTAAAAGAGTTCTTTTGAATTGAAGAAATAAATAGCACCAGAACCTATCAACAACAAGTTTACGAGGAGAGTCAAATGGTGGGAAAAATGCTCGCAGGGCTAACAAAAACCAAACAGGAGAAAGCCTTGATAGCGGAAATTATTGATCCAAAGACCCAAGATATTATAAGGGATAAAGATGGTATAGCTCTAGTTTTTATGGAACATTACTCGCAGCTTTATGCTACAAAATATGAGGTAGGATTGGCCAAAATCCACAAATATTTTGATGAAGTAAATCTCCCAATTTTGTCTGGGCCGTTAGCGGAACAACTTGAGCGCGATATTTTGGAGGCAGAAATCTTGAATGTGGTGAAATCAATTGCAGGGGCCAAGGCCTGTGGAGCAGATGGGCTCCCAATTGAATTTTATGAAATCTTTTCTAAAGAACTGATTCCCTTTTTGGTGAAATTATTTAATACAGTTAGACTGGGAGGCACTGTTCCCCCTAGTTTTAAGGAGTCTATCATCATTAGTTTTGTCAAAAAAGGGAAGAACCATAAGGATGTTAATTCTTATAGGCCGATTAGCCTCCTTAACGCCGATTTCAAGATTTTAATGAAAATATGGGCTCAACGTTTTACCCCGATTGCCCAGGCTTTAATTCATCCCGATCAGTCCGGGTTTGTGGCAGGGAGGTCAATGTCCTCTAATACTGGGTTTTTAATTCAGGCCCTAGATTTTTTTTACAAACAACAAAATACCAACTCTAGTTACGATGGTCGACGCCGAAAAGGCGTTTGACCTAGTAAATTGGGATGCACTTTTTTTCGGAATGCAAAAATTTGGCATTCCTGTCCAGATAATTAATATGTTGAGCAACATCTATCAAGGTGCCCAAGCTCGGGTGGTAGTAAATGCCAATACTATAGGGGCAATAAATATAAATCGGGGCACTAGACAAGGCTTTCCGATGTCCCCCATCCTGTTCACCTTTTTTATCGAGCCTTTAGCTATAAGAATTCGTGGAAACCCTGAAATTAAACCCCCAATAGAAGGAATGGCGAAATTAAAATTATTCGCAGACGACATAATCCTATATTTGCGCCCCGATAAACAAAATCTCGATCAGGCTCTACACGAATTCAGTCAATTTGAATTGATTGGCGGATATAAAATAAACCAAAACAAAACCGAGGTTTTAACATTGAATGTGGATTGTAATTTTTACCCTTAAATTTTAAATCCCAAGCCTTGAAGGCAGAACCTATTAGATATTTGGGTATATTCGTTTTCAATCAATTTGAACAACTATTCAGTTTGAACTACTTAGCAATGCGTAACAAAATAAAAATTTTGCTCGACAGGTGGATTTTTTTACCGTTAACTTTGATTGGTCGCGTAGCACTCATTAAAATGTCTATTCTTCCCTTACTGGTTTTTCTTTTTATAAATGTACCGCTTAAGATTAATTCCCATTATTTTAAAGAGATTGAGTCGATGATCAGGGACTTTGTATGGAATAGGAAAGCTTCTAGGGTTAAGCTGCCCATATTACAGTTGGGAACCGCTCAGGGGGGTTTAGCGCTACCAAATATTCGTACTTATTATATGGCAGCGATCTTGGATCTTTCAGCACGTTTACTGGAACCTAATGGTCTGTTAGATATGTTTTTTATGACAGAATGATCCAGGAGTCGGGATCGCAAGTTCCTACATTTTTAAAAACAGCTAAATTACCAAAAAGACCCGATACAAGACTGTCCGAGATTTCTCCAATAGACTACAGCCCTTTGTTAAACAAGCTGGGTTTGCTGGTTTTTATTATTTGAAGTTAGAGGAGTGTAAAATCTTTGGGCTTCAAATCCACTCTAGCAGGCTCAAAGATGGAAGGACTGCGGTCTAGGAGAATTGGGTCTCTTCCTTACCTCACGGAAACTAATCACTTGGCAAGAGGTTTTAGATAGATCTGATAATCGACTAAAACCTGGGTTTTTGGAGTATCTCCAGATCGTAAACTTTATAAATAAATACAATCTGGTGTCATTCGGGATGCCATCAGTACAGGCTAACGCCTTATACAAAGCCAAATTGAAGGGGGTGGGAAATTGGTATACCTTACTGAGAAAGGGTGAAGAGTCCCCCCTGGTTGAAGAAGTTCTGGCCAAAATAACCCGTGAAACCAACTGTTCCTTTTCGGGTCAGGAGTGGGAGGCTATAGCCCAGCTAGGAAGTAAGGCCCTTAGAGCAGCCAATTTTAACAGGATGGCCTTTTTATCTCGGTGGCTAGCCTATTTCACCTCGAAAGCTCTTAATAAACGTTTTTCGGGAGTGGAAAATAAATGCTTTCGTTGTCAGGCTCGAGGCGGGGGTGATTGGCTCCATATATTTTTTACATGCCCAAAACTTGAAATTTTTGGGCGTAAGATCTTTTCGTCAATAAGCCAGGTCATTAATAAGACGCTTGACCCCGAGGCGGCTCTTTTTGGCATCTCTAAAAAAAGGTCGGACCTGACCAAAGCCGAAGAGACATACACGGCGATTTGTTCCCTAGTTGCTCGTTCCCTAATCCTTCAAAATTGGAGGTCTGAGGATGTACTATCCTACTCAAAATGGGTGAACAAAATGCTAAGGACAAGGAGGTTTGAAGAGGCCTATGCCAAGAGGGTCGGGGCAACGCAAAGGTTTACAAATGTTTGGAAGTTCTCCGATGTCTGGGAATCTATGACTGATATTTAGCACTTTAGCACTCAGCACTTTAATTTTGTATGCTTAAGGGTAGACGTGACTGCACTTTAATGGTGCAGGGTTCTTTGCCTAGATAGAATGTTTACTCAATTAATGAATATGAACTATAATGTGGGGCAAAGGCAAACAATAACAATAATGTATGCTGTTGATTAACCCTGCAATATTTTAGTATTTAGCACTGTTAGCACTTTTTGAAATTAGGAGAGTAAGAACGATAGCACTTGGCACTTTATTTTCATATGTTTAAGGGAAGATATGACTGTATTTTAATGTAGCAGGGTTTTTTGACTAGATAGAATGTTTAATCATTTAATGAATACGACCTATAGTGGGGGATAAAGGTAAACAATAACAATAATGTATGCTATTGGTTAACCCTGCTATATTTTAACATTTAGCACTGTCAGCACTTTAGAAATTATGGTAGTAGGAACATTGTTTCCTGTCGGTTTTTTTTTGATAATGTTATTGACCAAACGATCGATCCAGACTTTATTTGTCTTTCCTAAAGTTTCTTTTAGTATTCCCGACTATTGATTATTGTATATTGTATGAATTGCATATCTGTTCTGCTCAATAAAAAAAATGTATTTAAAAAAAAAAGATTGTGTGGATAGTTCATTTTTTAAATATATATTAATTTATATTAACTGACAGATGTTAATTCTTATAAAATGTTAAAGTTGTTATTTGTCTAAATGTTTTCTAGCTTAGTGAGTTATTGTTTAATTATTTTTTAATGCTATGTTATATAATTTTTTTAATGAAGTTATTACTTTATAGGGTTGTGTGGTATTTTGTGGGTAGGACTATGTTTTTACATCTATTTTGTAATTTATATAATTTTGTAAATTATTATTTATTCAATATTTAAGTGTGTTCAATTGCATTAGAAAACAACACTGTTTTGTAAATTATTAATGCTTGACAGAGATTGTTTCATGTTTGTGTGTTGTATGGGTTTGTTTGAGATGTATTCTTTATTTTAACATAAATATTACGATTTTAATTTAATATTTATTTTAGTTTCATAATTACAATTTGATTTTGAATAATTAATAATTATTCTTACCCTCTATGTAGGCATTTCCTCTATTGTTTGTTAGATTCAAGTTAGAATAGGAAATCTGAAATCCTCAATGAATAAACGTTCCCAGCATTTCTTAGTCTGGAGTTAGAATAGAAAAAATGCCCCCCAGAATGTATATAGTTTCCTCAAAATTTGTTAGAGTGGAGCTGGAATAGAAAATATGCCCACCAGTGTGTGCACTGTCTCCAAAGTTTGTTACATTGCATTTAGGGCCCGATTCTGATGCGGGTTGGAAAAGCTTCCCGACCGAGGGCCTGATTCTGATGCGGTTAGGAAGGCCTCCTAACGGCATTTGCTCCTTCCAAATCGGATCGGGAACGTGTCTTCCCGACCGAGGGGCCAATTCTGATGCAGTTAGGAACAAATGTTCCCATTGAAGTCAATGGGAGTTCAACCAAATCGTATCTGGAAGCATCCGGATGCATCCTACTCCGCCGGTCGGACTTTCCCGATCCGAGTGGGTCGGACACCATTTCTCAACCGATTCGGTCGGGAAGCTTTTCCAACCCGCATCAGAATCGGCCCCTATGTCTAGTAAATTTACCCCCTAATGTATATATTTTCCCCAAAGTCTGTAAGTTTGATACTTTCCCCCAAAAAATATTTTCTCAATGGCTGTTTGTACTTTGTATTTGAATAGCTTCTTAGTATTTTTTATATTTTTGGAATGGAGTTTGGTCACTTTTCGTTTACTCTTTTCAATATTTGTTTATAAATGTTTGAGTGTGTTAACTTCATATGGTTTTACATTTAGAATTTGCTCTTTTTTTAACTAGTCCCTTGTTGTTAAAACTATTTAGCTTGTGTTTTATCTTTTGACAAACATCAGTTTCAACAACTTAAAATTATTTTTATGCTTATTAGTTATACAGTTTGCTTTACAATTGTTTGGAATTAATAATAATCATAATATTTTTATTGTATTTTGTTATAACCTATGTATTACTAATGTTTTCTTTTGGCTTTTTAATTATATTTAACACATGTATTTTAATTTATAATTTAGTTTTAGCAATTAGAAATATATTTATATATACATCAAAAGATATATAGTCATACGTATGCAATGGCGGTACTTGGTTCATGATATTCGTATAGTCGATATTCTTGTACTTTACTTTACAGATACTTAATTAGGTCCTCAACATTTTTTCAGTGATATTTTTGTATTGGGATATTTTTGAGGCTGAAATTCTTTCATCCAGTTCTAATTTTGGGGTATAACTATTCTTTTTTCCATTTCCCTGCAGTCCCCACCCAAGGCTACAACTGTAGTAGGTGATCCATGACCCATGAGGGTTGCCAGGGGAACCTGCTTCCATCAGCAGATTCACGGTACCTCATTCCCCTCCACAAGTCTGATGGCTATCAATGAACAGTAAAACATAAGTGTCTTGCCTGCTGACGTACTATTCACAGAGGGCCTGCCATTAGAAGGCAGCAGAGCACTTGTGCTATAGGCTGAGCCCCTTCTCTGCACTTAGGTTCCTTCGTGAATCAGGACATGGAGATCTAAAAGTGGGAGTGCACATTTGATATCCACAAAGTAAAAATTGCAAATAAACAGGCTCAGTTTAATGAATTGGGTCTGTATGTCTTCACCAGCCTAGTTTTACTTTGCTGTCATAGATGCACTAAGAATGCTCTGTAGGTAAATCAAGGAGGATCCACAATACTGAATGATTGAGCTGGTATGCCAGCAGTAGGGCACTATTGTCTCAGGGCCTGATTCACAAAGGTCCCCCGCACTCGTGTGCAGAGGCCCCACAGTCATGGGGGAGTCTCTGCAGTCATGCGGAGTCTCCGCAGTCATGGGGGAGTCTCCGCACTCAAGGCGGAAACTCTGCAATGAGAATCATTGCGGAGATTCCGCCCAGAGTGTGAAGACTCCCCCACGATTGCAGGGCCTCCCCCACAAGTGCAAAGGCCCTTTGTGAATCAGTTCCACAGTGTTCACGGCCAAAAATACATTTACTTTGACCTGCTAGGAATTCTCAAAATGATTCATGACAGGTGTATATGCATTTACAACTGAGGTTTCTCTGACATGAGTGCCCAGAACTCTGTAATCGTAAATCCCATTCAAGGGATGGGAAAGTGGCATTCCAATTCAAGGGGAAAATGTTTCCTTGCCAAGAAACAGAAAAAAGAATGGGCCCGATTATGATGTCGGACAGACCGCCACCGACAGGCCGTTGGCAGCGCTCTGTCTGACATCTGGGGCTGTAGTCCGATTGCCGCATTATGATGCAGTCGGTCAGAGGCAGCGGGCGCAGGGACAGACCGACGGCTCTGAGAGGCTCAAGGAGCCCGTCGGAGCGTTGGTCAGAGCATAATAACCTACAAATGGGGGCGGTCCCTGTGTGGGGATTACAATGTCCCTTTTCCCTCTGCCTTCACATGGAGGTCCGACTGCCATGTAAAGGCAGACGGACTGGGACATTGGAGGCCCCTAGCAGGGCCCCCGTCACCCTCAGGCCTCCGCTATGGGCCCAGGGGGCACATATGGTGTCCCCCAAACATCCATGCACCGTGTGTCATGCACCAGATGGTGCCATACCCTTTACTATTGTGGCCGGCAGCACAAGCCGCAATAGTAAAGGCTATGTTTCTGACTGCCATGCTGGCGGTCGAATTGTAATTTGGCCCTTTGGGACCTCTGACTCCTTTCAGGCGGTCATTCCCGCTACGATGTTGGTTGGATGGTCGTGCGACCGGCATAGTAATGAGGGCCAATGTGTATTTCTTGTGGACTCCTGTGCAGAATTCTACATTAAGTAAAATTGTGCAGGGGCACAGTCCCTCTGTCAGATGTCACAATCCCAGCAGTAGCCCTGGAAACGGGAACGTTCATGAATAGAGAAAAAAAAATAATAATAAAAAAGTCTGAAAAAGATCCTTTATTGTCCAGCTAACATCAAACACATTTCGGATGACTCATGGCCTTGTTCACTGATGACGAGGCTCCATTTTCATGGGTTATTTAACCAAAGTGCATGACGTGCAACAATACTAGTGAAAACAGACTAAGGAACTTCGGGGGATATTCACAAGGAAGTGGCGGAGAGAGGCGTTAGTCTTCTTGGCTTAACACCTCTCTCCGCCACTTCGGAAAAGCAAGGTTGCACCATATTCACAAGGACATGGTGCAGCCGTGCTTTTCCCCCTGCAATGGTGCTAAGTTTCACAACTTAGCGCCAACGCAGGCACCCTTGCACCAGAGTGCAAGGGTGTCTGCAAGCAGGGAGGTTTGTTTATGTACAGGAAGGTGTCCCTTACTGCACATAAACAAACCTAAAATGCCAGTTTGTAACTTACATGTGTGCTGCTTCATGCAGCACACATGCAAGTTACAAAATGGCATTTTTTAAAAAAGGTTTGTTCATGTACAGGAAGGGACATCTTCCTGTACATAAACAAACCATGGCATTTTGCATTTTCCATGTGTGCTGCATAAGGCAGCACACATGGAAAATGCAAAAACGAGGAGAAATAAAGCATTTCTCCTCGTATCGCCAACTTAAGACCAGGGTTTTCCTGGTCTTAAGTTTGGCGTTAGCTCCTATTTACGCTGCCCTTGTGTATAGGGGGCAGCGTAAATATCAATGGGTGTTGCGGTGGAACGCTCACCACAACACCCACTGCACGCCCCTTTCACGCTAGACACAGCGTGAAAGGGGGCCTATTCACAAGGCAGCGTTAAGCCACGTTAAGTGGCTTAACGCTGCCTTGTGAACATAGGCGTGAGCCCTATCGCCACCACAACGTCACTGAAAGTGATGTTGTGGTGGCGATAGGAGCTTTGAATATGCCCCTTCGTGTCCTACCTTTTAAACTTTCCGATAAAAATACTTCGTCACAGTAAAACAACCATTCATATTAAATACATTTTCAGAAATACTTTTTCATCTAGATATTTATCATTTCGTATAGTTTAGTATATATTTTGTTGTCTTCTTTTTCTTAATCATGCCGGAACAGTGATGGCGTTGTAGGTTTTTTTCACACCAAAACGCTTGGCGCATTTCAATGCTCTATTGGGTCAGGAAGTGTTGTAATTTGTGTTTTTCCTTGGCCTGCACATAGTTGATCATTTATGACTGAAATTCATTATTGTTCCAAGGAGAAATGTTGACGAGTTATTTTAATTAAACTAGCTGCACAGCCATATATTTTTCCAATAACAGGAAAAGAGTGAGGGAGCAAATCCACAAGATTTGTTCCTATACACGCTAATATTGATTTAAAATAAAATATCCAGATGACTTCCAACTATTATAGCTTAACTTTCAGAATATTAATGAACATCAGAAGCTCCTGGCCCATGGGAATGCAGCTGAAGTGCTGGTGTAACTCAGTAGGCTTACACATTTATTCAAAGCTTGATTGATCCCGGGGAGGCTCCTGCACGACTGAGAACTGCAAAATAGTATTAACTCCTTTTGGGTTCTGAGCCTGAAAACCATTTGAACTTTTCCGCTAAGTTTCTGTTTAATGAATAAGACTGAAGCACATTAACATAAAATACAGTACTCGAGAAATTCACTTTGCAATGTCTGATGATTCCTGTGTTCAGGAATAACCATGGACGTCAATTGTGGGTCACCAGGGGTCGAAACTGCGACCCCAAAGAAACCTGTTGCAACCCAATGAAACTTTGCTTGCGACCCCTGGCTCCCACAGACGTTTATAGGGACACAGGTTTAGATTTATCAGGACACAGGTTAAATTTTAAAAAATGCATTGTAATGTCTTTATATGCTTCTAGGCTTAAAATATCTATGAAGTGGCACAGGAGGGCAGGAGACGTGCTGTTGTGATTATGCAGAGGTGTGCACTAGTAGCAGCATGCACAGTCCGCTTATGCGTATATGGATGTGGCCTGGCGGGTCTACGTCAGGCGATGGAGCAGCAGCAATCCAGTGTGCAACCACTCCATTGAAGTCCGCCCCTGTATTGGCCTGCAGTGCAAATGCCATTAGCACTGTGGCACCGAGCACGGATGTCACGTGGTGTATGTCCCAGCCGGGCTCTGCAGTGTCTTCACCCAGCCCCAGGTTCACATTGTGCTTCCAATATGCACACAGATAGGCCCTGCAGCTGGGGCAGTGGTAAGGCAGCAGTTCCTCAATGCTTTGAGAGCTCTTACTAGACAAGGTACATGTCATGTGACTACCTTTTGTTTTTAAGACCAGTGTAATTGCTGATCATTTTATGTTGCCAACCACTGGGCGTGTAGGACAGGTTGTAATAAAATCATGACAGACTTTAAAGCCGTCAAATTATCATATAGTTTGTGTTATGACATTTCCAATGTTTTAATGTGCTTTTGTGTGATATTCCATTGCCTAATTTATCACAATTTGAGTGACACTGTATAGTGGCAAAATCAAGCAACACTGAAATACATAGAGATAAATACTCCCTGTTTGCGTAACGAGAAGTTCTATGATCGTTCTATAAACAACTGTGACATCATGATATACAACAGGAATTCTGATCAACTCTGATTCTGAGGCTTTTTTTCTCAAGGAAAGTTCTGCCCACATTTAACTTCGTTATATTAAAAAGATTTTAGTTTAAAACGTTTTAATACCGATTAGATGTGGTTTATGGGAATGTTATATATATTAACAAGTCACCAACATGCTCAAGCTCCTCCAGGTACCAGACCTGCAATCAATAACCTGTCTTACACTTTAACACAATCTCAAACCACCATTTGTTGTGAATAGCCCTCCTTTGCTAGCTAGCTGAAGGCACTATACAACCACATCAAAAATACACGCAAACATAACTACTGCAGTGCAGATTAACATTTAGAGTTGGGTATTACCTCCTTCCATTGGCCAGCCTATGCCACAAATGCACTTCCTCTCCAGCAGGTTTGTCACTGCACATCATGAAGACACAACTTTGATAGTATTAGACTTTTCATTTACAGATCGTTGTTTCCAGGTGTGATTGTTCAATTAGATGAATTGAACTATATCAGCACTGCAAGTCCCTGCAAGCACTGATGTGTATACATGTATAAATGAGAGACTCCCTGAAACAAGTCTGTGAGAATATCGGATATTGAGATAACCTGCTAAGGTGAACACTCTGCAAAGTGGGATTGTGGAGAGGGGATGCCAGTTTTTAGATTCTTAACTGTGCCAAAAAGAAAGTACCACTTCCTGTCTAGTCGTTTTAGTGTCATTATTTTCATAAACATATTCTGTATTTTTATAAATTTAAGCGGGATTTTTGTTGGGTTGTGTCGTTTATACCTGTCGACTTTATACCTGTTTTGGAACTTCTAAATGCTTTACACGTTTTCTTAAGTAAACCTGATTGCTCTGTGCCATAGCTCCATGGAGCTGAGCTCAGGTTTAAATTGCTGAAACATTTACTGGACCTAGGAAGATAGTGACGTGGACTCCCATCCGCCCTAATAATCCACTTTCTCACAACTATGTAGCCTGTTTGTTTCTCCTAATTAGATTGTTTGTGATGTTTGTTTCAATAAACAAGGGCACTGTCATAAACTGTAATTGACTGAGTCGTTATTGCTACATTATTTAATTGACTTATTTTCACATTCTTTAAAAGATCAAAACTCAACATATAGGCCTATATTTCCCCAATGTTTCTTAGACTGGAGTTAGAATAGTAAATCTGACCGAGGTCACCCCACTATGTATGCCTTTAACCTAATGTTTACTAGACTGGATGTGGAATAGTACATTTGTCCCCCATAACAGAAACACAATCTTCTCATAACAATGCCCCCAAGGAGTAGCATGTGATCAGTAAACAAGTGAGCTTTGAATCCACAGCAGGGGTACAAAGTGCAACATGAATGCAACTACAATACAATACAATACTTTATCAGTTTCTAATAGCTTTGGATGCGGGCAGCCCAGGCTCAAGTTACAAAACTTTTAGTTCAGTAAGAAAACATATTCAATGGTGAACATTTACTGGAATCGGGCCAAATTGATGTAGTAACCCTGAAAAGGACAGTCAGTCACATCTATTTCGACTGATGAGTCGTTGAGACTTTCAGATATCATGTGTGCCAAAAAAGCAGGCCTTGGGGAACAAGCGCTTTAAAAGAACTCTATGAAATGACGTAACATAGCATAACACAACACAACCACCAGAATCTAGCTAAGATGACCGCCTAAGGGAATATCTCCTAGACAAGACAACAGGATAAATAATTTTATCCTGGGGCATTCTAAATATTAATGATTTTCCCTATAAACATCTTGCTGAGCTATGGATACCTATTGTGATCACAAATCAGCCCCCCCCCAGGCATGCCAGTTACCTGAATGTTCCTAGTGAATTGTAATTCCCTGTGATGGTGGGCAGCGAGCTGTTTTCCTATTTCCCTTTCTTTTCCACCTACACCATTCCAGTGACACAATAGGCATACAGTTATGCCTAACTCAGGAGTCACTATGAAGCGGTGGCCCAGGATAGCTGACTGCTGTCAGCTGTCACAGGCCTCTCATTAATTAACATAATCATGAAATAAGAAGGGACGGACTGGGGAACCAAAAGCCGTCTTGGCAAAAATGCTCAAACCAGCCCACTCCCTTCGTCTTCTCATGCATCCTTTTTCGTTCCATCCATCTATTCTCTCTCTCTGCTTCTTTCCTCTCTCTCTCTGATTACTTTCTATCTAACTTTCCCACTCCCCCTTCTCTTTCTGTCTCTCTTAAAGCATCCCTGTGCATGCTACAATTGACCTTAGAGAGCTGGGGAAAGAACCAGAACCACCAGGACTTTCAAAACCGGCCTTCAAGAGCTCCAGTCTACCGGGGAAAATGCCTGGTGAAATAAAAGGCTTGTCTGGCCCTAGAAATAAGTAAGTATTTCCTGGAAAAATTAGTCTATCTGTTATGTTTATAAATGGAAAGTCTTGGGTGTCTCTCTATATGCGCAACCCACTATTATGCCTTTGAAAGTGAAAGGGGCCACATAATTTCGTTCTGGACTCTTCTAGATTTCCCTGCATCGAGGGTTGATGACTGAAAAGCATTAAATCTATCCCTACTCTATCGCTAAGATGACATCCCTACATAAACATTTCAAATAAGGAGGAAAGGTGTCAGTATGTGGAGTCTTCCTAAGTCTCTCCACCATCAAATGGGTCAAGCAGCATAAAGCCACCTTCTCAAGAGAAAGAGCTCTTCTGAGATGCTCCCTCTCTGAAGGCAAAAAAGAAGTGGGCACTTTTCCTAATTCCAACAATCAGTTATCCACAGGTAGCTGTCCCATGATGCACAGCTTGCACGTATTTGACAATGTGTACAGTCATGAGCAGTGTTCCCTGTCGGGTGCGTGTGCGTGCCCGTGCGCGCACCGTAAATTCTCAGAGCGTGCAATTATGATTGTGAAGCACGCACACTTCACATATCACATAATATTTTCTTTATTGTGATAAGTAGGTTTGTTGCAGTACATGGAAAGGAATTGTTAAAATGTACTTATAGACTTTCTTATGAGATGTGTCCTTTGAGATTAATGAATATGAGAACATTTGAGAAAACAGAATAAATATGGTTTGTAAAAAGATATTGTATATGTAGCATAATTTCATTTGGGGAACGGAACCGATAGCACTTGTTAGGCTCACGAGAAGAAATACAGGTCAAGTGGGTATACTCTCTTGAATAGTGACAGGCGTGCTGTGCAGGTTTATAAACTCGTTTAATGAATGCCAATAAGGAAACATGTGAGCACATACCTCTTAGGCCTAAACTAGAACCCCATGTACCAATCACATGCATGGTTGGTTTCTTGGCGCACATAGCCTTGGCTGAAGTGCACAGACACCTTACACTGCCGCACACAGAGGAAAACAATTAGAGGGAATATTGGTCATGAGCGTACTTTTCCACTGTGTTCTCCATGTACATCCTTTGCAACAATTCGTCCTTGATTCTCATGCCTTCTCCCGTGTGAAACCAACTTCGTTCTTTATCATCTCCAAGCCATGTTACTGTAACTTCTTCTCTCCTTTTGCCTAGCTGCTAAAACAATGACATTACTTTGTCTACACGAATGCTTCTCCATCTTCAATGCAAAAGGTGAGAAAGAACAGCTTCCACAGTGCACAAATTCAGAACATTAATCCTAAAGCAAGAGTTTGTCAGGGGTTTGCATTTCAGGCCTAAAGCTTCGGCTAACATAAGAATGACAAGCATTATGAATTTGCATAACTATTATTACATTTCGACTAACACATTTGCCAAATTATGAAAATATTACCATCAATAAACACATTTAGTACATGAGTAGTGTCAGACTTCACAACACGAGTTCTTCATGTTAACGTTTCCTGCTAGTTACATTTCTTTCCTACGTTAATTCTTCATGCTACTTGTCAGTAACCTAAAATATGTCACGTAGTTACGTTAATACATTCACAATTCTAACACCACATGTTTGCTCAATACAAGATTATATGCGGGCGGAGCTCTACACGTGATTATGATGAACGCCTACAAATGAAATTAGACTTCCGCTCCATCAATACAAGTACATCTTCCCAAACATAAGAGATACACTACTAAGCCTACAGTGCGGCTGTTGTTGCATCTGTAAAGGGGGAATTTGGAGAGAGCATTATACTGCCTTGAATAGGATGTGTCCATCTGGACAGGGCATTAAAAATGTAAATGCCTACAAACTTCACCTGCTGACCTTTTGGAACGTTCTGTGAATCAGTAAGCCATGAATCAATTGAAAAATCAAGAGATTCAGAGTTCAACTGAATAAGTTCATCCGGAGCCATTATGGGCCACTGGGAACCAAGGTCTTATACAGCACTTGTAATGATTGGTTCTACTTTGGCCCAACTATTGATGACTATCTGAAGTCATCCATGGATTCTAAAAGTGTTTTAAGTGGCAACAAGTCAGCACATTCTGTACTCTGGAAAATGTGTAAAGAGTTAAACAAGCATAATAAAGCCAATGTTTCTTGCTTTATTTTTTGTCGCTTGCAGCCTTATATGCCCAGCTAACGCCGCCATATTGCCAATGATGATCTCAAATGTCAAAATTCAGCTTCAAATGCCCAAATGGTGCCTTCAGGTATTAAATGCAGCTGCTCCCAAGGAGGTGCTAGCATGTTATTCAAGATGGATCATGAAATAGCCAGGTGCTCTTTACAGCACTCACATTCTAATTACAACCGTAAAAGGCAGGCTCAGACTCATGTGACAAAGTGCAGTTATCATAGGCTAGGTAGTGTCTTGCGAATATATGACGTTTCTTAGCAAACCATTACTTCGCATGCTTTTACTGCAATGTTTTTACTTAGCAACTACCATTTCTTCGCACGTTTTTACTTCGCACGCGTTTAAAACGCAACTGCATAGTAATGATCTAAAAATGCTTTAACTCCGCATTGATTTACTACTCATAGCACTACATCGTATTTTTTCCTCGTATTAACTATAAAATAATCGTAATAGTAACCTATCCCCTGTGACACAACACTACCTAAAACCCACAAACACTACAGTACCCTTCACTACTTAAACTACTTAAACAACACTACACTACCCAAAAGCCTAATACACTACCCCCTACACGACCATCCCCCTTCCACCACTCCTGTTCCTACACTCAAACACTACCCTGCACGACCCCCCTCCGACACTACCCTAAACCCTTAAACACTACCCTACACTACACAAACACCACAGCTCTACCCTAAACCCTAAATCACTACCCCCTGCATGTCCGTCCCCCTTCCCCCAATCCGCTCCCTACACTCAAACACTACCCTGCACGCCCCCTACACTACCTAAACCCTAAAACACTACCCTACACTACACAAACACTACAACACTACCCTAAACCCTAAAACACTACCCCCTGCACATCCCTCCCCTACCCCTAGTCCTGTCCCTACTCCCCAACACTACCATTCACGACCCCGACACTACCCTAAACTCAAATACACTACTCTACACTACTCAAACACAACCCTACAACCTAAAAGACTACCCCCTGCGCGACCTAAAAAACTACACTTACCTCTCTCTCCTCCGTGGTTCCTCTCTTCTCCGGCATCCAGCGACGTCAGATCTGCACATCGTTGTTTGGAAACGGAAGCGCCTTCCAAACAACGATGTGGATAGCGCATACCATTACAACGCATGCGTTGTAACAACGCTTGCGATGTAACAACTTGCGTACTAATGGTACGCGTTGTAACATCGCAAGCGTAGTAATGCTTGCGAAGTAATGGTATGCGCACTAGCAGCCGCGAAGTAAGGGTTGATTACCGTGTCTTGCAAGCTGTTACCTTATTCTTTTTTCTATGCTCTAATTTACATTAGTACAGCAATCAAATAACCAGATAAATCCTCAAATTTCAAATTACAGTCACGATATGCCTTGTAACGTTTTATGTCTATTATGCACTGTTACTGCCTCATAAGCACACATACACTATTTTTTTGTTTGAGCTTCTTTAGCTCACATTTGCTCCTGGATCTCTGTCTCATGCTGGTACCACATTTGAGTTGGCTCCTCCTTCACTACCTTGACCCACCTTAATCATTCCCCTCAGGAAATCCAGCCCAGGCTTCCAGGTAACGGGAAGAAAGGTTAAGGGCCCCTTCCTAAACTATCCTTGTCCTGTTAGGCCCTAGGAAGGACTTAGGGCCAGTATTCCAGCTTTTTACCCCCTCATTGTTCCTTTCCTTTTAGCCCCCTTCTCCACACTCATCTTTTCAATTATCTGCTTACATGTCTTCAACAGGTTTACAAATTAATGCCTGCTCACTACAAATTGATGCCTGCTCACTATCAGCTCCTAAATGTTACCTAAACAAATTGTCTGTCCCTTCAGCGCTGTCCCCAGAGGCCCTTTCCTTAGGTGCCTGTGGATTTTGATGGGGTGCACCTTCAGCGCTTCTGGTTGGATGGAACAGATGCATTACTGAGGAGGCTGTGGATTTCCTTGGTTTGCACCTGTAGTACTTTTGAGAGGACTCCACAGACCTCTTACTGAGATGGCTTTGGGTTTTCCTTGGGTTGTACCACCAGCATTGCGTCTTTTTTTGGGTCTTTCTTGAATTGCAGAATCAAGCACTTCTGGGTTGATCTCATACATCCTTTACTTAGCAGCTTAGGACTTCCCTTTCTTTGCAATATAAGCATTTCAGGGTGGATCTCAAAGACTCTTTAATTATGTGGCTCTTAATTTTTCTTATGTTTCTCCTTAAACATTTTTGGGGCTGTTTATAATGTTCCTGCATCTTCAGGGCGTACAGTGACCCCCATAGACCAGTTTACTTAAGTCCCCATGGGTTTCCTTGTGTTGAGTCATAGTAGATTATGAGTGAACCCCATAGACAAAATATACTGTTGCATTCTTTTATCCCATGGGGGCTGCACCACCATCCTGATTAGAAGGGGATAGTATTGCACACCCACCACTTGAGTGCTTTGCAATTATGTATGTAGAATAAATCATTCTCAATTTCCTTTTGCATACCTTTCTTTATAAACGCTACATATCTACGTACAGCATCGTTTGCTACCTCACTCAACTCTTCCCATAAACAGCATACTACAACCATACACCTCATGAAGTAAACATGCAGGCCTGCCTGCAATCGCTCTGGGCAGTTACACTGCCCTACAGCCACACTAGTGGCAGTGGCGTGCTATGCAAACAGTGCATAACATAACATTCTGAGGCTGGGTACGGACTCATATGCACATGTATTGCACTTATAATAAGTACCTCATTATATGCTCAGTTTCTTCCTGATTTTCTGGATACAGGCTCACATTACCAGGTACAGTCATCATATGCAACATATAGCCACAATAGTACTAAAGGATGTATACATAGGTACTAAATTAGCTTACATGGCTTATACCGCTCATATTTCAGATGCAGCCTTGCATGCTAGGTACAACCCAGGTATTGTATCATGTACATAAAGCAGCCTCATATTACCGTATGGTGTCACATGCCCAGATTGTGCCTTCAAATCCCAGATGCAAGGTGAAGTGCCCAGGCAATGCACCCACCAATCTTTTTAAAAATATTATCAAAATTACAAAAATATAATCATAAGAATTTGAATACAAACACATTTTCAAATTAGGCATACCATATGTTGCACCAGTAAATTTACAATTGCTGAAGTCACAATATTGCCAGCATATTCCCTTGCCTTATTAACTTGTAAGGTGGCAAAGAAATATGCCCATGATCTAAGTTTAATCCTAATTAAATATCACATAATTCTTTTTTCAAATTTAATTTGATTCATCAGAAAGAGTAAAACAAGCAAAAAAGAAAAATGTGAAATATAGAGAAAGAATTTACAAAATATTCCCAACATGAAATCACTTCAACTCTATTCTAGTACACATATACCTAAAACATACAGAACAGCAACCACCTATAATCTTCGCCTCCCTGCAGCTCATTTCTTGGCTCAAATCTCAGAAATTGTTATTACATAAATTTAATTTTAGCTGTTTTTTGTGATTAGTTACTGGTATAGGAACAACTTCATATTTGGCCACTTAGTCAAGAGATCCAACTGTTTAAACGTGGAATTCTACGATCCAATGCTTTAAGCTAACACATTTAGCCAAAATGTAGGTTTGATGGATATCCATGGCTTCAATAAAAGGGCCAAAGCGTTGAATTCAAAGCAATGCAGTATCATACTTCCTAGGTTGAGTAAGTTCTCTATTGCAATTTTCTCATCTTCAAATCTGAACTCAATTCCCAATATTTAACACATTTTGTATACTTCCAATAAATGTATAAATGTATAACAGGATATTCAAATGTTGCTGACATCTTTGGCAACATTATGATTTAAATTGATAAAATGTGTTTAGTTTTGCTTGACAGAGATAATGGAGATGTATAATTGTATACATTTTTGGTTTATTGAGGTAATGAAAGTCATTTTAATGGGCATTCAGCAAACATTCTACCTGACATCCTAGCAAGTTCTTTAGTTTCCTAATTTGATAACTTCTTTGTGAAGAACGCAGCAGTTGTGATTCAAGAAATTAACGTCACTTTACGAGTATTTGGACTAAAGCTTGTAGTGCATCACTTGACAAACAAATAACCAATATTGATATAAGCTATAGAATGTTCTCTCTTGAATAATTTAAATTGAAAAAATTGAAACAAAAAATACCCAAGGGAACGGTAAATATAACAATGAACTCTGGTATAACAGCTTAGAGCAAGTTCTCACAAGTCACTTGAGGACACTGGGGGGCATATTCACAAGCCCCTATCGCCACAGGAACGCCACTTTTTTTGACGTTCCTGGGGCGATAGGGGCTTCACCTTATTCACAAGGCAGCGTTGAGCCACTTAACGTGGCTTAACGCTGCCTTGTGAATAAGGCACCCTTTCAATCTGTACTTAGCGTGAAAGGGGAGGGCAATGGGTGTTGCTGTGGGCGTTCCACCGCAACACCCATTGCTTCTGACGCTGCCTCCTATCACAAGAGCAGCGTAAATAGGAGGCAGCGCCAGTATTAAGACCAGGGAAAACCTGGTCTTAACCTGGCGAAGCGAGGAGAAATGTTTAATTTCTCCTCGTTTTTGCTGTTTTCATGTGTGCTGCGTTGTGCAGCACACATGAAAACAGCAAAAGCCAATGATTGTGTATGTACAGGAAGGTCCCCCTTCCTGCACATAAACAATCATTTTTAAAAATGCCGTTTTGCAACTTCCGTGTGTGCTGCATTAAGCAGCACACATAGAAGTCACAAAACGGCATTTCAAGATTGTTTATGTGCAGGAAGGGGGACCTTCCTGTACCTACACAATCTTCCCTTGCACGCAGACACCGCTGCTACACTTAGCGCCAGCGCAGGGGGAAACGCAAGGCTGCACCATGTCCTTGTGAATATGGTGCAGCCTTGCGTTTCTGAAGTGGCGAAGTGAGGCGTTAAGCCATGACGGCTAACGCCTCACTTCGCCACTTCCTTGTGAATATGCCCCGGGTGTTAGATTGTTTCAGAAATTCTTTTGGAAAGTTAAGAATTAATAAAATCAGATTGAAATATATCCTCAATGCTTTTCATCTCACAGTTTGCATTACAATTGGCACAAGGATGTAAAGTATCACATTCCGGTTGCTGATTAATTTCCTACCAGTACCAGACGTAAAATAATCTAGTTTAGTCCATTTAGTAAATATCATTTGTTTTGCAAGTATGCATGTAAATCGGCTGTGACGATCTTCCAAAATGAACTGGTAGCTATGGAGTTTCTTTAGAAATACCAGTTGTTTTATTATACTGTTGCATTTGTGGTGTGGACCTATTTGGTTGAAAAGTAATAGCAGGAGGAACTGATGCTCAGATGTTCATCAATTTATAAATGTAGGATGGCAAAATATCCATCACAGTTGCAATGCTCTTTGCCAGGGCAAAATGTAACATTTTAACAATAAGACTGTTTTAGAACAGAGGGGCAGATTTACAAGCACCTTGCGCCGCTGGTGCATCACGTTGCGTGACGCACCGGTGGCGCAGGGTGCTAAGTGATATTTACAAGAACAGGCAAAGTCACCCTGCGTGACTTAACCTATGCTTGTAAATATCGCCCCTGTTCACGCAACACTTTGCGTGTTAGAGGCGTGACATGGGTGTTGCTGTGGGTGTTCCCCCGCAACACCCATGTCCACTAATGCATTTCCAGATTTACGAGAAATCGTAAATCTGGAAATGCGTTAGAATGCTACCGAGGTGCAACGAGGAGAAATGTTTTCATTTCTCCTCATTTTTCCTCTTTCAATGCGTGCTGCAATCTACAGCACACATTGGAAGAGAAATCACCTCAATTGATTGTTTTTGTGCAGGAAGGTGCCCTTCCTGCACAAAGCAATATCGCCACGATGTAGGCATCCTTGCACCATGGTGCAAGGGTGCCTGCGCCGGCGCTTGGCAGCAGTTTGTGCGCCAGCGCAGGAGAAACTACAGAGATGCGACATATTGTTGTAAATATGTCGCATCCCTGTGCTTCGAAACTAATGCAGCGCGGCGCAGCAAAATGACTTGCGGCACCGCGCTGCGTTAGTTTCTTGTAGATCTGCCCCAGAGTGTATTAGTAGTGGAGAAGTTACTTCAGTGGGAGAGACACCTAACTACTCTTGCCAAAATAAACGCCCAGGTTGGGCGTAGTTCGCAGAGTTTTGCTAAGCGAACTCCGTGAAGCTACAAAAAAACTCCGCGAAGTTCCGCGAGTGGTGGAGTGCAGTGCGAAGTGCAGTTCGTGCTGGTATTCCTGCTGCTCGGGTAGAAATTCTACCCGAGCGGCAGCTCGCGCTCGCGAACTTACCGTTCGCGATCGCGAGCGGGGAAAAAACTCCACTGCACATTGCGAAGCGGAGTTTTCTGCACTCCGCGAGCTCCACGGAGTGCAGAAAACTCCGCAAACTCCGGGAACGGACCAAAGTTCACCGCACAGGCCTAAAGAAAATATTATCAGCAATGCATTTATGGATTTAGACTTAATTGATTTATAATACATGGAAGCCTGCGATCACTGTATAAAAACCATCTCTAATTCCCTTATTACGGTCGAGTTGTTCCGTATCTAGCCACCTGTAACTAAGTAATTATGTAGAAGTTCAACTGTAATTAATTATTACTTTTGAGTTGTGACATCAAAATGCCTGCTACGAGAGCCAGCAGCAGCTAAGGTAAAAGACAGGTCATGAAGCATCATTACAGCTTGATCTGTTTTTCTAAAATGAAAAGTGATCAGCAGAAAGGAAATACTTAAGGCAACATAATTATTTTTGCAGGCAATAGGTTATTACAGGAATGATAGAATCTCTCTATGTGTTTCTGTGCAGAGCCGGGCGAAGATGAGGTAGGAACCAATTAAAGGAGCTGCCCACTTGCCTGTCCAAATCTTGAAAAATCCAATAGAAATAGTGCAGATACGAAAGCACTGGGGACAGCATTGCAATTAGGATTAGCCAGAGATCAAGAATCTGGTGTATCTGGAGCTTGGCAGGTCTAAAACACAACAAAGGGAAGCTCCCACCTGGCAATCAACCTGCTTCAGTGGCCCCGCTCGACATAAAATGGCATGGAATTGTGGATCTAAAGCCCAACGTGACAAAAATGCTTGCTGTGGAAGATGATGCGGAGGATTAGGGCCTATACCACTCTCTGTGTCTGCCAGCATCAGGACTTAATGGTACATCAGTTCTACTGACTACGGTGTTATGTGCTTGGAATGTGTATTAGATTCTATTATGTATAGAACCTCCGATTATGCGTGGAATGTTCTGTGGACGCACAGAGGTCTGCAGGCTGAGGAGCAGTTGATGACTCCCTTTTGTTCGTATGATGCTTAATAAATACTTTAAGTTATATGCTGTGTAGCCCAGTATATAGACAGCATATGGTGCATGCAGACCGACAAATGTGCCAGTCCCAACCTCTTGGTTTCCTGGTCCTCTAAGGTCAGCGTGGGGGCCGTCAGTACTTGTCAAGTGCAGTGAACACCTGACAACTAAGTCGTGTGTTTGCTGCCTCTCCGTCCAGAAGGGAAAGAGCTGAGGAGAGAGTGGGGATGGAAGAAGAAATCCTGTGATTGCAGTGATAAGTTGACGGATGGTTCTATGGTACGGTGATCTAATCCGCCCTTCCCTCGGAGGAGCACTGTCCTGGTAATAGGGAGGAAGATAGGCTTTCCAAGAGCTGACAACCATTTTGGGTCTGGATTAGCCCTCAATGACGATGTCAGAAGACTTGGTGGAGGCGGCCATTTCATCACATCTCACATTACAGGTGAGAGGTTCTGAAGAGGTGGCGTGAGTGCACTATCTAGTGGCATGTAATAACAATAAGCAACACATCAAGATATAACTATTGGTCAATGAACTTATGCAGAACTCTAAAGCAACCCACTTCTGCAATAGAAAACACAACAGATTGTTAACCGGTATCACGCTGCGGGTGTCACACAAAATGGCTCTGGAGAAGGTGTGAGAGTCAAAGAGCCTAGACATACAGCCCTGAAAAGAAAGAATTGGAGAGGAGACTGAAATCCCTGTGAACTGTTGGGTACATACTGCCTTTTCACAAAGATCTGTAATTGATAAAACACCCTGATCAGCATTACTTAAATCCTCATGGATTTGTCTGGAAACAACTGTGAATATTCTTAGGAACAAACTTATAAAAAGGGCAAATCGAAGGCAGTCAAAACTAAATGGAGGGCTCAGCACGACTTCCTGATACCAAAACAGCAGACTGGAAAGAGCAAAATCCCACTGAGGACCTAATTTCCATGGCTACAACGGATGAGATCTTGGCTGCAATAACTGCCACTAAAACTACTTTGGAACACAAGATAGAATGGGGTCGATGTTGGGCTTGTGAGAGAGGGTCAGAAACAATTGACAGAGAGAGTGCAACAAACAGAATCTTCTCTGCAAGTGCCCCAACCCACCTGTGCTGAATTACAACAAATGTAGATGATCTGACAGTCAGAATTATTTTCCTTGAGAGCTCAGCCGAGGACTCTGACCGCACCGAAGTAACATTCACATCATGGGTCTCCCAGAGCGGTTTGAATCAAAGGACATAGTTAACTTCCTGAAAAAATGGTTGACACAAATGGTAGCAATACAGGTCCTCATGCAGTTCTTCTCGTTAGAAAGGGAACAGAGGGCCTCATTTATGAGGTTTTACCATAGGGCAGTGCCGCAGGCCTTCCCGCTGCGCTTCCCTATGGTAAAAGAAAAGGGCAGGAATGCACCATATCTATCAGATACGGCGCATTCCTGTCCTTTTCCCCTGCTCCGGCACACAATGGGCTACCATGCGCCAACTCAGGCACCTTTGCACCATGGTGCAAGGGTGCCTGCGTTGCGGGGATGAATATTTCTGTGCAGGAAGGGAAACGTTCCTGCACAGAAACAATCAGAAGAGGCCTTTTCCTCTTTCTATGTGTGCTGCAAAATGCAGCACACATAGAAAAAGGTAAAACGAGGAGAAATAAAGATATTTCTCCTCGTTGTGGCTCCCTTACGCCTCCCCTGGGGAGGTGTAAGTTTTTGGCGCTGCCTCAGATTTACAGTTTCTTGTAAATCTGGGGCAGTGTCAAAAAGCCATGGATTTTGGTGGGAATGCCCCAAGCAACACCCATTGCATGCCCCTTTAACGCAGAAAACTGTGTTAAATGGAGCCATATTTAGAAGACAGCATTAAGCTTCATTCCTGGCAGCTAGACAAAGACTTCCCTGTTCAGAGCTCCCACAAAAGACTCTTGGATGGGCATCCAGGACTACAGAACTATGGCCCAGATGTATGAACAGGTTTTACCCATTCTTTGTCTTTGGGAAAATGTGTTGAAACATAAGAACCCAGAGCACCAGAATTGCCTGAATCTGCTGAATCACTAGCAGTGAAAGTAGGTGGGAAGAAATTAATAGGACCCTGCTGGAGGCTGCAATCACATCCTAAACACTCTGCTGCATAGCAAGACTTACTAAGACAGAGACCATCTGTATTTGCAAAGCATGACCATTAATATACACCACCTAAGAACCGTCAGTTGACCACCTCAAATGAGACAGTAGCGGTGCTGAAATCATCAAAAACAGGGTTCTCCAAAGTCGGTCTTGGAGGGCCGGATCCATGCCAGATTTTAGCATATCCCCATTTAGATAAATGTAGTTATCTTAAACTTAAAATCTGGCTTTCATTCGGCCCTCCAGGACTGACTTTGGAAAACCCTAATCAAAAGCATGGGAACACATCACTGAGGTATCAGGGTCCCACACCCTAGAATGCACTGAACCAAAGCTGGAGGGCAACACAAACAATCTACATTCTAGGAAGATGCTGGTGATAAAAAAAACTATTCAGATTGACTTCTGACAGAGGGCCTGAAATTTCAAGGCATGAATAGTAGAAATCAGAATGGGGAAAGCAGGGCTGGGGTGGGGGCAAGCCTGAAGTCATGATAGCTTGTTTCTTGCCTCTGTATTGCCAACATTTTAGAACAGGAAAGTGGGAGAATTAAAAACAAAATCGGTGGAATACATTTCTGCCATCGACTTCAATTGAAACAGAGGCAATTTTAGGCAGGGGACCATTAACGACATTTCTTACTTCAAAAATCGGGAGTCTCCTGCCTGAATGGGGTCTGTTGGCATGTATGTATTAACATGCCAAACATATGGATCTGCAACATACAGCTATAAAGTATGTGCCTGGTGACATTTAGGGCCTCATTTCTGAAACCTGTTGCATCGCTGCGATAAAACAGCGATGCAACAGTTTTCACTGCGACCTACTTGCGATACGATGGATGCGCCATATTTAATGTACTGCGCTCCATGTCGCAAGGAATGACAGATACGTCAGGAATCCAAACATATCTGTCGGTGCAAAAGTCACGCATTGCTGGAGTTGTGTCGCAAGCATGATGCAACTCCAGCAATGCATGGGGTAGGCCCGTGCCTATGGCACTGCATCACCCTTACGCATACGGTTTTGACGCAGTGGCGTCCTAGAAGTGTTGCAGTGAAATCTCATAGATTTCATTGCGACACCTCTACGACCATTTTTTACGTGGGAATGCCTACCCTGCATACATTATACCTGATACAGGTATAATGTGGCGCAGTGCTTTACAAGGTGACGCATCTGCCTAGATGCCTCACCTTGTAAATATGGCGCAACGTGGTGCATTGTTTACACCGCCGCTGCGTCATGAAAAGTGACGCAACGGTGGCGTAAAAGTGTTGCAAGGCCTTCATAAATAAGCCCGTAGTGTTTTGTAAACTTTGTCGCCACAGTAAGGGTCATGAGTGTCTTGACCGAATATATTTCACCTGGGCCAGCGTGGTCTCTAAATTCCATTCAATTCTCTACAACAGACAGAGCACAGATTCTTTTTTAACCTCATATTAACATCTTTTCGCTTGTCTGTGCTAATATATCCATATTCCCAGCTGATGCAACAGACAGTCTTTAGGAGAAGTTAGACCTTTGCCTGACAGCAATCCAATTGCAAGTTGATTAAGTTATTGAAGAGACGGGAATGGTTAAGCTTTTGCAAGAACTATAAGTAGTTGGTAATCATGGAGCACACTTTATAGGGAACAAAAAAAAGATAAGGAAGGGAGACCTGCCTCCCTTACCTCGTTCTGCTAGCTAGCTGAAGGCACTATACAACCACATCAAAAATACACGCAAACATAACTACTGCAGTGCAGATTAACATTTAGAGTTGGGTATTACCTCCTTCCATTGGCCAGCCTATGCCACAAATGCACTTCCTCTCCAGCAGGTTTATCACTGCACATCATGAAGACACAATTTTGATAGTATTAGACTTTTCATTTACAGATCGTTGTTTCCAGGTGTGATTGTTCAATTAGATGAATTGAACTATATCAGGACTGCAAGTCCCTGCAAGCACTGATGTGTATACATGTATAAATGAGAGACTCCCTGAAACAAGTCTGTGAGAATATCGGATATTGAGATAACCTGCTAAGGTGAACACTCTGCAAAGTGGGATTGTGGAGAGGGGATGCCAGTTTTTAGATTCTTATCTGTGCCAAAAGAAAGTACCACTTCCTGTGTAGTCGTTTTAGTGTCATTATTTTCATAAACATATTCTGTATTTTTATAAATTTAAGCGGGATTTTTGTTGGGTTGTGTCGTTTATACCTGTCGACTTTATACCTGTTTTGGAACTTCTAAATGCTTTACACGTTTTCTTAAGTAAACCTGATTGCTCTGTGCCATAGCTCCATGGAGCTGAGCTCAGGTTTAAATTGCTGAAACATTTACTGGACCTAGGAAGATAGTGACGTGGACTCCCATCCGCCCTAATAATCCACTTTCTCACAACTATGTAGCCTGTTTGTTTCTCCTAATTAGATTGTTTGTGATGTTTGTTTCAATAAACAAGGGCACTGTCATAAACTGTAATTAACTGAGTCGTTATTGCTACATTATTTAATTGATTTATTTTCACATTCTTTAAAAGATCAAAACTCAACCTATAGGCCTATATTTCCCCAATGTTTCTTAGACTGGAGTTAGAATAGTAAATCTGACCGAGGTCACCCCACTATGTATGCACTTAACCTAATGTTTACTAGACTGGATGTGGAATAGTGCATTTGTCCCCCATAACAGAAACACAATCTTCTCATAACAATGCCCCCAAGGAGTAGCATGTGATCAGTAAACAAGTGAGCTTTGAATCCACAGCAGGGGTACAAAGTGCAACATGAATGCAACTACAATACAATACAATACTTTATCAGTTTCTAATAGCTTTGGATGCGGGCAGCCCAGGCTCAAGTTACAAAACTTTCAGTTCAGTAAGAAAACATATTCAATAGTGAACATTTACTGGAATCGGGCCAAATTGATGTAGTAACCCTGAAAAGGAAAGTCAGTCACATCTATTTCGACTGATGAGTCGTTGAGACTTTCAGATATCATGTGTGCCAAAAAAGCAGGCCTTGGGGAACAAGCGCTTTAAAAGAACTCTATGAAATGACGTAACATAGCATAACACAACACAACCACCAGAATCTAGCTAAGAAGACCGCCTAAGGGAATATCTCCTAGACAAGACAACAGGATAAATAATTTTATCCTGGGGCATTTAAATATTAATGATTTTCCCTATAAACATCTTGCTGAGCTATGGATACCTATTGTGATCACAAATCAGCCCCCCCCAGGCATGCCAGTTACCTGAATGTTCCTAGTGAATTGTAATTCCCTGTGATGGTGGGCAGCGAGCTGTTTTCCTATTTCCCTTTCTTTTCCACCTACACCATTCCAGTGACACAATAGGCATACAGTTATGCCTAACCCAGGAGTCACTATGAAGCGGTGGCCCAGGATAGCTGACTGCTGTCAGCTGTCACAGGTCTCTCATTCATTAACATAATCATGAAATAAGAAGGGACGGACTGGAGAACCAAAAGCCGTCCTGGCAAAAATGCTCAAACCAGCCCACTCCCTTCGTCTTCTCATGCATCCTTTTTCGTTCCATCCATCTATTCTCTCTCTCCTCTTCTTTCCTCCCTCTCTCTGATTACTTTCTATCTAACTTTCCCACTCCTCCCTCTCTTTCTGTCTCTCTTAAAGCATCCCTGTGCATGCTACAATTGACTTTAGAAAGCTGGGGAAAGAACCAGAACCACCAGGACTTTCAAAACCGGCCTTCAAGAGCTCCAGTCTACCGGGGAAAATGCCTGGTGAAATAAAAGGCATGTCTGGCCCTAGAAATAAGTAAGTATTTCCTGGAAAAATTAGTCTATCTGTTATGTTTATAAATGGAAAGTCTTGGGTGTTTTGTACAATTCTCTCTCTCTATATGCGCAACCCACTATTATGCCTTTGAAAGTGAAAGGGGCCACATAATTTCGTTCTGCACTCTTCTAGATTTCCATGCATCGAGGGTTGATCACTGAAAAGCATTAAATCTATCCCTACTCTATCGCTAAGATGACTTCCCTACATAAACATTTCAAATAAGGAGGAAAGGTGTCAGTATGTGGAGTCTTCCTAAGTCTCTCCACCATCAAATGGGTCAAGCAGCATAAAGCCACCATCTCAAGAGAAAGAGCTCATTCTGAGATGCTCCCTCTCTGAAGGCAAAAAAGAAGTGGGCACTTTTCCTAATTCCAACAATCAGTTATCCACAGGTAGCTGTCCCATGATGCACAGCTTGCACGTATTTGACAATGGGTACAGTCATGAGCAGTGTTCCCTGTCGGGTGCGTGTGCGTGCGCGCACCGTAAATTCTCCGAGCGTGCAATTATGATTGTGAAGCACGCACACTTCACATATCACATAATATTTTCTTTATTGTGATAAGTAGGTTTGTTGTAGTACATGGAAAGGAATTGTTAAAATGTACTTGTAGACTTTCTTATGAGATGTGTCCTTTGAGATTAATGAATATGAGAACATTTGAGAAAACAGAATAAATATGGTTTGTAAAAAGATATTGTATATGTAGCATAATTTCATTTGGGGATCGGAACTGATAGCACTTGTTAGGCGCACGAGAAGAAATACAGGTCGAGTGGGTATACTCTCTTGAATAGTGACAGGCGTGCTGTGCAGGTTTATAAACTCGTTTAATGAATGCCAATGAGGAAACGTGAGCACATACCTCTTAGGCCTAAACTAGAACCCCATGTACCTATCACATGCATCGTTGGTTTCTTGGTGCACCTAGCTTTGGCTGCAGTGCACAGACACCTTACACTGCCGCACACAGAGGAAAAAAATTAGAGGGAACATTGGTCATGAGCGTACTTTTCCACGGTGTTCTCCATGTACATCCTTTGCAACAATTCGTCCTTGATTCTCATGCCTTCTCCCGTGTGAAACCAACTTCGTTCTTTATCATCTCCAAGCCATGTTACTGTAACTTCTTCTCTCCTTTTGCCTAGCTGCTAATACAATGACATTACTTTGTCTACACGAATGCTTCTCCATCTTCAATGCAAAAGGTGAGAAAGAACAGCTTCCACAGTGCACATGAAATTCAGAACATTAATCCTAAAGCAAGAGTTTGTCAGGGGCTTGCATTTCAGGCCTAAAGCTTCGGCTAACATAAGAATGACAAGCATTATGAATTTGCATAACTATTATTACATTTCGACTAACACATTTGCCAAATTATAAAAATATTACCATCAATAAACACATTCAGTACATGAGTAGTGTCAGACTTCACAACACGAGTTCTTCATGTTAACGTTTCCTGCTAGTTACATTTCTTTCCTACGTTAATTCTTCATGCTACTTGTCAGTAACCTCAAATATGTCATGTAGTTACGTTAATACATTCACAATTCTAACACCACATGTTTGCTCAATACAAGATTATATGCGGGCGAGCTCTACACGTGATTATGATGAACGCCTACAAATGAAATTAGACTTCCGCTCCATCAATACAAGTACATCTTCCCAAACATAAGAGATACACTACTAAGCCTACAGTGCGGCCGTTGTTGCATCTATAAAGGGGGAATTTGGGCAGAGCATTATACTGCCTTGAATAGGATTTGTCCATCTGGACAGGGCATTAAAAATGTAAATGCCTACAAACTTCACCTGCTGACCTTTTGGAACGTTCCGTGAATCAGTAAGCCATGAATCAATTGAAAAATCAAGAGATTCAGAGTTCAACTGAATAAGTTCACCCGGAGCCATTATGGGCCACTGGGAAACAAAGACTTATACAGCACTTGTAATGATTGGTTCTACTTTGGCCAAACTAGTGATGACTATCTGAAGTCATCCATGGATTCTAAAAGTGTTTTAAGTGGCAACAAGTCAGCACATTCTGAACTCTGGAAGAGTTAAACAAGCATGACAAAGCCAATGTTTCTTGCTTTATTTTTTGTCGCTTGCAGCCTTATATGCCCAGCTAACGCCGCCATATTGCAAATGATGATCTCAAATGTCAAAATTCAGCTTCAAGTGCCCAAATGGTACCTTCAGATATTAAATGCAGCTGCTCCCAAGGAGATGCTAGCATGTTATTCCAGATGCATCAGGAATTAGCCAGGTGCCCTTTACAAAACTCACATTCTAACTACAACCATAAAAGCCAGGTTCAGACTCATGTGACAAAGTGCTTTTATCATAGGCTAGGTAGTGTCTCGTATGCTGTTACCTTATTCTTTACTCTATGCTCTAATTTACATTAATACAGCCATCAAATGACCAGATACATCCTCAAATTTCAAATTACAGTCATGATATGCTTTTAACGTTTTATGCCTATTATGCACTGTTACTGCCTCATATGCACAGATACACTACTTTTTTGTTTGAGCTTCTTTCCTCACATTTGCTCCTGGATCTCTGTCTCATGCTGGTGCCACATTTGAGTTGGCTCCTCCTTCACTACCTTGACCCACCTTAATCATTCCCAACAGGAAATCCAGCCCAGGCTTCCAGGTAACGGGAAGAAAGGTTAAGGGCCTCTTCCTAAACTATCCTTGTCCTGTTAGGCCCTAGGAAGGACTTGGGGCCAGAATTCCAGCTCTTTGCCCCCTCATTGTTCCTTCCCTTTTAGCCCCCTTCTCCACACTCATCTTTTCAATTATCTGCTTACATGTCTTCAACAGGTTTACAAATTAATGCCTGCTCACTACAAATTGATGCCTGCTTACTATCAGCTCCTAAATTTTACTTAAACAAATTGTCTGTCCCTTCCGCGCTGTCCCCAGAGGCCCTTTCCTTAGGTGCCTGTGGATTTTGATGGGGTGCACCTTCAGCGCTTCTGGTTGGACGCCACAGATGCATTACTGAGGAGGCTGTGGATTTCCTTGGTTTGCACCGGTAGTGCTTTTTAGAGGACTCCACAGACCTCTTACTGAGATGACTTTGGGTTTTCCTTGGCTTGTACCACCAGCATTGCGTCTTTTTTTGGGTCTTTCTTGAATTGCAGAATCAAGCACTTCTGGGTTGATCTCATACATCCTTTACTTAGCAGCTTAGGACTTCATTTGGGTTACAATATAAGCATTTCAGGGTGGATCTCAAAGACTCTTTACTTATGTGGCTCTTAATTTTTCTCATGTTGCACCTTAAACATTGTTGGGGCTGTTTATAATGTTCCTGCATCTTCAGGGCGTACAGTGACCCCTATAGACCAGTTTACTTAAGTTCCCATGGGTTTCCTTGAGTTGAGCCATAAAAGATTATGAGTGAACCCCATAGACAAAATATACTGTTGCATTAATTTATCCCATGAGGGCTGCACCACCATCCTGATTAGAAGGAGATAGTATTGCATACCCACCACTTTAGTGCTTTGCAATTATGTATGTAGAATAAATCATTCTCAATTTCCTTTTGCATACCTTTTTTTATAAACGCTACATACCTACGTACAGCATCATGTTTGCTACCTCACTCAACTCTTCCCATAAACAGCATACTACAACTATACAATTCATGAACTAAACATGCAGGCCTGCCTGCAATCGCTCTGGGTAGTTACACTGCCCTACAGCCACACTAGTGGCAGTGGCGTGCTATGCAAACAGTGCATAACATAACATTCTGAGGCTGGGTACGGACTCATATGCACATGTATTGCACTTATACTAAGTACCTCATTATATGCTCAGTTTCTTCCTGATTTTCTGGATACAGGCTCACATTACCAGGTACAGTCATCATATGCAACATATAGGCACAATAGTACTAAAGGATGTATACATAGGTACTAAATTAGCTTACATGGCTTATACCGCTCATTTTTCAGATGCAGCCTTGCATGCTAGGTACAACCCAGGTATTGTATCATGTGCATAAAGCAGCCTCATATATGCCCAGATTGTGCCTTCAAATCCAAGATGCAAGGTGAAGTGCCCAGGCAATGCACCCACCAATCTTTAAAAAAATATTATTATCAAAATTACAAAAATATAATCATAAGAATTTGAATACAAACACATTTTCAAATTAGGCATACCATGTTATGTTATGTTAAATCTACTTGGTATAACGCACAAATCACCCTAGGGCATCTCGGCGCTGCTTGTGGATCAAAGACAGAAGTCGCTGAGGGTGTTTAAAATAAGTGGGCTTTGAGTTGTTTCCTAAATTTACAGTAGCTTGGGCAAGAACGTACGTGAAGAGGAAGCTTGTTCCAGTACACGGGGCGAGATATGAAAAAGCCTTTCCACCGCTGCGTGTTAGACGGATGCGAGGGACCCACAGCAGGGCTTTCGAACCAGATCTTAGATTACGGCAGGGGGCATACGCTTTTATTCTTATCTGAAGGTAAAGTGGGCCTTTGCCCTTTAAGGCATTATATGTGAGACAGCAGATTTTAAAATAAGAGCGTTTCTTCACAGGCAACCAGTGTAGTTCTTTCAGCAAAGGAGCCGAAGAAGTGCCAGAAGGGCAGTTGAGCACAAGCCTGGCTGCCGTATTTTGAACAACCTGAAGTTTAGAGATCAGCGTTTCACTGATATTAGCCAGCAGGGCGTTGCCATAATCCAGTCTGCTTATTACGATGGCCTGAACCAACGTTCTCCGGGCGGAAATAGGGAGGTAAGGGAAGATTCTGCACAATAGGCGTAGGTAATGGTAACATGAGCCAGTGGTGGCCAGAATGTGCTCTCTCATAGTTAAGGCTTGGTCCAATTTTATCCCAAGATTCTTTACTGCTTGATTGGGCACAGGGGAGGCGCCCAGTTGCTCCGGCCACCAGTCATCAGCCCAGATGGAAGAGGCTTTACCGAACAGCATGATCTCGGTCTTATCTGCATTCAGCTGGAGATAGTTCTCATTCATCCAGTCTGAGATGGCTAACATGCCTGAGGAGAACCGTTCTTTTTCTGCCACCGAGTCATTGCCTGGCGTAAACATCAGCTGGGTATCATCAGCGTATGAGATTATATCAAAGCCAAAGCGCTCTGCGATCCCAGCCAAAGGAGCCATATAGATATTAAACAAGGTGGGGCTCAGACATGAGCCCTGCGGCACGCCCTTATCTAAGATTGTTTTGCGTGAAGAATACGGACCCAAGATGACAGTTTGATGTCTATCAGTCAGAAAATGTTGGAGCCATTTTAATGCCAGGCCCTGAATGCCGATTTCTTGTAGCCTTTCCATCAGCCTCATATGGGAAATGGTGTCAAAGGCTGAGGAGAGGTCCAATAATACAAGTATCACTGGGTTTCCTGCATCCACTCCCAGGCGCAGAGAGTCAGTTACCATATGTTGCACGAGTAAATTTACAATTGCTGAACAATCAAAGTCCTAATATTGCCAGCATATGCCCTTGCCTTATTAACTTGTAAGGTGGCAAAGAAATATGCCCATGATCTACATTTAGGGGTCGATTCCGATTCGGGCCGGATATTTCTCCGACCGAGCCGGACCCGGAGAGATTTCCGACCGAATCGGACCCGTGCAGTCCGACCGAACGAGTACGATGCGTCCGTATGTTATCGGACTCGAGTCGGTCGGACTCCCATTGAAGTCAATGGGAGCCGGTCGCTACAACGCGTACGCGGGCTCCCATTGACTCAATGGGTGCGAGTCGGACAAGTGCGCCCCCTACAGCGGGTGCGCGGCGGCGACTCGCGCCGTACACGCACAGGTAGGGGGACCCATGGGTCCCCCTTGTGTGCGACTCGCGCGGCTACGCGTACAGGGGGTCCGACACGGACCCCCAAAGTACGGCTCCGACAGCTCTTTCGAGCCGGAGTGCGCGGCTCGGTCGGACTGCTCGCGGCGCGCATCGTACCTACCCGGCCGGGAACGTCTCCATTGCGCGGTGCGAGTCGAGTCCGAGCGAGTCGGTCGGAGCGGTTCGAGCCGGGAGCGGAGTCGGTCGGAGCGGTCGGGACGCCCGGACGAGTCGGTCGGCGAGTCGCATCGTACTCGCTCGGCCGGACCCGCGTACGGTTCGGTCGGGAAACAGGGCTCCGAATCGGATCCGGTAAAGCCGAATCCGATTCGGAGCCCTACCGCCGAGATCGGAATCGGCCCCAAAATCTTAATTGAATATCACATAATTCTTTTTTCAAATTTAATTTGATTTATCTTAAAGAGTAAAACAAACAAAAAAGAAAAATGCGAAATATAGAGAAAGAATTTTCAAAATATTCCCAACATGAAATCACTTCAACTCTATTCTAGTACACATATACCTAAAACATACAGAACAGCAACCACCTATAATCTTCGCCTCCCTGCAGCTCATTTCTTGGCTCAAATCTCAGAAATTGTTATTACATAAATTTAAATTTAGCTGTTTTTTGTGAATAGTTACTAGTATAGGAACAACTTCATATTTGGCCACTTAGTCAAGAGATCCAACTGTTTAAACATGTGATTCTACGATCCAATGCTTTAAGCTAGGAAATTTAGCCAAAATTTAGGTTTGATGGATATCCATGGCTTCAATAAAAGGGCCAAAGCGTTGAATTCAAAGCAATGCAGTATCATACTTCCTAAGTTGAGTACGTTCTATATTGCAATTTTCTCATATTCAAATCTGATCTCAATTACCAATATTTAACACATTTTGTATAATTTCAATAAATGTATAAATGTATAAGAGGATATTCAAATGTTGCTGACATCTTTGGCAACATTATGATTTAAATAGATAAAATGTGTTTAGTTTTGCTTGACAGAGATGATGGAGGTGTATAATTGTATACATTTTTGGTTTATTGTGGTAATCAAAGACATTTTAATGGGCATTCAGCAAACATTCTACCTCACATCCTAGCAAGTTCTTTAGTTTCCTGGTTTCCTAATTTGATAACTTCTTGTTGAACAACGGAGCAGTTGTGATTCAAGAAATTAACGTCACTTTACGAGTATTTGGACTAAAGCTTGTAGTGCATCACTTGACAAACAAATAACCAATATTAATATAAGCTATAGAATGTTCTCTCTTGAATAATTCAAATTGGAAAAATTGAAACAAAAAATGCATAAGGGAACGGTAAATATAGCAATGAAATCTGGTATAACAGTTTATAGCAAGTTCTCACAAGTCACTTGAGGACACTGGGTGTTAGATTGTTTCAGAAATTCTTTTGGAAAGCTAGGAATTGATCAAATCAGATTGAAATACATTCTCAATGCTTTTCATCTCACAGTTTACATCACAATTGGCACAAGGATGTAAAGTATCACATTCTGGTTGCTGATTAATTTCCTACCAGTACCAGACGTAAAATAATCTAGTTTAGTCCATTCAGTAATATAATTTGTTTTGCCAATATGCATGTAAATCGGCTGTGACGATCTTCCAAAATGAACTGGTAGCTATGGAGTTTCTTTAGAAATACCTGTTGTTTTATTATACTGTTGCATTTGGTGTGTTGACCTATTTGGTTGAAAAGTAATAGCAGGAGGAACTGATGCTCCGATGTTCATCAATTTATAAATGTAGGATGGCAGGAAACCTTCCTGCACAGAAACAATCAGAAGAGGCTTTTTCCAGCACACATAGAAAAAAGAAAAACGAGGAGAAATAAAGATATTTCTCCTCGTTGTGGCTCCCTTACGCCTCCCCTGGGGAGGCGTAAGTTTTTGGCGCTGCCTCAGATTTACAGTTTCTCGTAAACCTGGGGCAGTGTCAAAAAGCCATGGATGTTGCTCAGAGGGCATGCAGACATTGCATGCCCCTTTAACGCAGAAAACTGTGTTAATGGAGCCATATTTACAAGACAGCATTAAGCTTCATTCCTGGCAGCTAGACAAAGACGTCCCTGTTCAGAGCTCCCACAAAAGACTCTTGGATGGGCATCCAGGACTACAGAACTATGGCCCAGATGTATGAACAGGTTTTACCCTATCTTTGTCTTTGGGAAAATGTGTTGAAACATAAGAACCCAGAGCACCAGAATTGCCTGAATCTGCTGAATCACTAGCAGTGAAAGTAGGTGGGAAGAAATTAATAGGACCCTGCTGGAGGCTGCAATCACATCCTAAATACTCTGCTGCATAGCAAGACTTACTAAGACAGAGACCATCTGTATTTGCAAAGCATGACCATTAATATACACCACCTAAGAACCGTCAGTTGACCACCTCAAATGAGACAGTAGCGGTGCTGAAATCATCAAAAACAGGGTTCTCCAAAGTCGGTCTTGGAGGGCCGGATCCATGCCAGATTTTTAGCATATCCCCATTTAGATAAATGTAGTTATCTTAAACTTAAAATCTGGCTTTCATTCGGCCCTCCAGGACTGACTTTGGAAAACCCTAATCAAAAGCATGGGAACACATCACTGAGGTATCAGGGTCCCACACCCTAGAATGCACTGAACCAAAGCTGGAGGGCAACACAAACAATCTACATTCTAGGAAGATGCTGGTGATAAAAAAACTATTCAGATTGACTTCTGACAGAGGGCCTGAAATTTCAAGGCATGAATAGTAGAAATCAGAATGGGGAAAGCAGGGCTGGGGTGGGGGCAAGCCTGAAGTCATGATAGCTTGTTTCTTGCCTCTGTATTGCCAACATTTTAGAACAGGAAAGTGGGAGAATTAAAAACAAAATCGGTGGAATACATTTCTGCCATCGACTTCAATTGAAACAGAGGCAATTTTAGGCAGGGGACCATTAAAGACATTTTTTACTTCAAAAATCAGGAGTCTCCTGCCTGAATGGGGTCTGTTGGCATGTATGTATTTACATGCCAAACATATGGATCTGCAACATACAGCTATAAAGTATGTGCCTGGTGACATGTAGGGCCTCATTTCTGAAACCTGTTGCATCGCTGCGATAAAACAGCGATGCAACAGTTTTCACTGCGACCTACTTGCGATACGATGGATGCGCCATATTTAATGTACGGCGCTCCATGTCGCAAGGAATGACAGATACGTCAGGAATCCAAACATATCTGTTGGTGCAAAAGTCACGCATTGCTGGAGTTGTGTCGCAAGCATGATGCAACTCCAGCAATGTATGGGGTAGGCCCGTGCCTATGGCACTGCATCACCCTTACGCTTGCCATGAGGCAGGCATAAGGTTTTGACGCAGTGGCGTCCTAGAAGTGTTGCAGTGAAATCTCATAGATTTCATTGCGACACCTCTACGACCATTTTTTACGTGGGAATGCCCACCCTGCAAACATTATACCTGATACAGGTATAATGTGGCGCAGTGCTTTACAAGGTGACGCATCTGCCTAGATGCCTCACCTTGTAAATATGGCGCAACGTGGCGCATTGTTTACACTGCGGCTGCGTCATGAAAAGTGACGCAACAGTGGCGTAAAAGTGTCGCAAGGCCTTCATAAATAAGCCCGTAGTGTTTTGTAAACTTTGTCGCCACAGTAAGGGTCATGAGTGTCTTGACCGAATATATTTCACCTGGGCCAGCGTGGTCTCTAAATTCCATTCAATTCTCTACAACAGACAGAGCACAGATTCTTTTTTAACCTCATATTAACATGTTTTCGCTTGTCTGTGCTAATAATTCCATATTCCCAGCTGATGCAACAGTCAGTCTTTAGGAGATGTTAGACCTTTGCCTGACAGCAATCCAATTGCAAGTTGATTAAGTTATTGAAGAGACGGGAATGGTTAAGCTTTTGCAAGAACTATAAGTAATTGGTAATCATGGAGCACACTTTATAGGGAACAAAAAAAAGATAAGGAAGGGAGACCTGCCTCCCTTACCTCGTTCTGCTCTTGAAAAACATTTTCCTTTTTAAGCGACTAGGTAAGAGTAATGAGATACAATAGAGCAGAGTGGCAATTTGCGGATTGTTTGTGGCTGAAGGCGCTCAGCTAACAGCTCCCTCAGGGTTCATAGTAATTGCAGCACATGTTTTTTGATGCATTATTTTTCATATTCAGCTTACGGGATCAAAATATTTCACACCTCAGCCAAAGCAAAGAGATCAGGGATTAAGGGCTTTGCCCTTAGTAAGCAGGTGGACAGGCCTTATAAATGACCGTGTGAGTTGCTGTGTCCGCAGTCTTCTCAGTTAAAACAGATGCATTGACTGAGGGATTCATAGAGGCAACAATGAGGGCATCATTCAGAATGCCCCGCTATTTGAGTAGGTATACCACACCCAGTAAATATAAGTAGAGCAGTGTGTAATATTTCCAAGGTGCAGTATTAGCTCCCCATCAGAATGTCAGAATGGGGACTAACCTGTGGCAATAAAACGTTTACATATATTCCGAATAAAAAGCTCAGAACCCTGTGCCAGATGTTCCATTATACAGGTCGCATAAACTGGTCTCAATTGCAACTTGTATTTTTGCGACCTGTATTGAATTTTGAGATTCACCTATAGAGATCAGTTTGTGAAATTTCAAATGGAGTGAGTCACTATCCAACTTAACTCATAGCAAACTGCGACTCACTCCAACTGGATACAATCATAGGGAGGATGGCCTGCACAGGTCCCCAGACCACCATCTCTGTGTTTGTATTTAAATAAAGAGCCTTTTTTTAAGAACCCAATTTCCTTAAAGGAAATAGGGCTCCTTTTAAAAAAAGGTTTTCTTTCTTTCAAAGTTTCTCTAATAGTTGGCAATGGTCTTCTGGACGACTGCCAACCACCTTAGAAAGTTTTCCTACAATTCATAAATGGGAAGGGGTCCAAAGGGGACCACTTTCCTTTGGCGAATGAGTTAGAACCCCACTTTTAAAGTCTGTAACTTAGCAACAGCCCTGCCAAGTACCACGCATCAGACGTTAGACTAATGCATTTCAGTGTAGTGGTCCACATCACTGCACTGAAATGCAAAGTCATGTATAATAGGCATAGCACCTGCCGTAGCACTGCTAGTTCACCATGCTGACTGAAACTAAAGCTGGAGTGGCAGCAAGCCGTGGCATGCCGGCGTGCTGCTGTGCTCCCAGCAGGCTAAGGTGCTGGCTGAACTGAGCTACTTGCTACAATGTAACAATAGGATTTTCCCGACACCGTGCAGCATTACTTGATTACATGACTTGCGTCAGGAGCAGCAGTGTCCAATGCTATTGCTACTACCGAGACATCAGCCAGGTGATTGGTCAAGGCATGAGTTTTGTGACACAGAGAGGCATGACATCCTGCTGCCGCCTCCGGTGGCACGAGCGGGTGGCTGCACAGTTCATGATGAGATTCTGCAGCAATGACAGCGCTGCTCGCACCACCGTGGTAAAATTTTAAAATCAATGATCCCCGAAACTAGACCCGACCCAATCCCAAAGACTGTGGCAGCTGCTGTAGCCCAGAGCACACCACTGTGCAGGCTGCTCAGCTGCTGAGTCTGAATCATGCCTGGGCCGGGGCGGCGCATTTGCAGTGTGAGTCATTGTGGCCATGAGGCGGCCGTAAACCAATTACTGCTAGCCTCGCAAAGTAAGAGAGTCAGTGCCTGAGTGTGTATATTCTCTCACTCTGCTAATAAAAATTAGCTTTTATAATAAATAGTGCTTAGCGCTCTGCTGTCAGCTGCCTGCCCTGTGTTACAGCAGAAGTACTGCAGTCACACAGTCTCAGACAGTCTAGTCTGTCTGTGGTCACTGTAGACTATCTCTAATGCTGCAAAATAGTATTCTGTAAGTGCCTTTTACAACGCCACCACAGGGCACCCATGACAGATCAATCTCAATATTTCCGGGGCACTCACCAGTAAGGTTGCCACCTGTTCAGAGTGGATGGGTGAAGGGTGGGTGGCTCATTGGCAGTTCTGAAGGTAAACTCATGTTATACACCAATACTTTTCTGCAAAGCCAAATCATGTTCAACCCTCAGAATATTGTTTGCTCAATAAAACTGCAGACGAGCTACACCGCAAACGTTTGCCGTATCATCAACATAGCACCCGATACTGTGCCACTGCCTAGCCTACCAAGAGAAAAATGCCAATCACCCTTCATCCTTCTCGCCCACCTTCCCATTCCTGTATATCCTGTGTAGTCATTCTTACTGTGGCACCAGGTTCTATGCAAAAGGTAGTATCACGCTCAGACTTTTGTTTGCCCATGTTGTGACTACACTTTGTATGTCTGTGACAAAGACCTACCATTACCACTTCTGACTCTTTCAGTGCCACTGCTGTTCCAGTCCTGAGCTTTTATGTTGCAAATCATTATAATCTAGTATGCTGGATCAATGGCAGCAAACCAAGATTAAAACCTCCAAAATACATTAATTTGTCATAAGAAACCCCAGGGCTGGAAGTGTACCTTGGTGAGACTGAGCAAGGTAACAACCGTACCTTGACCCCCAAGTAAAGCAAGCAGGATTGTGGTGTGCATAAGTTTACATAAGTGCATTATACACAATGTTAAGAAGTGGACCTGTCACCATTGAGGGAAATACTTGTTTTAATGTTTAATATATTAATTACACATTTGTTTAATAGTACGGTCAATTTAGAAGGGCACTAGGTTAGTTCCCTTCCATTTTTAGTGCTTTGCAGCAGTTTTAAGATCTTCTTAGAGTTTCTCGTTGCTCAAATGGGTGTAATTTCTGATATTTATATGTTTCCCTTGTCTTCATTGCTTGATTTTTGCTTGCAAGAAAGTGTCACTCATAGTCGTTGAAATGTCACTCATAATTACAGTGAAATTATGAAAATGCCACACATAGCAATCTGAAACCTTGGAGGCTATGTATCAATGGTTTGCAACTGGAATTACAACGAACAATACACAAGATACTGATTCAGAATTTGGAGGGATACCCATAACAAGCTCCTTCCAAACTGCACATTGGTATGCATTTATAAACCTGTTCAATGATTTGCAAACATTTTTCCAAATTGTTAAATGGGTTTAGAACATTCCAAAATTGTTTTCAGCGACTGCAAAGCATCTGAATTAGCGAATCGAAAGCTTTGCGACTGTTAAAAACACTAGTACAACTGGCTTATTGCATTTTTTGTGCAGGGAGAAAACAGCTGAATTAAAAATTTGTGCACATCTCGTAATCTTGATTCAGGCGCAAATGCCTGTCTGAATTCAAATTGGGACTGGTGCGGTATTCAGAATGAAGCACTATATCCTGGGCATGTTTACCACCTCTTGAGTTCCAGCTTCAAGTGGCTACTTGACACTGCAGTTACATAAACTTCAAGAGCCATATCATGATGGAGTTGTCTGGCGTACCACAGAAACAGGTGCCTGTTTTATGCATCTGCAATTTGTAAAGTGAATTCATTTAACCAGATATTTCTTGGGAGTAAGTGATTTATTTTCAGATAGTAACGTTTAGAAACAGTAAAAAAGGTTCCTGAGCTATGTTGTGTCAAAATAAAGCCCTAACTCTGAGAAAGTTTAGATTAATGAATTCACTTTATGCCCTTCAGACGCATAAAACAGGCACTTGGCTATGAGTTGTGCCACAAGAGCCTATCATTATATGGTCCCATGTGTGCATGCAAAAGGGAGAGCTTGATAAAGCACTGAGCACAGCCATCACAATTGTCCACCACTTGAAGCTGTCGAGTAATGGAAAATTAATTTGACTGAGGAGTTTTGCTTGCCAGTGATCTATAGTTTATGTCTGGAGAAAAGCCTGATCAGAGGTAAAAACTCTTATTTTAAATGGATCTTTAGTTTACAGAATACTGTTGTTATTCACAGCTTTAAGTTTTGTACAGTAGCACTCATACACATTGCCTCTCTTAGAAATACCTTAACTTCCAGAAGCGTGTATTAAAAGAAAAACAGAGCAGAACAAATGGAAAATACTATTTTCAACCACATCAAAATTCGATAAAATATCAATTTAGATTTCATCAACTGACATGCAATTACACATTTTACCAGGGGCGGCTCCTCAACTAGGACGGAGGAGCATCGCCCCACTGCTTTCTCGCAGTGCGAGAAATAGAAAAATAAAATGGTAAAACTACCATTTTATGTTTCTGCTTCTCGCACTGCGAAAAAGCAGAAGTGTTTGCTTTGGGGCGGGCGGGTGGGCGGGTCGGGGAGGAGTGTCTTGCCCTCTGCTGAGGATGCTGTTTGGTCGGCCCCAGGGCCGACCAAACCAGTCATACGCACTCTGCCTTTTCTCCATGTAGGCTGCATGCAGCCTACATGGAGAAAATGGCCTCCCCATGGGCGCCTGGCTGGTCGGCGTCCCGACCAATCACAACGCTGCCATTGCAGTGTTGTGATTGGCTTAGGGGAGGAGAGGGAGGCTGCCTGCTTCCTGTTGGAGGCAGGAGAGCAGGAGAGGAGCAGAGGCAACGCGGGAACGAGCGGTGAAGGTATGTTAACTTTTTAATTTTTATTTTAAATGAACCCCCCACGCGTCCCCGTCCCCGCGTGACCCCCCGCCCCCCAGCCGCGAGTCATGCCAGCTGCGACTGCATTTTACAGCATATATTTTTCACTTTTTAAATGATTTAGTTTACACCTTAATTCCACTGCTTTAGCAAGTGATCAGTCCTAAGGTATATATAATACATGAGACTCTGTAATCCCTTTCTAAACACCAGTCTCTAATTTCTTCATAATTGGCTACTTGTGACGCACCCAGTCACACATTATAAAGAAAAGAGGCCATAACTCAACTATAATAAGTTATTACAGTTGTGTTCTGATGTCACAATGCCTGCTACCAACACCAACAGCAAGGTGAAAGGCAGGCCAGGTCACGGAGCAGCTGTTTAAAGCACCAAAAATGAAACACTGCTTTTCTTTCTTCTTCTCGAATGTTCTAGTTTACATTGGCAAGCAGAAAGAAAACATTTATTTTTGCACTCCCTAGGTAATTATAGAAAAGTTAGAATCTTTCTGCATGTTTCTACACATTCCCAGCTACTGCAGCATTTTTGTTTTAAACTGACTTGTAGTGAACTGTTTCTAATATCTTTATGCAGGTTTTTGATGAGTTTAATTTTGCACTGGAGGTTCTATTTTTAGTCTTCATGTTCGCAAACATTCTCTCTCTTTCGTATGAAAGAGCTATGCACCAAGGTTTTAAGTGACTTGCTGGAAAGGTGATGGTGTGACCATGTTTTATACGAGATAAAGTACCACCGGCCGTACATGATAAGGATTTTGAAGTCACGCCAGAGTTTCATACCTTTATAAAGGAACTTGATGGTTATGGAACTCCTCTGTAACTTGAAAATAGCCTTATAACGTACAGCACAGGGGACTTCATCCCTTATATTATAAGAATACAATAAACAATTCAGATGAATTACAACAAAAGGTTACATCAGTGTAAACCATACAGTCATGCTCTGTTACCTTAGTAGACCAAAAATACACATGACAGATAAAAGTTACATCACAAGCCAACACAACATGAATTAATCTAAAATATAGAGGGGCATATTTACAAAGAAAGTGGCGAAGCGTGTTGTTAAGCTAGAAGGTTAATGACACGCTCCGTCACTTCAGAAACACAGGGCTGCGCCATATTTACAAGAATATGGTGCAGCTCTGCGTTTCACCCTGCGCTGGCGCTAAATTTAGCTGCCTAGCGCCAACGTAGGCACCCTTGCACGTTGAGGGGAGTGATTGTATATGTGCAGGAAGGGACACCTTCCTGCACACAATCTATAAATGGTGTTTTATAACTTCTATGTGTGCTGCTTAATGCAGCACACATAGAAGTTGCAACATGTCATTTTTAAAAAAAATGATTGTTTATGTGGAGTAAGGGACACCTTCCTGCACAAAAACAGTCATTGGCATTTTGCTGTTTCCATGTGTGTTGCACAACGCAGCACACATGGAAACAGCAAAAACGAGGAGAAATGAAACATTTCTCCTCGTTTCGCCAGGGTAAGACCAGGTTTTCGCTGGTCTTAATTTTGGCGCTGCATCATATTTACGCCACCCTTGTAAATATGGGGCAGCGTCAAAATCAATGCGTGTTGTGGTGGAACGCCCACAGCAACACCCATTGCCCTCACCTTTCACGCTAAGTATAGCGTGAAAGGGGGCCTTATTTACAAGGCGGTGTTAAACCACGTTAGGTAGCTTAACACTACCTTGTAAATAAGGCGAAGCCCCTATCGCCACCACAACGTCGTAGAAAGTGACGTTGTGGTGGCGATAGGGGCTTGTAAATATGCCCCAGAGTTACTTTGGTACTCAAACCCTAGACTTTCCGTGAATTCACATATACACCCTTCCCAAAATTCACTTCTAAAGCACATCATAACAGTAACTCCATTACAATGGGTGCAGAGGAAGTAAAAAAAACACACACACACGTAAACTTGTATTATGGTAGTGAATTCATAAAAACATACTCATAGTCATGCTTTGATGACAGATATACTTCTGAAAGACAAGGTTCCAGTAAGGAATCTTTCCTTTGGTAGAGAGAAAGGGTGCCATGAACTCTAAGGCAAGCAAGAACAAAATGGCTTCCTGACCACTGGCTGAGTAGTAAAAAAAACCTCACACGCCTACAAATGCCTACACAACAACGGACCCAAATACCTCAACGACAGAATCAACTTCCACGTACCCAAAAGAAACCTCCGATCTTCCATCCTCGCACTGGCCGAAACCCCGCGCATCCACATAGCCAGAGCAGGCGGAAGATCCTTCTCTCACATTGCAGCCAAGACCTGGAACGAGCTACAGGCAGACATCAGATGCGCCCCCTCCCTGAACACCTTCAGGAAGACCCTCAAGACCTGGCTCTTCAGCTAAACAGATCTGAGGACCCCCCCACCCCCCTCAGCGCCTTGAGACCCTCACGGGTGAGTAGCGCGCTTACAATTCCCTGATTGATTGATTGATTGATAAAGTTGGCGAGACCCCCTCAGGCCTCTGGACCCTAGTGGCACTGCACTTTAGATAGCAACGCCCCTGCTTTCCTTTAAAGAAAGTGCACATATCATATCCCCTCCATCCAGGGCTTTAAGTGGGCCGGGTCTCACCGGGTCTCTATCGGGCTCTGTTTTGTGCCCTGGCACAGGCGGTCCGTGTTTTCCGGACTGCAGTGACAGCAGGCACATCGATGTGCGCGCGCTCACACTGCTCACTTCTCACTAGTCGAGAAGGTATGTCATGACGTCATGCCAGGTGAGCGTTGTAGGGGAAGGGAAATCCTTCAATGAAATTAATTTTCTCTTTGGATTTCCCTTCTCTTTTTGATACTCAGGTGCAGCAACATTGTCGTGATGTCACCAGGGCTTTTTAGTGGAAGCTTTTTCAATATTATAAACAAGCCATAGTTGCTGATTATTTATCTTATGCAACTAACAACCATTGACAAAGCCAATAGTCCTGACTTGTTGTAGGTATGATGCTACTTGTTGTATCATATATCTGGATGCAATGACAGAAACAGCAAAATACAAGTCGGGCGGCACACTATGCTAAGCACAGATTTTTAGCTTACATGTTTTTAAGCCACGCCCTTAATTACATTGGCCACGCCTCTTTAAGAGACCCCCCCAGTTTTTTCATCCCACTTAAAGCCCTGCCTCTATCGTTCTGCCGCACGTGTGATACTGCGAGCAGGGAAAGCGAGCAGCCTTTCTATGAAACTGTAGTATTTTTGAGAGCGGAACCATCCACGCTGTGATTGAGTAACGCACCACAGCACAGCCTGGGGTTGTTTTGTTTCATTTCCCCTTGCTGGTCAGGGCTTTAAGAGGTGCCTCTGGCCAGAACTAATGGGTGATAGATGGGCGCGAGAAGGCAAACACACGTAGGCGAAACCTGCTTCAACTCTCCAATTGTGTTCAGGGAGAAGCCTGGCAATTATGTGGCAGCTGGGTAGACTCGAAGATAATTTCACGTATAGTAGGAAATAATGTCAACAAAAAAAGCTTCATAATGGCAGTAATGTGATTAGGACGGAGGCTCAGGAGCTACGCATTTCTGCTATCACGAAGCTTGGAGCATGGTTCACACCTAAAAATTGATAAGAAAATGCTCTGTAATTTTGTAGCAGGATGTGCAAAACCTTTCGTTTTGCAAATGTATTTACATGATACTCAAATTCATGCATATTATGGCTGTGTGTATCAAATCAAGTGGGAAATGGCATGGTACATCCATTGTGTGGTGCGACTAGAGGTGGGCAAGACAACAAATTGATAGGGAGAGCGGAGGCAGAGCCGTGCCAAGGCACTGGCTCTAAGAGACCGTGCACATACTCAGCCCTGAAAATATTTAGCATGCAACAAGATGAACATGATAAGGTAAAAATAAAAATAAAAGTAAATTTCTGTAACATTCAAAAGCTTTTCAACTTAGTAAATCAGATTGTATAACTGAATTGAGAGGTATTTCTTAAAAGTGATAGTACCGTCTCCTGCCTGAGTTGGGCATACCTTAAGGATGCCAGCAATGGGGACTACTCCGTCTCCATAGAGGGCACACTCCTTTGATGGCCCGACAGAGTAAGGGCCATCGCAGGTTTGTACATTTGACTGCACACGCAATTTAGGGGCATATTTACAAGCCCCTATCGCCACCACAAGACGCTGTGGTGGCGATAGGGGCTTTGCCTTATTTACACGGCAGTATTAAGCCACTTAACGTGGCTTAACGCTGCCTTGTAAATAAGGCACCCTTTCACGCTGTACTCCGCGTGAAAGGGGAGGTCAATGGGTGCCGCGGTGGGCGTTCCACCGCAACACCCATTGATTTTGACGCTGCCCCCTATTTACAGGGTGGAATAAATAGGAGGCAGCGCCAAAATTAAGACAATGGAAAACCTGGTCTTACACTGGCGCAACGAGGAGAAATGCTTTATTTCTCTTCGTTTTTGCAGTTTCTATGTGTGCTGCCTTGTGCAGCACACATAGAAACAGTAAATTGCCATTGATTGTGTATGTACAGGAAGGTGACCCTTCCTGCACATAAACAATCTTTAAAAAAAAAAAGACGTTTTGCAACTTCTATTTGTGCTGCATTAAGCAGCACACCTAAAAGTTTCAAAACGCCATGAATGTTTGTTTATGTGCAGGAAGGAGACCTTCCTGCACATAAACAATCATTTCCCCAACGCAGACACCATTGTTATGTTATGTTTGTTATGTTATTCTAATTTATTACGTGCTCAAATCACCCCCAGAGGAGTATCTCGGCGCGGGGCCAGGACATTCGAACATGTTGAAAACGGACTTAAAATAGGTGGGTCTTAAGCACTTTCCTGAAAAGGGAATGATTTTTACAGAAGCGTAATTGCGTAGGAAAGTTGTTCCAGAGATGAGGGGCAAGGAAAGAGAAGGATCTACAGCCTGCTCTGGCCTTCTTAAACCTAGGGACTTTGATCAAGGCCTTATCACATGATCTCAGAAGTCTCGAAGGGGTGTAGAGCAGAAGTTTGGAGGCTAAGTATGTGGGACCTTGACCATGAAGAGCGCGATGGGTTAGACAGTATAGCTTAAAAATGATTCTCTTTCTCACCGGTAGCCAATGTAGAGACTGAAGAAGAGGGGCTGTTGCTGTGCCCGAGGGGAGGTTACATACGAGACGTGCGGCGGTGTTCTGGACAACCTGAAGTTTAGAGAGCGGATTCTCATTTATGGAGGCCAAAAGTAAGTTGCCGTAATCCAGACGACTAATAACCAGGTCCTGGACAAGGGTTTTCCTTGAGGAAAGTGGTAAAAAAGGGAAAACTCTTCTCAGCAGACGTAACATATGAAAAGGAGAGCCGGTAATGGCCGAGATGTGTTCTGTCATAGAGAGGAATTGGTCCAGGCGAACTCCCAGGTTTTTTACCACCAGTTTGGGTACAGGGACAGGACTCAGCTCTGATGGCCACTAGTCAGGAGTCCAAAGAAGTTGGGCTTGTCCGAATAACATGATTTCTGTTTTAGAAGGGTTGAGCTGAAGTCTGTTTTCCATCATCCAGGTTGCTTTCATCCCCGAGGAGAACGAAGCTTTAGATTTAGATAGATTATTCCCAAAGGAAAAAAGCAGCTGCGGATCGTCCGCGTATGAGATAATCTCAAACCCAAAAACTCTGACTAGCTTAGCGAGGGGGGCCATATAGATATTAAAAAGCGTAGGGCTGAGACAAGAGCCCTGGGGGACCCCGTAGTCAAGTCACATGGTTCTAGACTTGTAAGGGCCCAGAACAACCGTTTGGGATCTCAGGGACAAGAAGTCCGCTAACCATTTGTGAGCCATACCATGAATCCCGATCTCCAGTAGTCTGTCAAAAAGTCGTGGGTGAAACACTGTATCAAATGCTGCTGACAGATCTAGCAGAACCAGCATTGTAGGAACACTGGCATCAACAGAGCATTTTATATGGTCAGTGACTGCAAGCAGGGTGGTCTCAGTACTGTGAAGAGGTCTGAAGCCAGACTGAGAGCGGTCTAATAGACTCAAGGTAGGTTGTCAGTTGCTGATTAATGTATTTTTCCAATAACTTAGCCAACAGAGGGAGGCGTGAAATAGGATGATAGTTAGCAAGATCGGTAGAGACTAAATTGGACTTTTTTTTTAATGGGCCTGATCAATGCCGACTTCCAGTCTAAAGGGACTTTCCCAGTAGTTATTGATAGATTGATTAGTGAGCAGATTTGTGGGGCCAATTCACAAGCAAGGTTCGATGGGAGGACAAACGTCTGTAGGAGAGCTGGATTTCACAGACCTCAAAAGATTATAGTTGGTTTCTGGGTAAATTTCTTTGAAATTACCTAAATTGATGGTTGGGTCGGTAAGAGGAATAAGGACTACATGCCTCTCATGGGGCTCGGCAGTGATGGTAGAAGAGTTTTGGTAGATCTCCTTGATTTTACCATCAAAATGATCAGCCAGAGCGTCGCAAAGTGATTGAGACGGAATAGGTTCTGGAGAGCAGCCCGCCGGACTTATGAAGGAGTTGAGTATTTTAAAAAGTGTTTATATGAGTTCCCTGCCTCATCAATTTTTGTCGCAATATGGGTTTTGCGGGTTAGCTTGATGTTGCGATGGTATGCAGTTAGGGTCAATTTATCGATATTTTGTCACTTGGGAGATTAGTCAAACACCAGCTCCTTTCCAGTCTTTTACAGGAGGCTTTCTCAGTCCTTAGGTCAGGTGTATACCAAGGGGCATGAGGTCTATGAGTGCTCTTTTTGACGAGGCTGTGTAGGGGCGATTTTGTCAGAAACAGAATTCAATATCTCGTTGAAATTAAAGAGCGCTAGGTCCACGTCTGCAATGTCAGAGTGCATAGGGGGCACTTGTTCCTTGGCCCAAGCATGTGGAGTAACTTTTTGCCACTGTCTAGATGGCTTGTTATGGCACGTGAGTACTTGAGTTTTTGTCTTGAGGGCGGGGAGATCAAAACAGATTAGTGAATGATCAGACCAGAGCACAGGTTTTGGAGGGTCAATGCAAGTTAGTGGCAAAATCGAGAAAATTAAGTCAAGGGTGTGACCTGCAGTGTGAGTTGGTCCCATAACTTGTTGGCATAAGCCCAGAGTTTCTAAGTCAGAAAGTAGCTGGTTGGTGTCAGGGTTCATTGTGACTTCGCCATGGTAGTTGAAATCTCCCAATAGAAGAAAGTGCTGGGTTGAAAGTACATGGGGGGCTATGAATTCTAGAAGACGATGGCTGAAGTTCTTTTTTGGGCCGGGTGGGCGATAGACTAGGGCTCCTTTCCAAGAAAGTTTGGGGGAAAGGTCAAGTTTGAAGATACATGACTCTAACCAGTCTTCTGAGATGGAGCCAATTATTGCAGGCACCCTTGCACTATGGTGCAAGGGTGCCTGCGTTCGCACTAGGCAGCTGAACTCAGCGCCAGCACTAGGGTAAATGCAGGGGAGCGCCGCATTCTTGTGAATAAGACGCATCCCTGCATTTTCAGAATGGAGAAGCATGGCGTTACCAATGTTTGCTTAACGCCACGCTTCTCCATTCTGTTGTAAATATGCCCTTAGAGTGGGCAGTCAAACAGCAAGTTTTAACTCTCCCTTACCGCCATGAAAAATGAGCCGGTAAGGGACAATGACAACATTTAATTTCCCCCCACACCATGGAATAAAATTGCCAGAGTGTGGAGGTCATTAGTTTTTGTTTTTTCGAAAACAATATCCCGCTTTGTGATTTTGTTTTTGAAAACACAAAAAATTGTTAAATGTTTGACGGGCCGCAGTCATGTTTTACAGAGACATCTGCCTAACTTTTAACTTCTGTCTTATTGACAGGAACTGCCGTGATGGTGGTTCCTGGCCATGACTAGAGTTGTCCACTGGGCTGCTGAACAACTCTAAATTCGTAGGACAGGTACTCAGTCAGGGAGACGGTTATTTCTACATTGCCCTGACAGAGTACATTCTGTACTCCATGTCTAAATAAGGTTAATGAATAAGTATAAACGTATGCACATTGCTGCCCCGCTTTAATAACAATGCTATCATTGAACTAACAGGAAAGTCAGGTATGAAAATAAGTATTTGCTTAGGATCCCACAATTTGGTCAAGCAAGCCAGCCGTGTTTGATGCTAGATTTTCCAGTTTCTCACAGTGCAGTTAAATCTCTAGATGGGCGTTTCTTTCTGACATGAAACGTTAATGCTTTGTCCTTGATTCTTGGAGGATGAGATTAGAGCGTGGGTGACAGGAAGAATCCAGGTTTTCTTTTTGCCAGTTTTACACTGCACAAACCTTGCCAAAGGCCATAACATTGTTTCACAACAGACAGACTAAGTGAGATGCATTTTTTTGGGCACAGGGCGTTTTCCAGAAATTCATGGGATGCTGAGCCAAGACTGAGACTGAAACCTAACCTCCCAAGTTACATGGACGGCAACTGTAGCCATTAGCTAAGCACAGCTCAATGGTGCAAGAGGACCTAGAGCTGAGCCGGAGCCAGGAGTTTGACTAGAGTCTAGTTCAACCTTCCAATAACTCCCCCACCTCTAGCTGGCACACGTTGTCCCACGGAATTGAATTGCAGACGAATGTGGAGCAATGATGGTTACTAGAGATTAAGAAATTCTAATTTACTTTTATGGGTGTAAAAGGTTCTGCACATTACTTTGAAGTTACCTTTTAGTTCTTTAGAAAGAACAAACTTTTAAAATTGAAACAGAAGTGTGTGGGCAGGCAATAATAAAGGTTTTTTAAATTTTTAAAGGTTGTACATTTTCAGGTCTGTTTTAGCTATTAGCTATCCTCAATGATTTATGCATTAAAAAACAAGGACAGGCAAAGCCCAAATGGTCAGGCCTTGGAAAGCTGGTGTAAGTTTTTTTTAATCACATGTTCCATAAAAAGAAAAAACATGCTGCCACATAACATAGCAGCCACTTTCCTGCAATAACATTTTCAAATTTAAAAACCATTCAGAGATATAGCTTTATCATTGGTGATATATTTGTATAATTAACAAGCCTTTCAGTGATACCAAGCAATTCAATATTATCATTTGTGAAGGACACAAGAATAAATAAAGACCTAACTATGCAATTAACTTGCAGCCAATTACAGTGTTACAGCATCATTTTCACTCTTAATAACAACTTCAACAAGCATTGGCATAGCCAATAGGTCCTGCCTTTTGGACCTATGTAGCCATGCAGCACATTATCCTGGATGCTGTGCCGCCAGGGAGTATGGAGTTATACAGTTACTACATACTTTTTTTTACACAAGGTAAGAAACCATAGAATGCGTGTGGGGTAGAAGGGATGGGTAGAGACGGCCTGCAAAACGATGCACTCTTATGGAGTGCATCACAAGAAAATAATTTTTTTTTAAATTACCTCTGCAAGCACGCAGCCAGTGGAAGGACACTGGCCGCAGACAGGATAGAGTACTTGGTCCATGCTCCATGGAACCCAACATACACTGGAAGAAACCGGGAAGCTGGAGGTACTTACCAATGAGAAGCAAGGAAACAAAAGATGAGGACTCCAACCAACAGCGCATGAGCTGTCCAGGCAAGACTTAAAAAAGACCTTGAAAAATTCAAGTTAAGAACTTTGTGAATCTTTGCTTACCAATGGTGAGCAAAAGAGTCAGGCTGAAAACATTAAAAGTGACAAAACAAACTATGTATAACATGGGCACAATACAAAAATCTAAATGCCAGTAGATTAACTAATAGGACATTTGCAATTGCTGTGATTTAAAAACAGTTTTTATGCAATTTCAAACGGATCACTGACATAATATCGACGACAACAAAATCGACCTACCAGAATATCGTGTCAAGAATTTCGATGTCCAAAATATTGACATCCTATCTACAACATGGTAAGTACAAAAATATCGGAAAAAAAATATCGTTGTTTAAAATATCGAAGTTAAATATATCGTTTTTTTTTAATGTTAAAACAATATTGTAAAATAAGGAAAAAAATACTATTAACTTAAAAATAAAGTATTTTAATTTATTTGTAAATGTAAAAATTTATAAATATTAAATTTAATTTAAAAAAAATAAACATACATATTTACAATTTAATATATATATATATTTACTTTAAAATAATGAATAAATAATATTTTTATTTAATTATAACATATTAGAAATATATCAAAAAATAAAATTAAATATATATACACAAACATCTGTAACATAAATATTATAAATAAAAAATATACATTATAATTTTAATATATAAAATATTAATTACATTTTAAATAATAATTTAGTACAAAAGTAGGGAAAATGTTGGATAGCGGAGGGGTAAAAATTACTACTCCTACTCCAGTAAGTGCAACAGTAGGGAAAGTGTTGGATAGCGGGGAGGTAAAAATTACTATTCCCACTCCAACGAGTGTAACAGTAGGGAAAGTGTTGGATAGCGCAGGAGTTAAAATTACTTTTCCCACTCCAGTATCTGCAACAGTAAGGAAAGTGTTGGATAGCGGGAGGGTAAAAATTACTATTCCCACCCCAGTGAGTGCAACAGTAGGGAAAGTGTTGGATAGCGGGTGGGTAAAAATTACTATTCCCTCTGCAGCGAGTGCAACAGTCGGGAAAGTGTGGGATAGCGGCTGGGTAAAAATAAATATTCCCACTCCAACGAGTGTAACAGTAGGGAAAGTGTTGGATAGCGGAGGGGTAAAAATTACTATTCCCACTCCAGTAAGTGCAACAGTAGGGAAAGTGTTGGATAGCAAGGGGGTAAAAATTACTATTCCCACTCCAGTGAGTGCAACAGTAGGGAAAGTGTTGAATAGCGGGGAAGTAAAAATAAATATTCCCACTCCAACGAGTGTAACAGTAGGGAAAGAGTTGGATAGCGGAGGGGTAAAAATTACTATTCCCACTCCAGTAAGTGCAACAGTAGGGAAAGTGTTGGATAGCGGGTGGGTAAAAATTACTATTCCCACTCCAATGAGTGTAACAGTAGGGATAGTGTTGGATAGCGGGTAGGTAAAAATTACTATTCCCACTCCAGCGAGTGCAACAGTAGGGAAAGTGTTGGATAGCGGGGGGTAAAAATTACTATTCCCACTCCAGCGAGTGCAACAGTAGGGAAAGTGTTGGATACCGGGGGGGTAAAAATTACTATTCCCACTCCAGTGAGTGCAACAGTAGGGAAAGTGTTGGATAGCGGGTGGGTAAAAATTACTATTCCCACTCCAGCGAGTGCAACAGTAGGGAAAGTGTTGGATAGCGGGTAGGTAAAAATTACTATTCCCACTCCAGCGAGTGCAACAGTAGGGAAAGTGTTGGATAGCGGAGGGGAATAATTTACTATTCCCACTCCAGCAAATGCAACAGTAGGGAAAGTGTTGGATAGCGGAGGGGAATAATTTAGTATTTCCACTCCAGCAAAATAATTGACATTAATTAACAAATAATGAATTATTCAAAAATAATTTACCTCCCACCATATTCCCCTATAAACGACACCACCAATATTGTAAAACATGACAACATTAACATAATTAATTGACAATTAATAAATTAACTAATAACAATTAACAAGCAAATTAAAAACAATCACTAATAAAGTAGTTCACACAATTAACACTATAAAATAACTTTAAATTAATGTTATAATTTTTTTTTTTTTTATTAAAATTAAATTAATTCCCACCCTACTCCCCGATCAATGCACAACAAACTTTAAAAAAAAGACACAATTAACATAATTATTGATTAATTAATAATTATTAATATCCAAATAATAAATAATGAATAATAAATTAATAACCACATTTAACAATATAAAATATTAAAAACATAAATATTAATTAATAAAAACATACATTAATTAATAAATTACTTCCCACCCCAATACCCTATAAACCCACAACCCACTCCTAAAAAATTAGACAATTACATATTTAACAATTAATTGATAATTAATAACCAATTAATAAATCATTAATATTAAATTAATTACCACAATTAACAATGTAAATTATTCAATACATAAATATTAATTAATAAAAATTAGTAATTAATTAATAATTATTAAATTACTTCCCACCCTATTCCCCAATAAAACCACAACCCGCTACGGAAATAAAACGCAAAATTTTATTTAAAAAATAATTAATATCTTCTAAAATCTATTAATAAATGTATTATAATTAAATTACTTCCCACCCTATTCCCCTATAAACCCACAACCCGCTACGGAACTAAAAAGCAAAATTTTGTTAAAAAAAAATTAATTACTTATAAAAATGTAACACATATATTAAAATACAAAAGCAATACTTACACAAAAATATAGAATACATACATTTAAATTAAATACTAACATACATAACACTAACTAAAAAAACGATATTTTTAACATCGATATTTTAAATAACGATATTTCTTACCTTCAACTCGATATTCTTGTCAACGATATTCTGACTGTCGATATTCTGGCATGACGATATTTCAACATCGATATTCTGGTAGGTCGATAATTTTAACTCGATATTTTGTCTGTTTACCATTTCAAACACTTTAGAAGATGTTATGGAGCTTCCTAGAAAGGAAATTTTGGGCAGTGCTGAGCAGGGTATTGCATTTTAAACCACCTTGTACAGGGTAGCATTAGCCAGAACTGGGTAAGGTTTACAGATGGCTTTAGTGGGTCACCATGGAAACAGCCTCCCCACTAACCTCCCACCTCCCCAAAGGAATTATGGATTATTTTTTGTTTAATTTGTGCCTTTTAAACTAGAAGTGCGGTAACAATGGCCATATGACTATTGCATGTGTCTACCCAGAGGATTTTTTTAGAACTGTTCTGGTGAATGGTGCATTTTTTAAAACTCGGGTTAAGAAGTACATATTGCAGAATTAAGATTATTTCAAAGGAGGACCATAGGGATCTCCGCCCAAAGGAATGTTGACTCATTTTTGTTTTTTAGTAAATGGTGCATTTTGAAGTTAATTGAGTTTTTAATATTAGTTGAAAGTCTTTATGATTTGAAGACTGCTTAAGTTGTCTCTTCCAGTTAATTTTGGGTGAATATTGTGGTAACTAGTACATTTACAACTTATGAGCCAATAGTATTGGGCAGAACTAGCTATTTTAAAGGCTTCTTTACTTGTAGCATGGAGTACATCCTTGTTATACTCTGTGAAACCTTCTGATAAATGCTGCATTTTCAGTAGTTACAGACTGGTAACATGGTCAGAAATGAACAGGATTTCTTATAATGAGATAATAAAACTATAAGTCCTAGACAATTACGTGCTGCTGGATTTAAAAAAAATATTTGCAAAGGTGTCTCACATGAAAGGTGGCTACATGGTAGTTATTGTGTCCAAAACGTTTCCCCGAAGTAGTTACTGGAAAACATTATGGTAAACATAATGTTTTCAAGCACATTCGGCCAGTACATTTTATCAGAATTGGGCATCATTTAAATATCACTTTCCCAGGTGCCTTTGGGGCATCACCCAGCCAACCTTTGCAATGGTGTATTGTACAGCAGAATGGATAGTAAACATTGGTCAGTGCTGCGTGTAATTTTAACCCCGAATTACAAAAGGTGGTAGGGGATTGTTCACCAAGAAATGTTATGGTAAACGCTGCATTTCAAATGAGTGAATATTGTACAATCACAGAAACAAATGTGTTTTTTACTATGAACGAGCCTCTAATTTGAGGACCCTTAGCATGCTGCAGCTGGCATTGCTCATTTCACCTTTATATCTCAAATGAACCGTGAGCACAGTAGCAAGTTTAGTGAATTTATCATAGTACACCCAACATTAAACCATGATTGATGGCAGTCAGTATATGGGGTGCAGGCCAAATTTACATAGCTGTCATCTTGACCCATGTAAAAAAAGGATGACTTTCAAACAAGGCAGGTTTTGAAGCTGAGAAATTGAAACTACAGATCGCAGCAGGGGTGTAACACAGGCCCCCGCATCCCCCGCGGTGCAAGGGGCCCCGAGCTGCAGGGGGCCCCTCAGCACAGTACTTAGGCCTGAGCGCTCCATATTAAATCAGGAGCGGGGACCCCTCCGTGTACATTGCAGGGGGGCCCCTTAAACTTTCGTTACGCCACTGGATCGCAGCGTTCTTAGAGGTGATAGATGAACCATCAGGACTGGCTAAAAGACATAATGACGTGGCTTGTTGACAGCCAGAGCATTGCTATGTTGTAACGTGTATCCCCCAGTATGGTGTGTGGGCTATGGCCCTCATTTATGAGGCCCTACCAGCACTTTTGCGCTACAGGAACGTCACTTTTTTGATGTTTTGGTGGCACAATGTGCAACAGCATATTTATAAGGCCACGTAAAGCCACTTTAAGTAGCTTTTCATGACCTTATAAATATGTGCCCATTTCATGCAGAAAACTGTGTAAAAGGGGCTTCCATGGGTGTTGCTGTGGGTGTTCCCACTCAATGCCCATGGAACCTGACATATTCCCAGATTTACGAGAAATTGTAAACCTGGGAATGCGTCAGAACCTAATGCCACCCCAGGGGTGGTGTTAGGGAGGTGCAACGATGAGAAATGTTTTAATTTCTCCTCGTGCTTTCCTTTTTCTGGAAATCGCCTGAATTGATTGATTTTGTGCAGGAAGGTGTCCCTTCCTGCACAAAATCAATCAGCACAGCAACGCAGGCACCCTTGCACCATGGCATAAGGGTGCCTGCGTTGGCACACCACAGTCCATTGTGCACTGGCGCTGGGGAAAAGGGCAGGAATGCACCGTATCACATAGATACAGCACATTCCTGAGCTTTTGTTTTGACGTAGAGCAACGCAGCAAGATTCGTTGCGGCGCAGCCCTACGTCAAAACCTCATAAATGAAGCCCTATATGTTTAACTGCTAATTGGTCCATGTGGTTTGGCAGGTTGCTAAATGTGCTTGTTTCAAACCGCTTAAGCTGGAAGGACCAACACTCGCATACTGGCATCATTTTCACTCAGATTTGCCATGTCCTGCCGTGAAAAACTGTGGAATGCAAAGGAGAGCCACGTAAGGGAATGCAAATGAATGGAGAATGTCACATTTGAGTTGAAGCAGTTCAACAAGGACACACGTTAAGGCTTTTTTAATACAAAGCACTACGTATTGATAAATTGTGGAACTTGCATGTGCCTAAAACTATCTCTTAGTAGAAGCCTGATGTAAGGAGGGGGTTTGAAAATAAACACAAACCCCTTGCCTGTTCACCTGTAGTCCAAGTGACTTTTGGTTTGGAGGGAGCATGGGAACCGTGTGTCCTTTTAAAAAGGACAGCAAGGCTGAGAAGAAAATGTACCTCAAGAACTTGTGAATGGAGCCGTCTCTTTCGTAAATTATAAATCTACCTAAAACAGTGGTTCCCAAACTGTGCGCCGCGGCACCCCGGTGCGCCACTAAAACCAGCCAGGGGCGCCACGGTCGCAATTGCAGAGAAGAATCTTTTAGGAATTACATTGGCCGTTTACATGTAGGCCGGCTGCACTGCTCCTGGCGCCCACTAGGTGGTGAACTTGTGCCTTTTAGCCCCATGATTTGTTTTTTTCGTTCTCTCTCATAGCTGCCAAGGTTTCAGATTGCCATGTGTGACGTTTTCATAATTTCAGTGTAATTATGAGTGACATTTCAACAATTATGTGTGACATTTTCTCTCAAACAAAATCAAGCAATGAAGATGAGGGAAACATTTAAATATAAGAAATTACATTCTTTTGAGGAACTAGAAACTCTAATATCTTAAAACTGTTGTAAAGCAACAAAAATGGAAGGGCACTAACCTAGTAAAAAGCAGTTACAAAGAGCTAATCCTCGTGAAAAAATACAGTTTTGCAAACATGCGTGGGTCATGTAAGTTGACAGCTACTGTAAAAAGCTGTAGTTTTACGTTCCTCTCTGACAAAGAAATGTGTCCGGGGCGCTTTGAAAATCCAAGTTTTGCTTAGAATACAACGCTTTTCCAGCTGAGAGCACTTGAATGAGGCCTGCAGACCTTTGCCCCAGACTCCTCTCAGGCGGGGTGAGGAGAGAGTGGCCCATTAGGCCGAAGCTGGCACCCCGTCAGCAAGAAGGTGAGTGATGACTTCTTCCACCTGGGTTTGTTTAGTCCAGGCTGCCCCAGAGTTGCCCTGAGAGGCCAACAGCCTGCCCTCTGGAAACTGAGCAATGCAGGCGAATATGTCCCAGTTGGGCTGGCGCGCAGTCACGAGCCCCTGCTTGGCCTAAACTGCCCTCCCTTCCTTTTTGGAGCCAGGCTGCAGGTGCGGAGTTTCCGCTTTCGGAGTACAGTGTGGCTTCCTCGCTTCTCTGCCTTGTGGTACCGGGCCCAGCCAGTGAGGGTCATGGCAGCGCCGGCTGCCTTTTCCCTCTGCTTGCTCCAAATCGTCACATTTACAAAAAAAAAAAAAACCAGCAGCAAAACACAGCAGTGCAGCATGGCCACAACGGCAATGTTCGCCTATAATTAACTGAATTATCTGCAAGCAAGCAGGTGCGTGGTGTGCCTAAAATGATCAGCTGTGAAACAGTCAGGCGCGTAATTAAAGAGGAATGTATTGTGCCACACGGGCTCTGCGTGCTAGCACATTCGAACGTAAAATTCTTTATAGAAACAATCTAAGAAGTAAACCAAGTTTGATTTAGTCAGTTGAGCAGGACCTCAAAAGGGAACGATTATAGGAAAATGATATGAGAAGCTCTCCATACCTTCATTCCTATTATTTTCAGGGATTAAAATGGAAGTCCTACCGAGGTCGGCCTTACATTCTCTCCCACCAAAAAATAGTAATGTAATGGGGAGCCGCGGCCTACGGCCAATTGGTCAAAGGAGCCGCAAGTCAAAAAAGTTTGGGAACCACTGACCTAAAAGCTAGATTGGCCCGCACTAGCTTGCGCTTGAAACGGAGGCTCCCTTCCAAAACAGCCAAATAGTGGCGCTTCTGAGTATCCCAAATCCCTACTTTTGCACCAGGCCTACTTCTGCCCACAGCAGTCACACACAGACAGGACTTTGAGAAGTGGGATCTTTCCCATAAAGGCAGTGCCTCGGAAAGGCCTATAAAGCGGCCCCAGAGCCTGCCATGTCATTTGTATATTTATGGACTGCTCGACATGCCACTGACTTTTTCTCAGCCCCATCAGCCTGTGCGTAGTTGCATGGTTTGCCAGTGTGCTTGTGGCAGCACATCATATGCCAGTGTGTTTGTGGCAGCACATTAGAAACAGCAGTATGCTCGCCAGGCTTTGCTGCACAGTCACACTCGAGTTGGATGTGTGGTTCACTTCTGTCACAAGTGTACATCTTGGATGGGCTGGGAGTGGTATGAGCCTGTAAACTGTAACCCTAAGTGGTGAGACCAGCTGGCAGTTCTGATTGATGGCTTTGCTAACTGCAAGAATCACTATAGTGGCTGTACGTCCATCCATTTTTATTGCAGTGTCGAGCTACATTTGGGGTGCACACCTGTGAATGCAGGTTAGTTGACAGCTCTGCAGTCATGGCGTCCACACAACAAGGCCCTGCTTCCCCTCCTCCTCCCTGGGGCGCGGTTAAATGAAGGGCACTGCCGGTGTGGGGTAAACCCCACTCTGCTGCTAAAGGGGTTGAACCATGCATGCCCACAGTGCCAACAGCTGTGGAGGAAGAAGAAAGATCGCCTTGCAGTGACTAGAAAGCACAGCTGAGGCGGGCCCGTGACCCTCCCCTGGGAGGAGGGGAGAGGAAGGAGAGGGGGGGAATGGAGAGAGGGCATGTGTGCGGCATTCCTCTGCCAAGGGTGGGGCTGTACTTTTAACACTTTCTAGTGTGCACTTAAAAACTAGGATGTGCACCACATATGTCACTGCACAGCTAATACTAGCTTGTAGTACTTTTATCATGTTGCAAGGCATAGTAAAATTAGATTGATTACATTTTGTTGTGTTAAGTTTATACGCCTATCTGCAAACAAGCCATGCAAACATTGCACAATAACTATAAAATCAATCGACTTTTCAGCACAACCCATAAAAGTCACACAGTGAAACAATGAAACCATTCTTATCGTACATGTAATAAAATACAAATAGTTGGCAAATATACAAGGCATTACAATCAGCTAGATACCAGTTGAAATTTTGAAAAACAGTTTACCCAGCACACCTCCAATACAGAATCTAAAGAGTTTTAAGTCACTGCAAGGGTTAGCCTTTTCGTTGTTAAGGAAACTCCACTCCAATTTCATACTTTCTAAGTACCCCCATCTAGCTGGTATGAATCGAACAGAGCCACCTGTGGTGAACTGACGGTTATGGAACAATTTAGAGCCCACACAGAGCCAACAGTTCGGAAAAAGGTCCATCTACCAGCTGGTGGCTGAGCCACACAGCTGCTGCTACCCCGGCGCTCCTTCCCTGGGAAAGGGGCATGAAGGCTGACTTCATATGCATTGCCTCGTGAGGTGCTTGTAATGGCTGGAGGATCCCTTATGCCTGGGGGTCCCGAGGGGGAGGAGCACTGAAAATGAAAAAAGAGTACCTGCAGGAGTCAATGCCGCTGGTGCTCCAGTCGCTGCTTGGCTTGAGCTGCTGCCCCCTCCACCACTGAAAACACGGCGACCACAAGCAGAGTTCTGGCAGCTGGACGTAGTGTGGGCAGGGCATACTAACTGTTCTACCCCAAAAGGGAAATGCAAACCGGAACAGTAGCTTTATCTGCAAATACTACCAGTAAGACAAAGAACGGGCTGCTCAAGGAATTTAGAAAACAGCAGGGGGGTATGTGGGGGCGGGCATCCAGCGACATGGGAGGAGGTGGAAGGGACGAATGTTGCAATAAAATGCAAAAAGCTATGGACCAATGGAACTCAAAGCGGAGCGACTTAAAGAAAAAAAGAGTTCCAGCAAAGCAACACATAAAGATGAATGCATAAAGATATGGGAAGTTAGGCACTGCTCCATGAGAGCATACAAATGACAACAAGGCGGGACAAAGAAGAAGGATTAACCACTAGCAAGGAAGCCTTTTTGAAGGACAATCGAATTGAGGAATAAAAAGGCAAAGGGCGGGCTGTAAGCCCACAGAGAGAATACAGCATGTCTAGAGAGACAGCGCGTGCGCTTTCTATGCTCGACCTAAAAAGGAGGCAGAAAATAAATCAGCATAAAAAAAGGCACCCCAAGTGCAGAAAAGGATAACAGTTATTTAAAGATAAAAAATTAATTTAAGAGCACATTTTGCAACTGAGTGGTCACCGAAGAGAAAGGAATGATGTTTAGGTGGATGTGAACAATATGCATAGGCTTTGTGCAATCACTCAAAGTGAATGCAGGTAGGAGTTAAAGGAGGCTGACCCACGGCCCCATGCTGAATGCTGTGGTGGGCGGAAGCAAGATGTGGAAGACAATTTAACGGACAAGGTCCACTGACCAAAATCGCTTCTATCCATGTATTATGCTTGAGGTTGTGGAAAACCATTAGTCTGATGAGATACCTAAAGCTGTCTCTAAGGCCATACCTTAAAAGAGTGTAAAGGGAGGGCCCTTGAAATGTGGATTAGCATCTTTACAGCCATTCAAGTCATATTAGACAATGATGATATTCATCTCGGAAACAGGACAGACCGAGAAACAATCAGAGCATCATCTTTAGAACTAGAACGAATACTGATATCTAAAAATGGGGGGCAGGCGCAAAAGACCAGCTGTAAATGTTAGGGTACATGTAATCGATGTAGTCAAGTTAAGATATTAAAGGTATTAGGAAATGTACATGAAATTCGGTTTTTCAGGTTGTGAGAGCAAGAAAAACAATAGGCTCAAGAGACAGGTGCCCAGATGTTCTTTATATATATAGTTGCTATGGTTCATTGTCCATGTGTTTCCATTTTATGTGTATCAATAACGTTGACTGTATGGTGATACAGTAGGTAAATTCAATATAAATTGAAAGACAGAAAGAGAAAGGCAGGGGAGGACTGGGAGGTAGAGACAGGGAAGGGAGAGGCAGAGTTTAGGAAGAGATGAAGGCAGAAAGAGATAGAAAAATAGACAGAGAAAGACAAAGAGAGGAGAAGACAACTAGAGACTGCAAGAGATAGGGGTGATAGAAACACAGAAAAACCTAGAAAGAGATTGATAAGGACATTCTGAACTCTATCTATCTATCTATCTATCTTTATATATGTCTCTTTTTCCATAAATCTATATCTGCCTCTACAATTATCCCTTTCTGTCCATGTATGCAAGTCTATCTATGTGCTGCTGTCTACCTAGCTGTCTCTATATTTCGGCTCAATCTTCTTCTATCTGTCTCTATCACATCTGACTCTGCATATCCTACAGCCTATCGCCCCATCTGTCATTGGTCTATCTCTCTATCATATTTCTCTATGCCTGTACTTGGGTTGCTGTAATTCTGTCCCTCTTTGTATGTCTGTCATTCTGTCCCTCTGTCTTTTGCATCTCTGTCTCTCTCGCTGGCCCTCTGTGTCCCCATGTCTCTTGTTTTGCTGCTCCCCCTGTCTTTTACCATATAAGCAGTAGATTTGATCACAACCTGTATCTGTATCTGCAGGGACAGTAGCCTCGCCTATTTCAAAAGTTAAGAGACAGGTATCTGGCTGAACGCTTGCCAAAAACAAAGAATACACACAGAAACCATGCGCTCATAATGAACAATTCAGCGGAGTAAAAAATGTCCCTATTCATATATTTACTTGTGACCTGATACACTGTATGTTAGACCTGAAACTCTTGAGGTAGTGTTTTTTGCTTTTTTGCTGATTCTCTTTTCGTGGCTTTAGTGCTCTGGGCACTTTCCCACTGTAATGCAGTGTGAAAGTGCGCGTGCCCTTCCTACACATGTTAGAAAGTGGTGCTTACCTGATGTTTTTAAACATTTCTCAAGCCTGCTATTGCAGGCCTGTGTGTGTGCACTTTCACCTAGGATGTTTTTAAAATGTCTCAAGCCTGCCATTGCAGGACTGTGTGTGCACACTTGCACTTATGCTCAGGTTGGACTTTCTAAACCTCTGGCCACTCCTGAGGGGACCTTTCACTACCACTAGAGCACCCCTGGGGTAAGTCTTGAGGGGTGAAGCAAGTGGAAGGTGAAAGGGAGTGCGGGTACACATGTGGGTTCCCTGCTCAGGTAGTGAAGAATACCCATGTGCGTTTTCACTACCTATGGGGTTTGCTCTTCCCATAGGTTAACATGGGGGAATGGTTGAAATTACTTCAAGCTGCAATAGTGGCTTGCAGTGGAGCAGCCTCATAATGTTTCCTATCATTGGATTCACAATGACAAACCCTCTCGGTGGTAAAGGTGGATTTATCATTAATAGCTTAGAAATGCCACTTCTAAAAAGTGGGCATTACTCTGCTCTAAAGCTCTTTGTGTGCCTTTTAGTTTGACTCAAGTTCACACTGGAAGCTGGGGGAGCACATCTGTGCATTCTCCAGTAACAGCTATAAACATTGGGCATGCAACTGGAACGACAGACCTTTCCAATTTGAGGGCCTGGATGGATAGATTGGAGGGAGAGGTTTTGACACTTGGCCTCTGGGAAGCCAGATCATGGCACCACTAGAGATTAAGATCTGCATTCCACAGCCTCATGGCAGACAGGACTGAAAATTAGGGGAGAAGTGTGGTCAAAGGGAGCCCTCTGAACCATCCCCTACTTTATAGGCACACTACAGTATAACTACTAGTGCCATCAGTGCTTAATTTAAGCTGGTGGTTTCCAGTGCTCAGCACCGGCACTTAATTGTCAACGCCGGTGCTTGTGGCAGTATGCCACAAGGTGGTGCGGTCTGAGATGACCACAACAACAGTCAATTATTAATTCAGTATACAATAAAAATGACTACTACCTGCCGCCCAAGTCATTCTTGTAGCTTTGGGGGCCTGGAATAGTCCGAACAGTCACACTTGCAAGAGTGTGATAGTTAGTAGTTGTGTTCTTACTAGCATTGGCAGCGCAGACAGGGACAACGTGTGGTGCAAGCTGCAGTGGCCTCCTGACAAGAGCCCTGGCACTTGTTTTTAGACAAATTAAGCACTGGTGCCATACTTCAGCAGGATAGAGATACAATTGTGGGGATGTGGGAATGGACATTATGGAACGGCGTGGTGCACACTGCCAGAGGAATCTGTGGTGTACAAGGGGGATTACTGCCATTTGAAGGGACCGTGCACCCTTCCTGAATCGTGGCTGGCCTAGGCTGACTACCTGCTGCTGTGTGGCACCCTGAAGTGTGCCCTCCAAAAGCTTGTTGGCTTGCCCCCTATTCTCTTGTGGAGATCTCAGGGACATCAAAGACCTCCCACGAGGGACCCACACTCTCTACATGTGACACCTGGACAGCGGTGCCCTCTTAAGTGCCCATATTGTCTGCTGGATCCCAACTGGTAGCGCGGTCTGAGCGTAGAACTAAGTATTGTGCCTGGAGACCATACTGCCTTGTGCGGAGCCCCAAAAGTATTGCTCACATTTAAGGAGTGTGGCCCCTGCATCGTGGGGGCCTCAACATGAATAAGTGTCTTGTTGCTAGTGAGTGGATTCACCGGTTGTGGGATCCAGAGTGGTCCGCTCAGTTATTCGTGCTGCATCTCTCGTGCAACATGCAGACAGCATGCTCATTGCATGCGGTGTCCGATTCACAGGTTGCGACCCTCGGAGGGATGGCATACCCGTAGTAGTGCCTCATTCTACCTCATGGTAAACTTGCGCCTGTGTGTTATAATTGGAATTGTCTGGTGCAACCCATATCAACACGCACCAGGCGTTTTGCCTCATTTCCAGGGAGGTAGGCAATTTGCAACTCTTCATTGTGTATGACTGGTAGTGTCTGGTGTGACCCGTATCCACGCGCACCAGACGTGGTGCCTCCTTTCCAGGGAGGTACAGAAATTTAAACTTTTCGTTGTGTGTGACCGAAACTCTCTGGTGCGACTTGGATCAATGAGCACCAGACGTTGTGGCTCATTTCCAGGGGGGTTCTGAGTTTGCAACTCTTCATTGTGTGTGATCAGAACTGTCATGTGCGTCTTATATCAACACGCACTGGACATTGTGCCTCATTTCCAGGGAGTTGCGGAGGAGCAGATTTGTGTTCCGTTGTGCCCGGATTGCCTGGGTGCTACTTTGATCGATGTATGTCTGACGGGGTGCCTCCTTCCGAGAGGCTCCCCTGCTTCACCCCCATTCATCGATTGTTCCTTTTGGGCCCGCAGTGAAGCGAATCAACTGCCCTCTACTCATCCAGCCCCAACAACTTTTTTGTTGCCAGGTAGTATTGCCTGGATTGCGCCTGGGTGTTGAGAATAATTGACTGGGATGAGGAATGCTTCAGAGAGCAATCGGAAGTGGGTCAAGAGACTGCATGACCTACAACCCACTGCCCTGGCATAGGTCAGCCACCCCTCTAGCTGGGTGCACTATACCAGTGGTGAGGGTACAGGTGCATGAGCCCTGTACCCCTACAGTGTCTAAGCCAATTCTTAGACATTGTAGGTGCAGTAATGCCATTAAGAGTATATGGTGCTGGGAGTTTGTCATTACGAACTCCACAGCACCATAATGGCTTTACTGAAAACTGGGAAGTTTGGTATCAAACTTCTCAGCACATTTAACCCACACTGATGCCATTGTGGGATTGAATGAAAAATGCACTTAGAGGGCATCTTAGAGATGCCCCCTGAAAAACGACCAGCCTCTGATGAGTTCCCTGACTGGTACACACCAGCCTGCCACCACAAGACTTGTTTCTGGACCCCGGGGGTGGGAGTCTTCGCTCCCTGAGCCCAGAAACAATGCCTTTCCTGGGCAGAGGTGTTCACACCTCCCCCAGGCCAGGAAGAGCCATCTGTGACAGGGGAGCTTCAAAGGCCTTGCAGCCTTTGTAATGCGACCAGCCTCTCCTGCTATCAGGAGCAGGCCCCCTTCCTGTCTCCCCTCCTTTTCGGCAGGAAGACTTGCGGGGAAAATTAGCCAGCCCAGAAGGTGTGCCCACCTCTGCCAACCCCACCCCTCAGGTGGGGGAGGCGAGGTGAAGCCCACTCTTCAGTGCCCACCATCTTGCAGATGGCAGGCACTCCCCAATCAGGATTAGGGATTTTGCTCACTCCCCCACATGGGGTGAGTACACCAAGGGTGTAGTCACCCTAAGGTCAGTAGCCCATTAGCTACTGACCTTGAGACGCCTAAAACGGCCCCTAAATACAGTATTTAGGGGGCAGCCCTGAACCAAGAAAGCAGACTCCCGCAACCTACGAAGAAGAAGGATGAAAGAAGACGCACAGCAGAGGAGACTGCAGAGAACAACTGACTTCGCCCCAGCCCTACCGGCCGGTCTGCAGTATCCAGAGATTCTGCGCCAAAAGTCGCCTTGTCCTGCAGGCAGCGACCTCCAGAACCCTGGGAGGACTGACTGCCTTAAACAAAGACCGGATCTCCTGTGAACAGCAGATCTGTTCAAAAGAAACTCCCAAGACAGACCACCACTGCACCTGTCGCCTACGGTCCGAGTTTGAGTGGCCCACCAGTCCCAGTGAGGTCCCCCAGTGCTCCAGAGTCCGAGTCCACCATGGGTTTACCCCTCCAGGACTCCCCGACGTCACCTGCAGCCTCTGCACGGAGACCCCCCCCAACCGCGAATGGCCCCTTAAGGTGAAATTTGACCTCAAAAGACACCCCTGCATCCAGCTGCCCTGCGCCCTGGAGAAAAGAATCTGAGGTGCACGTACGTCCCCGAGCCCTCCAACTTACCTGGCCAGCTGTTGGTTCTTCCCGGAAGTCTTCGTGGACCGAGCCTGCAGCTAAAAACCAAAACCGAAAATCCCCATTGAAAACAACTGGCAACCCGACGCCAAAACAGCACCCTGCACCCATCCGCCCCTGCACCGCTGCGGGTGCACTTTGTGTGCTAAACCGGATCCCCCTTTGCTCTGAGCCTAACACCAGGAGCTTGGCTCCCACAACCTTGTGTCCTGCTTGTGAGCAGCCCCCAACCGGAGGCCCTCTATCCCCCATTGGATAACATTGGCCCTCAGCACTCTGCACCCGTGCCCTAGTGCCGCTGAGGGTGTAACAAGAGTGCATCCTTGACCCTGGGGGAACCCTTGTTCTAACCCCAGGAACTCAACCCCAAAGACCGAGTACTTACCTGGTAACCGATTAACTGCATTTCTCTCCATAGGAATCCTATTGACTGTTTTTCTCTGAAAAATGTTCCAAGTGTGGAGTTGATTTGTATGGAAACCTGAAGAATAACAATTGTGCAAAACTGATTTTACTTACCTTGTCTCTGGGAAATGTCCCAGTGTGATATCTAGGCATATCACACTGAGTAGAAAAAGTAACTTAAAAAGTAATCTAAAAAGTAACTAAAAAGTAATTAGTACAGTAATTTCAAAGCATTGATTTACCTGTATTTCAAACAACTGCATTTGAACTTGCATTCACTTGTAAACACTGCATAATATTTTGCAAAGCATTTATTTAACTTACCTGTGCCAGGCTTGGCTTGGTTCTAGAAATAAAATAACTAAATAATATTTTTATACAAACAAAATTGGTCTGAGTACAGTCTTTGAGTGTGTGACATCATTTGCTGATTGAGTGTGTACAACAAATGCTTAACACTACCCTCTGATAAAGCCTTACTGCTCGACCACACTACCACAAATAGAGAGTAAGGTGCTATCTACTTTAACCTCTGCCTACCTTTGGGGTTCCACTGGACTCTGTGCACACTATACCTCACTTTGGTATAGTATATACAGAGCCAGCTTCCTACATTGGTGGATCAGCGGTGGGATATACAACTTTGCATTTGTTGGACTAACTGGGTTACCACCTGATCACACGACAGAACTCTTAAATTGTCTTTAGAATTCAGATTTTTGAATTGACAAATTTTTCCAAATTACTAAAAGTCTTGTTAGGGCCTTGGTTAAGTCCCTTTAGAATTTTAGAAAAATAAAAGTTCACTTTAGTTTAGGGGTAAGAGGGGTTAGAAGTTTTTTTTAACAATGTCTCTTAACAAGAACCCAGCTGTTAGTGAAGAAAACCACAATGGCATAGAGGACCAGGTGGAGGAGCTCGACCTCACCCCTTATCTCCACTTAGGCTTTAGAGAGTTAAGGTCTTTATCCAGGAGCTGTTGGCAGGGTATGCTAAGGACCATCCCTCTGAGAATGGTGAAGACCTCTCAGATGGGGAAGAAGATGGAGGGGATGAGGATAACTACCAACCCCCCCCCCCCCCACTTCATAGGGAGAGAAGGGCCAAGTGCCCCTAACTCCAAGAGTAGCCCTCTCAGTACCTAGAGCCCACACAGGTGGATCAGGTGCTACTGAGGACATTGAGGACAGCCTCAATGAGAAGGACATCCTGCTAGCCAGGTTGACTAAAAAGTTAGACCTAGAGACCAGACTCCTGGCTCTAGAAAAAGAAAGAGCAGAGATGGGCCGGGGACCCATCAATGGTGGCAGCAATTTAAAAAATGTAGAAAAAGAAGGATCCTATGATCCCAAAATTCCCAAAGGGATTGTCCCTAAATTTGAGGATGGTAATGATATCACCAAGTGGTTCACAGCCTATGAGAGGGCTTATGAAGCCAGAAAAGTAAAGAAAACTCACTGGGGGGCACTCCTCTGGGAACTGTTCTCTGGTAAGTGCAGAGACAGACTTCTGACCCTTAGTGGGGTAGAAGCAGAGTCCTATGAACTCATGAAGGGCACCCTGATTGAGGGATTTGGACTCACTGCTGAGGAGTATAGAATTAGATTCAGGGGGGCTCAGAAAACTCAGAGTCAGCCCTGGGTGGAATTTATAGACTACTCAATGAAAACACTAGGTGGCTGATTGACTGGAAGTAAAGTGCAAGATTATGATGGTCTTTATAATTTGTTTATGAAAGAACACATATTAAGTAATTGCACTGATGAAAAGTTGCATCAGTATCTGGTAGACCTAGGTCCAATTTCTCCCCAAGAAATGGGAAAGAAGGCAGACCACTGTGTCAAGACAAGGGTGACCAGGATGTCCACTGGGGGTGACCAAAAGAAAGGGGTTACAAAACCTCCCCAGAGGAAAGACAGTGAGCATCCTAAAGATACATGTAAGGAGTCCCAGGTAGCCCCACAAACACCTGTCCAGGAGGGTGGGCCCAAAGACACCTCACAAACTAAAACTGGGTACCAAGGTAAGAGTTGGGATCCCAACAAGGTATGGTGTCACAACTGTCAAAAGACAGGACACCACACCAAGGACACTAGATGTCCTAAAAACCAGGCCCCTAGTATAGCTCCAGAGATTGCCAGTGTAGCTTTGGAGGGTGGTTCCTCAGATGAGGAAGTCCTTCTAGCCTTCAACTGGAAGATGAGCCCAAAAGGTGAGTTGGAGATTCCAGAGGGGAGTAGACCCTTCCACCACCTACTGGTGAATTGAATTCCAGCCACTGCCCTGAGAGATACCTGTGCCAGTCACACTGTGGTGCATGACAGGTTGGTACTCTCAAACCAGTATGTCCAGGGGAAACGAAAAGAGTAAGGGCTATCCTAGGAGAGGTAACTGTTATGCCTGTGATTGTAGTGCCCCTAGAAATAGATGGGTCCGTTGGAGAAAGGTGGTAGTCAATAAAGACCTACCCCATGATTGTCTCCTTGGGAATGACCACCCAGAGGTTTGGCTGAGCCAAAGAGAGGTGCTGGTCCAGTGCCAGACCTACTCATCCAAGGAACCTGGGGAGCTGAACCTGCAGTTAGTGCAGCTAAGCCCCAAAAGAAAAAGAAGAGACAGTGTAGGAAAGGTGGACAACTGTTAGCCACAGTTCCAGTGGGCCAGGGAGATTCTATCCCAGCAAGGAAGAACTCTAAAATTGGCACTGGTGAAGTCCTCCCTAGCCAACCAAAAGACCTGACTAGTCAGGCCACTGCCCAGCCTGAGTTGGTGGCTCCTCAGCTGGCAGAACAGAGGGTGGAAGAAGGGTGTTCACTACCAAGTGTAGTGACCCCCTACCCTAAAACAGTAGACGGGCCACCAGAACCCAAAGAAGCCTGTAAGTTAGCCACTTTACCTACCAGTGAAGAGCCAAAGGTGTGGTTCTGGGCACTGACAGCTGTCAGTAGCCTCTGCTGGATGTTAGCCTTCATGGCAGCACTGTCCTTGGCATGGTGGCCTAGCCCCCTGCCAAATAGCAAGTTAGCCCCCCTGACCCTATTGGTCATGGTGGGGTTACTCAAGCTGTGGGTGACCTCTGTGGGTAAGCTGTGTTTTGCCCTAGCTAAGTTAGAATTGAATTTGCAGAGATAGGCACCTCTGAACCCAAACTAAAAAGGGAGGGTAAAGACACTAAAGAGCTAGGAAAGGAGCATTGGGAATTAGGCCCTGAAAATGTTGAGGTAGGCCAGCTCCCCAAAGGGACTGACCTGGACAGAAGGATGTAAGGCAGCGTAGGCCCTGCAACTTTCAAACCACTTCCTCTACTCTTCCTCGCCTGAAAGACTAGAAAGACTCTCCCAGGTTTGGCTGAGTCTCCTGGCCTTTGGGCTGGGGGGGGGGGGGGCTTGTGTAGGAAGCTGGGTTTCTGTTGCAGTAACCCCCCCACTTTTTGCCAGACTACTGATGCACTTTGACTTGATGTGCCCTGGGTCCCTGCCAATCAGGTTCCCAGGGCCTGTGTTCTTTCCCAAAACTGTACCTTGTACCCCCAATTGGACCTCTCTGGCCACATGTCAGTCCCTTGTAAAAGGTACCATGGGTACCAAGGGCACTGTGGACAGGGAAGGCCTTTAAGGGCTGCAGCACTTATTGTGCCACCCTTAGAGGCCCTATACCTTTACACACACTGCCATTGCAGGCTGCGTGTTTTGGTGCAGAACAAAGTGAAGAGTCGACATGGCACACATCCCTGTGTGCCATGCCTACAACCCACTGCCCTGGCATAGCTCATCCACCCCTCTAGCTGGGTGCACTATACCAGTGGTGAGGGTACATGTGCATGAGCCCTGTACCCCTACAGTGTCTAAGCCAATTCTTAGACATTGTAAGCGCAGTAATGCAATTAAGAGTATATGGTGCTGGGAGTTTGTCAATACGAACTCCACAGCACCATAATGGCTTTACTGAAAACTGGGAAGTTTGGTATCAAACTTCTCAGCACATTAAACCCACACTGATGCCAGTGTGGGATTTAATGAAAAATGCACTGAGAGGGCATCTTAGAGATGCCCCCTGAAAAAGACCAGCCTCTGGTGAGTTCCCTGACTGGTACACACCAGCCTGCCACCATGAGACATGTTTCTGGACCCCTGGGGTGGGAGCCTTCGCTCCCTGAGCCCAGAAACAAAGCCTTAGCTGGGCGGAGGTGTTCACACCTCCCCCAGGCCAGGAAGAGCCATCTGTGGCAGGGGAGCTTCAAAGGCCTTGCAGCCTTTGTAATGCGACCCCCAGCCTCTCCTGCTATCAGGAGCAGGCCCCCTTCCTGTCTCCCTTCCTTTTCGGCGGGAAGGCAGGCAGGAAAAAGTAGCCAGCCCAGAAGGTGCGCCCACCTCTGCCAACCCCACCCCTCAGGTGGGGATGCGAGGTGAAGCACACTCTTCAGTGCCCGCCATCTTGCAGATGGCAGGCACTTCCCAATCAGGATTAGGGATTGTGCTCACTTCCCCACGTGGGGTGAGCACACCAAGGGTGTAGTCACACTAAGGTCAGTAGCCTATTGACTACTGACCTTGAGACCCCTAAAACGCCCCCCAAATACAGTATTTAGGGGGCAGTCCTGAACCAAGAAAGCAGATTCCTGCAACTTACGAAGAAGAAGGACGAAAGAAGACGCACAGCAGAGGAGACTGCAGAGAACAACTGACTTGGCCCCAGCCCTACTGGCCCATCTGCAGTATCCAGAGATCCTGCGCCAAAAGTCGCCTTGTCCTGCAGCCAGCGATCTCCAGAACCCTGGGAGGACTGACTGCCTTCAACAAAGACTGGATCTCCTGTGAACAGCAGCTCTGTTCAAAAGAAACTCCCAAGAAAGACTCTGAGCCTGTTGAGGACAAAGAAACCTGACGCCTGGAACCACCACTGCACCCGTCGCCTACGGCCCGAGGTAGAGTGGCCCACCGGTCCCAGCGAGGTCCTCCAGCACTCCAGAGTCTGAGTCCACCGTGGGTTGACCCCTCCAAGACTCCCCGACATTGCCTGCAGCCTGGAGAAAAGAACCCAAGGTGCACCTACGTCCCCGAGCCCTCCAACTTACCTGCCCAGCTGTTGGTTCCTCCCGCAAGTCTTCCTGGACCGAGCCTGCAGCTAAAAACCAAAACTGAAAATCCCCATTGAAAACAACAGGCAACCCAACGCCAAAACAGCACCCTGCACCCAGCCGCCCCTGCGATGCTGCGGGTGAACTTTGTGTGCTAAACCGGATCCCCCTTTGCCCCGAGCCTAACACCAGGAGCTTGGCTCCCACAACCTTGTGGCCTGCTTGTGAGCAGCCACTAACCGGAGGCCCCCTATTCCCCATTGGATAACATTGTGCCTCAGCACTCTGCCCTAGTGCCGCTGAGGGTGTAACAAGAGTGCATCCTTGACCCTGGGGGAACCCTTGTTCTAACCCCAGGAACTCAACCTCAAAGATCGAGTACTTACCTGGTAACCGATAACTGCATTTCTCTCCATAGGAACCTATTGACTGTTTTTCTCTGATAAATGTTGTGTGTGGAGTTGATTTGTATGGAAACCTGAAAAATAACAATTGTGCAAAACTCATTTTACTTACCTTTTCTCTAGGAAATGTCCCAGTGTGATATCTAGGCATATCACACTGAATAGAAAAAGTAACTTAAAAAGTAAGCTAAAAAGTAACTAAAAAGTAATCTGTACAGTAATTTCAAAGCATTGACTTACCGGTATTTCAAACAACTGCATTTGAACTTGCATTCACTTGTAAACACTGAATAATATTTTGCAAAGCATTTATTCACTTACATGTGCCAGGCTTGGCTTGGTTCTAGAAATAAAATAACTAAATAATATTTTTATACAAACAAAATTGGTCTGAGTTCAGTCTTTAAGTGTGTGACATCATTTGCTGATTGAGTGTGTACAACAAATGCTTAACACTGCCCCTTTGATAAAGCCTTACTGCTCGACCACACTACCACAAATAGAGAGTAAGGTGATATCTACTTTTACCTCTGACTACCTTTGGGTTCCACTGGACTCTGTGCACACTATACCTCACTTTGGTATTGTATATACAGAGCCAGCTTCCTACAGGGGTAAAGTAGGATCTTTCCCAGGTGTGCATACTACTGATGTCATTTTAACATAGTTGGGCCTAGTACTGCTAGTGATGTTTCCGAAAGTGATTTATGCCCAGAAATACAGGATGCTCATGTTTTGTTAATGAATGTGTGTGTTGAATACAAACTTTATTTACATACACGTGTGAAGCATCTTTTGTGACACTCTGTGTATTTATTGTGTGAGAGTGATGCACCAATGTTTTATACATTGCCTCTGTGATAAGCCTAACTGAACAGTGCCAAGCTACCCTTGGGTAAGCGCAGGTTATACAGTGGGTGAAATCACCTACACCTGTTGGGAGTGGTAGGTTCTGCCTGGCTAGGGCACTGCCTCAGCCAATCAGAAAGTGCCAGTTCCAACACTGTATTAATATGTCCTATACCTGTCTCCACCCGGGCTGGAATTTACCTTTGAAACTGAATCCTAGAGCCAACAGGACAGTAATATTCGGAACATCTATGTGGAACAAAATGGTGGGTCTGTGCGAAGTCTGTACGCGGGCAGGGCCAGGCTGGGAACCCAAAGTAGCCCTGGCAATTTTGTCAGACCAGTTTTCCTGAGTGTTGGTGTTCAAGTGTGAAGCACTCAATCAATCAATCAGGGGTTTGTTAAAGCGCGACTACTCACCCGTAAGGGTCTCAAGGCGCTGAGGGGGGGGGTGCAGGTTCCATCCATCAAGGAGGGGGTCTGTCGAAGAGCCAGGTTTTGAGGTTTCTTGCGAAGATGGGGAGCGATGTTGTCTGTCTGAGGTGGAGCGGAAGGGCGTTCCATGCTTTGGCCGCAAGGAAGGAGAAGGAGCGGCCTCCCGATCTGGTCTTTCTGGTGCGGGGGACCACGGCGTAGGAGAGCTGGGCTGATCGTAGGGTCCTTTGGGGTGCGTGGAATTTGAGTCGGCTGTTCAGGTATGCTGGTCCGGTGCCGTGGAGGGCCTTGTGTGCGTGGGTGAGCATCTTGAAGGTGATTCTCGCCTCGACAGGGAGCCAGTGGAGTGTGCTTTTGTTATGGGGGCCAACATTGCAGCATTGCTTCAAAACCAGTCCCCAGTAACAAAACCGGCCCCCACCCATCCAGCCTCCAGGAAAAATGCACGATGCCCGCTACAGCCAGTCTGGCCCTGTACACGACTCATAACCCTGATTTGGGTGCAAACTCAGTTTCAACATAACACAAGGGAATAGGGCGCTCAAGGTACAAGTGATGATGTGCCAATAACCTCCTACAGTCGAGGCAACATACGTTTGATTCTTATGTACTTGGGGTTAGACTGCGACAGAAAATAGGGCTGGGCACCAAATTAAAGGTGGCCCCCATTAGTGAATCAAATAGCTAAAAGAAGTGCCTCACATTTGCAAATCGGGGCAGTTATGAACTTGTAGACAAGCTGTGTAGGTATTTTGAAAGAGATGGGTGACTGCATGCATTTGTGCAGGGATTGTTTGTGGTATTATCAGGAAAATGAACAGTAAAAAACTAGCCCACCAGATTGTAGTGACCTAAGGCGGGGCACTAGGACCCTGCAGTGGACCCTGAACATCATGAGTGAACCGGACACCACATCCGGTCAAGGGGGCAGGAACACACACACATCCGGGCAAGGGGATCGTGGACGGACGAGGGCAGAGCTCCAAGATATGTACACTGCCAAGAAACAATAAAGGTATCGAGAATCCCTACCTGTGTCCTGCGTGGTGTTCTTCAGGTACACGACACGACAACTGGCGACGAGAGGTGAGATAGTGGACACCGCGACGACAGCAGAAGCCACCAGGAGTCCACCCCGGTCCGCTGACCAGCACAACGACCATCGCAGCAGCGGGAGAAGCGAAACGGAGCCAGGAGCCCACCCTGGTCCGAGTGGAAAGAAAACAAGCAGCCAGCAGCAGGGAGCAGCGACGACACGGGAGCCCACCCCGGCCGCCAAACGAGCGGTAAGGAGCGCGAGCTGAGAAGGAAACCAAAATTAAAGAGAGACGCGCGTGAAATCAAACGCGAACTCTCGCGAGAGCGGCCATTGGAAGGCCAGGCAAAACGGGCCAATCGGTGGCCGAATAGAAGCGGCGGCCATCTTGAAATCAGGCGGCCATTGGGCATCATAGAAAAGGAAGTATCGCGAGAGCGGCGGCCATCACAAGGTCAGGCAAAACGGGCCAATCAGTGGCCAAACAGAAGCGACGGCCATTTTGAAGTCAGGCAATCAAGAAATAAAGCAAAATAAAGAGAATAAAGAGGAAAAGAAGCAACGAGACAGAAAATAAAGTGGAAAGGAAGCAAATAAAGGACAAAACAAAAGAAATAAAGGAGGGAGAGTGACTTTTTAGCAATACAAAAGCAAAGTCCGTGGTGAGAAGCGCCAGAAAGAAAATGAGTGACAGCACGCAAGCAATCTTCCGCAGGCCTCTACCATTCAGCCTGTCGGAACCACAAGCAGGCATCCGGTGGGAAAGATGGATCAGAATATTTGAGCGCTACATGAGCGCCACAGACGTCCCCGAGAGCAAGCAACTGCACCTGCTTTTGAATTTAGCAGGGGATGAGATAGAAGACCTATTGCTAACGTTTCCCGCTGGACAAACAGAGAACTACAAGGGAGTGATAAAGTGTCTCACACAAAAGTTCGACCCCCAACGCAATGTTGATTTTGAAAGATACACGTTCAACACGGCGTGCCAGCAAGGCGAGGAAAGCCTAGATGACTTTGCAACGAGACTGAGAAAACTGGTCACGTACTGCGAATTCGACAAATTTGACAATGAGCAGGCAATAAGACTGCGAATTATTGAGGGCTGTAAATCAGTGGAGTTCCGAGCACGAGTACTGAAGGAACCAACAACGCTAGAAAAGATATTAACAATGGCTCGCACAGAAGCACGAGCAACGGAACAGGCAAAACAGATGGAAGTTGGGAAGGAGAAGAGAGTGGCGCTAGCACATCGCGTCACGGGGAACGCAAACAAAAAGGAATTCCAGGCGCCGATCGCGCCACGAAGGGGCGAACAAGCATGTTACAGATGTGGCCTCGAGTTTCCCCACGCTGGCGCCTGCCCAGCAATGGGCCAGAAGTGCAGAAAATGCAACAGGGACAACCACTTCTCAAGCGTGTGCATGACCAGGCAATTCAGAGGTGAGAGAGGCCGAGCGACAAGACCGCGGATAACAAGCAACAGGTACGCCCGACACATGGAGACGGCAAATCGCAGCTCGTCTGACGAGTCAGATGAAACGGCAGCACCCGCGAGTGCGGCGCGACTCTACCTAATGTCAGACGCGCCCAGAGAAAGCGATGGGGCAGAGCATGTTCACCTGGTAGACAAGAGAGAAATAAAGAAGACAGCTACGGTGGACATCAATGTAGGAGACCACCAGACAAGCTTCGTACTTGACAGCGGAGCGACATGTAACATCATGTGCATGTCCGAATACAAAAAGATGAGAGTAAAGCCACAACTACTGCCATCGACCGTGGATGTATTCACCTGGGGCTCCAAGAGCCCGGTAGAAAACATGGGAAAATTCACAGAGACACTAATGTACAAAGGTAGATCGTATCATGAAGAAATACATGTACTCAAGGGTGACATCCCAGCGCCATGCCTACTAAGCAATGTGACGGCACAATTGATGGGACTACTGGCAATGACCTATCACATGTCGGAAACGGGGAACATTCTGCAAGAATACCCAGCCATACTGAAAGGGCTTGGCAAGCTAAAAGGGAAACAAATAACATTGCACATAAATGAAGCAATCAAGCCAGTAGCACAACACCACAGACGGGTGCCAATTCACCTACAACCGCAGGTGGCAGAAGAGATCAATAGCTTACTGGCACAGGATATAATAGAAGCAGCAGACGGCCCAACACCGTGGGTGTCTCCGATCGTGGCGGTGCCGAAGAAGAACACCTCCAAAATCCGCATATGCGTGGACATGAGGATCCCAAACACCGCAATAACAAGGGAACGCCACCCGGGACCGCACCTGAACGACATGATCAGTTGCCTCACTGGAGCGTGCCGATTTTCAAAGCTCGACTTATGCAAAGGGTATCACCAGTTAGAGTTGGACCATCAATCTAGGTACATCACGACATTCTCCACTCATCTGGGCCTGTTCCGATATAAGCGACTGAGTTTCGGAATATCATCGGCCGCGGAAATATTTCAGGAGACCATACGACAAGTGATCAGGCCGGTCCCGAACAGCTTAAACTACAGTGATGACATTTTAGTATTTGGAACAACAGATAAGGAGCATGACACGGCGTTACGTCAAGTGTGCACACAACTGGAGAAAGCAGGCCTCACATTAAATGGAGACAAATGTGAGCTGGGAAGAAAGGAACTAGTGTTTTTTGGACACATCTTCTCGAAACAAGGGATGAGGCCAGACCCCAGCAAAGTTGAAACTCTACAAAATGCAAAGCCACCAACGGATGTTGCGGAAGTACGATCATTTCTAGGACTCGCCAGCTACTGTGCGAGATACATACAGGATTTCGCTACAGTAAGCACACCACTGAGGGAACTGACCAAACAGGGTTAGAAATTCATCTGGTCTCATGAATGCAACAAGGCATTTGAGGACATAAGAGAAGCAGTGGTGAAGGCGGGACATCTGGCCTACTTCGACCCTCTGCTCTGCACCGAATTGACTGTGGATGCCAGCCCAGTGGGACTGGGTGCAATACTAGCACAGCATCTGCCAGGAAGAGAGTCACAAAGGAAGATTGTCGCATACGCAAGCAAAAGCTTGACGGACATTGAAAAGGCATACTCGCAACCAGAAAAGGAGAGCCTGGCCGTGGTGTGGGCGTGCGAGCATTTCCACATGTTTATCTATGGGAAGCCGTTCACCATCATAACAGACCACCAAGCGCTGGTGACAATCTACGGCAGCCCATCGGCCAAAATGCCACCCAGGATTGAACGCTGGGGCATCAGACTGATGGACTATGACTTCACAATTGTGCACAAACCAGGGAAAGAACATAATCCTGCAGACTACATGTCAAGACACCCGTTACCACAGGCTCACGAGACGACATCGATAGCAGAGGAATACCTGAACTTTGTGCTCAAGCAAAGCACACCAGCACCAATAACACTAGCGGAATTAGAAAGGGAGACCAGAGAAGATGGCACGCTACAACTGGCAATGGAAATAACAAGGAAACAAAAATGGAGGCACATCAACAACAACTGCACCTGGGAAGCAGGAATATGCAAAGAAGAAGTGCTAGCTCTGCAAAAGATAAATGAAGAACTGTCAGAGACAGAAAGCGGAATACTAATGAGAGGGACAAGAATTGTGATACCAAGATCACTCAGAAGACAAGTAATAGACTTAGCTCACGAGTCACACCGAGGCGTTGTATCAACAAAGAAGCTACTAAGAGAGAAAGTGGGGTTTCCTAGACTGGATCGCATGGTCGAAGACACAGTATCGACGTGCCACCTATGCCAAGTGACTGGAGCACCAGCCAGACAGACACCACTACAAATGTCAGAGCTTCCAAGAGCAGTATGGACAACACTCGCAGCTGATTTCTTTGGCCCACTGGACACCGGAAACTATTTGCTGGTGGTCATTGATGAGTACTCAAGATTTCCAATAGTGCGACACGTCCCGTCGACATCAGCATCAGCAACACTACCGATTTTAGATGACATCTTCGCTGCATGGGGCTCGCCAGAAACTCTAAAGACGGACAATGGTCCCCCATTTTCAGGGGAAGAATTCCGGAGATTCATGACTTATCTAGGAATAAATCATAGGAAGATAACTCCACTGTGGCCTCAAGCTAATGGAATGGTGGAGAGATTCATGGGGAACATCAAAAAAAGCAGTTCAAAGGGCGAGGCTGGCGCAGATATCATTAGGCCAAGCTCTATGCCAGGTATTGCGGGACTACAGAAATACACCGCACAACTCCACAGGAAGATGCCCAGCGGAGCTAGTGCTGGGGAGGACAAGCAGAACAAGGCTGCCGCAAATAGAGGCAATGACAGCGTCAGATCGCAGCAGTGTCGCAGAAAAGGACAGAGAGGAGAAAGAAAAAATGAAACGATATGCAGACGCAAGACGACATGCCAGCCCGTCAGATCTGAAGGAAGGAGACATGGTAATAGTGCGTCAACGACAGCAAAGAAAGTCGGACAGCACGTTCTCCAAAGACCCGTTAGTAGTAACAAAAGTAAAGGGCTCAATGGTCACGGCCGAGTCAGATCATCAGAGGATAACAAGAAACAGCTCACACTTCAGAGAGCTGAAAGGAATGAAAGAAGAAGATCAAGGCACGGAAACAGCAGGACAAGAAGAGCAGGAGCACGGCAGCAACGAAAGAGAAAATGGAGAGGGAGCGGCAGAAGAACAACAAACGGAGGCCCGCCACAGAAGAACATGCCGACGGCCAAAGAGACTGATAGAAGAAATGTAACTAAGTCATTCATTCAATTCATTCGTGACAAAGGGGAGATGTAGTGACCTAAGGCGGGGCACTAGGACCCTGCAGTGGACCCTGAACATCATGAGTGAACCGGACACCACATCCGGTCAAGGGGGCAGGAACACACACACATCCGGGCAAGGGGATCGTGGACGGACGAGGGCAGAGCTCCAAGATATGTACACTGCCAAGAAACAATAAAGGTATCGAGAATCCCTACCTGTGTCCTGCGTGGTGTTCTTCAGGTACACGACACGACACAGATCATAAAACAAACCAACAAACAGACAAGAAACTGGCCCATACACTGACCTCTAAGACCAGCCCTACGGTCATTGCCAGATTCCTTATATGCCAGCCCGACCCAGCATGTACTGCTTTATAACTCTTGGCCTACTGTTGCTAAAGAGGTATATCTTTGCAGCTGTACACGAGCTGTCCAAGGAGGTCTCCTTCAGAATATGTTGTAAAATTCTGTTTTGGAACACTTTGAACAATGTACGAGACATATTTTCATCACTCTATTGCATCTCATGCAGCATTTTCCCATAATCCAAAGGATTTTTTTTCTCCGAGGATCGCTTTACTTCATTTAAGGCGTTGCAGACTCTCAGAATTGTTTTCTTAATATTTTGCAAAGAATTGCGAAATGATTGCTCAATTGTGGTGAGTGGTAAGACCATGCTAAGTTCTGATCTAAATTGCCACTGATAAGTTTCTAGCTACATGTGTGCCTTTCTATCCGTTACCTTCACACCCAATGGTAGCAAGAAAGATCTTAGCAGGGCCGGCTTTAGGGCGGTGCGACTGGTGCGGCCGCACTGGGCGCTGATATGAAGGGGGGCACTGGCCTCTGGGGTGGCGCTGTATTTAGCAATAATGTACGATTTAAAAGGACCTGCTGCAGAGTTCCTTGTGGGTCCAGAATTCAAGCAGCAATAAAAATGTCAAGATAACTCTTGTGTAATTCATTTTCCTGCTAGAGAGAGAGAAGTTTTGTCTAGTGGCAGCTTTCACTCTCCATAAAGCAGCACGGAGGGTTAAAATGTCTGCTGCAAAGAACAGATCTTTTTTTTATGTGGATAGCTGACTGGATTAATAAAGCCAGGCTTTATAGCGCTTTAAAACAAATGAAATGTATGTGAGAGATGGGCTATGCTGGAGAGATGAGGGGCATTTTTGCTGGGAGATAGTAAGGGAATCCTAGGAGGTCATGGGGGGGCAAAAAGACTGTCGCAACAGGCGCCACTAGCGCTAAAGCCGTCCCTGGATCTTACGAATAAAAACAGCCAAAAATAGTGTCAAAGCCATTGTCCACGGTGTGCACATAAAATCTTCTTAAGGCATTTAATGCGGTACAAAATAAAGTTTGCCTTTTAAATCCCACTGGCTAGTCGAGGTCGGTTCTTGTTGAAAACCTTTAGTTTGCACATAGCTTACTTGTTAAGGTATCATGTACAGAATTAGAGTGTGCAATATTGTCTTGACACTTCAGGGAATTGTTGCAATTAGTTTTTGTAGCTTTATTGACTTCTTTCTTTGTCAATGTGTTTTTTAGTAATTCTCTTGCAGCTTATTCTGTATTGTGCTGCTGTGTGTTATTCAGGAGTTTTCTGTTTATGTTTCCTAGCAATGAATTATTAACAAAACAAATTTTGTACCAAGTGGGTTCTTGTTTGGTATCTTACCGCAAAGTTGCTCGCCATATAGAACGATGGTTGTGGACCTTTGAGAGTAGAATTAGAATCCATTGGGCAGTGGGTTTTATTTTTTGCATATCGTCAAAAAGCAGATGTCGGTGTGTGCATAACCTCTTTCTCTTCACACTGCCATGCATGTTCAAACGACAACCGAGTCCATTTTACCACAGACAACTAATCATTGTTGTCTGATATGAATCATTGTTTAGGTTGTCTTAAAAGAGCAGAAACACATTTCTGTTTTTCTGATGTAGCATTGCTATGCAGGAATATCTCTCAGTTAGGTTTGGTTGTTGTGTTCGTGTCTTTGTTTAGTCTGTGAAAAGAGCATTGCTCTTATTGTGTATTAATTATACCCCGGTTGGTCTGCTGCTATTAAGTCGTGCAGTCCTACACTTTTAGACTTACCTTAGCAAGTGTTACTCTGTTGACTGTATGTCTATTTTGGATGTTTGATTATAGTAATTGCATTGAACCTGGTGTTTATGTTTTTGATGTGATGTGCTTTGCGTGTGATATATTTAGCATTACTTCCGGTCTACAAATAAATAAACAAACTGTTTTGTCAATCATATAGAAGGTGTCCCGAGCCCCGACCTAGAGCAAAAAACAACTGAAGGATGGAGGGCTAGCACTAAATAGTGCACAGAATCTTTCTGTCAGCCCTAGGGGGAGCTGTTTCCACACAATAGCTGATGCCTGGTTTACTTTAAATAAGCGGCTGCTTTAGCAGGACCTCAAACCTAAACTCACCTTACCAGATGACCAGAGCAGCTTCTAAAACGCTTGAATCGCTGAAAATGGGCCACAGCCAATAGGTATTCAAATAATGGTCGCCGGGCACCATATTTTAGCTTCATGAAATCACTGAGCATATCTGTGGAAAAATACTGATAAATTAAGTTTACAATCTGCCTTACTACAAGCTTTCCATCCTAACATTGATAAAGCCATGAATAAAATAGCTAAGGAACAATAATTGGACTAGTGTATTCACCCTTCAAAGAATCGGGCGCACGACGAGCCAACGTTCCATTCATCCCCTCTAAGTGACGCCCTTGAATCTGCAGTGCCGCTTTACTGTAAACTTTAATTAAACCGAAAATGTTTTTCTTTCTGTAACAAATCGATTATTCTCTGCAAAAGAAACTGATTCAAATTTGAGGATTCGTTTTTTGGCTCGGCAAAATGTGCTCTTTGGTTTGACCTAGCAGCACCTGTTTCAGAAAATCAAAGGGGAGAGATTCATGATGTTCCATGAGGCATGGACGTCATACAGACATTGATTTAGATCTGGGGCGGTCTCTCCGCTAGGGCGAAGGAGCATCGCCTCCCCTGCCCTCTGCGAGCTCCTGAAGCGAGAGACATGCAGCCCCCCCACCCCCCATCGAGCCTAGAGACATGCAGGCTTGTCCTCTGCTGCTGGGTGGCTGGACGGACGCTCCAAAGTGCGCATGTCAGTTTGGCTGGCTGTCTTGCAATGGCCAGCCTGACATGCGCACTTTGAAGCTCTCCATCCCAAGCTGTCTTAGACAGTTGGGTGGAGAGTAAGTATAGGCCTAAAGGAGCGTTCGGCCAACCCACTTCATCCAATCTTGGCTCTCCTCTCATGCTGGTTTATAGCATTAGAGCAGCATCTGGATTGGTTAGGGGAGCTGCACAGCAGACTGGAGTTTACGAACATCTAGGAGGGCGTTAGTGAAGTTTTATTATGGGCTTTTGGAGAGAGAGGGTGTTTTATTTTGTTTTTTTGGAAACAGTGGAGTACTTCACTCACCCCACCACTTTCAAAGGGTACCAGCTGCCCTTGGCCACTAATTACAAGGGGGTGAAAGAGGGGGTAAAAGCACAAATTAGATGACAGTATCCATGGCATTGCCACCAGTCTGTCTTATCCCTGTCAGGTAAGGACTGTGTGCTAGGTTTAACAACACGATTTTGCATGACTTGGCCGAAAGGAAGAATGGTTTTTGAGTAGCAGTGTTGGCAACCTCGACCCCAGCAAATTCCAGTGGATTCCTACCCAGTCTGTCATGCTTGTGCAGTAGGCCAGGGAGGCCCCAGAATCTTGGGGAGAAAGAGACAGATGTCTTCACTCCCGCACATCAAGTCACCCTGGTAATCACAAAGATGGCTCTTTGGGGTGCACAAACACCCACAACAAAAGGGAAGAGGATGTGGCATAACAACCAGAGCTGCCGACTTTGGATTTGGGGAACCGGGTTTGAGTCTTGGCATTGGCTCGACATCCTGTGATTCTCTGCAAATCACTTAATCTCTCCATGCCTACCAAAAACGAATGTGTCCGTGTGTAATGTAACTGGTGCTCATGTAACGCGCGCCAATACCGTCGGGTCAAGTTCGCGCTATATAAATCTGCAAAAAACAAATTACAGGATTGCTTTGCTGATATGCCGTGAGCTTTGAAACCCACCACCCTTCACTGCCCTGCATACACAACAATGTGGAAGGAATACAAGGGAATCCCCAAGTCATGCGGGCTCTGCTATGTGCTGTTTCCACCAGGTGGAACAGGAAAAAAGCATGCGGTGCTTGCCACTGCCTCGCTATATTCTCATATAGACAGGATACCCCTATTATCAAGATGGGGTTAGAGGCAGGGGTCAGGCCTGCGTCTCTGCAGTGCTTCCGCTGAATCTCTAAATTGGGCCTTAGCAGTCACTAGACGAAGAAATCATTGCTACTTGCTGCTTCCATGATTTAACAAGTGCAACTTTTATTCTTTAAACTGAATGAGCATCATTACCCTTTGCTAGTTTTAGAGGTCGAGCTCACTGTATACAACCTCTGCTATTACTACTAGTGGTGTCTGGGTGTTGTTCTCCTTCTTTTTGATTTTTACTGGGCTTTTTTTTGTTAACTCAGCAGGTGAGCTTGAAATATTGTAATTTGATGAGAGAGAACTAATGCTGAATTCTTTTCCAGTATTATTCTTTGTAACTGTGCTGGCTGATTTGAACAGTTCATCTTGGCTGTTGAGGAGTGATATCTTTAAATGACTTTTTTACTCTGTTAATAAAGACTGCAATACGCTTGATAGAGGACTTAGTTTGTCACCAAGAGGGGAGCATGATCAGCACTTGATATGGGCATTGACCGGCCTCGATAATGAAACCGAAGTGTGTAGAAATGTTTCGAGCTTGGCATCGATTCCGGTAACATACAATGCCAGCATGTTTAATAGATCCGCTTGAATTGCTAGTTTTTCGGAGTGGAAGTTTAGGGCCTCCACTGTGACCTGGGCCATTGCTAGGCTAGATGACCAGGGATCCTCCTTTACATCCTCATCTGCATTAAGGCTATAAGTGCTGTTCAGTGTCCATCCGGCTCTTAATGCCGGTATGTGTTATGATTTCCCTTGTGTTGAGGCCGCGCGCCTCTGTGGAATGCTTCCATGCAAACGTTCCGATATTGCGTGGTGTGCCTCGCGACCTCGGCAGTTTGTCAGTTACGGCTGGCTGAGGCGTGAGGGACGCTGCGATTCCGTGCTTTGGTTAACAAACCTTGTTTAACCGTCACCTGCCTCAGTGTCCTATGTGGATTACAGCATTTTATTGGCGACGAGCTACAGCCGGCATAGCACGGAGTCAGCGGCACAGTACCTGCGTGTGCAGAGGAACTTTGACTGGTCCTGCAGTCATCGCGCCTACGCTGAGGGGTGGAAGTGCGAATTAAGTGACCCCCAACGCGCCGCTAAACCAGCAGAGCATCGTGGTTCATGGGGTAAGAGCGTGTGAAAATTGACCCCCAACGCGCCGTATTTGTCTGCACTCCGCGGGTCAGAGCACGAAAGTTGATGCTTGAGGGGCGATAAAATGTATTGTTGAACTCCCACGATACGCATCCGTGTGGTCTGGTAGACGGGGGCACATTTTTGTGATTCTGCTTGGAGGTGCAGGAGAATTGCGTGGCAGCCGTTTCAACGCGAATGAGCATGAGACATCAGCTGACTGAACGCGCTGCCGCTCGTCGGTGAAGCTGACGCGCTGAGAGGAATTCCTGTGCTTTCGACCTCGAAACAGCAGACAGTGACGCGCTGGCGTGAGTGGAGCCTCTCCTCTTAAAGCTACAGTCACACGTAAATTTGCAGCATGTTAATGTGACAGCCTCCTGATTTTAAGTTGCAAGGTGTCATGCTTTATTAGTTTTGGCGAACATTTTGCGTACAGCTGTCCAGTGGTAGTTTTGTTTTCAAGCCTCATTTCCTTTCCACATCTTTCATTGAAGCATGGATGTCACAGCTTTAGATGTCACAGCCGTTTCTTCTCCCCCACATTTTCTCTCTCAACCTGGTTGTCCTAGCATTGAGTGGGATGAGTGGATCGACATCTTTGACAACTATCTTGAGGCGTTGGATGCTCAGGATTTTAGCTCAAGTAGAAAAAGGGCAATCTTACTTACCAGTCTAGGTAAAGAGGGACAACACATTTTTAAGTACCTCCCAGTTGTCACTGATGAACGTGGCCAACCCATTGAAGACGTCTATCTAGAGGCACGAAAAAGGTTGGAAAAAAGGTTTGTGCAAGAGACAAATGTCGTCATGAGGAGACACAAATTTTATACACAGCCACAGAGAAGTGGAGAATCAATTGATGACTTTGTCACAAGACTGCGTGAACTTTCCCTCAAATGTAGATTTGGTCCCATGGCTGAGGAGATGATACGGGATCAGCTGATAGTGCAATGCAGAAGTAGAAAGACTCAAGAACGGCTGTGGGCTGCAAAGAACCCCACTCTAAAAGATGCCATTGATATAGCAAAGATAGTAGAAGAGTCAGAGTTTTGCATGAAGGAGATGGACCGTAGAGACTCTAAATTGAACAGTAATGGCAATGGGGAAACATCTGTAGTGGAAGGAAGTGAAGGGGAAGTGGCTGCGTCCACAAGATATGGTGGCAAGGGTAATAAGGGCTGTTCTGGCAGGCCATTTCCAAACAAGTTTAGCAATAGGATGTGTAGCAAGTGTGGTAGCACATATCACACAGCTGATTCAAAAAACTGCTGGGCCATAGGCAAAGAGTGCATGAAGTGCGGCCGCAGAGGCCATTTTGCTAAAATGTGTCGAGATGCTAACAAAGGAAAGGTGGCATTGTTGAATGAAGATAGCTACTACAGTGAATGCTTGCCTAGGCCTGACAGAATCCTTTGTGTTGAACCTTCCCAAATCGAGAAGGGTGACAATGAAGAAGTTCTTACAACCCACTCTTCATGTTTTGATAATAAGAGAAGACACCGACCCAAGGCAGAATTTGTCATCGCTAACAGAAAAGTTGATCTTATGGTAGATTCGGGGTCGTTGTACACCATCGTACCTAAGAGGATATACGAACAAGAATGGCCCAATATTTGCTTGTTACCCAAAGACATAAACCCAGGTGGCTATCAAGGAGAGCAGATAGACATACTGCGTTATATGTTGGCGGATATTTATTTTAAAAATAGGTCTGTTAAAGGTAAAGTTTATGTAGCTGAATCTGGGCCCCCCATATTAGGTTGGTACCATCAGTACGACCTACATATCAAGATTGACCCCCATGGTGAAGAGCAAGTCATGGTCGTAGATGATCTCACTGTTGAGGACATCTTGGAGGGTGCCAAGGAAGTGTTCAGAGACCAACTTGGTAACCTTGAGGGTTACGTCCACGAGATAAAACTCAAGTCTGGAGCCATCCCCGTCCAGCATAAGCTCAGAAGAGTTCCCATTATGGTAAGGGGCGAAGTCAAAAAGATGTTAAATGAAATGTTATCCAATGGGATCATTGAACCTGTTGAGTGCTCTCCATGGGTTTCTCCCGTCGTCATCACAGAGAAGGCAGATGGTAATTTGCGTTTCTGTGTTGACCTGAGGAGTTTGAACCAAAATATAGTTCCTGACACCTTTCCCCTGCCCAACATTAACAAGCTTATCTTGTTGTTGCAAGGGGCAAAGTTTTTTACTAAGTTGGACCTTCGTCACGCTTATCACCAAATACGGTTGCATGACTCCTCTAAACACTTGACAGCTTTCATAACCATGGAAGGCATCTTCCAATTCACCAGGATGCCATTTGGACTATCCTCTGCCGCCAGTGTTTTTCAGAGGATGGTGTCTGAAGTGTTTAGGGGCATGAAGAACATCATCTACTTCCAGGATGATATCCTAGTTTTTGGTGATAGTGAAAGGAGTCACAACCTGGCGCTTAAGGATGCACTTGCAAGGCTTCTAGAGGCTGGTTTAACGCTTCGGAGAGAAAAGTGTGCTTTCCTCGTCACGGAAGTGGAGTACTTGGGACACTCACTATCCAACGAAGGAGTTAAACCCAAAAGGGATCTGCTTGCCTCCATAAGGGAGGCTCCCACTCCCTGTACTAAGGATCAATTGCGGTCCTTCCTTGGACTAATTGAGTATTATTCCAAGTTTGTCAAAAATTTTGCTAGCAAAACTGAACCTTTAAAAGTACTTATGAGAAAGGGTGTGAACTTTACATGGGGTACAGACCAGCTTACCTGTTTTGAAAACATCAAACATGAAATTTGTGGTGCAGGAATTCTAGTGCCTTTTGATGTTAATGCTAAGATTATAGTCACAGTTGATGCATGCGACACTGGTATTGGTGCTGTCCTATCACAGAGTGATGGTACTGCTGAAAAAGCAGTAGCTTTCGCATCACACACCTTGACAACCATTGAACGTCATTACTCTGTGATAGAAAAAGAAACTTTGGCTGCCACTTGGGGAGTTGAATATTTCAGAACATATGTCTGGGGACGCAAGATACTTCTCCGTACAGACCACAAACCCCTACTAAAAATTTTGTCACCTGGTGGGACCGGAAAGGGATCAGCCAGACTAGCTCGTCTGGCCTCAAGGTTGCAAGAGTACAACTTTCAGATAGAGTTCATTTCTGGGAGGCGCAATGTCCAGGTAGACTGCTTATCACGTTTGCCTTTAGAGTGGGAAAAAGTGGATAAGATTGGGGTCACAAAGAGTGCAAGAGAAGGGGCCATTTCATGTGTGGAAGATGTTGTTCAATGGAGTTGTGGGGTGGTCAACAAAAAAGAGTGGGCGAGTGCTATGTCGGAGGATGAGGTACTCAAGGCCGTCCTCAACCTCATTCTTAAAGGAGGGCGCAGAGAGAGCACCTTGCCTGTGAGACCTTTTAATTCTATCATCAACGAATTATCTATCGTTGCAGACCAGATTATCACGCGGGGTGATAAGATAGTCCCTCCCCTTGGCATTCACAAGAGGTTATTTGACATAGCCCATGAGGGACACATGGGGCAGACCATTACCAAGAAAAGGTTGAGGAGCGAGTTTTGGAGAATGGATGGTGAGGTGGTCGATTGGGTTGAAAGGTGCAGCGAGTGCAAGGAGTGTGAGAAGAGGTTAAAGGTTGGACAACAGTCTGTCCCGAGTTCCATCCACGATCCCGGTGTGAGTTGGCATAGTATTTGCCTTGACTTCATTGGACCCATGCCAGGAGTTCATCCCAATAAGAGGTTTGGGATGGTTGTCATGGATGTTCACTCTAGATGGCTGATTGTGCACCTTCTTCCTGAAATCACCACTAGAGTCACCATAAAAGTGTTGCGCTGCATTTTTAAAGAAGAAGGCTATCCCAATGTCCTTATTACAGACAATGGCACGCAGCTTACTTCAGGTGAAATGAGTGAATTCTTATGCCATTGTGGGATCAAACATTCTCTCACTGCACTTTATAATCCCCAGTCCAATGGTATTGTAGAAAGAGCCAACCGCATGATTAAAGGTGCTATAGGTCTTGCTCTCGCCAATAACCTGGATGTTGATGAGACCTTGAACGAACTGGTGAGGGCTTACCGTACTACTGAAAACACCACTACCGGTGTTGTTCCTTTTGTTGCCATGCGTGGAAGGAAACCCTCTACCAAACTAGTACCCTCTTGGGTCAGAGAGTTATTGGAAGGGAAGAGTGTGTGTGGGGGTGACACATCTAAAAACAATTCTGCAACCACTCTTGTGAGCTCTCAGACTATGTCCCACACCAGTCTCCAGCCTGGAGATTGGGTCAAAGTCAGATCTGGTCGTTGGGTTAAGGGTGTGTGTAAGTTCCGTGGCCCTTTCCAAGTTAAAGAAGTTTACCAGTGGCATGTCGTTTTGTCAAATGGAGAAAAGTGGAATCTACGTAGAGTAGCCAAGTACTGCTCACGAGACAATCCACCCAGGGCTAGCGGGAGTAGAGATTCTTGTTCAGGTTATATGTTGGCGCATGATTACCAATTATTGAACAGTTCTCGCTATTGTGCAGAAATGAGAGCACCTGGTCCCAGTGGTGACAACTTAGGTGTTCGCCAGGGCCACAGTGATGAAAATCAAGATTTACATTCTTCACAAACCACTCAACGTTGTCAAAGACCCTTACGGGTCAAAGGGCCTCCCCATCACTTACAGGATTTCCTAGTGGGTTAGTCCTTTCTATTCTTTGCTCTTCCCCCTCTTCTCCTGTATCTCCTTTCCTGTTATTAGCCATTCTGTGTTTTATTATTCTACCTGCGTGTAGAACAAAGGGGGGTATGTTATGATTTCCCTTGTGTTGAGGCCGCGCGCCTCTGTGGAATGCTTCCATGCGAATGTTCCGATATTGCGTGGTGTGCCTCGCGACCTCGGCAGTTTGTCAATTACGGCTGGCTGAGGCGTGAGGGACGCTGCGATTCCGTGCTTTGGTTAATAAACCTTGTTTAACCGTCACCTGCCTCAGTGTCCTATGTCAGACTTCTCTTCTGACCTCTTCTTGGTCCTCGTCCCGGACCTCTCCTTGGTCCTCTTCCTGGACATTTTCTCGGCCGTCCTCTTCACGGACTCTTCCGTCATTCTTCTTGCCGGACTTCTTGTCAGACCTCTTCTCTCTGACTTCTTCTTCGGTCCATGCTCTCTGACCTTTCCGTCGGTTACTGTTCTCGGACCTCTTCTGCGGTCACTGCTCTCTGACCTCTTCTGCGGTCCCTGCTCTCGGACCTCTTCTGCGGTCACTGCTCTCAGACCTCTTCTGCGGTCCCTGCTCTCTGACCTCTTCTTCGGTCACTGCTCTCTGACCTCTTCTGCAGTCCCTGCTCTCTGACCTCTTCGTCGGTCACTTTTCACGCCGGCCTCCGCCCCGGTCGCTTCTCGAGCTTCTTCCTGTACCGTCCGCGTCCGGGGTACTTCTTCTGCGCACTGTCACTCCGTGCGCTCTTTGCTCGTCGTCGCTGGTCACTTGTGGTGGCGTCCTTTTGCCACTCGGCACGCAAGCTGCGCCTTACTCCAGTCCCTCAGAAACTTTCTGCCTGGACCTGCCTCTTCAAACCTTGTTATCCACGTGCGTTGCTCACTGATGTCATCACTCCTGCAGCGACCACCCCTGGCCAGTAGGCGTCACCGCGCCGCACTCAATCTTGGCAGCCTGTCTCTTTGCGGATTTCTTGTAGGCTCACTCATAGAGGTTTGCCAACCCAGCTCAGGCAGTTGCACTTTTTCACATATATGCTTTTCTATGTAGCAGCTATCCCAGAGCTGCTTTGTATTACACCTGGCACCTTTGTCCTCTGTTGTGTTTCACTTTCCTTAAACAGCCTGGATCTGCCTCACCTTGTGCATCATCTTGGTGCCTCAGTGTCCCTCCTGGTGTCCTGTGAGTTGCATATGCAGAGGGGCCACATGGCAGGTAGGGTTGCCCCTTTGCCTCCTGCTGGCACTCAGTCACAGACCCTTCTGCTTCTCTCCCCGTTTTTGGTTTTGATGCTTTATTCTTTTCCCTTTTTCTTGGAAGCAGCCACTTGCCAGCAGAGTGGCTCTCCGTCAGTCAACTCCTCTTTGTGGGTCACAGCCGCCGGGAACTGTCTCTGAGCAACCTCTGTGCTCTCCAGTCACTCTGTCCCGGTTCTGTTACCCTTTATTTGTTCAGCAGGTGCGCTACCGCTAGACGGCCACTAGGTGGCAGTGCTGCATTCGTTTGAAACATTAGCCCAGGCGCTCGCTTCGATCGAAGTTCCTGTACTCGTGACCTGTGCAGTTCATAGTCACTTCCCTCACACAGCACTAGCATTTGCAACAAGGTAGGTGCATCTCTTACTTATTTTTCTCTCTGTCCGATCTCGACAGCCTGCATTAAGCCCTTGCTGGTACCCGCACCCGACCGGGGCACTCCTCTGCTGCCCTCATGGAGACATCCGGCCGCGCTGCGATCGTCCCCAGCAGCTTCACTCACGCGCAGGCCTCACTTTGCTGCCTTTGTTTTTGCGGCCGCTCTCCTTCCGTCTATGCCCCGCAGGCAGCACCGGGCCATCTCAGCAAGCGGGCGCGGCCTGGTCTCTTTGATCCTTCTTCCTTCAGGCCATGCGGGATGGCATAACAGAACATCAGTGGAGTCTCGGGGCAAGCGCTACTCCCCCTCCTGCATCCCCTTACTTGTTAGGCGCGGCGGCCAGCCATTCACTTTCAAAGCTTCCCGCTCCTCGCAGCAGGCCTTTTCTCTCCACGGGCTGCGCAGGGGGGTGCTGGCGCCGCTCCAATCGGCCGCGGGCGGCACGCTTTCTTCTTTCTGCTCCCCTCCCACCCGCAGCAGCTTCATTCAGTTCGCACGCTGCGCGGCGTGGGAGTCGGAGCTACGGCCTGGGCACTACGCAGCCTTACTACAGGCTAGTGTTCACCTTTTGCCGCAGGTGCGGGGTGGGCTCCCGCGGCCTCATATCATCCGGGGTCGCTTCCCTTTCACTTCGCAGTCCCCCGCAGATCCTCACCTTCGGCCCACTCCTCGGGCGTCACTCAGCCTCACGGCAGTCTGCGGCGGCTGCCGGCGTCTCAGCAGTCTGGCCCCGCCTGTTCTTTCTTCTGCCCTCCCCGGGCCTTACATCGCCGTTTTCGCAGGCAGCAGGCTCTTCCAACGCGGGGTGGGCTCCCGCTCGGCTTCTTTCACCCCCCCCCGGATTCTTTCTCACGCCCTTAGACTGTCAGACGCGTCCGGCGCAGGGGGCACAGTCGATGCAGGCACTGCAGGATCGGGGTGGGCTCCCGACCTCCTCACCTTCAACCCGGGGCACTTCACACTTCCTCGCGGGTCTTCACGTTGGTGCGGGATGGGCTCCCGAACACCTCTCACGCCCAGGGCTCTTCACACGCCCCACGGGCGATCAGGCGCTTCGCTCGCCTGCTCCAGGGGGTGCCCTCGACAGGGCCACACTCTCCCCCTTACCGCCTTCAAAAAGGCGGCTGCACACGTGGGATTAGCCCGCTCGTCGCCAATGTAATAGTCTGGTGCTGGGCCCTAGGCCCACATGCAGATTGGAATGACGGACACAGACACCTTTGGTTACTGGGTAGCAATGGCCATGAGCACGTGCGCTCGGCCCCTTTTATTGTCAGGGTCACCTGACTGGTGACGCCTGTGAGGGGTGGGTGTATAGTGTGGTTGAGGCACAATGCAAAACACTAGACCGGTGATCAGGCGATCACTACATCCCTCCTAAACTTTCTTTAAAGTCAAAACAGAGTCCAAACCTGTGGGAAGGAAATAGAATGAAAACAAAATACAATGCAATAACAACACTTCCACGAAGTCTCTTTAACTGCTTGCCAACCGCCAACAATGTTCTCGTTGCAGTCGGGATCACTAGTTCTCTTTGGCACGATGACAGGGTGCCCTGCGGACCTAGTCTTTCTTGGACTCAACAATGTGGAAGGGTACTCCTCCGTCTCTCTCTTTCGGTTCCACTTGCAGCGAAAGTACATGTGGAGTGATGGTGGACGATGTATGTTCTGTGTTCCACCACACAGTCCTGGTTACCGTATTCTATCTGTGTTGGTAGTAGTGATCCTCTCTGCAGATAGGTTTGCAGTTGCAGGACGTCCCTCTCACAGATGTCCCTCTCTCGGGGTTGTTCTCTCTCACAGAATGACCCGGAGGCCCTCTTCTGCCAGGCTTCCACTGGACCAGGTGGACTTCCGCCGTGTCACTCCAACCACGTTGGAGGAATCGCTAAGGGCCACCTCTCATGTCCCACGCTCCGCCTGAAAGGGTTGTTGTTGGCTGTGTTAATAAAGACTGCAATACGCTTGATAGAGGACTTAGTTTGTCACCAAGAAGGGAGCATGATCAGCACTTGATGTGGGCATTGACCGGCCTCGATAATGAAACCGAAGTGTGTAGAAATGTTTCGAGCTTGGCATCGATTCCGGTAACATACAATGCCAGCATGTTTAATAGATCCGCTTGAATTGCTAGTTTTTCGGAGTGGAAGTTTAGGGCCTCCACTGTGACCTGGGCCATTGCTAGGCTAGATGACCAGGGATCCTCCTTTACATCCTCATCTGCATTAAGGCTATAAGTGCTGTTTAGTGTCCAACCGGCTCTTAATGCCGGTATGCCTCTTCTTGGCCCCTATCACACAGTTCATCATCACAAGAGTCTACTGTGCTTTAACAAACCTCCTGCTTACTCTGTGACAAGAGGGGGCGGGGGTGCATGAATTACTCTGTTTTCCCCGAGTCCTCTCCATGGTGACTTTCCTGCTGATGCTGCATTGTCTGGGCCCAAGTTATCCTTTTGTGTGTAATTGTCATTCTGGTTGTTTAATCCACAGCTAGCAAGTGATATCAAAGTACTTTGTTCGTGCTCCAACTTTTCCTCTAATGTTGGGAAGATCCTCAGTCTTAAATTATATGAGTGCATGACGGCTGACCTTGTCATGCACTCAAAAGAAATATGGACAGCTAAGAAGGAGCACATCGAAGGCCAGTGGTCAAGAATACTTTCCTATTTTAAAAGTAAAGATCTAACCCAATTCTGGAGAACCAATAACAATTTGGAAACAAGTCCACGCATGGCTAACAACGCTAATATAACCAAGTCAACTAGGGTCCAGTATTTAGCAGCGCATTATATCAGCCCAGAGGAACCAGTAACAACAATTCCAGACACAGATATATCCCCGTACCAATTGGTAATGGTCATGAATGGTTCATATGGGACAATCTTTAATTTGGGACAAATTGAGAAGCTGATAACAAAAAGTAAATCCGATGGGGCACCTAAGCCGAGTGGCCTGCCTGAATTCACTCTTTAAATCAAGTTCGGAGAAATGGTAAACTATCGAGCTCCAGTGTATAACTATTGTTATACTTTCAATCATATTCCATGTTCCTGGAGGGGAGCAATTGTCCACCTGATCCACAAATGCGGAAAAAATGTGAACCTTCAAATTACCATTTGATTGCATTGTTAGATAACTAGGCAAAATATTATGCAGGGCCTCTACTTAGTAATTTGAATAGTTGGGCAGAAGACCAGAAGATCATCCCATACAATCAGACCGGCTTTCGCCCTGGGATAGACACCTTGACCAACCTGACGGCATTAGTTTTGACAATAAGAAAAGCTCAGTAGATTCAAAGTTCCCTGTATTGCTGTTTTGTGGATTTGAAGGCCCCTTTTGATCACGTGGACAGAGCAAAACTCTGTTTCAAACTTGCAGCCTGGGGGATCTTTGAGAAGCTTCTAAGGGGAATTCAACAACTTCACACAGATATGTGGATCAGGATAAAAAAAGGAGATAAAATGAGGGTCTCTCGCTAAGATCCAGACAACAACAGGCCTTAAACAGGGATGCAGGCTAGCCCCAGTGCTGTTTAACCTCTTTTTGGTGGATCTAACAGAAACCTTGGACCAGATGAATGCCCATGCACCCAAACTAGGGGGGAAACCATTAACAAGTATGTTACATACACACAAACAAAGGGCTGCATATTCCCCTGTAGTGAGTCTGGAGGAAGGGCAGGAAGGGAGGGAGGGCATCTGTGCACTTCAAAATCCTCTCTTTGAAGTCTCCCCACTTCAAAGACACCACTGGGTATAAGAACTTCAGTAGACTTCTGTACCTGTGGAGACTCTGCCAGGAAGGAGTGCTTTGCTGCTGATAGGACTACGGCTCTGGTGGACCCTTGCGTTTCAGTGATGACCTGCTGTCTGTTGCCCTCTTGCCTGGGTGAGAAGGACTGGACCTGCATCTCTGACCCCAGAATCTAGAGTGACTCCGAGGGGTAGTTTGCTGGCCTCCTGATATGAAGCCTCAGGGACATAACAGGCTTCCAACAACCTTGCATCTGCACCAGGACTTTGCCTTCTGTGAGTCTACCCTGCTAAGTGGTGCCACCCCAGTCCTGGACCCTTGGAAATGGGCCTAAGGTGCTTACCACCAGAACTGACGCATCTTCTCTGCTGAGTGGTGCATCCTCTTGCCGAACCGATGCATCTTTATGGCTGAGTGGCGCATCCTTGAGCAGAACAGATGCAAGCTGCTGTTGCATGGATTGGGCCTAGTGCAGAACGTCTGCATCACCCTTCAATCTTCGGAACCAAAACATCACCACCCAAGCATCCCCGACCAAGGTCCTCGCATCCCTCGTGGACGGGAGCTCGACAATGATGCAGGCCTCCGCATCCTAGCCCCACAGCTCATCAGAACTGAAAATGGCCCCAGCTTCGTGCCGCATCCTCAACAGCCAGACTTTGCGTTGACCCTGTCATCTGGATCCTCTACGATGACACACAGAACCTTGCATCGCAGTCTCATCGCATCTCAGAACCAACGCATTGCTTTGATTGTGCAATGCTTCTTGCTTAGGATCCACACAACTCTCCGCAACCAGGATTTAAGGTATTTTGTTCAGGGGGCCTAACCTGGTCCCTATAGCTGGCCCGCACTCCATCACGGTCGGCCTGAACTTGTGACTTTGCCTGGTCCTGCACAACCAGATATCCCTTGTTGGTGCTTTGTGTTTTTTGGAGCTATTTTACCCTAAATCTTTAAAATTCAATATCTCTGGTTTCCCTGATTGGATTATAAGTGTTTTGGTCTTGTTGTATTGATTAAAATATACTTTATCTTTCTAAACTGGTGTGGGGGATCATTTGTGTGGTGTTTTCACAGTTTTTACGGTTTGAAGTGTTGCACAAATACTTGACACATTACCTTCATGTTAGGCCTGTCTGCTCTGTGCCAAGCTACCAGAGGGTGATCACAGGTTAATTTGGGGAATGCTGGTGCCTTACCCTGACTATGATTGTGGTTATTGCTTGACCATGGATCACACCCCAGTCAACCAGGAACCCTATCTCTAACAATTGGTATATACTTTATTCATTAATTAATTTTAATATTACTTAGTTTGGTAACACAGTCGTAGAGCCCTTGAGTAGGCCTTGCTGGGCCCCAGGGGTCCTCGGACCACAAGTTAAGAACCACTGCCCTAGACCACTGACTAATACCCCGTCCCTTTTAGGAATGTTACCACCACAACTTTGGAGTCTGCACCTTTCCAATGTTTAGAACCTTTATTTGAAAGGGATGCTCTAAACAAGCAGCTTCCAAATAATGATTCTTTATGGTTTAAGTGCAGTGCCATTTTGCAGTCGCCAACCATGTGATTTTGCGCATCACTGACTTTGTGATCACAAAATGGCTTTGCATATCTGGAACCTAAGAATCACAGACTTTGTGATCACAAAATGGCTTTGCATATCTGGAACCTAACCGCAAACTTGGTTCTGACCCCCAGTTCAAGTTTATATGCATACAATGGAATTAACACAAACCCAAGACACGCTTTCAAAAATCACTCTGCAGATGATCACAATTCTTTGCAAGCCTTTTGGGACAAAGCAGCTGCACCATAGATGAATTTCACCTTATGCTTCATCTATTGTATCGGTGGTGCCTGACAATATTACCAATAATGAAACCATAGTTTTAGATATGCTTGAGTAACAAACTTGGACGATTCAGCTAATAATCAGAAATCTGCTCTCATAGGGTTACTCCTATTTGAAGTAGGTTTCTGACTTTTTTGTGATCTGTAATATATTTGTATTATGTCCCATTGTTATGTTATGTTACCTACTCCAAACATAAGTAATAACTTTACAAAGGGAATCGCAGGTGTACTATATAAAACCAATGACAATTGTAGATTTTTACAAGCACAATAGTGCGCACATTTTATTGAGGTAGAATTTGCAACAAGTGGAATAATTTGCATGTGCAAATGATGGGTAAATATCATTAATACATTTGTAGAGTGCATATTCACCCCCGAGGAGGTCGCTTGACATTAGTGTCTAGTTAAAGTTGTTTAAGATTACTCAACTGGACTGGTTTCATAAACCTCAGACGGATGAAAGGCTGAATGAACCCACTGTCTAATTTATTAGAGCCTGTGGCTAAGGAGTCACGGGGCTGAAGCATTAATCAATTCAACCTCCAGGCCTGGCTATTTTTTCTTGAGCGGAAAAACATTTTTCTTTGTAGGGCAACTCCTTAACCTAAACCAGCATTAAAAGCAAGAATGTTCCCCTTTTGCACTATGGGAAGACACTTACTTCACTTGAATATCAGGATTTAGGAACCTACCAACAAAATATTGGTGGTTTCCCTAAAACGTTTTGTCGCCATTTTATATTTCTGCCAGAAAGCAGCATGCTCACTTTGGATCGATATGATTGGCTTCCTTGCTTCTGTACTGATGACTATGGTATCAGATTGCACGCTGAATAACTTTATGTTTTACTTTTTTTCAGAGTTAGCATTTTTATCGTGTAATTTCCATGCCATTGTTTGAGGTGAGTCCTGTTTTTCTATGCGACTATTCAGGTCTTCCGCAAAAGCGCCTGCCTGCTTGCGGCTTGCCTAATTTTATCTTACAGATAAAGATTTACAGAGCCTAGGGTTAAAGAATTAATTTGTGGCACTCTCAATGCCTGGAGTACCAAATTGCATGTTCGAGGTACCAGATGATGAATTAACAATGCCCCATTGTTTCCAGGACGACATGCTGTACCGACCAATTCCAAAGCTCTCCTCGTTGGCGCAGTACAGTGGGAGCAGTAATATGAATGTGCAGCGCCTTTCACGAGATGTTAAAAAGCAGCAAACCAAAAGAGAAAGAAAGCAAGTCGAGTTGGTTTTGTATAAAATCCCTCAGTTGCCTTGTCGGCAGAGGTACCTGCTGCAGATATCTGTGTGCTACCTGTAGGTTTGAACTCCAGCCTCACCATCACAGCCTTTAATCCTTTGGAGGTCGATTCAATAAATATCTTACATCTGGGCAAAGCTAACGCCTGCCATTAGAGCACAAACACATTGCAATCTGTAGCCTGAGGTGTGTAATGGTCAAGGATTTTGCTAGAGAAGCTTTGTTAGTGTAGGCATCAGAGCTCTTCGTGGCCTTGATCCCAGGTGGCAAGTGAATGGGAACCCAATAGACACAGGCCGAATTATTTAGGTGCATAAAGGAGAGATCTCTTCAATCTTTTCAGTACCTCATTAACACATTACTACCAATGATTGGTTCTTCCTTGGAACGCAAATAAAAAAGGCACTGCCTTCACACCCATATGCACCATTCTGAAACATTTTTCACATCTTCAAGTTGCTAAGTGTGGTAAAAAAATTCAATTTCGACCATAAATCCACCATCCTGACTTACACAATTGGGCTTAGTAGAAATCTCTGATTGTATATGGTGTTCACAAGGCAAAATGTCTGCCACAGTTACAGATTTTGCAACACAGGACACTTTGGGGCTGGAAGATGTGTGTTCTGAGGAGCAAAGCAAAGTAATGGCCACTGTGAGTATTCACAAACATTTCCCGTAGAGTTTTCCACCACATTCACAAACCTAAATCAATTCCAACAACAGTTTGGAGTATGTATATAAACGGTGTGAAAGGAGAGCCATACTGGGAAACCAAAAGCAACCCCTGAGAAAACTCACTCTCACTCTCTCTATGTTCATCCATCCATTCTCTCTCTTTCTTGCTGTGTCTCCTTCTCGCCCCTCTTCTTCTTCTCTGACTGCATTCTCCTTCCCTGTCTCTCTTTTCTCTCTCCCCTGAATCCTCTCAGTTACGAAAGCTATACACATTATACATATTTAGCAGACCCTATCTAAAGTGTTAGTTACTAACAATACATTATTTGTCACTCAGCAGAAACGAAGCTTACATGTACACACTTCATGTCGTGTAGCAAAAGATATATTTAGCTCTTCTTATATTTCAAAACTTAGTTTCAGTTTAGGTGTTCCTAGGGCAGGGCCCCAGACATTCATTTCCATCATGAAACAGCCCTGCAGAACAGGATTGTGTACTTCACATTTATAATGCCTATGCCTCACCAGAAACCAGTTTAGAATTCAAGACTTTGGACCTTTGAAGAGATACAACATGTTTTGGATTTTATAAATCATGAATGTCCTCGTGATTAAACTTCTGCGTTGAGAAAAGTGTCTGTGATTTTCAAGGAGGTTTTGTGTAAATAGTGAATAAAATATTTTCATAAAAAGAAAGGCATCATTCTTTTCACCCAGTTTGAACTATATGTTTGTGCAGGTATGCATTTCCTGCTGCAGGCCAAAGCATTCCCCTGGTTCATGATCTGGGGATGTTCACACAATTTTAACAAAATTGCTACCTTTTTAAAGGCCTGAATACGCCTATTCAGCATCTAGGAGTGGCTTTGGCCAAAGAGTCAGGAGCGACTCTTATTTTCAACAATTTTGATACCTTAAAAAATGTTTTAGCTAGAAATAAATATTGTGTTAAAAACTCTTAATTATGCTGCCAATGGCTGGATGCAAGACAAGGGCTGCAAACACATAGGGTCTCGGAAAGATCTGCCAATGAAGACTCACATTTGCCACTGGCCCTTAATATTTGTGAAGACCATACTCTAGAAAGGCACATTGGGCAGTGCTTGCTACAGCCCTGCCAAGTACCACGCATCAGGCGTTAGACTAACGCATTTAAGTGTGGTGGTCCGCATCACAGCACTGAAATGCGGTCATGCATATAGCTCCTCCTCAGCTGTGCCTGTCAAGCGGCCAGAGAGCGCTGGCTCCTAATTATAATAACACACTATTCATTTGCGGAGTTGAGTGGTGTGGGACTTGGCCTTTTTGGCTAAAGTTCCCTAAAACATTTTGCTTTACCCCTAGACCGTTTTCCTGACATAGAGTTGCCAATTTAGATGCTTTTGGTACTTTGCCACTGCTCATCAGTGTCAAAGTACAAAGGTTCCCTGTGTAAAGTGTAATGGTAATTGGTTGGCCATGATTGGTATGTTTGCCTTACTAGTAAAGTCCCTAGTGATGTGCACTGTGTGTGCCAGGGCTAGTAGTGCAAAGGGTGCGCGGAGAAGGGAACTAGGCCTGCAGTGTAGGGCCTGCGCGCAGTTTGCTAAGTTAGCATGTTGTCCTGACAAGTGGCCTTACTTTCACTTTTGCGTACACAGGGGGCACCCCTGTGGTAGGTCCCAGGTAACCCCTGGGCAGGGTGCCATGTAAGTAAAAGGCAGGACATATACTGAGGTGTGTGTTATGTCCTGACAGTGAAAAACACTCCATTTCGTTTTTCACTGGTGAAAGGCCATTCTGCCCATAGGACAGAAGGGGGGAGGCTGGGTATTGTGTTTGTTAGCCTAGTTTCCCATAAGTTTAAAATGGAGAGGTGAAGTTTGGTATGTATGAACTCACAGCGTCATAACACATCTTTCTATGAAAGTGGCTTTGTCACTGTGTGTTCAGAAGCCGCTCTTTTAGAAAGTGGCTGAGTTTTGTGCTTTAAGCATTTCTGTGTGTCTCTGCTGAATGTGGACTGACTGTCTGGATCTGAGAGGGGAGGGGTGAGATGGCACCAGGCTGACCTGCATCTGGAGAGTATGCGAGGAGAAACCCCGGGAGGTGAAGAGGCCTGGGTTGCGGCTATAAAACAGTTGACCCATCTCCTGCTGAGTGATTAAGGATCCAGACCCCCAGTATCAAAGGGAGAAAGGTGACACTGGGAGGGAGACACCCAGAACTGATTTAGGCAGGGGTCAGGGACCCCTGAGCACAACGAACTTCAAAGACATTTAGGGGTATATCTATGAGAGCTGAAACCCCTGAACGTGGGAATAGAAATGGATTGAGACTGAAAAGGCTTGGACCCATTTCGTGGTCAAGCGGAACCTCTGCTAAGGAAGGAACAACTGAAGAGACTGCTGGGGAGGACCAATCCTTGCTTCGCGATCTGGGGCTGGTCTGCAGTTTGCTGTTTTAACCAAGGAAGAGGCTGTTGGGACTGTGCTGTGTGCGCTGGGTCCCCCTGCTTGAAGAAGACTGTGCTTTGTGCTGTGTCTTGTAACCCCAAGGGCCCGAGGTGAGCTGGCTCCCTGTTTGGAAACACAGGAACATAAAAGTTTCCGGAGAAGTTTCAAGTGATGCGGTGGGCGCGTGTTGTGGCAGCTTGAGACCCTCGGAAGGTGTGCCCTGTGATCTTGGACACACGGAGGAGAAGTGAGACTCGGACACGCTGGGTGCGTGTCGTGGTGCACAGGGGGCGTTGGTGAGGAGCGCCTGGTGAACATGTGCATCGAAGGAGAAGTGAGTCTCGGACACGCAGGGTGCGTGTCGTGGTGCACTGGAGGCGTTGGCGAGGAGCGCCTGGTCAACGCGTGCATCGGAAGTAGAGTGAGTCTCGGACACGCAGGGTGCGTGTCGGGGTGCTCTGGAGGTGTTGGTGAAGAGCGCCTGGTGATCGAGTGCACCGGAGGAGAAGTGAGGCTCGGACACGGGGAGCGTGTCGAGGTGCGGCTGGAGGCGTTGGTGAAGAGCGCCTGGATATCGGGGCACCGGAATTGGAGTAAGTCTCAGTGAAGCAGTGTGCGTGCTTTGGTGCAACCTGGGACTGTGGAGGTGATCAGCTGATCATCGTGTGCACCGGAAGAAAGTGAGTCTCTGCAGCGTGGTGTGCGGGTCTTGGTGCCAACTGAGACCGCAGGAAGGAGTGCCTGGCGAACGTGCACTCGGAGGCGACGTGAAGTCTCATCAGCATTGTGTGTGTGGCTTCGTGCCAGAAGAGACCCGGTGGGTGCTCTGGTGAACGTGCACCCGGAGTAACATAATCTCAGGGGCATGGGGTACGTGTGCCCTGCGGCCGCCTGAGACCTTCCTAAAAGTCGCAGCCCAGACCGGCAGCCCCGGAGCAGCTGAGCTGCCAGGCCGAGCCGCTGAGGCCCATTGAGAAAGTTCTGCACGGAAGGCCTAGTTCATTGAAGGAGGAGAGGAGAGTGGGGTCGCGCCCCCCAGGTAACGTGGATCACTGCCTGGGCGGGGTGCGGGCTCGGAGGGACATTCTCTCGGCCTCTCCGTCCCTCTGGCGACGTGAGCCTTTGCTTCGGCTCAGATTGGGGGCCCGTACTGACCAACGGAGTGGCGGTACTGGGGCCAGAGTGCGAAGCTGTACTTTATGTCATCGTGGATACGTGTGGGGGGCAACTGTTATCGAAGAGGCTGACTGTCTTAATACACATTGCCAATATTGCTGCTAACGAACTGCCAGACTGTCTTATGACTCCTGACATTATTTCTGCCTAACGAAGTACACGATTGTAGCGCTACGCATTGCATTATTTCTCCCTTGCAAAGTACAGGATTGTAGCGGCCCGCATTGCATTATTTCATCATTGCAAAGTACATGATTGTAGCTACGCATTGCATTATTCCTTGATTGCAAAGTACATCATTGTGGCGGCACACATTGCATTATCTCTTCATTGCAAAGTACGTGATTGGGGTGTGACGCATTGTATTATTTCTCCTGTGCCCAGCACAGGATTGTCTCGTTACGCAGCGCACTATTGTTTGTCTATTGCAACGTGTGTGATTCTAGCATTACGACCAGCATAGCATTTTGAAAGCGGTGGTTGGGATTTGAACCTACCAGCCAGCCGGAACGAATATTACCCTTTATTATATGTTGGCTTTTGTATCGTGTGGTCTGATCGTATATCTTTCTATTTAAAGTTTATACTCGTTTTTATCAAACTCGTGTGGAGTCCATTTGTGGTGTCACCAGGGGGTTGCTGTGGGTGTGGTTGCACATACTTTACACTCGTGCCTTGGAGATAGGCCTGGCTGCTCGTGCCAAGCTACTAAGGGGGTGAGCAGGGCTATCTCAAACGCTGTCCTTACTTGGCCTATCGTTGAGTGGGGAGTCCCGGGTCTCGCATTTGTGACAGTGTCGCGTGACTGGGACTCCGGCTTCCAACAAGTGGCAGCCAGCACACAGTGCGTGCTGCCCGGCAGACTTGGGGGCTGACTGAGCGCATCAAGCTGCTTGCTACTATGTTCAATTACCGCGCTGAGACGTGGCATAGTGATAGATACTGTTAGAAATGGGGGTCTCTAGTTGGCAGAGGTAGGTACCTTTGTCCAAATAGGGGCCCTTGCTTCTAGTCAGGGTAAGGGGGATACACTCCTAAAATAACCGCTGCTCACTCCCTTGGTAGCTTGGCACGAGCAGACAGGCTTATCTCAGAGGCAGTGTGTGAAGCATTTGTGAACACATACAGTAACACAGTGACAACACTACAAATGGACACCACACCAGTTTAGAAAAATAAGTATTCTTTATCTAAACAAGACCAAACGACAAAAATCCACAATACAGTAAATAAATATGACTTTCAGATGGTAGAAATAGTTCAGTTCAATGCAAGTTGTAAATGCGACACTTTTCGAACAAAGTACCTTAGATGCATCACGCAAAACAAACAAAAGGGTCGCAGGGAAGGTGATGCGTCAGTTGCTTGCTTCGGGGGAGGTGATGCGTCGGTTCCTTACTGCAGCCCAGGGGAGGTGATGCGTCGGATCCTTACCGGAGAGGAGAGGATGCGTCTGTTTCTTACTGCGTTCTGGTTATGATGCGACAAGATGGCGCCTCGTTGCATGGTGACGATCCGGTGCGATGCGACAAAATGGCGGCTTGCGATGCGATGGTCCGGTACGATGCGTGATCTGTTGCAGCCGCACGGCAGGTGCTGCGACGGTCTTCTCGGTAATGCAGCGGCACCCGGTGTGGATGCGGCGTGCATCTACCTGGTTGCTCGGTGAGGTGTCGGGACCAGGGGCGGATGCGGCACGCTTCTTCTCTGCGGTTCAGCGATGCGTCGGGAATCGGTGCGGATGCGACACGCTTCTTCCTCGTTGCGCCGCTCTTCCAGCTCCCAGCGACAAACAGTCTCTAGAGGTCCTGAACAGCAGCAGGCGCCTCTTTGCAGGTTAGAATTCCCAGCAAGGAAATTCAGGGGAGCTGGTGGTGAAGTATTTGTGTCCCTGAGACTTCAGAACAGGAGGCAAGCTCAGTTTCAAGCCCTTGGAGATCTTTTTCTTCAAGCAGGTGACAAAGCAAACAGCAAAGTCCTTCTTCTCCTTTCCTTGGCAGCAAGCAGCCACTGCAGTCCAACCCCACACAGCAAACAGCACAGGGGCAGTATTCCTCCTCAGCCTATCCGGCTCTTCTCCTAGGCAAAGGTTCCTCTTGATTTCCCAGAAGTGATCTGAAAGTCTGGGCCCCTCTTTTTATACACACAAATCCTTTGTTCTCTGAAGGCAGAGAGTGTCTGTACCCAGCCAAAACCAGTTCTGTCCTCACTGGTGCAGCTTCCTGGCAGGAGGTGGAGACAGCATTGTTGAAAGCAGACCTGGCCCAGGAAGGTGAAAGGAAATCTCCTCCCCCTACTCTAAATTCAACCCAGGTCCCATTCAGCCCAGCCCTGACTCATCAGACTGCCGGAGCCACTGCCCTCTCCCAGCTCCTGTCACTCACAAGCCAGACATGCAATACACAAACCTAGCAGAGGCATACTGGATGGTTAGGCATGAAAATACCCACTGTGTAAAAGTGGTATTTTCAAACACAGAATGTAAAAATCATCCTCACTAAAAGATGCACTTTAACATTCTGAGTTCAGGCATACTAAACTTCATTTTCCTATCATGTTCCTAGAGCCAGTTATGTTTATAAGATGTTATAAACTAACTGCCCATTCTGGCCTATGGGAACAGATAGCCTTGCAATAGTGAAAAACGAAATTGGTAGTATTTCACTATCAGGACATGCTACACACATCAGGGCATGTCCTACCTTTCACATACAATGCACCCTGCCCACAGGGGTACCTTGGGCCTACCTTAGGGGTGACTAACATGCAGAAAAGGGAAGGTTTAGGGCCTGGCAAGTGTGTGCACTTGCCAAGGCGACATGGCAGTCCCAGACTGCACACAGGCTCTGCAATGGCAGGGGTGAGCCACATTTTACAAGCTGCTTCTGTGGGTGGCACAATCAGTGCTGCAAGCGCACCAGCAGCATTTGATTTACAGGCCCTGGGCACACATGGTACACTGTACTAGGGTCTGACAAGTAAATCAAATCGGCCAATCATGGAATCACTAATCCATTACACCAATTTACAAAAGGGAGCACTTGCACTTTGGCACTGAACAGCGGTGGCAAAGTGCCCAAAGCATCTAGACCAGCAAAAACAGATGAGGCAACAGAAAAAAATGGAAGGGAGACCCACGCCAATGGTGCCAAGTCTAACACGTGTCCCCTCCAGCTGAAATGTGAGGAGAACTACCCACCCACTTGGGAGTTCTCTTCACTAAGGTGGAAAAATCTGGACAGACCATCAGCATTGGCGTGTTCTGTACCAGGGCGATGTTCCACCATGAAGTCCATCCCCTGTAGGGAAATGGACCACCTCAACAGCTTTGGATTCTCACCCCTCATCTGCATCAACCATCTGAGGGGCCTGTGGTCTGTCTGAACCCAGAAGTGAGTCCCAAACAAGTATGGTCTCAACTTCTTCAGTGCCCAGACCACAGCAAATGCCTCACGCTCAATCGCACTCCACCTCTGTTCCTGTGGAAGTAACCTCCTATTGATGAAGGCTACGGGTTAGTCTAGGCCCTCTTCATTCAACTGTGAGAACACAGCCCCTACACCATGCTTTGAAGCGTCTGTCTGCACAATGAATTACCTTGAGAAGTTGGGCGCCTGAAGCACGGGCGCCGTGCACATGGCAGATTTCAGGGCATCAAAAGCTTTCTGACAGGCATCACTCTAGTTCACTTTCTTGGGCTGCTTCCTGGAAGTCAGCTCTGTCAAGGGTGCAACAATGCTGCCATACCCCTTGACAAACCTCCTGTAATACCCAGTGAGTCCTAAAAAGGCTCTCACCTCTGTCTGGGTCTTGGGGGGCTCCCAAGCCAGGATGGTATCAATCTTGGGCTGCAGGGGCGCCACCTGGCCGCTCCCAACCTGGTGTCCCAAGTACACCACAGAACCCTGCCCGATCTGGCACTTACTCGCTTTGATCGTGAGGCCGGCCCTCTGCAGCGCCTTCAACACTTCCCAGAGGTGGTGCAGATGTTCCTCCCAACTGGCACTGAACACTGCGATGTCATCCAGGTAGGCGGCATTGAAATCTTCCAGTCCAACCAACACCTGGTTGACCAACCTCTGAAAGGTGGCAGGGGCATTCTTCATCCCAAAGGGCATCACCCGGAATTGGTAGTGCCCATCTGGTGTGGAGAATGCTGACCTCTCTCTTGCCCCATCAGTTAAGGCGATCTGCCAGTACCCAGACATTAAGTCAAACGTACTGAGGCACCGGGCAGCCCCCAACCGAACAATGAGCTCATCAGCTCTGGGGATGGGGGGCGCGTCAGTCCTGGTAACTGAATTGAGCCCACTGTAGTCCACACAGAACCGGAGTTCTGGTGTGGCACCGGGTGCGGCAGCCTTCGGGACCAAGACCACTGGGCTGGCCCAAGGGCTGTCTGAGGGCTCAATCACCCCTAGTGCCAACATCTTGGAGACCTCCTCCTTGATGCAAGCTCTGACCCGGTCAGTCACTCTGTAAATTTTATGTCTTACTGGAGGACTGTCCCCAGTGTCCACATCAAGGACGCACCACTGAGTGACACCCCGGTCAGGGAGAACAGGTCAGTGAACTGTCCCAACAGTTGGCGACAGTCACTCTGCTGCTCATGGGTCAGGGAGTTAGAGAGGTTCACACCATCCACTGACCCATCTTGCTCCTTGGCAGACAGGAGGTCAGGAAGAGGCTATGGGGCATATTATCAAGGAACTGCGATAATTATCGCAAAGCGCGCTTAGCGCTGTTTTTTTTATCGCCGGCCATCGCTGGATTTCCTCACCGTGATAGCGCTGTATTATCAACGCGTATCGCAAAGGCGATAGGAAATCCAGCGATAGCGAGTAAAACCAGCAATAGCATGAGAATTCCAGCGCTAAATTAACTGCGCTAATGAAAAGCTTGCTAATAAGCAAGTGTGTACTTAACCTAACAATCCACCCCTCATTGACAAGATGGTTAAGGCAAGTTTTTTTCAGGCGTTAAATTCCAGCGATAAGCGCGGTTAGTGCGACTTTTCTTATCGCTTTGCGGGCATTGATAATAGAGGGAAGTTGTGTTTGCGACTGTTTCAATGGAGTTTAAGTCAGGAACGCCTACTTTGCATGTCATTAGTGATATATATCGCTGACATGCTTAGAGATTAAAAAACGGCCGCTATCGCCAAAAAACTCACGCTAAGGCCCGTTAGCTGCAGCTTGTTAATAGTGTGATAAAAATATCGCCGCATTAGCGGCAGAAAAGTGCCGCTAACGCGGCGATAAAGGGCTTGATAATATGCCCCCAAGTCTCCTCTTTCATCCCAGCATCTGTTGCTAGGAGCATGCCCACTTCGGACCTCTCCAAGTAGGGCTTCAGGCGGTTCACATGCAGGACCCTCAAGGGGTTCCTGGGAGACTGCAAGTCCACCAAGTAGATGACGTCCCTCTTGCGCTCCACCACCTCAAATGGCCCGTTCCACTTATCCTGGAGCGCACACTGGGGCCCTGACCCACACTTTTTGTCCAGGCTGAAACTCGATCAGAGTGGCATTCTGATCATACCACCGTTTCATCTCTTCCAGGCTGGCTTCCAGATTCGCCTGAGCGAGTTGTCTGAAACGCCTAGTCTGGTTTCTGAAGGCCAGCATGTAGCTATATACATCCTGGGGAGGTTTACTGGGAGCTTTCTCCCAGCCTTCTTTCACCAAACTCAGAGGTCCTCTTACAGGATGGTCGTACAGCAGTTCAAAGGGAATGAACCCTAAGGACTTCTGTGGCACCTCTCTGTAAGCAAACAGAAGGCATGGCAAGAGGACGTCCCACTTACGCCTCATGGGTTCCTCAAGACCCATAATCATGCCCTTCAGGGTCCGGTTGATTCTCTCAACCAGCCCATTACCTTGGGGGCGGTAAGGAGTGGTGAACTTATAGGTTACACCGCACTCCTGCCACAGTGACTTCATATACTTAGATATGAAGTTGGTACCACAGTCTGACACCACCTCTCTGGGAACCCCACACGGGAGAAAATCCCCATCAACGCACGACCCACCATGGGGGCCGTCACAGTCCGGAGAGGGATGGCTTCCGGTTACCGGGTGGCATGGTCCACCAAGACCAGGATGAACCTGTTGCCCATAGCTGTCTTGGGATCCAGAGGCCCCACAATGTCAATACCCACCCTCTCAAAGGGGGTGCTGACCACAGGGAAAGGTTGGAGAGGAGCCTTGTGCTTCCTCCCACTCTTACCACTTGCCTGGCAAGTCTGACAGGTCCTGCAATGAGTATCTGAACTCTTGCGCATTTGGGGCCAGTAAAAGTGGGTGACAAGCCTTTCAAAGGTCTTGTCTTGCCCCAAATGTCCTGCTAAAGGCACATCATGAACCAGACCCAGTAGGAAGGCTCTGAAGCGCTGGGGTACCACCAGCACACGGGCTGACCCAGGCTCAGCAACCTTAGGCTTACTATACAGGAGACCATTCTCACAGTAAATCCAATGTGATCCAGACTGATCACCTGCTGTCTGATTTGCAGCCTGTTTCCGCAAACCCACAAGAGAAGGGCACTTCTTGTGCTCCTCGCAGAACACTTCCCTGGAGGGTCCTCCTTCCTGCTGCCAATGGGTCAGCTCAGGCAGGTCCCCCAGTTCAGCCACTTGTTCCCCTGTAGGCTCCAGGGCACCCACCTCAAGGTTTGCTTCCTCTTGGACCGTGGGAACTTCGGGGGCCAGTTTCCCACGCCCCCTGCCTCTTCTCTTTAAGGCAGGCACCTGGGCCACTCTTTCAGGCTCCAGGTCCTCTTGAATGCCCTTACTGGCTGCCATTGACCGAGTGGTCACACATGCCCACTCAGGCAGACCCAACATCCCCAAATGAGACCTCCGCTCCACTTTCGCCCAAGGGGAGCTCTCCAAATCATTGGCTAGCAGACAGTCAACAGGCATGGCTGGCCTCACAGCTACTTTCAAGGTAACTGAGACCCCCCCAACTCAAAGGGAACCTGTGCCACTTTGCAGAGGCACTCTGAGTTGTCAGCGGCAACTACAGGGTAGAATGTGTTTGGGACCACCTGCTCTTCAGACACCAGCCGACAACTGACAGCTGTCACACTGGCTCCGGTGTCTCTCAGAGCCTCCACACTATGGCCATTGATGGTCACCCACTGCCTGTATATTTTAGTGTTATCAGGCAGATGAGCCCTTGGGACCATCTCACTGTCTCCTAAAGAGACCAGGGACATCTCTGCGGGACCCCACCCACCTTGGGCACCCATCTCCTCCCCCAAGGCTACACTAGCCACTTCCCGGGGCGGTGCACCAGTGGGTGCAGTGGTCACTGGTTTAGGACACTTAGGATCTCCCCTGAAGTGACCCACCTGACCACAGATAAAACAGGTTTTGGGACCCTTCTGCACAGGCTTACCTGGCTGGACCCATGGTCTTTTGTCAGCGGGAGGCTGGGAGCCCTTACTTTGGTTCCCTTGGGGATTACTTTGGGGCCCTTTTTGGAACTCCTTTAGTTTACCCTTGTCCCCCCCACTCTTCTGCTGGGGACCCTGCCCACCTTTGGCGGAGTCTCCCACAAGACCCTTGTGGACCCTGGTACTGACCCAGCGGTCCGCCTCCACAACAAGCTTCCTGGGATCAGTCAGCTTACTATCAATCAGGTGCTGGCGTAGCTCTGGAAAACAACTACTGGACAAGTGCTCCCATGCAATCAAATCATAGAGCGCCTGAAAATCATTTGCCTTGCTACCCTTCACCCAACCATCCAATGCTCTGCAAAAAAAAGACACATACTCCACCCAGGTGCTAGACTCCAGCTTCTTGCAATTTCTAAATTTCTGCCTATAAAGCTCTGGGGTCAACCCAAACCTGGCTACTAAGGCTTCCTTCATGGGGGCATAGGACACCTGATCCTCAGTGGGCAACGCTAGCAAGGTTTCCCTTCCTTCACCCATGAAGCGGCCCCACAACCCCGCTCCCCAATCTTTCTCAGGGATTCTATGGGACATCATGGCTACCTCATAAGCCTTAAACCACTGCCCAATGTCCTCATGCTTCTGGAAATCCTTAATCACATCCTTGGGAATGTATACTTTTGCCCTCTACAGGCACTGACGGTGTGCTGGCACCAGAGGGAGTGATCTCTAAGCGCTTAGCCTTCAGCTCCAGCTCCCTCAACACTCTCTCATGCTCTAAAAGCATCTTTTTTTCCTCCATGGCCAATCTCTTGCTCTCCAACTCCAATTTCTTATTCTCTATGTCACCCTGGCTCCCCAGTTTGAGCTTAGCAAGCTCCATCTCATGCACTCTGCTTTTCTCCCTGTCCTCCAACTCTTCTGGAGACAGACCCTTTGAAGACACACTGCTGCCCTCCCTGGGAGGCACTCCCTCACCAGTTAGGTCAACTAACCCATCCTGCTGTCCTTCTAAATTCTCCCCCTCCACCATAGGATCCTCGGTCTGCCCACTGGCATTCCTTGCTTCCAACCAGGCCCTCAGCGCCTTTTGAAACTCCTCTTTCCTGGTGAGGCCTCTAATGGAGATTTTAAATTTTTTGCAGATGGTTTTACGCTGTGACACAGTGTAGGTATCAACCCTCTCCTCTTCAAATTCAATATCAACAGATGCAATGGATCCTTATTTGCTCATGGTGAAAATTGGCAGTTCTCAAGATGCAAAACAATTCCAAGGAAAAAAATTCTACCAAAATGTATGTGGTTGCGTAATGGTCTGCACTCACTAGTAGTGTACACCAATCACTGTATGTAAATCACAAATGCAAGTCCAGAATCCTCACTGCTGACCACCAATGTTAGAAATGGGGGTCTCTAGTTGGCAGAGGTAGGTACCTTTGTCCAAATAGGGGCCCTTGCTTCTAGTCAGGGTAAGGGGGATACACTCCTAAAATAACCCCTGCTCACCCCCTTGGTAGCTTGGCACGAGCAGACAGGCTTATCTCAGAGGCAGTGTGTAAAGCATTTGTGAACACATACAGTAACACAGTGACAACACTACAAATGGACACCACACCAGTTTAGAAAAATAAGTATTCTTTATCTAAACAAGACCAAACGACAAAAATCCACAATACAGTAAAAAATAAGACTTTCAGATGGTAGCAATAGTTCACTTCAATGCAAGTTGTAAATGCGACACTTTTCCAATAAAGTACCTTAGATGCGTCACGCAAAATAAACAAAAGGGTCGCAAGGAAGGTGATGTGTCAGTTCCTTGCTTCGGGGGAGGTGATGCTTCGGTTCCTTACTGCAGCGCAGGGGAGGTGATGCGTCGGTTCCTTATGGGAGAGGAGGGGATGCGTCTGTTTCTTACTGCATTCCGGTTACGATGCGACAAGATGGCGCCTCGATGCGTGGCGACGATCCGGTGTGATGCGACAAAATGGCGGCTTGCGATGCGATGGTCCGGTACGATGCGTGATCTGTTGCAGCCGCACGGCAGGTGCTGTAACGGTCTTCTCGGCGATGCGGCGGTACCTGGTGTGGATGCGGCGTGCTTCTTCCTGGTTTCTCGGCGAGGCGTCGGGACCAGGGGCGGATGCGGCATGCTTCTTCTCCGCGGTTCAGCGATGTGTCGGGAATCGGTGCGGATGCGACATGCTTCTTCCTCGTTGCGTCGCTCTTCCAGCTCCCAGCGACAAACAGTCTCTAGAGGTCCTGAACAGCAGCAGGCACCTCTTTGCAGGTTAGAATTCCCAGCAAGGAAATTCAGGGGAGCTGGTGGTGAAGTCTTTGTGTCCCTGAGACTTCAGAACAGGAGGCAAGCTTAGTTTCAAGCCATTGGAGATCTTTTTCTTCAAGCAGGTGACAAAGAAAACAGCAAAGTCCTTCTTCTCCTTTCCTTGGCAGCAAGCAGCCACTGCAGGCCAACCCCAGACAGCAAACAGCACAGGGGCAGTATTCCTCCACAGCTTATCCGGCTCTTCTCCTTGGCAAAGGTTCCTCTTGATTTCCCATAAGTGATCTAAAAGTATGGGGTCTGGGCCCCTCTTTTTATACACACAAATCCTTTGTTCTCTGAAGGCAGAGAGTGTCTGTACCCAGCCAAAACCAGTTCTGTCCTCACTGGTGCAGCTTCCTGGCAGGAGGTGGAGACAGCATTGTTGAAAGCAGACCTGGCCCAGGAAGGTGAAAGGAAATCTCCTCCCCCTACTCTAAATTCAACCCAGGTCCCATTCAGCCCAGCCCTGACTCATCAGACTGCCAGAGCCACTGCCCTCTCCCAGCTCCTGTCACTCACAAGCCAGACATGCAATACACAAACCTAGCAGAGGCATACTGGATGGTTAGGCATGAAAATACCCACTGTCTAAAAGTGGTATTTTCAAACACAGAATGTAAAAATCATCCTCACTAAAAGATGCACTTTAACATTCTGAGTTCAGGCATACTAAACTTCAATTTCCCATCATGTTCCTCGGGCCAGTTATGTTTATAAGATGTTATAAACTAACTGCCCATTCTGGCCTATGGGAACAGATAGCCTTGCAATAGTGAAAAACGAAATTGGTAGTATTTCACTATCAGGACATGCCACACACATCAGGGCATGTCCTACCTTTCACATACAATGCACCCTGCCCACAGGGGTACCTTGGGACTACCTTAGGGGTGACTAACATGCAGAAAAGGGAAGGTTTAGGGCCTGGCAAGTGTGTGCACTTGCCAAGTCGACATGGCAGTCCCAGACTGCACACAGGCTCTGCAATGGCAGGCCTGAGCCACATTTTACAAGCTGCTTCTGTGGGTGGCACAATCAGTGCTGCAAGCCCACCAGCAGCATTTGATTTACAGGCCATGGGCACACATGGTGCACTGTACTAGGGTCTAACAAGTAAATCAAATCAGCCAATCATGGAATCACTAATCCATTACATCAATTTACAAAAGGGAGCACTTGCACTTTGGCACTGAACAGCGGTGGCAAAGTGCCCAAAGCATCTAGACCAGCAAAAACAGATGAGGCAACAGCAAAAAATGGAAGGCAGACCCACGCCAATGGTGCCAAGTCTAACACATACATTTACTGTCTGATGTCAAGCGCATGCATTGCAATGAGCTCACCGTGTAAATAAATCTGTGACCAACGCCGTAGTGGGGCCCACCACAGGCGCGACGGTTAAACAGAGACTCAATGCGGAGGGTGTGGTTTATTCGCAGCTCAGCTGCCCAGGGAACCGGGACCCCTGACTGCAGGTAGCTCTGAGCCGTGTGCGCCACATCATGCCCGGAGGCCAGCCACCAGGCGCAGAGAGGCAAGCCAGGCAGTGTTAATTGCAGCTGCCTGCTCTCGCTGCAAAAGTAAGTGTGCTTAGCACCCTGGAATTAGGCATAAAATCATTCAGTTGCCGGCGCCTCTGGTTTAATGCTGGTTAAGTTCCAAGTGTGATTACACGCACACATTCAACATAGTGCCTCCTAACGCTACTGGCGCTAACACGCCAGATGGAAGTACCATTCTTTAAAAGCACTCGGAGCGCGGACTACACGCTGCTTTGGCAGAGTGCACTTTACCAATGGAACATTGTGTAATGCTGCCTGCTACAGCTGTTGATTGAAGTTCACTCATGGCAGTGGGCAGTACAGGCCTGCCCCGGTGACTCAACTGTGATGGCTGTATTCATATTACTGTTGAGCCCGGCCAGCCGCAACACGTGACATAGGGTCATGTAACAATAATTAACACTGTGTGTTCATTTACCAACAAGAAGTGATGAGACTGTAGTTAGCTTCTTTGGCAACGGGGGCAGGTATGTTTCTATGCCACACCGTCACGTGTGCCGACGGTTTGATGCGTACTGTGCCTCATCATGCACAATCATTAGGAGACCCGAGATAACACACCAAGTCATGCTGCAGAGGAAGGGATCATGTTTTCAATACATTTGAGTGCCTATTTTATGATGCCGGGCTGCAAAACACGTCTGCCGCTCAGATGTGATCACTGACATGTTGATAATTTACATCAAGAACATTAGTAAAGATATAATTTATTTTAGCGGCCTGAGCCTGCAAGTAGTGATGCAGGAGATGATTAGTCCAGATAAGGTTGTGGACACGGAGGTGGCATACATGTTTTAGAAAAGCCCAAGTGTGATCGGTACAAGGGGGCGTATTTACAAGCCCCTTGCGCCATTTTTGCGTCATTTTTAACATGTGAAAAGTGACGTACGGGTGGCGCAAGGGGCTTGCAAATAAGCCCCAAGGTGTCTGGTGTTAGAAATTTGGACTTATATGTGGATTCCGAATCCGTAGTTTCATTTTTTCGTTTCGGTCATTTATATACCTGGACAGTGGGCTCATGCATGCCATGTGTATCAACTCGACTCATTTATTTTTGTGCACACATTTTCTTGGTAAATTTGAAGTTTTGTTTTAAACTGTGTAACGGCCAATTAAAATGCGCACTGGCATTGAAGTGAGGGGAGGGCGCTTAGAGTTTCATCTTGCTCAAATGTGTGTCATTTCAGATATTTATAGGTTTCCCTTCATTGCTTGAATTTTTGCTCGCAAGAAAGTGTCACTCATAGTTGAATGTCAGTCATAATTACACTGAAATTATGAAAATGTCACACCTAAGCAATCTGAAACCTTGGCAGCTATGTTGCTAAGATAAACTAAGGCCCTCTCAGTAAACTTCTGAGACAAGTGGTACATGGCACACACTTTGAAAAGACCCTACCAAGATTCCTTTTCCAGTCACAGTTACAACTTTTGCTGTTTCCGCCATATTTTGTTTTAAAGCTGCCTCACACCTGAGAATTAGTGGGCGGCATCGCAATAAGCACACTTCCCAAGAGGTACAGGGAAGCTCTCACCGCAAAGGCACCTGGGGCAGCCGGTTATTAAATTACAGCAAACGCCGCGTGGCAATATTGCTTTCTTACTCTCAGGGAGACCGAAAGGGGGCTGCAAGCACTCTACGCCGCGCACGTCACTGCCTGCCCACCAGGAGGCGCAGAAGTCATGTGACCTCAAACCCTAATTTCATTGTTCTTCGTGCCGCCACTTGAGAAATACCTTTCCCTTTTCGTACAGGGATATGTTCAACGCGCATTAGTGCAGCGCACTCAATTTCCATGTGTTGTAATTATGAAAGAACGAGTAATGTACTGATTTTTTTTTTTTTAAAGCTTTCATTTATGGAAGAGGAAGGTAATAATTACTGAGTTTACTAAATTGCATGTCGATGAATGTGCAGTAATTACATTAATTAACAGGTTAATTAACCTTCATCCACTCGCCCACATCCAATGTTAGAGCACCTTTACTTTTCCAATGCAATTAAAATGTTATTTCTCTCCAGTCATTCACAGCAGCGTTACTCAGATGACACCATTTATATGAGTTATTCATTTGTATTTATTTATAATTTTTACACGAGGCATTTACCCTTTTTTTTTTTTAAAGTGTTCTCTATTAGTCAAAAAGGAAATTGAGGAACAAATGATAGGGTTGCCCTGTCCACCAAAGTCTAAATCAGGCCCTCTGTCATTCGTGTCCATTTACCATCATCAACTATAAGATTTTCATGGTATGGCAGTGATCAGCCACGGCCCGTGCAGGCAAGAGCGGTGGCGCTGGGTGGGGGGGTATTTAGACGGCCGATGATGAGGGAAAATTAAATAAATTAATTATTTTCCCTCATCATCGTCTGTCAAAATACCACCCCCGCCCTCCCCCCCGCCCGGCCCCACTGCTCTTACCTGCACAGGCCCGCTACCTACAATGATATTGGTACCATCACTGAGGATAGGTCGAATTATGAAAATAATGGACACAATAAGTCAAGAATGGTTCACTGTTATGCTAAGAATAGTCATCATTTTGTCAAGGATGAGCACGGCATGGCAAGAATAGGGCACCATTATGCCAGGGACGGTCAGAATGTTGCCGGGAATGCTGCAATGTGTCTGGGCTGGGCCACTGCAATGCCAGGAAAAGCCATAATATTTGCTTGAATGTCAACTATGCAACTTAGAGTAATTATTACGCAAGTATAGCCAGGATGCCGCCAAGGACGAAGATAAAAAGGTCAGTGTTGCGGCCTAATTATGTCCCATTTAAACAGCTTAACAAAAAGTGTCCCCACAATATGCAATGGATGGGACATTTTCCCAGTTAGTACATCTGCAAGAAGGCCTATAATATGTCAAGGAGGAACTTGAAGCAGCTTGATGTTCATGCTTGGGAACCTGTTGCAGTGTATAGAGAACAATACATTGAAAGGTACCTTGAGTTCAAACTCATCTTTTTTTTTTAAAAGTGATGTTTTTAATTGTTAGCATTTTAACCTCTAGGAACCAAATATGCAGACGCACGCCCAGGGACAAATTTGTGAATTGCGCACATGAGAAAACAGCATTTAAAATAGAGATAAATATATCATTGTCCTGTACTCTCCTATTTCAAAACCACAGCTTTGTGGGTCCCCTGCTTTGCCTCCATGCAAAGAGTTTGTGCATCTGATAACAGGGGTTTCTGTAAGAATGGTGTCACCCAGTGATTAATTTGTAAAAGAGCAAGGGCCGGCACCCAATGTTTTCCTTAGCAGCCGGCCACCAGCACAGCCTAATACCGAGATTGCCCAATACCAAGGATGCCTAGTCTTCAATCCACTTCATCCCTTTTTCCTCCACCACCATCAACTTCCTGACCCTTTATCTCACTCTTTGAGATTCTTTTTCATCCCTTATTTCTCCCTTTGTCGCTGTTGTTCAATCTTTCTCGTCCTCCTCTTTCCCACTTTGATGCCTTTCTCTATTGTTTAGGGTAAAAGTCTGATGACGGACAAGTCCAGGCCCCCAAAAATGTGGACAGTTGGCCCCTGTCTGCGACCACAGGGTCAAAATAGCACTGGTGTTGTACGTCTTCATTTCTACTGAAAGAATATCACTCTCACTAGCAATTGTTACCATTAAGGAAGCCCCCCTGTGGACCATCTCTATTAAACATCAACCAAGTTCCCACTGGCTCATTTCATTCCCAATGATAACAATGACCCTTCTAATTGGGCTAATGCACTTTGGGACGCTCCTAAGATTACTGACTTTTATGTCCTGTCAAAGAAAATTGTAAAGAAGGGCTTGCAGTTTGATGTACTGACCGTGAGAGTTGCCTAAATCAGCGGTTCTTAAATGGTGGTCCGGGGACCCCTGGGCATCCGTGAAGCCTACTCAGGGAGTCTGTGACTGCTTAGAAAATTAAATAACATTGACAGCTTAATAAAGCATAAATAAATGAAGTAGCACAATTTACAGTTGCACATTTTTAAAATGTTCTGTAAATGTGACAGGATTTGAAATTGGAGCCTAAAAATTAAGTTTGTATCCTCAGTGATTCGTGGAAGCAGTGCAAGGGCATCAAACAGAATATAGAATGGATGATGAGTGGATGAAAATTGAATTTAGAAAAGCTCTAATCTTCCCATTAAAATGAAAATTCAGATTTTTTTAAATATATTTGTTAGTAAATTAAATACATTATTTAATCCTTTATTTATTTGTTTATTGAATGTTTGTTTCTGTATTTTTTGTGTACTGTTTTGCGTTTCATATCATCAATTCTGCAAGGGTACCCAGCTTCCAGTAATGGCTCTTTGGGGCTCCTCGGGTTCCAATAATGATTCAGTGGGGGCCCCTAGGGTCCACAGAAGTCAAATAGTTAAGAACCACTGGCCTACATGACCATGGCATTTTCATGGAACAGTTGCACTTTCTAAAGCACCTACAGGTAAGTCATAATTTCACTGAATTAATATATGTGCAGGAGACAGCACAACTCGAAAACAGAGGCTATCGCTGTTCACTGTATCAGACGATAAACATCGTTTACCCCGAATCCGGAAGACCGCATGCACACAACGCGGTCGTTGCAATGACCGCTTTGTTACAACGCATGCCATTACTCCGCAAGTCGGAACAACGACTTGCTCTAGGGGTCAGAAGGTGTTGGATTTAAAATCCAACACCTTCCCTACTGTTGCACAGACTGGAGTTGGAATAGTAAATTATACTATTCCAACATCCAGCGCCCCCCCCTAGAGCAAGTCGTTGTTCCAACTTGCGGAGTAATGCCATGCGTTGTAATTGCATGCGGAAAAAAACATGCGTGGTAAGGTGGCATATTCGTATCAGACTTGCGTTGTCTGCAGTCCTTGCAATAACTCAGAAAAATTCTGAGTAAATACATACGCACTTTAGAAGCTTCAAACGAAAAAAAAAAAAGAGGTACTCGTGATAGGGCACCAGGGCTTTTATATGTTACCAAAAGGCAGGCACTATTTCTTCAAAAAGTCTAAGGCACATTTAACGCTCACCCACCCGCATAGCTACATACTGCTCTGCTCCCATGGATGCACGTTTGATCACACATTATTACATGTCTAATTCTAAATTAAATTTACAGATTAATCTTCAATTGATTTCTACACACTTAATAACTCGGCTTTGTGGAACGAAATGGAAAGAGCAGCAAACTGCGGGTTACCTTAAAATTAACAGCCTTTCAGACTAGCTTCGCCTCATTTATGACACCAAGTCGCTGTACGTGTATCTTTTAGCTAATTACACTGCAGCCCATTCGGTCCTCTTCCTGAGTAATGCACTGATGCTTATATAAAAAGCCACTCGCATCAGAGGCCAATTAATAATAGAGAAGTCGGTTTTTAAGCTGTAATCTTTGTGTGTGTTTATTTTATTTAATTTAAAAAAAAGGCACTTGGACAAAGAATATAATATACATATTAGCAAATCATATGGTAAACATATAACAAAGAGCAACAAATAGGGGATGACAAGTTCCGCACACACAGATAAATATTATAACAGATTCATGTCATGTCGTAAAAGACCCAGACACACTGATATCTTAGAAATGTATCAAAAGTAAAGGTGGCTTACATTCAGAGATCATACAATCCAGGAACCTTGTCCACCAGTCCCAGTCCCTGGTAGGGGCTATCCTTGGTATGTAAGGATTATGGGGCATATTAGCAAGAACGGCGTTAAAATTATCGCCGCTTTAGCGGCAGGAAACTGCCGCTACAGCAGCGATAATGGGCTTGATAATATGCCCTTGAGAATACCAATAGAAGCCCATGATCACAGCAGAACATGGGCTTCTATTGGTATTCTCAAGGGCATATTATCCTGCCGCTAAAGCTGCGATAATTTTAACGCCGTTCTTGCTAATATGCCCCTACGTTTTTTAAAAAACAAAGACAATTTAAGTCAAATACACTTTTCTCCAAATTCTGTACGCTAACCAAGGGTTTACAATAAATTAACTCATCAAAACATCCTTTGCACCAAACACTACCCATCGTACCCATATTTGCATAAAAACAAAGTCAATTTAGTCCGAAAAAAGGTCCTACCTTAATAAGACATCAGTTTTTATTTCTTCCAGCCTGAATACTGTCCTGTTTGCATCTTCGCCCACAGTTGAATGCATATTTTTTGGGAAAAAATATTGTCCAGGGATGTTCATCTCCATTAAAGGTAAAAGATCCCTATCCCCTCATCCTGATAAGCAAGTGTAGTAATGCGGTGCATGGACATAGATAATGAGTCTTTATAGGCAACATTTTCAAGGGTATCATTTTAAGACATCAGATGGAGATTACAAAATATGTGATTTTGCACATAAACAACTAATAAAGAATTACTGGTGATGATAGGGATCAGTGCTTCTCAAGGGGCGGCACTCCAGGTTCCAAAAACACCGCCATGTGGTTCATGTGCAGCCATTTTTATGAGCACCTTTTGTTTCTTGTTTATTGGATGTAAGCTTGAAACTCTGTGTGTGGTTTACAGAGCAATTTGCTGGAAACCACAAAATAATTTTAATCTCCTCTTACTTTGTCTCTGACAGCTAGGAAGGAGAAAGCACCTACTGTTGTCAATTCTTCATTGAGTGGTTTGGAGTTTTTCATGACGGTAGAACTTTTCAGATATATGCATATGTGCCCGAACGACAATCTACAGATTTTTTTGTAGAAAGTATCTATACAGGACTCTCTTGAAGCTGCGTTTTATTAATTGATGCTTGGATGTAGGAAGGAAAAGACCAGAAAATAGACCTTCTCCTCCTGTGCAACAATGATCTAGAACTCCATCCTCACATAGGACAGACTAGCTCCTATACCAGGGCCGGACTGGCCGTAGTGGGCATCGGGCATTTCCCTGGGAGGCTGGAAGGGTGGGGGGCTGTTCTGGAGCAGTGGGGGCCGGTTTTGTTACTGGGTGCCGATTTTGCAACAATGCTGCAATATCGGCCCCCAGTAACAAAAGCAGAAGTGCTGGGGCCCGGTTTTGTTAAGCAACAGTGCTTCACACTTGCCCCACCCTTTCCCCCAGGGGTGGGGGCTGGTCCAACAAACTTGCCAGGGCTGCTTTGGGTTCCCAGTCCGGCCCTGTCCTATACTCGTCCTATTCAGTAAGGAGCTAAAGACCCAAATCTTCAAGCAACATCTCCACTCCAGGAAATGACATCAGCTTTCGGTTGTCATTCTTACTTCGAAAGAGAGAGTTACGCTACATGCAAAGTAAGCTGAACTTTCCCTCCCACAATGGACCCCCCTTCTCTTCACTTGTTCAGCACTCTGTTGATTTACAGCTTGGTTTAAACTTTACATTAGAGGTGTGCACGGCTGCATAGCTTTTTTTGCACTTTGCAAATTTCCATGGGAAACTTCACATTTGCCAAAGCTGCCCGGGGTGCCACGTAGGGGACCCTCCAACAGGGCGGCCGCCTTAGTGCCACAGGAAGGCACAGAAGTCTGCAGACCAGGCTCCCTGGGCTAGGGACCAGGGGGGTCGGTTGGCCGCGTCACTTCCGGCCGTGGGAGGGGGACAGGGGTACAAAAGCCTTCCCCCGCCCACTGGAGGGTCTCTTGATCGCTGCCCGTCTCGCTGTTTGGGTCGCTCGAGGAACACGCCGTCGTTGGGGTTTCGCGTCGGGAACAGCGCGGGAACACAAGTTATCGAGTAAGTCGCCCAGCTCGCTCCCCCCCCCTTATTGTACTGGGTCCCCGGGCGGGGCAGCAGTGTCCCCTGCCTTCCCAGCGAGGCAGCTTGTTGCCCGTGCCACGGAGAGGCGGCGCCGGGGCCCAGGCGGGGGGGTGATGCTGCCGTGGCTAGCAACCGAGGATCTCGCGGGGGGTTCGAGGGTTCACGGCGGGCTGGAGGGTCATGGGCCTGTTTTGTGGCACCGGGCCCGCAGTGGTCCTGCGCACGCTTGCCAGGATCATGCGGCCTCGTTGGGCCTGGCAGGATTGGGTTGTGCTCCGGGGTGAGCTGTTGCCTGCAGCCGGGGTGTCTCTCTGTAGGCTTTGTGGGGAGGAGGCGCTCGTTCGAGCCCCGGGGTCTGGAGCGCGCCGTTCAAGGTCATGGGCCGGCGCCCGGTGCTCGCCCTGGTGCCTCCCATCCGGAGCGTCGCTGTGGCCTAGGGGGGGTGGCCTCGGCTCCCGGCATTAAGGTGGGGGCCCAGACCCATGCGCTAGGAAGTAGCTTGAAAAGCTTTTCACTTAGTCGCGTCCAAGTGAAAACCGAAACATTTGTAACGATTCACGTCTCATGTATTTCATTTGAACTTAAACATGCTTCTGCTGAGTTGTTCTTCACAGCAAACATTGACTCCACCACCTGGAATAACAAATACAGCAGGTAAAGGTAATTCTGGGATATGGGAATACAGAGGAATTCTGAGTGGTCCCCTAAGTCGCCCCTTAGAAATAGGGAATTACCAGAGCAATTGGTTTTACTTAACTTAATACCCACATTATTTCCTCATTTTCAGTTGGTTTCCAGCTGGTGAAACATTTGGTCAGGGAACAGTAGGACTGCAGCATTCTTACATCTCGCAATTCTGCTGATAACTCTTGTTACGAATCTAATAGGACATTATGACCACAACCTCTGTAATTAGGCGATTTTGCAGCTGTGGTGTTATCTGCATAATTTTAGATTTGCTGCAATTGCCACATAATCCATCATCTGCAGCATTATATGCAGATTTTAACCTAAAAAAATAGTTTTTGGCTCAAACGGATCAAAAGTTACCATAAACGTACCAACAGGTGTTGCTGCTTAGTGGAAGGACCTTCGCGGTGGTTGACTTGTCATCTTTCTGTTGCTTCGGGCTGTATTTGGGTGTCAGACTGATACTAATGAGGTGAAGCCCAGAAAGTGTTAACGCCTAAACTAAAAATGCCAAAATAATGAGGTTATACTATCACAAAATGTGCCGCATTAAGCCATATAATTTGCCTTTTCTTGTTGCATATTTTGTCCCCTCCTGCCCCATAATTCTACTGGCCTTGATTATGACCCACTTGTAATGAGGCCCTTAGTGCTCTTTTCCTCTCTATGAATTGTGCATGGAAGCCCTCACCAAAAAACGTACACTTGTTGAAAAAAACATCATAGATTTTTCATCCAGCAATTATATCGCAATTCTGCAATAACTTGGAATCACACTGCGCAGGTCATATTTAGTTTGTTTTGGTTCTAGCAGCACGACAAAGATCTCGCCACCTGATTCAAAACCTGTGCATAGTCAATAGGGAACTAGGAAGCATCACAACTTTTTGTGAAGGCCAAAAATCCAGAACTTTTTGGGTGAACAAATTGTGCACCCCTTCTAAACACACACCCTTACCTACATACTAGCCTTCCATTTCTGCAATGGCATGCTATTTAGCTGTACGCTTACCGGTATTGTTTCTGCAACATAGATTTGCAGAGCAGCTAGTCACCGCAAGCAAAGTGAAAGGCTGTTTGGTGACATTTAAAAATGTCACAGCCGCAATTGGGGATGTACTGAGAGCAATTTACCTTTTAGGTATAAAACTGCGTTTATGACTGGAACTTGCATCATTACTTTGTACAACAGCACACTGCAGTTATTTTATTTTAATATTTTAATTTTCATTGTTAATGCACACTTACTGTCTGGATCTTTGCAAGCATGAAGATGAATTTGAGGTCCCACTTGAAAAGGACAGGTATTTTTTGTTCTAACAAGTGCAGGAACTTCTACCAAGTATATGGGCATCTGAAAGAAATCTGCTCTCACTGCTACCACACAGAAACCCACTGTTGGAAAGGGCCTTTTCTGCAAGGTCATCTCCAAACTTTTTGCCTTCCACCTCCCCTTTTTGCTGGATTTGTTTTTGTTGGCTTTAGGACTCTTTGCACTTTACCACTGCTAACCAGTGCTAAAGCACTTGTTCTCTCTCCTTAAACAATGTTAGAATTGACGTATACCCAATTAGCATGTTTAATTTACTCATACGTCCCTAGTAAAGTGCACCACATGTGCCCAGGGCCTGTAACATAAACGCTACTAGTGGGTCTGCAGCACTGATTGTGCCACCAACTTAAGTCGCCCTTTAAACATGTTCCATGCCTGCTATTTCAGAGTGAGTGTGTGTGTTTTAAACTGCAATTTCAACCTTTTGCCAGGCCCAAACCTTCCTTTTTAATACATATACGTCAACCCTAGGGTAGGCCCTGGACAGCCCAGAGGACAGGGTGCAGTGAATTTAAAATGTTGGACATGTACATTTATGTTTTACATGTCCTGGTAGTGAAAAGCTCCTAAATTGATTTTAAATACTGCAAGGCCTATCTCTCCCATAGGAGAACATTGGAGTTACCTTATTACATTTTGTAAGTGTAATTCCCAAATGGAAAGATATAACCCCTTCAAGTTTGGTATCTTTGGGATCACAATTTAAAATCCTAACTTATGGTGAAGTTAGATTTTAAATTGCAATTTTGAAAATGCTGCTTGTAGAAAGTTATAACAAAACAACGGTTCCCTGCGGGGGAAGTCACAAGCCTAGACTCCCTTGGCTGAAAAATTCACAGTCAAATCATATGAATTTTGACAGATCATTTAATTCAATTTCGCAATAATAAAGATAGTAAAGCAGGTGCTCCAGAACCGAAGCAGTGCAAGTGTACAGTGAGACCAGTGAGATAAGTGTGCATAAGTGCTGTACAGAAGGAATAAATAATACATTTGATGTGTACATTAGCAGCTAGGGACTAAGGCAATTAATCCTGGTAAGACTCCAACTGGGAGTACATAGAGATTAATACAATTAATGAATGTAGTCCACTAGTGAAATTGTCAACATTTTGACCCTGTTATCAACGATTTGTCAGGGTCATCATCAGGCCAAATTAGACAATGGTAGCAAACCATAGAGATGAGATGTATAATCATACCCATAGAGATAGTGGCATTTGTAAAGACAACAATGAAGGAGATTCACTCCCTCAGCAAACAACGCAGATACACACATTATAATCTAGGTTATACTGAAAGTGGGGCTATCCGAACACCATGTGCCAACAAAGAGGTGGTAATCAAACCAGCAGATAAAGGGGGTGGGATTGTCATCCATTATACTGTTGACTACTGTAATGAAATCCTCACCCAACTGGCTGATGTATCTTGCTATAGGAAGGTTGCATCTGACCCCACGATGCTCCTCTGAATAGAAGGTGAGCGTGGTAACCAAGATTTTTGAGAAAAGACCAACTACATAAAGAGTGTAAACCCTATTAGTACAAAAAGATGCAAGTGAAGGGTCCAGCAGGAGAAAAAACAAATAGGAACACCCTGCTGTTCATCATGTCCAATCCTTAGGAGATGTACTGATCTCAATGAAAAAAGCATGAGACCCTTGTGTCATATGCTATGCAGAGCTCTTGTTAAACTTTCAGTTAAAAACCTTTGCCAATGGAGTGACCTGCTAACTCAACATTCTCTTGATGGTGTCCCTGTTCCTGCACCAAGATCACTGAGTTGAGATCACACTGGTGTTGAAATTGTACTGTTGTAATAGTGTTTATATGCTCACACCTAAGAAAAACGTATAGAAAGTTCAAAGAACAAGTCATTAGGCAGCTATGATCTGCCAATGAGATTGGCGAATTTAACTCATGCCACACTGGTTGAAAATACACAATTGACGCCCTGTAAAATCTCATGAATTATTGGGAATTGGGTATTATTTAACCTTCAGCAAGTGCCTGTGTCTACCCTAAAGAATAAAGTATTTGGCATGCAACCATTACAGCAGGACTATCTCTCTTTCCCTAGGGCAGGGACTGGGCCTGTTACCTAAATGGCAAACTATATGCACCAGCCGGGGGGCGTGGCCGGACCGCGGACCAAGATGGCCGCGTAGTCTCGGAGCTCCGCCGAACTCCCAGGAGACAAAGGCCATCCCGGAGCCCACGCACTGCCGAGCGGCATGAAACTGTAACAACTGCACTCCCAGGGCCACTCCGATCTCGGCGCTACCTCCTTTTTGAAATTCGGAGACCCTAGGCCGCTGCAAAGGTGATGTGCGTGCCCGGGCCTACGACGCCGTTCTGAGCCGCGGCCTCGATTTCGACCTGCCTGCCGGGGCCTTCGTCTCGGCGGGTGCCCAGATTGACTGCCACGGCCAACAGCGGGGCCCACGCTGGAGTCACATAGGCTCCCTGCCACCGTGCACCTCGCGTGGTGCCCCTGATCGGCGCGGGCTCCCCGGATGACAGTGGGTAAGCAAGTGCTCCCGCGACCTGCAGCACGCCGACCCCCGCATTAGGGCCGCAAATTGTGCCGGTGGCCCCGGCGGACAGACGCTTCTTCTCGGCAGTGGCTCTGGGCCTGACACCACACCCGCTGCGGCAGGACATGACGCAAGTGGGCTCGGAGGGGCCACGACTGCAGGGTGACGAAGCACCTTCCATGGAGGGCAGGGTTGTGGACCGGCCCCTCTCACCGCGGGACCCCGGAGGTGGGGTGCCCCTGGCGGGGTAGCGGGAGCAGCCAGGCAGAACTGTGGCACGCCAGATGGAGGACTTCGAGGGGTCCCATGCTGGAGACCCTTGAGATTGGCGTGTTGGTAGCGGATGGCTCCAGGACTCAGCAGGAGTGAGCCCTTACGATCGCGCGGTGCCAAGGCGGTTGCGACACAATCCCCTCTGCATCCCTACTCCAGGGCCATGGGCAAGGGTGACCCGAAGCAGCGGAAACTCACCTTTGAAAAGGCAGGTGGTGGCACTGACTCTTCACACGCTACGATGGCGGAAGGTGGCGAGCAGGTGGCTGCCCCGCCTCAGACCACCGTGCAGAGCAACGAGGCACTCATGGCAGAACTTAAAGCGGGCTTCCGAGTGCTAGACTCTTGCTTTGACACCCTTGACAAGCGCCTTGACAGAATGGGGGCCAGATTGGACCAACATGAAAAACGACTGGATACGTCGGAGGACAGGATCTCAGATTTGGAGGACGGTGCAGCCCAAACAACGAAACAGTTGGAAAGGATGGAAGGTCTACTAAAGAATGTCACCATGAAGAACGAAGACCTTGAAGCCAGGAGTAGACGCAATAACCTGCGCATAATGGGCGTGCCTGAGTCCACGAACACGGGTCGTCTGGACGAATTTGTGGAAGGCCTTTTGGTTGACCTATTTGGACGGGAGTCCTTCACTGCCACCTTCGTCGTCGAGAGGGCGCACAGAACCCTCGGTCCACGGCCCAATCCTGGATATCCACCTCGCCCCCTCTTGGCAAGGCTCCTGAACTTCAAAGATAGGGACACCGCGTTGCGATTGGCACGAGAGCGGGGATCACTGGACTGGCAGGGCTCCTCCATCTCGTTGTACCCGGACTTCACGGCAATGGTTCAGGAGGCCCATCGAAAATTTGCAACGGTCAAAACTACGCTACGTAAGGCTGGCCTCAAATATGGTATGCTGTACCCAGCGCGGCTGAAAGTTGACTTTGATGGCAGGTCCAAGATCTTTGACACCCCAGCTGAGGCCCAAGAATTTCTCAAAGTCCGTGCTAATACCGGCCCGCCGAGAAAGTCGCCCACCCCGGAATGATCGCCCCCGATGCCGAACTCTAGCTCCAGTATGGAACTGTTTTCAGGGAACTGAAGGACTTTACCGCAGCGTAACGCTGATAAGTATTAATATGGCATTGATGCACAGCTTGTTTTCCCTTCCAGATTGACTCATCTTAGGTTGTTCAAATTGTGGACTCTGGGCGCTGGCCCTGCTGTATTCGATTTTCAATAGATGTTCTAGGGTTTTCGGGGATACGGCGAGGCGTTGCCTCTCCCCCAGTGCGATCACACTTTCATGTTATGTTTCCATTTGGCAATTGTGAGGTTAATTTGGCATCATTATGGGATTGTGGGTTTTCCCCTTATTCTCGATTGAGGGGATGGGTGGGGTTTGCTTTGGTTATATAATCTCAATTGTTCCTGACACGACAGATTTGCTATGATGTTCCGTGTGCTCATGTCAATACATGCATGCTCTTTACAGTTATGATCACCGGGGACGATGGTGGGTAGGCTTTCCACTATATCTGATGTCAACTTTGTTACCTGGAATGTGCGGGGTTTGAATAATGCTAGGAAAGGGAAACACGTATTGAATTATTTGCAGCGCCATGGGGCAGATGTGGTTTTTCTACAGAAGACGCATTTGTCCCCCACTTCCCCTACATCGTTTGCCACTAGTTGGGATGTGCACCGCTACTTTGCGAACTATAGCACGTACTCCAGGGGCACAGCCATACTCATACACAAATGTTTGCCTTTCCAACTGCACACAGTGAACACTGATAGGGCTGGCTGTTACAGATTGGTGACTGGGAGGCTCATGGGATACAACATTGCTTTAATGTGTATATATGCGTCAAATGTGGACGACCCTGATTTCTTTCACTCCCTGCACGCACTGTTGCTCCCCTTGGGCGCTGACTATGTTTGTTTGGGGGGAGATTTTAACCTACTTTTGCAACCCGCCCTAGATAGCACGGCAGACTCTCCTGCCACGAAACCCCGAGCCAATAGAGTCCTCAGGGATATTTGCGATTCCATTGGTTTAGTTGACATTTGGCGCGTGGGTAGCCCCAACGACTCGGCTTACACACACTATTCAGCCCCCCACGACACCTGGACACGACTGGACTTCTGGCTTGTCTCCCACACCATGGCTCCTTGGTTCCGCACGATGACTCACTTGCCTAGAACGTACTCTGACCATTTACCGGTCAGTATGCAGATCCGGGTTCCCAGACCAGAGGGTGTTGAGCGGCAGTGGAGGTTCCCGGGACAGGCATTAAACGGTGCTGTTTTTTCGGCAGAAATCCGTGAATCCATAGTGATTACTTTGATCTCAATGTGGGCTCCGTCAGCACGTGGGCGACGGTTTGGGAGGCATTCAAGGCGTACATAAGGGGGGAATGTATTGCGAAACACTCCGGGGTTATGAAATCATTGAGGGACACACTCACTCGCTTAGAAGACCATTTGAAAGCATTGGACGCTGACCTACTCGAGCACCCAGATCAGGCTAAGCAGGCCAACCGCTTGCTGCTGTTGACAGAATTCAGGGAGGCGGCGGAGAGCGAAACTAATTTTCTGGGGAAATATGTCACGGCCAGGCGGTACGGAGAAGGGGACAGGCCGGGACGCACACTGGCGCAGTTGTTGCGGCCTTGTGTGGGGAAAACTTACATTACATCTCTTTGCTCGGATGACGGACAGATCCACACAGACACAGCGGAGATTAGGGATGAGTTTTGTCGATATTACACAACGTTATATACCACGCGCATACAACAGGACGAGGGCGACTGCAGGACCTATTTAGATGAGATTGCCATGGTCAGGCTTGAGGATTATATGCAGAAGTTCTTGGCGGAGCCGTTCTCTAAGGAGGAAATTGTCAGTGCAATAGATGCCTTAAATGGCAATACAGCGCCTGGGCTAGACGGCTTCACAGGCGTTTTTTACAAACATTACAAAGACATACTCGCTCCTTATCTCCTTGAGGTTTACAGTGAAGCCCTTGAAAATAAATCATTTCCCCCCACGCTTCGGGAAGAGGTAATTGTCTTACTGCCCAAGCCTGGCAAAGACCCATTGAGCTGCGGATCCTACAGGCCGCTTTCACTTTTGAATTTGGACTACAAAATCCTTGCCAAAATGATTGCATTGAGGCTTGCTCTACTGTTAGATCGTATCATATCCCCAGTACAATCCGGCTTCGTACCCCACAGGTCCACTGCGCTGAATTTGCGCACATTGTTTGCAGTGCTGCATAGGATTAACCCAGAGATTCCAGCTGCGGCAGTCCTGTTGGACTCCGAAAAGGCGTTCGATTCTTTGGAATGGCCTTTCATATGGGCCGTAATGAGGAAACTGGGCATTCCCAGGGGTTTCATAGACCTCACAGCACTGCTGTACGCCACTCCCACTGCCAGACTCCTCTTGAACAGCACATTATCCGCCCCATTTACTCTCACACGCGGCACCAGGCAAGGATGTCCGTTGTCCCCTTTACTTTTTATATTAGCCTTTGACCCTTTGGTTCGCCATTTTCAGGAGAAGCACCTCCATAGAGGTATACAGTTTAACACCGGCCCCCTCCTCATGTCGCTATATGCTGATGACATTGTCCTGTATGTCCGCTGCCCTCAAACCAATCTAGACCCACTGATCAGGGAGATTCTCCGCTTTAGTGGACACTCGGGTCTGGGTATCAACTGGAGTAAGTCCATACTATTCCCTCTGACCACCGGCACCATTGAATGGGAACGTGAGTTCCCGCTGGCATGGTGTCACGAGTCGGTCAGGTATTTAGGTATACAGATACACCAAGAGGCGGAACAGATGCTACGGCTCAATTATGGCACAGCTATGCATGACCTTGAAGCGCAGATAGAGCGCTGGCTGTGGCTCCCACTCTCTATGTCCGGTACGATTGCTTTTATGAAGATGATTGTTCTCCCGAAGTTCTTATACATGTTCCACAACATTCCCATCCCGCTCCCAGATAGCTTTTTTAAAACCCTCCGGTCACATCTCATCCGGCTCGCTTGGGGGGGCAAACGACCCAGGATACGGTGGGACACCATGACCTTGCCATACGAAAGGGGGGGGCTCGGTGCTCCGGACTTCAGAATGTACTATCTGGACGCGCAGGCCAGCTTTGCCTATTCTTGGTACCACCCAGATGCCCGCATTCCCTATGGGAGGCCTGAGTCTGACTTCGTGCTTCCGACTCCGCTTTCTGCCATACTGCCCCAGGGCTTTCCCCGTGACCCCAGGGATATCCAGACGGTGTCTACCACGAGTTGGGCGTGGCGCAAACTTTCGCGGATCACTGGACATGGCTCCCTGTACTCCTCCGACATCCCTATAGCACACAACCCATGGCTCCCTATTACAGAAGAGACCTTGGTCTTGAGGGTACTTAAATCCCATTCCATGGTGAAATTTGGCGACTTGTTCCCAGGGGGGCATATATTTGAGAATGCAGGGGGTGAGGGAGTAACCGGATTGACCTTTATGGACCAGTTTATATTTGCCAGGGTGCGCAGGGCGCTGCGAGCTAAAATGCCGGAATACCCTCTCGAACTGCAGTCCTTCCGACCTCTCTCCCTTGTCATATCAGCCCCAGATGGGACTCGATTTATCTCCAAACTATGCAAGGCCTGCATGACCCTGATCCCGTGCCACGACATCAAGATTCGGGCGGCCTGGGAGTTAGACCTAGGGCATCCCATCCTAGACGACCAATGGGCCTTCTGCTGTGCACAGAATAGGGGAGTCTCACTGAATAGCAGGCATAAGTTGATACACTTTAAATTCCTATGGAGGGCATACATGACCCCAGCTAAGCTCCACGCTATTGACCCTTCTCGTCCTCACAACTGTAGAAAATGTAACAGCCCTTATGCCGACTTTCCCCATTTGACGTGGACTTGCCCTAAGATTGTTGAGTTTTGGACGGCCGTCTTTGAAACACTATCGCGAATGACACAACTGGAACTAGCCCCCTCCCCAGAGGTTGCGCTGTTAGGATATGTATACAATATGCCTAAGAAACTCCGTTAATTTATTGCTCTTGCGCTGCTTTTGGCCAAACGCGAGATTGCGCTTCGATGGGGCAGTAAACTAACTCCCACTAAAGGTGCATGGCTTGCCAGTCTCACCTTTTGCAATACAAACTGCGAATTTTATGCTACGCTACTTCCACCCAAGTCCCGACCGAAGGACATCTGGAGCCCACTTAAGACATATTTGCAGGCCTTGGCCCCTGGCGCCCCAGCGCACACTCCGGACGGCATAGTTCCGACAGGTGTGGGTTGAACGGGGCTGGATGGGCCTTTGCATTATCGTTATAGCATTAGGCACTTGGGCGATGGGTGTTTGGCTGGCTATGGTGTTTTGGGGTCGAGATCACCAAAAAAACATGTAATGGTCATTTACTGAATCTTGAGCTGTTTTCCATTTTCTTTTTCTTCGGTGTGTAACTAATTATGATAATACCACATGAGTGGTATGGTTACCAATTTTAACAGGAAGAATTGTAATAACAATATTGACTGTATATGTCGGAATAATGATAAATAAAGTTAAAAAAAAAAAAAAAAAAGTCAAACACAAGTGGATAATTGTCTATGATCACATATAGTGAGCACATTCTCTGTTGAAATGGCTTTGTGAAGTAAAAAATAGCACCAAAAAATACTGGAAGGTTTACACTGATTTTTTTTTAGAAATACTTACAAGGTTTTGTTTTAAAGCTAGTTAGGGATTAGTTCAGCACCTTTGCACCAGTGGTGCTGGAACAATTTTTAGAGTGGTGGTGCTAACATCAATGTCCACCACTGAAGTCATTGGGATTGTGAAAAATCCTATCTTCACACAAAGTGTAGCAAATGTGTTCAGCAGGTGAGCAGTAAGGGTGTACTATTTAGCTTGTGGTGCATTTTGGAACACACCGTCACAAATAGATTACTAAAGCATCTTGCAGTTGCGCACTGTCATTTACAGACAGCACATTTTCCATTGAAAGGCCTCTAATTTTGCAAAGACATATGGTTTTACTCATAAAACTAAATAGTACACAAATAATAATGTGTGGAAATCAGTTTTCAGTGAATATCATTTGTGCATAAAAGTGTCTTGATTTGTTTTTATCCTATTAAAATCTTTGTTTGCATCACAAAAAAAAAAAAACTATATGCACCAGCCTAATTCAGCAAACTGTACCCCAGAGATGGTTCATAATTATGTAGGCTGACTTGAACAGGCCGCCTACTACAGTTTTACAATCAGCTTTACTTTCAGATGGTCATGGAGTGATATGACAGTGCTTAAGTAAGTAAAAAAAAAATCAGTGTAAGATCTGGGGGATGTGATTCAAAATTCATATTTAAGTCTAAATCATTTTCTACGTATGCATTTATGTACTCTATATTTCTAACACTCATGCCCAGGGGAATTTGCTTTTGTATTGGACAGGGTATACAGGGTGGAGGTCAGTGACAGATCGCAAGATGAAATGGTGGAAGGGCAGAAGAGGGGAAATACAGAATCAAAACAAGAGGCTGAACAAGATGAATTGGCAACTTTAAGACACATTTGGAGTCAGTAAGGCAGCTTGGAAAGTTAAGTATTCGAGTTTCATCAGTCAAGTTCCAGCGGACAGTCACCTTGTGAGGTATGTAAGTCAAAGCCATGAGACTTACTGGTCTATGGCTATTTTGAGCACAAGTGGAACCAATATTTACAAAATTAGTGACAGAAGCATCAAGTGGATGTTCAGTTACAGAGAGGGAAACACACTGACCAAACACAAACGTTAAAGTTACGTCGCTTGTCGTGTCCCATCCTATGATAAAGAAAATAGGCTTGTTTCCTGTTGTGAATTGTGTCAATAAATACACAGCAATAGTTAATTAAATTTACTTGTTTGGTAATAACATTTGCTTACTGTTCCTGTGCAACTTCCAACTACCATTGTACTAGAGTGCATGTTTAAAATGATAAATAAAATAAGTATATCGTTAAATATGTCACTATATTCCATGTATCATAGGTATCATTTCACTTCCCAAAACAGCTTTTTGATAAGCTAAGTAGCTGCTTACTGCTCAGCAATTTTCATTCCACTACTTTATGCATTTTGTATCACATCAAAAGTTAATTCTGTTACAGGTCACTCTAGTGAATTTCAAAGTATGTATTATGCACAAGAGGCCCTGACACCATTCTCTAATCACTAATAGTGGATTGCTCTCTGTTCTGTTCAACGTTTACACAGAAAAGACCTGTGTATGGCCAAAAGTACAATCCAAGAAATAGAATTGTGAAAGCCTCTGACAGCTCTTCCTGCACATCAGTAAGGATATTTTGTGCTCTCTTATCCACTGGATTGGACGAAGAGACCACACCCTTCTGCCTACTTTTGTGCCCACAACCATGCATACAATCTCGAATCACTGCCACTCCCATATTATGCAACGTGCTTTAATAGCCCAACTATTAGATGACACCACATAGGTGCTAATATTTATGTTTTTAGATTACTGGGGACAGAGATCGATTGTTTTAAAGTGATGAGAAGGTCAAATGAATAACATTCACTGGGTACCTTTTCCGGCGATGCATGAAGTTTGTTTAACATACATCAATGACCCTCACGAGGATCACTTTATATTTTAAATGAAGTGCTCATAAAAACCACAAAGGGGCTGCCTACAAACATTCTTATATTCAACAAAATAACATTTAATGTCTTTCTATCTACAGGTGTAGGGCACAATCAAGGTTACTAACATGGCACCATCCTATTGCTAACACATACATGTGACTGACTAATCGAAGATTATATACTCTGGAATTCCACAATTCTTGTCTTGCTTGTATGCATTCATGATGTTTTTATAGGGGTAAAACCAGCAAAAGGGCACGAAGGAAACTTGCAGCCCTTATTTTCTGGCCTCTATGATCAAATTTACCCGCAACAAAACAATACATAGCTACAGATACCTTTCTGTTCTGTACTAATCTATATTCATGAAGAGAACACAGAAACAGACATTTTAATGAAAACCACTGATGATTAGTTATAGTGGAATTGGAAACACATCACATAACATTTAGCAGCTTCTCATCAAAAGTCAGGCCATCAAAATTAGGCTGTTCTGTAGCATAGAAAATACTTCCAAAAGGCAATTGTTGTAGAAAACAAGATATCCAACTCTGAGGCCAATCAAGGCATATCATGCCGCACAAGGCAGAGAAACCTTCAGAAAAACCAAAAGTCAAATCAAAACTGGCCTGTACATTATTATTCAGCATTCTCTAATTTAGAGAGGAAAGCAGGCAGTCTTCCTCTAATGACCAAGTGGGGAATCTTAAAAGGCCTTAAATAAGACCACACATGATTTCCTATTTGCTAGCTCCTTAACTTCATTGTTAAAGCACAACTAAAACAAGCAGGAAAACCCAGGGAAGTGCTCTGATTACAAATGGTACACATATTTTATAAAACGTTCTTAGTCATGTTCATTAGCCTTTGTACTGATCAGAGGAATAGCTATACTTAGGTCAAACAACAAATGGCCTGGAGACGAGATTCTGGAACCATTAAACTGTTGCAATAATAAAAGATGGTCATTAGGTAGCCAGGCATTGTAATATCCAAGTCCTATCTAAATACAGATATTTCCTACGTGATGTACCTCAAAGCATGAACTGATAAATACATGATAAAACTTTAAAATCATCGTTTTTCAGACCTGCCATTGCATTCCTTCAAAAAGGATGACAACAGCATGTTGTTGTAGTAGATTGCATACATTTCGCACTGGCACAGTGTACTTTTATGTAAGCAACTATCAAAGTAAAACTGCCCTTGCAAAAACAACCAGTGCAAAAACTGCATTTTTGCATTCTATGTAAAACATTAACAGTCCCTCAGGTATGAACTAAAAGTAAAACAGAACTTCTGTGAAGAGCATGTTTTAAAAGTCTGTAATGCTGGCTGTTAACTCGTTCAGGTAAAGATGCCCTCAAGGGATTCTTTTCAAGTTCTAAACTGTCTATAATTTCAAATAATACATGGAGTTAAGCCCTAAATAGTGACTTATTTACAACCAATGTCTAAATCAATTCGTGAATTTAGAAACTTTGCATGTAGTTCTGTCCTAATGAGTTTTTTCTTGAGTATTTCAAGCTGTGTTAATTCAGACATGTCTGAGGCTGAAACCTAGTCGTACACAGATGAGTACATTCTACAAAAGGCCCTACAATTAGTAAAAGACCTTAGCTAACATTTCGCAAAGCCAGGTCAATGAGACAGGGTCTAGTTGACACAATGCCTGGCTTGAAAGTACAATCGAGTTGGCTGAGTAGTAGTAAAGGCTTTCGGCGTTGCCATAAATGCAAGGCATGTCAATATGGGGTCAATACTACAGAAATACTGTTGCCATTTTCCGGAAGGGAGTGGCGAATATTGAAACCATTGACTTGTAAAAGCGAGTATGTTGTTTATGTTTTACGATGCAGTTTTCATAAGATGTATATAGGAAGTACGATTTTAAAAGCACATCTCCGCATCCTACAGCATATTCGAGCCATCAAGCACAAAGATCAATCTTACCCTGTTGCCCGACATTTTGAACAAGTACACAACAGTGATGTCAGCAATCTGGAGTACTTTATTCTGGATCAAGTACCCATAAGACCCAGGGGCGGGAACAGGGAGAGGTATCTAAGACAATTGGAATCCCGTTACATTGTAAGATTTAACACAAAGATCCCAATGGGCCTTAATACTGAAGAGGATATGCATGTTCACCTGTAGATAACATAATGAGACAGTGTATATAAGGTTTTTACAAGGGCTCTATGCTGTGGGTATTACGAAACTGTTTTTATCACAAGGTTATATATCTGGAGAAGTCATGTTATGAACAAATTTGTCGGCATTACCTTGTTTTTCCTCGCTCATCATAATTATTTTTTCTACTCTCCTTCCCTGTAAGATCCAAACTATGCGAAACACAGTATACATAGATGTGGTTCACATGAGGTTTTTAGCATGGGTAAATGTGAGAATTATGTTGATTTTATTAGTGTACTATAGCCGCTGACGCATTTTTTACCCACCATGGATATAATAGTGTTATTAACTTATGCACATTCTGTTTTAAGACCTTTTAATTGATTAGGGCACTTGCCCATGATTGACTAAAATCTGAATCAGTTTAATGATGTGTGTTAATATGTTTAATTCATCATGAGGGGAGAGAAAGATGAACAATGCAGCTGCGGTATGCACTAGTCACTTTTAAGAATAAGCACGAAGTCACTTTGAATGAGTTGATGTTTTCATGCACTGTCACTTTAAGGTTGTGTAAAAACCCTGGACCATGTATATAAAAGAACTAAAAAATGGCAACCACAACTGGTTTGAGGAAGGTAGCGGCTGCTACCGAAACGCGTCACCGTTGTTTTGTGTGCCAAATAAACCCGGTTTTCACAGCGAACCCGAGCGTGCTGGAGTCTGTCTAAATTTAATGGCAGGCATTGTAAGTGGATATATATATATATATATCCAACAAAGAAGATTCCCATTAAGGAGAGCCCACGCAGGTAGCTAAAAATATCGTTTTTATTCAGGAAGCTGCAGCACACTGGATGGAAGTCTGTTCCAAAATCAAAGCAGCCTGACGCGTTTCATGCTTCACACAGCATTTCTTCAGAGGCATAAGTCCTTCACACGTGAAGCATATCGGCATTACTGATATAGTCCCGCCATCTGCCACAGTGGGCGTTGGCTCTTGCTGAGCCTGCTGGTTCTTGTAGTGCCGTCAGTAAAACTACAGTGAGTTGCTTTACACGTGTTAAAATTCAGACAGGAAAAACCTCAGTGGGTCTGGAAAAGAGTCCCGCTTTCACCATGTTGCACCTTATAACTTCCCAAAACGGCCTCACTGCCCTTTGTACTGCCTGTCGGTTGACTGCAGCACGGTCCATTTTTTCATGGCAGGGCTTCTCCCACGACCGGGACCAGCCGTAAATACATCCAACAAAGAAGATTCCCATTAAGGAGAGCCCACGCAGGTAGCTAAAAATATCGTTTTTATTCAGGAAGCTGCAGCACACTGGATGGAAGTCTGTTCCAAAATCAAAGCAGCCTGACGCATTTCATGCTTCACACAGCATTTCTTCAGAGGCATAAGTCCTTCACACGTGAAGCATATCGGCATTACTGATATAGTCCCGCCATCTGCCCCAGTGGGCGTTGGCTCTTGCTGAGCCTGCTGGTTCTTGTAGTGCCGTCAGTAAAACTACAGTGAGTTGCTTTACACGTGTTAAAATTCAGACAGTAAAAACCTCAGTGGGTCTGGAAAAGAGTCCCGCTCTCACCATGTTGCACCTTATAACTTCCCAAAACGGCCTCACTGCCCTTTGTACTGCCTGTCGGTTAACTGCAGCACGGTCCATTTTTTCATGGCAGGGCTTCTCCCACGACCGGGACCAGCCATAAATACATCCAACAAAGAAGATTCCCATTAAGGAGAGCCCACGCAGGTAGCTAAAATATCGTTTTTATTCAGGAAGCTGCAGCACACTGGATGGAAGTCTGTTCCAAAATCAAAGCAGCCTGACGCGTTTCATACTTCACACAGCATTTCTTCAGAGGCATAAGTCCTTCACACGTGAAGCATATCGGCATTACTGATATAGTCCTGCCATCTGCCCCAGTGGGCGTTGGCTCTTGCTGAGCCTGCTGGTTCTTGTAGTGCCGTCAGTATAACTACAGTGAGTTGCTTTACACGTGTTAAAATTCAGACAGTAAAAACCACTGGGACAGATGGCGGGACTATATCAGTAATGCCGTCATGCTTCACGTGTGAAGGACTTATGCCTCTGAAGAAATGCTGTGTGAAGCATGAAACGCGTCAGGCTGCTTTGATTTTGGAACAGACTTCCATCCAGTGTGCTGCAGCTTCCTGAATAAAAACGATATTTTTAGCTACCCTGCGTGTGCTCTCCTTAATGGGAATCTTCTTTGTTGGATGTATTTACGGCTGGTCCCGGTCGTGGGAGAAGCCCTGCCATGAAATAATGGACCGTGCTGCAGTCAACCGACAGGCAGTACAAAGGGCAATGAGGCCGTTTTGGGAAGTTATAAGGTGCAACATGGTGAGAGCGGGACTCTTTTCCAGACCCAGTGAGGTTTTTACTGTCTGAATTTTAACACGTGTAAAGCAACTCACTGTAGTTTTACTGACGGCACTACAAGAACCAGCAGGCTCAGCAAGAGCCAACGCCCACTGGGGCAGATGGCGGGACTATATCAGTAATGCCGATATGCTTCACGTGTGAAGGACTTATGCCTCTGAAGAAATGCTGTGTGAAGCATGAAACGCGTCAGGCTGCTTTGATTTTTGGAACAGACTTCCATCCAGTGTGCTGCAGCTTCCTGAATAAAACGATATTTTTAGCTACCTGCGTGGGCTCTCCTAAATGGGAATCTTCTTTGTTGGATGTATTTACGGCTGGTCCCGGTCGTGGGAGAAGCCCTGCCAAGATAAAATGGACCGTGCTGCAGTCAACCGACAGGCAGTACAAAGGGCAGTGAGGCCGTTTTGGGAAGTTATAAGGTGCAACATGGTGAGAGCGGGACTCTCTTCCAGACCCACTGAGGTTTTTTACTGTCTGAATTTTAACACGTGTAAAGCAACTCACTGTAGTTTCACTGACGGCACTACAAGAACCAGCAGGCTCAGCAAGAGCCAACGCCCACTGGGGCAGATGGCGGGACTATATCAGTAATGCCGATATGCTTCACGTGTGAAGGACTTATGCCTCTGAAGAAATGCTGTGTGAAGCATGAAACGCGTCAGGCTGCTTTGATTTTTGGAACAGACTTCCATCCAGTGTGCTGCAGCTTCCCGAATAAAACGATATTTTTAGCTACCTGCGTGGGCTCTCCTAAATGGGAATCTTCTTTGTTGGATATATATATATATATATATATATATATATATATATATATATATATATATATATTTTTTTTTTTTTCATGGTCATACCACGACCCAGAGCAACAGAAGCAACCAAAGAAACGACGACAGAAACAGGAGAAAGAAGGAAAGAAGGAGTAAGAGAAGGGTAGAAAAAATGTGGCATAGGGAGAAAATAGTAATGAAAAAGAACTTGCAACGGTGGGATGTCAGGACAGGAAGTGTAAAGTGGTGGGAGAAAGAGGCAGCTTTGGAATTCAGCAACCCCAGCATTTGGCAGCAATAGCAGCTGGCACCTGGCACCTGCACTAAATAAGCCCTGGGCCAAACGTATTTTGGGGAGCCCTGGGCGGAACCACGTTGGATTTATGATCCAGTTTTAGCTCTTTCATGCACTCGTTGGCCAGGTCACTGACAGTGCACAAGCACTCTGGCCAAATTCTAAATGTGTTTGCATCTAATATTCAGGGATAGTGACTCATGTTTTCAATATTATAACACAGCAGCAGATCACTAATATTACTGCAAATAATCTCTGTGACATCTTACCATTTCTGATATGTGAGGTCCAGTTTTGATCTAAAAGAAACATTTTTATGGATGTTGCATGAAACATCAATACAGCATTTCTCTGCAAAATGTCTGTAATAGATTCTTACACTTCACCCACATTAAAAATACATTGAAGGAAAACGGTATTTAAAACAATCTGCTTAAGAATTATTCAAGGCAATCAGGACAAGACTCTGCAGAACAGAGCTGGCTCTACCAGGAGCCCCCCTGAAAGGCTGGGGCCCTGGGCCAGAGCCCACTTTGCCCAGGCCTTAAAACGTCTTTGCTGGCTGCACCAGTCTTCTAGTCCCAACATCTCTATGGTGTGGTAAATGCATCATCAGTGCCAACTTCAGCAGAGATAGTACTCAGTGCCTTCCCAGCACGAGGCAGTGAAGGTGCTTGATGGCACCTCCACAACATCACAAAGTCCTGTCTTAGAACCTTGAGATTGGAATACAATAGAAGCTTCAGAAATGAAAGTTTATAACAAATTCATACCTGCATTAATGAAATATTGATGACCTTCCAAGCTGAGTTTATTGCACGCAGTGGATACTATCTTCTCAGGAAACACTGACAGAATTCAAAGCAACTATACCCCGAAATCTTGAGAACTCAAAAGTTTACCTGTTGCTTACAATGCTGAAGAGTTTTTCTGGGTAAGACATTTTATGACACAAACAGCTCCTCTTACAAAAAACCACAATCCTATGCCACCTTTTCTGACATATAATAGGGCTGTCACATAAACTCAGAGGAAGATCATTGTCAACATTTCTTACTTCATCAACACTGTCGCTTTAAAGTATGTCTCTTAGGACACTAATGATTCAACCCACCACTAACATAAGTGGCTCATCATGGCACCTGTCACTACGAAGAGTCTTTGATCACAGAAGGCATCGTGGTTCTTTAAAATGCCCCCAATCAACTCAGTAAGTGTGAGTAAGATTTCTGTTTTAAAAAAACAAACAATGTTTTTATCTTTGTAATTCGTAGGTACAAAGTTGAATCAGAAGAAGGCGGCAATTGACTAAGACAGTGGATACTGTATCTATAACATGAGAATAGATGCTTGAAAGAGAGGAGCGAAACACACCAGGGATAACTTTGGATGGGGTAAAATCATTCTTGTGTGTTAGGGAGCAGAGGCAGAATAATCTGATTTTCAATAAATAATTGTGTATTCATGTAAGAAAAAGATCATACATCCAATAGGTTCAAACTGCACGTCCCAGAGAAGGAGACAGCAATATTTTGGGAGCATCTGGTGCTTTACAATGCTACTCGATTACTAGAATGATGTAACCGAAACTAGCCAACACACTTGGGGCCTTATTTAGATATGGGATGTTTGCCCTGTTTTGAAGGAGTTTTGAGTTTTGATGCCAAACTTTAAATAAGGTCCTTGATCTGGAGCTACCAGGAGTCAAGTCCTTTTGTTTGCTGGTTGTGAGGTGCTTTTGGTTTGCTTTAGAGAATATCATCAAGTCTATGAATAACAGACACAACCTGTATTGAAGATATTGATTTACATGCTAACACTGATGAACATCTCAGATTAAGCAAACAGGAAATCTCCTGGTTGGTATTTGATGCAGACCATATTTCAAGTATTTCTTTAGAGTCAAACAACTTCATCATGTAGAACAGAGCCTTCCTCTAGTCCAGAACAGTTGTCACAACTGATGGTAATTGCTTACGCACGGACGTGCAATTGGACTTTAAATATTTTAAGTGTTAATACAAGGTAACTAACTGGCCATAAAAATGTTCCACGATATACAGACCAAATGCATTAATTCAAAGCCAAGCATACAAGAAATGTTTGCATTGTTTTTGTGCCTTTAATAGACTGAGGGTTCAGTGGTAACTGCAGCTGCTCACCTACCACTAAAGATCCACGACATATATAAATGCTGACATTCACACATTGAAAGGAAATTGTGTTCTTGAAAGGTCAAATGCAATGGGCTGTGACTGGTCTATAATCAGAACTAGAAGCTTGTCCATGAATCAAAGGGTCAGCGGTGTAACTCAGAAGTTGATATATAGATTTCTCTTGAGGTTGTAACATTATACCCCTGACCTCTGTTGTACAGATCCTCAGATGCCCCCTCCTGACTCCTATTGATCTGAGAGTGTGCATTGCAGTTTCAGCTCAATGCCGACATGTGCTTATTCAGTTCGTTTACAACTTCTGCCAATCAGGACTCAACAACTGATTGTTAACAGCTAAGAAGTTCTGCTTCAAGAATCAGGAACCAAAAATAAAATGCAAAAACAAGCCCACCTTGGGGGAGGAAGCACTGCTGTACAGTAGAGGAAGAAAACATGCAGACAGATATGTAGTGTGCAGTACAAAAACATTTGATCACCTAAAAATACCAAAAATAAAGGAGCACACAAGAAAAGAAAGAAATTAACTAGAATTTCCTCTCAAATTCCCCACTCATTGACACAGGGGGATTAAAGGTTGCAACACACACAACAGCTACACAAAGTGGCAAAATATATGACCTCTAGTCAGTCTTCCTAAAATGGAAGACATTGCAACAATATTAAGGATAGTAGAGCCGCGGCCTATGCAGGCAATAGCGGTGGGGCCGGGTGGTGGGGTGGGGGGATTCGACGAATGATGATGAGGGCAAATTAAATAAACAATTAATTTTCCCTTGTTATCGTTTGTCGAAATCCCCCCCACCCGGCCCACCGCTCTTACCTGCACGGGCCAGGGCTGGCCTAGTATCGCTCATATTGCCCTCTCATTAGCTGTTTTCCAATGAACAGGTATCAAATGGTTCAAAACAGGAGTTCAAAATAATGAGAACGCTGCCATGCATGCACATATTGGGCAGACCCACTTTACTGATATACTTGAGCTGGTCGTACACGTTGTTTCCTGCAGGGTCCTGCACAGCTGGATATGCTGATGAATTCTGAACCAAATATTGATGATGGTCTAGATACTGCTGCCTGGCCATCCTGCACCAGTCTCTATACTAGGCACGCCTTGGCCTTCTTCCACCATCTTTGGCATGTTAGTGCTTATTTTACATACCACCCCTGCCTCAGGACATGCTCTGCTTCCTGTCACATGGTGTCTTGACTGTCCTGTCTGATCCTAGGCCTGTGTGATCAGAACATTGCTAGCAGCAAAGTGGTGGAAGCGAAAGTAGAGGATTACTGCACTATAACCGAGCTTCTAGAACACCTTAATTTTGCTATTCAAGTTACATCAAAGTCAGAGATTCTCTAACTTACATTTGACTTCCCTTTTGATAGGATGCAACCCTCATAGCATGCTGGAGAATTCAGAAATATTCACAGGCACACCAATACATCCATGAAATAAATATTGTTTGGTCAAACACCTATAGATCTAAAGAAAATTAAAAATATACATGTGAAAATAAAATTAAAAGCAATTTGATTCAATTTTAAGTTAAATACTGGATAGGGTGCAGTGTTAGAACCTATAATAAAGAATTAATATTGGATCTAATAAAAAGCAATAGTGGTTAACAATGTTCAGAGATTCTTTGAATAAATTGCAGAGTTCAGTTCAGTCAATAGGAAGCAGGTCGCTAGGTTGTGGGTAATGCCAATATTGGCTTGATAGGTCCTTACGGTTAAGATGGCTGGATGATATTTTTTCTAAAAGCTCCATGTGGTGAAGGTGCAGTTGAAACCTTGAACATGATGCATGGAGGCAGGATTTTGTAGCTGGTTCTCAAGATAAGTACCTGTTTTGAGATTGGGTAGATAAAATGCATGTGAGAGGCCTCCACTTATCACGTGTGTTGGACTTGGCCCTTTCTGCAGGGTCATCCCCAAACGTTTTTGCCTTCTCCCTCCTGTTTTCTAAAACCGTTTTTGTTGGCGCCTTAGGACTCAATGCACTTAACCACTGCTCACCTTGTGATAGAAAGTTGAAAGTTGGTACAGACATTCATCTTTGTAATAGTAATCATATAAGAGCAAGACCCCGAGTGGATCTTGCCTATGATGTCATATAGTCTAATAGAAATCAAAGATGGGCGACAAATATCAAAATAACATTTTAAATCTTCCCATTTGAATCAAATTTGGCACAAAAGTTCATGTGTACACGTAGGGCATGTCATCTGCATGCCCACGTTGGATCTAGACAGTAACATCATAAATATAATACCAAAATCATGTAGAAAACTTCAAAATTCAAATCTGTTATACATTTTTTGTAAATATTCATACTTATTGATATGTATCAACATTTATTAATAAGTATTATATATTAATATGTACCTAATATGTACCTTTCTTTTTTGAGCTTGAACACATCTCCGTAATGCTTGAAAATGAGTAGCATGTCGAAACAGTACCTTATTGCAACACCCACACCAGTGGTCAAGCTGTCCAGCATAATGATGTTGCAACAAATTGGTCCTTCTGTGTTCTTTGTCAGGAAAGCACTTCCGAAAGACATTATAACCCAGCAAATGCTACACACAAAAATTAAGGGGCTGGATATAGTGTTTTAGACCATAACCTGAAGACATTTTAAGAACTGGAATGCGTACCTATGAATATCAAACTAGAATGGCTTAATGATGGTTCTGGTATTGAGAAGTTATTAAGGCCTAACAATGCAGTGTGGCATAACACACAATCTGGGGCCAGGGCAGGGAGGCAGGAAGTTTCAAGCACCTCTGGGGGGTGGAATTCTGTGGAAGCCTCTCCCACTTCAATGTGGACACCGGGTATAAATATTGGAACTCCAACTCTTCAGTACACTTCTGGACCTGTGGACTCTGCCAGGAAGAAGGACTGCTGTGCTGCTGTACGGACAGCCACTCTGCTGGATTGCTGTCCTGCTGTCTGACCTGCTGCCCTTTTGCCTGGATGAGAAGAACTGGACCTGCATCTCTAAACCCAGGACCCGTGAGTGACTTCAATGGCTAGTTGGTTGGCCTCCTGATCAGAAGACTTAGGGATATAACAGCCTTCCCACAACTTTGAACCCAGCTCCTGGACTCTGCCATCTGTGAGTCCTACTCTGCCAAGTGGTCTGCCAGGGCGTCTGCAGACCCAGCAGAACTGACGCATCTCCTCTGCTGCGCTACACATCTCTGAGCAGAACCGACACATCGCCTCTGCTATGTTGACTTTCCCAGTGCAAGGTCTTCGCTTTGCACGCCCATTGGGCTGTGCGATGCATTTATAACACAGGCCTTCTCATCGCAAGCCTCTCATCGACGGCTATCTCGACGATGATGCAGGATTCCACATCGCAAGCCTCGCAGCTTTTTCTGAACCAGCCAGTGTGTGATGTATCCTAAACACAGGAACTCGCACTGCAGCCTTGCAACTCCTCTGAACCGACGCTGTGAAATGCATCTCCAACCAGGACCTTGCATTGCTTTGACTGCTCAACTAATTTTTGACACAGGACTCCACAACCAGGATTTAAGGTACTCTTGTTCAGCAGGCTTCACTGGGTCACTGTGGTAGGCCCGCTCTCCATCGTGGTCAGCCTGAACTTGTGACTCACGACCAGATATCCACAGCTGGCACTTTGTGCTTTTTGGCACTATTTTAAAATTGCATATCTCCGGTTCTACTGACTGGAGTTTTTGTCATTTTGGTCTTAAATTATTAATGACATTTTACTCTATTTTTCTAAATTGGTGTGGGATTTTTCTTGTGTTGTGTTTTTGCTTTCTTACTGTTTGAAGTGCTGCATAAATACTTACCACATTTCCTCTAAGTTAAGCCTGACTGCTCTGTGCCAAGCTACCAGAGGGTGGAACACAGATTAATTTGGGGTTTGCTTGTGACTACACCCTCACCAGGATTGTGGCTGCTGCTTGAGTAGGGTTTTACCTCCATCAACCAGTAACCCAATTTCTTACAACATATTTGACAGCTTAACTAAAGCCTGCTAAATTAATGTATTTTTATTCTCATTTAATACCAGTAAAAATTACCTTTCAGCCTTGTAGCTGGATTAGCCATCCACATTTCATCTACAGTAGGACACCATTAAAGGCTGAACATTTATTTGCACCAGTAACCAGATCTTTAGGCTCACTGTACAGAATTCAATTGTTAGAATACTCCTTGAATGACCCAACAGCCTACCCATTCTCTTCGGCTTCTACCTGATTCCAAATTAATTCATGCATGGCACTCTCTCATTGTGCCTTGTAGAAGTCTATCTATGCTCAGCATTATGTTGCCTACAACCCACCCAACCAGTTTATGTCATAAGTTGGAGTCTCAGCCCAAGTTAATTTTCCCCTGCCCTGGAAGCAGGCAACACTAAGAAAACTGTGCTAGTCCTTTCAATTGCAAGCTTAATCATAATCTATCCATATGCATTGTCATGAGTTCCAAAGTCTCAGTTGTATGATCTGAACTCTGAGACTTTTTAAAGCAGTGGTCTAGGGCCTCATCTCCACTTGCAATAACGTAGAGTCACACAGCCTGGTGCTGAGTATACATCAAATTGGGGCAGGTAGGAATCTGCCATATTACAATAACCCACTTTCAACTTAGTCTCGCAATGGGCAATGGGCCAAGTTAAATCCAATCATTTAAAAACCTGCTCATCAGAAGCCTCACAATCTCTCAAATGACCTTCGAGTTCCCAATGTGCATAGTATATGGCTGAAATTGATTGCTGCCAAATAAATCCTAAGTGGCAATTTGCATTCTATGACCATTGCAATAAAATGTTGTTAGTCTTAAGGTTTGATTTGCAAAGCAAGCTGGGTCATGACCAGTCCCGTTGCCTGAATCAGAGAAAGGCCTCTCCAGCTGGCACTCTGGAGGAGCTTCCTCTTCAAATCTGATCATGGTTAACTTCCTCTTCATTAAGGATATGTGGTTGTGTCCAATAAGGGAGAACACAGTGTCCTATTATCCTGTCTTATTACCTAGCAACCAATCAGGCAAACCCATAGATTGGTTAACACATTTAGAGCCTCATGTACTTAAAGGCAGATCACAAATAGTGAGTTCAAACTGCACACTAATTGATAGACCTGGCTTTTTCAGCAGGTTTATCCCCAGACTTTTTGCTTTTTGGCCTCCTGTTTTTGACCCCGTTTTTGATGGTTTTAGGACTCTGGGCACTTTACCATGGCTGTTCAGTGCTAAAGTACATATGCTCTCGGTGTAAATTGTTATTATGGATTGGTGTTTTCATGATTGGCTTATTTGATTTACTACTAAGTCCCTAGTACAGTGCACTGTGTGTGCAAGGGCCTGTAAATCAAATGCTGCTACTGGGCTTGCAGCACTGATTGTGCCACCCACACAAGCAGCCTTGCAAAAGGTTCTCAGACCTGCCACTGCAGTGTCTGTGCGTAGTCTGGTACTGCCATGTCTACCTGGCAAGTGCACCCACTTGCCAGGCCGTAACCTTCCCTTTTCTTACATGTGAGTCACCCCTAAGGTAGACCCAAGGTATCCCTGTTGGCAGGGTGCAGTGTATGTGAAAGGTAGGACATGTCCTGGTGTGTGTGACATGTCCTGATAGTGAACTACAGTGTAATTCATTTTTCACTATGAAAAGGATATCTGCCCCATAGGATAGAATGGGAATTTATTTATAACATCTTATAAGTATAATTTCCCATTGGGACAAGATAGAAGGATGGAGTTTTGTATGCCTGAACTCAGAATATAAAAATGCATCTTTTAGTAAAGATGATTTTTATATTGTGTGTTTGAAAATACCACTTTTAGAAAGTGGGTATTTTCTTTCTTAGCCATCCTGCCGGGAAGCTGGACCAAAGAAGACGGAACTGGTTTTGACTGAGCACAGAGCCTCTCTGCCACAAGAGAACAAAGGAAAATGCTTTATAAATATTGGGGCCCAGACCCCAGAACTTTAGAATACTTCTGGACTCAAGAGGAAACTCTGCCAAGGAGAAAAGCTGGGAAAGCTGAAGGAGAAGTACTGCCTCTTTGCTGTGTGCTGTCTGGGGTTGGCCTGCAATGGCTGTTTCTGCCAAGGAGAGGATAAAGACTTTGCTGTGTGCTGTGTCTCCTGCTTGAAGAAGATCTCCAAGGGATAGAAGTAGAGCTTGCCTCCAGTTCTGAAGCCTCAGGGACACAAAGACTTAACCACCAGCTCCCCTGAACTTCCTTGCTGGGAGTTCTGACCTGCCAAGAGGTGCCTGTTGCTGAGTTGGGCCTCTGGAAGTTGTTTCTGCTGTTGGGAGCTTGAAAAGAGATGCAACTACTAGAAGCACGGCACATCCACACCCGTTTCTGATGCATCGCCGCTGTGACGCTGAAGAAACCGATGCAGCACCTGCCCGTGGCTGGAGAAAAAACTGCATGCCGAATCTTGTGCACCTATCTCTGAAGTCCGAGATCACCACACCGATTCCAACGCAGGCCCTGCTGTTCGGCTGCAAGAACTGATGCATCGAGGGACCGCGGCTGGAGAGATCAACGCAGTGCTGTTGCCGCCGCATCGAGAAGTGACGCATCCCCGAATCCCCACGCATCGCACCAGGTTGCCAAGTCTACAAGAACACCGGGTCCGCAGTAAGAAACCGACGCATCACCTCCCCGCACAGGAAGAAACCGATGCATCACCTCCCCTTCAGTATGGAACCAATGCATCACCTCCCCTGCGTGGCAGTAAGGAACCGACGGATCACCTTCCCTGGAGTAAGGAACCAAAGCATCACCTTCCCTGGGCGTAAGGAACCGACACATAACCTTCCATGCAGCTGTTTTTGTTTATGATTTTGACGCATCCAAGGTACAGTGTGTAGAAAGTGTTGCATCTATAGTTTGCTATGAACAGAACTGTTGTTGCCTTCTAATGATTACATTTTAATTACTGTATTGTGAATTTTTATCGTTTTGGTCTTGTTTGGTTTAGATAAAGATTACTTATTTTTCTAAACTGGTGTGGTGTCCATTTGTAATGTTTTCACTGTATTACTGTATGTGTGCACAAATGCTTTACACACTGCCTCTGAGATAAGCCTGTCTGCTCGTGCTAAGCTACCAAGGGGGTGAGCAGGGGTTGTTTTAGTAGTGTATCCCCCTTACCCTGACTAGGTCCTACTTGGATAAATGTGCAAACCATTGCCAACTAGAGACCCCCATTTCTAACACTAATTTTGCAACTTATTTGTAATTTTGCAGTGCAACCTATGTACTAATAGTTTTTGTTAAAAAATTTCCATTTACAGGGGGTTGAAGAACAAACTGCCTTATTATTATAAGTTAGGGAGGTTGTTATTTGTGACTCATTTGCATTCCCAAGTAGGAATTTTTTAAATGAACTACATTCCATAAAGGTACAGGTGCTACTTAAACAAAAGAAATTCCATTTGAAAGGACATCAGGGGGAACTGGAAGTTGTCCCTGGAATAACTGCCTAGTCCACCCAACTCCACCCACTATGGTCCCAAAGGGGAATCTGTTTAACATTGAAACTTTCCCTTGTTCAAATCAATTACCTCCTCTCTTTGTGTGTCAGTAAATTTTAAATTGTTTGTGATTGCAATTACAGTCACAAGCCACTGATGCATACCAATGTGAATAAAGAATAAGAGGGGATACACCTTTCAAACCCCCTTATAATTGCAATTCGGAATAACCCCCATAAATCCCCTTTGTGAAGTGTAAAGGCTTTTCTGAAATGAAAAAGGGGCTTCGTGCCTAGTAAAAAGCTATTTTGTGATTGCAAACCCTTTAATTATGCGAGTCTCCAGGTTTGCAACCATAAAAGGGAATTGTATGTGTATGTTTCTAATTTATCTCAGTGTGTCATTTTTAGAACTCTATATTATTATTCACTGCAAATCACTCTAGCCCCCCTATTATCTCCATCTACTTTCATTTCAATGTTTATCTTCAGAGCATTCACCTTTTTGCACATTTTACTTTATTTTCCAAATCTTGTTGCCTACTAACCAGATCTTTATTCATCTATCTGCTTTGTTATATCTTTCTCACCATCTTGGAACGTAACTGTTAAAGGAACAAGCTGAATAATGGTAGCTTCCTATAGCCAAATAAAGAAACACACAGCACCTTTTGTTTGGCTCCCTTCCTCACATTACAAATTTCACCCACTCTTTAAGCCCACATAAAAGTTTTCTTGCAAACAAACCATTTTATTTCTTCAGTTCATAATCTAAGAGACACATTTGACCATGTTAACCCAGATCAAATGTATCACTAAAGATATTTAAATCCAACTAGGACATTTCACTCCATTCTCATCTTACCCAGAAACTGCATATCATGTGCTCTGTCCAGCAACAGACTCATAAGTATCAGTGTATTGTTCTTCCCATATCAACCACAGAAATCAGCGAATGACTCAGTGCCTAACCTATTGCTGGTCTCTATTCTTCACCCTTTATGCAACATTCCATTTGATGAGTCCCTGTCAGGTTCATATTGTGGTGATTTCTGTCCCATTTTAGGTCACATGCTATGATTATATGATGTCCCATTTAAATTGTTTCGGATGTTCTGGTCTCTTCATATGTGTGCTGTATTAGTTTGAAAGTTAACACATTGAGAGTGGCAGGACAGAGTAATTCACATCTTTGGCTTTTGTAGTAGCAAAACCTCTATACGTCTAGTAGGCTCATCATTGTCTATAAAGGAATAATGTTATACCTTTCTTGAACTAGTGCTGGTTTTCCTATAGCCAGGCCAAGTATCCCTTCTGATGTCCAACGATGTGTTTGCAGGACCTGGTCTATGACATTTCCTGTGCCCAACCACTTTGTGGATATAACCCCCAACACAGTACCTTCAGCCATCCCATGTATGCTCTAATTAATCCCCAAAATTGTGAGTCTACAAGTCAAACATTCATCAGCTATGTGCAGGGGGCCTAGGAAAAGAATGGTAGCTTTGGACACACTATGGGCCCAGCCCACCCCCCGCCCTCAAAAACTTTAGAAATTAGTGGTCATATGTGATCTCATCAGAGATGTCGTCAATACTTTCATGTAAAACATCATATGTGATGTCATAGATGATGACATTTGAGATGACATTAATAATAGCATTTGTGAGGTCACGAGCAGCCATGGCAGGGCCATGACTTACAGTTTACACAGCTTACTACAGCTGGAAAATATTTTTATTTTTATGATTTGCATTGTGACTTTAACATCACTCTAATCCTAGTCTTTACTTTTATTCATTTATTCATTCTAAGTTCTACGGGGCCGATTCACAGAACTAATCTGAGATAAAATCCTAAACTTACTACTTTTGGTATTCACAGAAGGCATTTAGTAGTAGTAAAGTTAGGACTCCTAACTTTACTACTACTAAACTGAGACAAAATCCTAACTTTACGACTTTCGGTATTCACCTAAGGCATTTAGTAGTAGTAAAGTTAGGACTCCTAACTTTACTACTACTAAACTGAGACAAAATCCTAACTTTACGACTTTCAGAATTCACCTAAGGCATTTAGTAGTAGTAAAGTTAGGAGTCCTAACTTTACTACTACTAAATGCCTTCTGTGAATACCAAAAGTAGTAAGTTTAGGATTTTATCTCAGTTTAGCAGTAGTAAATTTAGGAGTCCTAACTTTACTACTACTAAATGCCTTCTGTGAATTCCAAGAGTAGTACATTTAGGATTTTATCTCAGATTAATTCTGTGAATCGGCCCCTACATTTTTATAAACAAATGGGTATTTAATGAGACCAAAGAAGTCTATGAAAATAAATGTGGCCGAATAACACAAGTTATGTAGAGCAACTGTACCAATCAATGCACATTCACACATGTATTACCACAGTGAAAGGTCAAATTCGAGTACAGCACAGTAAAGGAAAACCAAAATGTAAAAAAAAACGCTGTTTATTGCCTCACATATTGCCTGTAGAAATTACTTCACACAGAGAAACAACTTTCCTAATAGCCAGAAGGCCTCTTCAATGCCATTTTACCTTACTGCACAGAATTAACACTTTGCATTCTGGTTTTGGTTAAATATAAATCTTTCTAAAAACAATGAAAGAATGCCATGGCATAACGCATGTATGCAGATGCATAAAGTGCAATATGATATTTTTTTAACATTGTTGGAGGGGAGGGGTATCAAAACTCAATTGAGGCTTCGCATCTTGTCAGTCATTGCCCATCCCCAAAATAAACAGTAGGAATGAACAGCATATTACACTCTGCACATTTCCATTTAAACGATAGATTATTTGACACTTTTATGCAGTGTTGTAAAAGCTCTCATTTCACAGGAAACAATGAAATATGTGAACTGTTTCAATTTTGCCATCGAATTATGCATGTCATCATCACAATGCAGCCCCCAAACTAAATCTGCAGGACTTTAGTGCTGTCATGGCTGCTAGGATTATGTGACATAGATGAATAAATGATGCAGCCCAAAATGCAAATTATGCAGCACATTCTCTGTCAGTATTATTTCTTATCCCATTTGTGTAGGAAATAACACCTTGATGGAATCTTCAAATTTCGCAAATTATGTGGCAAATTCTGAGGCAAAATCAGTAATTATCCAGTGAGCACTGCAGCAGCAGAATTGTCTAAATGCACTCACCTTCAACATTACCCATTGTTTTATTATCAATTTATTCAAAAAAGGTAAACAAGGCCTAAACATTATAATTCCAATCAGTGCTCATTATTAGCTGCACTTTGAAGAAAATAGCTTTTTCCACCTAACTAGTATTGTGGGTTATCATGTCTCCAGTACCTCCTAATAACAATATTAGACATTTTAATCCAATTACCCATTATGTTTTCCAAAATGGTTTGGTAGAAAGAATTCTCCTGAAAGTTTGATAAATACACAAATTCAAATAGACACTTTGTTTACGTTATTATTAACTAATAACACTTTTTCTGCAACATTTCAAGCTGGTCGAGTGGTTTATCAAAGATCATCTGTTTTAGCAGGATCGCCCACTGCAGTAATGCAAGTGATAGTTATTAAAATGAATATTAGAACATTGGAATGTGGAGCACCCTATTGAAGACAATGGAGTGCTCCGAGCTTCTACGGGCCGGTAAAGGCCTGCAAAGCAGCATTCCAATGTTGTTTTCATAAAGGCCATTCGGAGCCCGAGGGGATTTAAACCCCCTCGAACTCCGAGAGGCCTCTGTTTTATTTGTTAGAACATTCTGCCCTCTAGTGGCAGAATGTTCTAATAGCCTTATAGCCCTTCGTAGCTGGGCTATACCGGCTATTAAAGTCCTGCTCCCTTGTTAAAGTCCCTCGCCTTCGGCTCAGGCCTTTAACGCTGGAGCGGGCCTTTAATAGCCGGTAAAGCCCACTACGGCAGGCTATAAGGCTATATTGAAAAGATGAACAACAGAAGTGGATGAAGTTTATCTCGTATGACAACACCATCAAACTTACACAACATTTTATCACATCACTATTCATGAAGGCAAGACATCTGGTATTCTTTGACTAGAGGAATAAAAAAAAGATTCAGACATTTTATTAAGCTACCATAAAGATTCAAATATTTTGACCTGCAAAACATTTCACAAAATTGCCAAATGATTATAACCTGTACATAATGAAGTGATACCATAACCTTGAATGTTGTCCATTAATGAGAAGAATTTAGGAAATTTTAAACTTCATGGCAAACCTATATGGATGATTAATGCCTGATTGTATCTCAGACTGTTGTATTTTATTCATGGTAAGTTTTAAAGAAGTTAATAGATCAATGCATGTTCGTCTTTTGTTATGTCTCACCCCTGTTTTACAAAAAGAGCATGTTTAAAAGATTAAGCACAGATGTCTGCTTGATACTTATGAGAAACATATGAATAAGTTAACCATAAACCTTGCTCCCCTATCACCCCCCAGCAACCTCAACATTTCTCTTGGATACAAGTAACTTATGCAAATTGTTCTTCGTCATTTTAAACCATCTTAACCAGTGTTACCTTTATGAAAAATACACCTTTGTGAAAAAATATATACAATTTCTATTTCTCAATAGACAATCTGAAAGTTAATGAAACAAATAAAGACTTTGTGTGTGAGGCATCATCCCCTGAAAAATGAAAAACTTGACTACATTGTTCTTCAAAAGATCCTATTTAGAACCCCGGAGACTTACAAGAAGCAATGCTAAGTTATACTAAAAAAACCCATAGACTTTCTGAACAATTAATATGTCTAAATCATTGTTATTACACCACAAAAGACAAACATTGTTTTTGGAGTAAGATAATAACGAGAATTGCTTCTACAGAACTTATAACAAACGTTCTGTTTGAAATCTTAAATATCCTTATTGACCCACTTATAAATAAACGATCCCAAGATCATTATATCACCTCTATATCATGTACACTCAGCACCCACCTCTTCCATTAAAATTTAAGATACATGGAAAATCTACCTCCTCCAATGCAGTGCATATCATGGTTTATTTCCTTCTTATTGCTATAACTTAGTACTTCAATTCATAATACTTTCCACTATGTTGCCTCATCTATTAATTATAACCTGACATAAACCTGAACTAAACAATGATATCATCTTGTGACCACTAACGTTCTATAGAGTTTAAGTCATAGTGTATATTAAACTTCTTTTTACAGTAAATACGATTTAACTGACCTTTACAATCATATACTAGCACACATATGATTCCTGAGTTAGAGTCTCAATCATTTCCATTAATCCAACAAAAAATAAAAATATATAACAACAAATAGTTCAAATGAATTGCAAGGAGAGGTTGGGAAGACTCATGATGTCCTACAAACACTTAAATGTCCCAACTCCCAAAAATAAAACATTCTACAAAAAGCTACCATATTTGCTCCAGTGAACAGTCTAATATGAACACATATTCTAGTAGCATCTACTAAAACACTTACATATTATCTCAAAAATGTCATATTGTGCAAGGTTCTGTTATTCCCACAAAGCACATTTTAGGATATTGCAAAAGAATTCAAGGGGTAGATCCACCCCCTATGCATTTTGGCAAACACAATTTAGAAGTATACATCAGTTAATATTTCAAGGTAAGGACATTCTGATCCCACTAAAACAACAAACTTCTCTTGATTCCCTTATTACCCATAGAGAAATACTTCACACGATGAAGAAAATACAATTAAATATTTTGTAAATTAATTAATGACCTGATGACCCCGAATCCCTTTAGGGCATCCAAGAAATAGGCAGTCAAATTCATAGCATTTTATTTTATTTGGATGTCACTGTTGAAGTCAATTGCAGGCAGGACTCGAGTAATTGTTGAGTATAATGTGTTCATACAACTGAGGCCATTCATGCTGTCAATGTTGAAGTCATAATGACATGCATTAATCACAGAACATCCCTTTCAGCCGTCTGGCACGTTATCATCATTTACATACCACACAGACCAAAACACTGTTCTTCTGTGGGACAGGAAACCAACTGCAGGTTTGGCAAGCTATAGAAAGTTACCACACTGAGAAGATTAACATTCATGATTGCAATCCCACATGTGGACTGCTGCCAAAATAAAGAGCAGAATGAATTAAACCTTAAAAGGCAATTATAGTGTAAACCGCATATCTACCATATAACAGTTGGGTTTTGTTTTTAAGCTTTCAATCATTTTAACCACAGTTGGTGATCAAGATGGTTTTTGTGTGAAATGTTTCTGTTGTATTGGCATTCTTGACAAGATGAGCAATGCTGTCACTGGAATCCTATATCTTATTTAATTAATTCTGGGAAATTTTATGCCTGACTAGGAAGTACAAATGCAGCCAGCTAAGAAAATACAGTCCCTTGTTCAGAACCAGCAAATAATACTCCCTTGATGCTCTACAAAACAAATATCTCCTTATTTAACATTGCAGACATATTGCTTACAAAGTAAAAGGGGAATTTCACCTAAACAAATTGACTAAAAGAAAAAACAATGGCAACCGTTCACCAACCCCAACGAACTCAAGAACTACTGCCCCATCATTCTTCTCCAGTTTCCCGCCAAGGTCCTCCAGAAAGCCATCAACTGCGAGCTCACCGAACACCTGGAGAACAACAACCTGCTGGACGCCGCCCAATCCGGATTACACACCAACCACAGCACTGAAACTGCCCTGATCATTGGCACAGACAACATCAATTCCTTCCTATCCAACAGAACCCAAACGGTCGTTCTGGGCAAATACAAGGCGGACTCATTCTCTCTACCCTGTGGCGTGCCGCAAGGCTCTTCATTGAGTCCGACACTTTTTAAAATGTATGTGTCTTCACTGGCGCCACTAATTGAATCTTTTGGTTTTAATTTGACTTCCTACGCGGACGACACCCAAATAGTGGTGTCCATACGGCCTGAGGAGATGCCAGGAACTGAGACCCGGCTCCAGGGTTGTATGACAGCTGTTGGGGGCTGGATGGCACAAAACTGCCTAAAACTCAACTCCAGTAAAACGGAGGTTGTACTGTTTGGCAATAACCCCAACTTTTGGACCTCTGACTTCTGGCCAGACACGCTAGGGCCCCTTCCCATTCCCAGCAGGAAAGTGAAAAACTTGGGAGTGTGGATTGATAACAACCTTAGTTTTAAGGACCAGGTCAACACAGTAGCATCGCAGATTTCTTATGTCTTGCGATCCTGCAGGAAAATAATGCCTCTGCTCCCCAAAGACGCTAAAAAAACAGTCATTACAGCGTTAACAATGTCCAGACTGGACTATTGTAACAGCTTATATCTTAACATCCAGGAAGGACTGCTGAATAAATTACAGATCCTGCAGAATGCGGCGGCCAGACTTTTGACTGGCTTACCCAAATACGCCTCCATCTCGGATGAGATAAAAAAACTTCACTGGTTGCCGGTTAGAAAACGCACCCGTTTTAAAGCCTTATGTTTGGTCTTCAAAGCCCTGCATGGAACTGGACCAGAGTATCTTCAACAGAGATTACGCTGGTATTTACCGAAAAGATCGTTGAGGTCATCAGATGCAAAAATGGTGATGGTGTCTAGGGTAAAAAAAGCTAATTGGGGTGGCAGAAGCTTTGCATGCAATGCTGCCAAGGCATGGAATGATCTACCAATATACCTCTGAACTATGACCAATCTGATGGCCTTTAGGAAAGCACTAAAGACATGGCTGTTCAGCAAATAATATCGCTTGTACTCCATCCTCTTCTCACTTTTCGGTAGGACTTCATACAGCGCCAGGACACCTTCGGGTAGCAGTAGCGCTTAAAAAATGTCTATAACATAACACAACATAACCCTCCTGGATCGAGGAGAAAGGACAGCCCTGATCCTCCTCAACCTCTCAGCTGCATTCAACACCATATCCCACCACACTCTGAGCAAGAGGCTTCACCACATCAGAATCCAAGGTGACACCCTCAAATGAATCCACTTATCCCTCACCTGGAAGAACCCAGAGAATCCGCCTTTCACATCAGAACCCAAGACCACCATCTGCAGAGTCCCTCAAGACTCATCCCTCAGTCCCCCACTTTTTAACACCTGCATGAACCCCCCACCCCGGGTCAACATCGTCAGAACCCATGGAATGAACATCATATCCTACGCAGATGAACCCCTGGTTATCAGAAGATCCCTCCACCATGAAAGCCAACTTCCAAAGGTGCATAACGAGCATCTCTGACTGGTTGGGAGACAACTGCCTGATACTCAACACAGACAAACTGGAGGTGCTGATCTTGGGAACAACACCTACCCATGGTACAACCCATGGGGGCCCCCTGAACTAGGACCTTCTCCTGCAGCGACAGACCCTGCCCCCAACCCTGGAATCATCCTGGATTTCAAACTCACCATGAAAAAGCAGAACAATGCAGTCTCATCTGCCTGCTTCCTCACGCTTTGCATTCTCTGGAAAATCATCAAATGGCTTCCCACCAACACCAGATGCACCGTCACTAAAGCCCTAGTCACCAGCCGGCTGGACTATGCCAACTCACTCTACATTGGTGTTAGAAATGGGGGTCTCTAGTTGGCAATGGTTTGCACCATTGTCCAAGTAGGGACCCTTCTTCCTAGTCAGGGTAAGGGGGATACACTTCTAAAGTAACCCCTGCTCACCCCCTTGGTAGCTTGGCACGAGCAGACAGGCTTATCTCAGAGGCAGTGTGTAAAGCATCTGTGCACACATACAGTAATACAGTGAAAACACTACAAATGGACACCACACCAGTTTAGAAAAATAAGTAATCTTTATCTAAACCAAACAATACCAAAATGACAAAAATCCACAATACAGTAATCAAAATATGACTTTTAAAAGGTAGAAACAGTTCTGTTCATAGCAAATTATAGATGCCACACTTTCAACACAAAGTACCTTGGATGCGTCAAAATCATAAACAAAAACAGCCGTAGGGAAGGTGATGGGTCGGTTCCTTACGCGCAGGGAAGGTGATGCATCGGTTCCTTACTCCAGGGGAGGTGATGCGTCGGTTCCTTACTGCCACGCAGGGGAGGTGACGCGTCGGTTCCTTACTGAACGGGAGGTGATGCATCAGTTTCTTACTGTGAGGGGAGGTGATGCGTCGGTTTCTTACTGCGGCCCCAGGGTTGATGTAGACTTGGTGCCCCGGTGTGATGTGTGAGGAGCAGGGATGCGTTGGTTGTTGATGCACCAGCGGCAAAGGCGCTGCGTTGGTTTTTCCAGCCACGGTCCCAGGATGTGTTGGTTTTTGCAGTCGTACAGTAGGGCCTGCGTTGGAATCGGTGTGGTGATCTCGGACTTCGTAGATCGGTGCATTCGATGCGTCGTGCAGCGATTTTTCCCGCCATGGGAAGGCGCTGCGTCGGTTTCTTTGGCGATGCATCGGAAACAGGTGCAGATGCTTCGTGCTTCTCATCGTTGCATTACTTTCCCAGCTCCCAACAGCAAGAACAACCTCCAGAGGACAAGAACAGCTACATGCACCTCTTGGCAGGTCAGAACTATCACCAAGGAAGTTCAGGAGAGCTGGGGGTGAAGTCTTTGTATCCCTGAGACTTCAAAACAGGAGGCAAGCTCTACTTCAAGCCCCTGGAGATCTTCCTCAAGCAGGGGACAAAACAAAGTCCTTGTCCTTTCCTTGGCAGAAACAGCCACTGCAGGCCAACCCCAGACAGCACACAGCAAAGAGGCAGTACTTCTCCTTCAGTTTCTCCAGCTATTCTCCTTGGCAATGGTTCCTCTTGAATCCCAGAAGTGATCTAAAAGTCTGGGGTCTGGGCCCCACTTTTCATAGCACAAATTATTTTGTTCTCTGGTGTCAGAAAAGCTCTTTGCCCAGCCAAAACCAGTTCTGTCCTCTCTGGTGCAGCTTACTGGCAGGAGGTGGAGACAGCATTGTCCAGGGCAGACCAGGCCCATTCAGGTGTAAAAGAAATCTCCTCCTCCTACTCTGAATGCAGCCCAGGTTTATTCAGCCCATCCCTGATTCACCCTGGAAAGGCAGGACACCCCCCCCAAGTGGCTGTCTGAACAGAATGCACATCCCCAGCCCCTGTCACTCCAAAGCCAGACAGTCAATACACAAACCTAGCAGACGCACACAGGATGACTAAGCAAGAAAATACCTACTTTCTAAAAGTGGTATTTTCAAACACAGAATGTAAAAATCATCCTTACTAAAAGATGCATCTTCCCATTCTGAGTTCAGGCATACTAAACTCTACCTTCCTATCTTGTCCCAATGGAAACTTATATTTATAAAATGTTATAAATGAACTCCCATTCTATCCTTCTATCTATAGCCTTTCATTCGTGAAAAACGAAATACATTGTATTTCACTATCAGGACATGTCACACACCTCAGTACATGTCCTTCTTTTCACATACACTGCACCCTGCCAATGGGGCTACCTTGGGCCTACCTTAGGGGTGTCTTACATGTAAGAAAAGGGAAGGTTAGGGCCTGGCAAGTGGGTGCACTTGCCAGATTGACATGGCAGTACCAAACTGCACACAGACACTGCAGTGGCAGGTCTGAGTTACATTTACAGGCTGCTCATGTAGGTGGCACAATCAGTGCTGCAGGCCCACTAGCCGCATTTGATTTAAAGGCCCTGGGCACACACAGTGCACTGTACTAGGGACTTACCAGTAAATCAAATAAGCCAATCATGGAATCACCAATCCATAAACACAATTTACAGGGAGCACTTGCACTTTGACACTGAACAGCAGTGGCAAAGTGCCCAAATCATCTAGACCAGCAAAAATGAAGTCCAACACACAGTAAAAACACAGGAGGCAAAAATACAGGGGAAACCCACGCCAAGGATGCCAGGTCTAACAATGGGTCTCACCAATCACCTCCTGAAGAGACGGCAGATCATACAGTACGCAGCAGCCAGACTCATCCTTGACCCCACCAAATGGACCCACATCCAGAAGAGATGCCAATTCATGATGCTGACCCATGCCTACAAAAATCTCCACAATCAAGGACCAGCATACATCAACTGCTGCTGAACTTCCACCAACCCTCCAGACACCTGCGCTCTACCTCCCTCTCCCTCGCTCACACTCCTGATCCACCGAAGCAACAGTGGAGGACACTCTTTCGCTGCCAAGTCCTGAAATGGCCTTCCCTTTTACCTCCCGAACTCACCATCTCTTCTACAGTTCAGGAAGGAACTCAAGACCTGGCTGTTCAACTGATCCACCAGCACCAGCAGCCCTCAGCGCGTGGGTACCCTCGTGGGTAATTTGCTGCGCTTTCTAAATCTTGTTTGATTGATTGAATAATTGACTGTTGTTTGTGCCCCAATAGAAATCTTTTGACCTTTTGGGGAAATCCATTGACAGCCCAAACCATTTTATGGTACTCGAGGGATTCCTTCAGTGGACCCATACAGATTTTGTTCTTATTTTATCAATCTGTAGTCTTGTTCTCAATTCTTCACCAAAGATAGGCATCCTTTGTAAACATGACCAGGAAGATGTTAATAATTTCCCTAAAATGCACAATGTTAGAGTTTGAGAATTCTCATATAATGTTTATGCATCAGAATTCTCATTCTGGGCAGAAACCTAAAGCTAAATCTTTTCTCCCGTGCACAAAAAAGAGACTGCGCATTTGGATTCCCTAGCTATCTTGGAGACATGGTCAGTTCAAGTGTCAATGGCAGAGTATAAAGTTTAGAGACAGGACTTTTCTTTTAAATTACAAAAAGTGTTTAGACTTAGGCCACTATCACTCCTTGGTCATGTCTGCAAACTCAGCAAGACCTGCCTCCAAGATGTCACAGTCGATAATTTTGGGTAGTAGCTGGCCACAAGTCATATAGTAATCAATACAAAATTGGGTCCCATGTGGATAGGCGAAGAATGTGTGTTCATGATCCCACAAGTGCAGCAGTCGCTACTCGTCCACCAGTCTGTAGTCCTCAACTAAGTCATTGAGGAGTGCCCTGTCCTGTCAGTTATGGGAGTCAACCCTACCGGATCGGTCCAGAATCTGTCCAGTGCCATGTTATAATCCCCCCTAGCAGCACAGACATCCTGCTGACAGAAGCCTGGGAAGTCGTGCCAGAAAAAGGGATTTACCGGTTGTAGGGGCATAGATTGAAACAACTATGACAGTCCTTTCTAGTATCCATAGCTTAGCCAGCACCCAGAGGCCTTCTTCGTCCCTCTACATCCTAAGTACCTTGTAGGAGGGGATTTCCTATAAGGATAGCACCCCACAGTTTTTCAAACAACTGCGTCAGGGGGAGGGTGCACTATGGTCGTTGACCGTTCTACTGCTACTAATAATAATGCCCAGCCACTCCAGCGTGAGCTTAGCTAATTCAGCCTGGGAAAGATGAGTCTCCTGTGACAGGTCAATGTCTACCTGTTTGATGAATAAGTAATGAAGGAAGGATTTTATTTCATTTGGTGTAGTGGAACATGCTGTTGACATTATTAAAGATCAGGGTGAGAGGTGTGAGAGTCATGTGAAAGTATTAGTGCGAGCGAAAGGTCCCCTGCGATGGGGACAGAGATTCAGGATATGAGGGACCCACTAGTAAGAGGGCGAGAGGGATGGGGGTCAAAAAGGAATCTGTAGGGGTGTTGACTGGCTGGTCCCCAGAGACAAAGCAGATCAGGTAGAACAGGAGGAAGGGCTGTAGTGGGGAGGTCAACTGGGGGAGGGGAAAAAAGCCCAGGGCACTAGGATCCAAACTTTGGAGCTGGGCTTGGACCTGTGCTGGCGACATTCCAAACCACAAAAAAAGAAACACCGAAGAGGGTGAACACAGGAGAGGTCCATACCCTCTAATGTAGGCATGCATCAGTAAAGGGAAGGTGTGAGACAAGGCACTCCTCTAGGTCAACTTTGGGTGGCAGTGCCTGGGATAAGTTATCTAGGGGGTCCTCCTCCCTTCTAACCGGGGGACAAGGGTGGGTTGTGTTTTTGGAGAGGATAACTAGTGGGATTATAAGGGCAATTGCAGACCCAGAAAGACATGAGAGGTAGCCATGGGGGAAATCAGATTAGCAAGATGCCGTACAGTGCAAAGGATATGATCAAGTGTCCCCTCCAGTTTTGGCGATGTCTGCCTCATTTCAGGGGTGATCTAGATTTGTCCCTATCGCTGTCCTTGTGTAATGCTTCCATGTTTTGATTAATGCCCTCTCAGTCCAACTTCCTTCTCAACGGTCCTCCTGTATGTATATGGCTGGGTTGATATCTGGGTCTGCAGGGGATAGGTCTTCCTACTGGGAGTGGATGCTGAGGCGCCAACTGTAGCCATGGTACAGTCTCCCAATAAGTCCAGAAACAGTTTGAGGTCACCGGAATCTATCTCTCACAGACCAGTTGATCATCACCCCCATTCTTGCGGGTTTCATGAGGCCATAGTTAATGTCTTTACATTTCAGGTGGGAACAAGGGCCAAAAAAATGCTTATATTTTGCGTTGGCAGGTGTGGAGAAGTCAGCAGAGAAGGAGATGCCGTTACCATCTCTGAACAGGGATTCAGTGAGGCCTTTGGTCACCGAGAGAATGGCCCTTGTGTGCTGGTGGTGCAGGGTGCAAGAAATTATATGGTGTGGAGCATTAGATTGGGAAGCATGACGGGAGCTGACCAGATGGGCCTGCTGGAATGTCCAAATGTTCATGCAGTTGAAGATGCAGAAGTTCCGGCAACGTGAGGTGGCCCACTATATATGCCTTCTCAGCACCCTTGGGGACACTATAAATCCTAAAATTGTCTCTCTGCGCCATTTCCTCCAGGACTTTCACTGTGTGGAGCAGAATTTTCGTGTCCTGCCCCCAGTCTGGCAAGTGGTTGTAACTGCCCTTCACTTTGTGCAGCCGACGATCTCTTTTGTCCAGGCGCGTACGAAGAGTGTACACCTCCTCACAGATGAATTTCTCATTGATGTCAGGTACGCCATCTTTGTATCCATGGCAATGAGAGAAGAGCCAATGGCCGAGTTTCCTCGAGGAGGGCTTCCATATTAGCTTTAGCTAAGTCCAAGGGGGATGGTTTCGCTAGTGGCTGTGAGCGGCACACAGCTTCAGAGAATAAAAGCTGGGGGGCCGTCTCCATGTCGACGTATGGCGCAGGCAAGGGCCAGTGAAGTCAGGCCACTACCCCCCACTGATGAAGATGTGCCCCCATGAAACGCAGACAGGGAGTAGAGAGCAGCAGAGGATCTAAGGCCATCACAGGAGAGGAGGAGGAAGGGCATAGTTAATAGTAGTCTGTGCTGAAAACCTTCAATAGTTGCCAGCAGTCCGTCCGTGCGATGGCTCCCTGAGCTTGTACATGGCAGGGTCCAGACGAATGGGGCTGGGGCGAACATCGCCTCTCAGTGACTTAATCTCGAGGAGGAGTGCAGCTGTTGTCGAGTAGATTAGGTCACAGCCATCCCCGGTGGAACCCCAACGCCGTTGGTCACAGGTTCTATAGGTTCCTGGGCTCTCACTCCCCTTGTGGGGTCGTCCCTGAATAAGGGGATGGTGGTAATGACAGGCCATTCCAGAAGAGCCCAACAAAGCCCCACAGGAAAAGTATAGCAAGGGGGGATGACCATCACCCCCAAATATCATGAATGGGCCTTCACAGTTATCCCCAGGCCAGCCAGCAGTCTGCTGCATGTGTAGCCTGACCGTCCCGGGGAGGATGAATCAAGAAGAAGGAAGCCACGGTCTGGCCAGCCGACACAGCCCCTGCAGGCAGAGAGCCTCGCTCCACAGGCGTCTCTTCTGGTCTGCAGGTGAGCCTCTGATGCGGGCAGGAAGGAGCAAGGGGGCTGTAGTCAGACCAACTGTCACGGGCAAACCAGTCAGGGCTCCGCACTGCCTGGATCAGCCCTCTCTGCAACTGTCCATCAGCTGTCCTTTTTGCATTTCTTGGCAACAAATGGTGCACCAGAGACCCCATTCGGAGGCTTGTGTCATCCCAGCAGGGGCCATCCTGTCACCATGAGCATAGAAGTGGACAACATTATGAACAACAGTCCCATCAAGGTCTCCTCATTTGCTGGGTCCAAGGAGCAAGGCAGGAAAGCTCTCTGATGAAGAAGGTTGCAGGCCGCTCAGCTGCTTGCTAGAAATGGGTCAATCCAAGCCAGATCCCGCTCAGGCCACACAAGGGGGTGCAGTCTGGGACCCTCACTGTGGCATGGGTACAGGGGGCCCTCAAGCAGTCTGGTGGGGGGCTCTCTGCCGGCGCCTGCACTGAACTCTAGCAGGGAGTGGCAGCTTGGTCAGCTCCAAGCTCTGCCTCCTGATGGCAATGATTTCTGAAAATAGTAGCTCTTTTAAGGCATTTTAGAAGTTGGGACACAAGGATTAAAGTTTAATTTCACTTGAGCAAGACAATATAGAATACCTTTTGTAATTATGTCTACTACTTTTGTATATATGTATGACAACAAATTGGACCACTCAAATAGCTTCTTCCTTTTATCAGTGCTCATGGCATTATTCCAGCAGTTTACCGAATTCACTACTCTGGTGCCTTTAGTTTATATTGGGGACAGGGAGAGGGTAAGATTTCCTTCCTCAATTTTCATGAATTTCATATCTACCTACGTGAGTTACTCTCTTCCATCAGATCTCACAGTGATAAAATAGCAACCTAGAAAGGTTCAACGATGGTGTCTTCAGTTTCCTAAACTGTTCTAACTATTTTTGCAATGATTTTCGCAAGCTTGCTTATTATTATCCTATCTTGAAAACTGTGGATTTGTTGAATTTACCTGCCTCTGTGCAAGTCTTTCTGTTTAGTGAAACTCTGTGTCGTTCCCGGGTTGTAGCTATCAACAGTGCAGTAGGTGCAGTTGCCCCAGGTCCCAGTGGCCTGACGAGCCCCCTGAACCCTGATTATTACTACATTTCACTATCATATCAGTGGTCAGGGACGTATTTTCCTTGCTTGTACCACAGCCCACAGCATTCTTGCTATGCCCCTGTATAGTTTTTGTAATACTACCTTATATGTACTCTGTGTTCCTGCAGTATAAAGCACTAAGCACGTTGCTTATTATTTACCTATGATAAAAAGCCTACGAGGCCACTGCCAAAAACAGCAAGACACTTAATAAAATGTGTGCAGTCTTTCTAATCAGATGTCTGTGGGTATCTCATGCCAGACCCAAAGCAGATCTTTCTTGGTTCTCTACCCAAGTTTTTTTCAACTACAGCTGTGAGCTACTCGAACACAAGATCCTCACACACTTGAAAACAGTCCAGCAGGAAAGAATGTTCATACCTGTTTTGTATTTTGTGGTCCGAGATACTCTACCCTTTGCTTTGGAAGTCTGGGCAGAACATGCAATTCTCCCCGAGCAGATTTTTTTTTAAATTCTAATTGTGTCAGGGTCTTACAAGGTGTTTGAAGCAAATATATATTCATCACTTGTATGTGCTATTTGCAGCAAATTGCCATTCCAAAGAAGAAATTGCTCTTTCTTACACGGAGCTTTGCACAGTTTGAAAACATTTTGACTTCTGTGTTGAGCACATCTGAAAACCGAGCTATTAAAACAACAAGACAATCTAACATTGTTAAATTTTTTTGCCATCTTTAATGAATGTCCACTTTATGCATTGACTCCTCTTGTGGTGTTCTTCGACAAAACCTAAAATAGCTGAACAAAAATCACATTCACACTTCTATACAAATTCACCTTTAAGTATATTTTGACTTAAATCACATACTAGGCCAAATTCAGTATGAACTGAATAATTTACTGAGGTGTAATTGTACATTTTGTATGGCCATGGGTCTTATTTTAGCATTGACTACCATGAATCTTCTTTCCAGAACTCACTCATGTTCCGAGCTCTTGGCACAATACTGAGTTTGTGGAACAGCTGATGGTGTCGATCTGAGCTCTGAAGTAGTATAAATCATTACAATCAACATAGATCCCATGAAGCAGATTTTTCACTAAAAATATGCAGGAAATCTATTTTCTGGGTTTGTTTGAATTTTTAGAAATAATATCACTTGTCTCTTACATGCAATTAAAAAAGCTAGAAAAAAACAGAGTTACTTAGTGATTTGAGAAAGCATATTATAACATCAGTGAAAAGGCCAAATCTGCAAGTGTACTGTTTCAGTTATGGTGTCTTATAAGCTTCAACAGCCCAATATAACATCAAACAGGTAGCAGTAGACACAAGTTCATTACTTGAGGAGTGAAACTCTGGGGAGGAAAACACAAGAGCAGCCTCTGTACAGTAACCCAAAATAATCTGGCAGGCTAAGATCACAGTAATAAGAGATTCCATGTTATGCCCCAATTTTGGCCTGTGCTAGATACATGAAAGCAATAATATGACTGTTCATAGAATTGTATTGTCCAAGAATTTAAGAAGCGAATCAAGAGTTCACTGTAAATGCCTGAAATCTTCAAAATGTGGGAGCTGTGGGTGCTTGTGGGTCTAGAATATTCCAAACTGTGAAGGGCTGTTGCTCTAGATGTCAGGCAGGTAGAGGAGACCTCATGCATATGTTTTAGGAATGCAGTAAGATATAACTATTTTGAGAACACATTAGGTGCACTATTGGCAGAGCTGCAAATATACAGGTAGATTACTCCCAGAACTGTTCTTGTTGGGTCTGATGCCGTGCCCCAACAAGCGGAAATATGAAGTTGGGTTTATTGACCTATCTGTCTTATTAGGCACAAGACTCATAGCACGGAAATGGAAGGCAGAGGTTCCTCTCACACAAGAAGAATGGAACAGCAATCTGGGCCAATGGGCGGAGGCGGAGGACATGCAGTTGTGAACTAGCAGAGGATGCAAAGTAGCCAAACCCATATAACATACAGTTCCAACAATACACTGACATTGAACTTGCCTAAAAACGATGATGAAAAGTCCCTACTCAAACATTGCGCCACCATGCATATGTAGATCACTGAGATAGCACTAACGCTACATCAGGCTTCTACAAAACATGTTACTGAATGGCTGACAGTTCAGATTTCTGCTCCAGATTTGTTGGGTTACTACTTGGTACAGTTATCCCTACACCCGACTGGGAGGATTGAGTGGCATGGCTCACGCCCCTTAACAGAATGCAATCTTAACATTTAATAAGCTTTACTAATAACTGCTCTGTAAGCTTGTAATACACCAATTATGATAACAAGTATTGGACTTGACTGCTCTGATTCTCTTCAATCCCTTTTTCCTCCCCACCTTTGCCCTCTGTTTAACTTTCCTCTTCCCTTATGGGGTGTTGTCGTGGTGCTTTGTTATAACAGGGGGCATATACCTCTAGAACCCTTTCCGCTCTGTATATTCTGTAGTACATGGTAATCAACTGTGTTATGTCTGCGATAACTTTATTGCTGTTGATCGTTTAAACTGAAAAATGTAACAAAAATGTTTAAAAAAATATAAGTACCATAGCAACCCACTCCATTATAGCACATATTTCCTGATATGGGTGCCAATAAACTTAAGGAAAAACATTATGAGCTAAAGTGAAAGATGAAAACAGTTCAATTAAAACAAGCATTGGCAAAGACAATACGTCTGGCTGGCATTTTGAGTCCTGACTCAAACATTTAAAAAAGCCTGTTGCAGTGAAACATGATTGTTTTCTGAATTCTATGCATCTATGAGACAAAGAATGTAATAAGTGGTGATTCGGTGTACTTTAAATATATAAAGTATTCTATCATGCATTGCAATGCAAGTACTCCAAAGGCAGCAAATACACCAAATACCAAAAGCACGAGGCGATAGAGAAATACCCTAATGGACAGACCAAAAGCAAACACTATGTATATTTCAAAGCACTGCTGATGATAGATATTGCAGACAGCTGCTCTATCAAGTCAGACCTAAAAAGAGTGGTTTAGGAGTAAGGCTAATAAATTCCCTTTTTGAAAGAATTATTAATAAATATATTGGATTCGGTTATTTTGGGATTCACACTTTTCAAACACTGATTGCAAAATATCACGGTTTGACATTGGCAGGAGTTGAAACTGCTAGAAGCGAAACTGCACAAATAGCATTTCCCCACGATGTTAAAATCAGTTCTCGGGTGTATATTTCCCAGAATATGGAGCGTGTCTCGTGAAAAAAATGTTATGTTATGCAGTGGAATGAGAGTAGTAGTTTTCACACACAAGATTGGGCAAATAAGACATTGATGGAATGTAGAGCACAGTGCTGTAAACTTAAAGGATTAGCGAATACTATACCACTTACATTTACATTAAACAATTGAAATCAGACTACTTTTTACGGTGTCACTGTTGTGTTACAAATAAGTGCTGAAAATAAATAATAAAACACAAACAAGGATGCCATTGCGATTTATTGATTGTTTCTACTAGGTTGAAACCTGAAAAGCAAACATTTTAAATAAGGTTAGGAAACATTTTTCAATTTGATTGAAACTAATAATGTTGGAAAGTGGATTATTGGTACGGGCAAATGTAGGTCTGCCACTGGCAATAAGGCCACTAACTCATGATAGGACTCAGCATAGGTCTTAGAAAATTATTCCCATGCTCAACCCTTGGTAACGTGGCTGTGAGCAGACAGGCTTAACTTCAAAGACAGGTATTTAAAGCATTTAAAAACACCAATTCAGTAAATAGTTAAGACACAACACATAATAAAAATCCAACACCAATTTATAAAAATAGGAAATATTTTTTATCTTTAACATGACACCAAAACAATAAACATCCAATGTAGGGAACGAGAGATATGAATTTTCAAAGATTTAATAAAATATAGCACTTAGAAGATTATAGCACCATATTGGGATACCTGCTCGCGATAGACCGGGTCAAAGTCAAAGTTTCAGGCCGACCGCGATGGAGCCCTGGGCGGCTACAGCTTGCGGCAGGTCCCGGTCTCAGTTTCTACCGCCACACTTAGAAACTTTTCTGGAGCTTTTCTTCCCGAGGGTCCTCAAAGCTCCCAGCCAGTTTGGATCCGGTGAGGGTTCGCCGGATTGACTTGTGACGAGGTCCCGGTCAACTTCCCTGGAGCGGACTTTGAAAATTTCTCAAGGTCGCTTCAGCGGGGCAACCCAGGAATCCAGGCCGGCACGCGATGGAAGGCAGGCGGCTTGGCTCTCGCGGTTGCTCCCTGTCACCTTTTCTACGAGCGGACTTAGAAACTTTTCTGGAGCTTTTTCTCGCGGGGTCTCTCGATGCTCTTCAAGTAGCCGGATCCGGTGAGGGTTCGCCGGCTTCAGATTTCTTCTAGTCCCGGCCAATCTCTGGAAATTGGACCGATGGAGCTTTTAGCGGGACGAACCTGGGTGGCTTGGCCGGCTCGCGGTTGAAGGCAGGCGGCTTGGCTGACCAGGTTGAGTCGGTCCCTCTATGGAGCTTTTTTTCAAAGTTCCTCCAAAGTTCTCCAAACTTCTTGAACTTCTTCCTGAAGTTCCTCAAAGGGTCCCAAAGTGTCTCAAACTCACTCCAAGGGTCTGAAAGCTCCAAGATGGTCCTTGAAAGTTGAGGACTTCAGTTCCCACAATCCACTGGGACGTCACCCTTACAAATCCACTGGTAGTTCTCCAAGGTGCAGAGTTAGTTGGTGATGTTCCAGATGAGCTCTTTTAACCTGTAGCTTTTAGGGAGTCCACTCTTTAGTTATTTTTCAGCAAAATAATCCACAGGGCTGTAGTTTCAGATGGTGCAGTTTTCAGAGGTCAGGCCTTAGAAATCTTTGCACAGCAAAACTTCTCAGCTTGGCAATGTCTTGCTTCAGTAAGTTTCAAGCAGCAGATCTGGAGGGCTCTGCCCCTCTCAGATACTTATTCCATGTTCTCTGGGTCAGACAGGAGGTCACTCCTGACCAATGGGAGCAGGGTAACTCCTCAAACATATGACCACATCCTGTAGAGTGTGGCATTATTTTGTCCCAGAGTGCATCAAATCTTCAAATCCATAATGGCAGATTTTCCAGCAAGGAGGCAAGAGCTGGCTAAACACACCCCTAGGATGGCTAATTTACTTAGACTCTCCCCCCTGCATCTGCTCATACCTTCCGTAATCCCCCCATCTGCCTGAGGTAGAAAGTTCAGAGTTGTAAATGACACTGGGTTCTGCTTTTCTCTTTGAAGCCCATGGTTTACAACCCCTCCCTCTGGCCTGGCATTCCTGTGGACCAGCACACTGCCCTCCCAGCCCAGCTGCATAACCCCAGGGGCTCTTTATCACCTCTCCAGGCAGGCTGGCTAATCCACTTAACTCTGACCAATCAGGGCAGACCACTGGAAGGCTGAATCTGGACTTACAAGCAAGAAAGTCTTATAACTTCATGTAGGTACACTTTAGGAGAAATTCAACAATATCATATTGTTGGATTTATTAATACCATTCGGGGAAATCTTTGAATGGCATCTCTAGCCCTCTCCTATCAAGAGTTATTAATCAATAACTTCCTACCATGTTAACCTATGTAACAGGGGATTTGCAATGGGAAAATTACTTGGACCATTTTTCCAGCACCAGGACTTACAAAAACATATTTTATAAGTACTGGGCTTATATCTACAGGACCCCCACCCCATAGGATAACTAGGGGAGACCTTAGGGGTTCTGAATCTGTAAAAATATTGCAGATCCTCACTTCACAGTGCTCCTAGAATCAAAGTCGAATTTGGGCAGCACTTTACCACAATGTGGGAGTGAAATGTGAAATTTCACTTTACCCAGGCATATAAAAACTCATTTTATAAGGGTGTACCTTATAAATATCTGACCCCCCACCCCTGGGATACCTAGGGGAGACCCTGGGGGTTCCTAATATGACAAAACATTGTAGGTTATCCATTTTTAAGTGCCCCAAACCCCAAAGTCGAGTTTGTGCACAATTTACTTTTTAAAAGCAGTCATGGCACCCAGGGCTGCTTTTAAAACTGACCTCAGGCCTCAGCAGTGCACACATGCAAGTGCAGAAAGGCTGCTGGCCTCTTAAACTGCCATGCCCTAGGGTACTAGGGACTTCTAGGTAGTTTCAATCCCCTGCCCTATTATATACTAGGGGCTTATGGGGTAGGTCTTGCCAATCACAGGGGTACCCCACCATCCCATTGTGTACCCTAGTGTATGTAGGTGTTTTAACTGTATTCTAATGTGTCTCTTTCAGGATTGCACTGGCCCTGGGCCTGGTTAGGCAGAGCCCAGGGTCAGTCAAAGTCAGTTACCAACAGTATCAGTCAGCAAAAAGTTGGGGGGTGCCCAGGGCACAGGATGACTTTGCAACAAATAACAATTAGGATACATTCTTTCTACATACAAAAAATACAAAGCTGTTCAAGTCTTGAAAATGCAGGTGAGTAAAGCCATACCACATACATTTCCAAATAAACTTCTACAGAGGACATAAATACATTCCATTCCTGCAGTAGTACACACGTTTTTGTGAATCTGCCTCTTCATCATTTATAGCATAGTTTATTCAGTTTACCGTTTTATCCTTCAGTGTTGAAAATATGATATACATTTAAAAGTGTTTTTGGGCAGAATTTGAGATACACAAATTACAAAATAGAAAAATGCTACACGAGAGAAAAACGTGCCTTGGTTTGTAGTGAGGTATATATAAATACATGTGAAAAATAAATACTGAGAGACGGACGTGTTTCACTACAGAAGAAGGATAGCAAAATACACTTAGAGAAAAGTACACTGTTATCACAACCAAACCTAGAGGGGGCAGAGGAAAAGTACTGGGCAACTGTAGCTTCATGAGCAGACACTCTTATAAATGGAAATCATGGAGGAAACCCGTTTGTGCAGAACATAACATTCTGGCAGCTGATCCCCGGTATTCAGTTCGGTGCTGAATAAACCTATTGTGCTTGATTGTTTGTTTTCCCAGGTCAGATCTAAGGCACACCACAACGAAGAACAGTGCAGTGTAGTAAAGAGCATTACTATTCAAGGACGCCAACAAATAGCATTGCCTACATGGGCTTCTATATACTGCACCTCTCTACTTTAACAATATCTGAATTTTTCATCATTTCACATTGGAATATGAATTAGTTGTACTACTGTGAGCTCTGGAAAGCTAATAATGTTTTGTGGGACGTATATAACACAATTGTATCCTTTTAGACTCCCCTTCTCTCTCCGGACACAGTCAGTAGCAGGCAAGATGTTCCAGTATGTTAAAACCTCATTGTAGAAAGTTCTTGTGATCTAGAGGTCATGAGTTAGCTTCATGGCAAAGTATCATCCTGGCAAATAAGCCTTTCATCTTTCCGAGATCGGTAAACTGAGTACCATTTATGTTGGGGATAGCAGGGCCTGCTATTTAAAGTGCTTACAAATGAAGTTTGTAAAAAAACAAGTTGTTCTATGCTTCAACCATTTAGTGACAGTTTATTGCATTTTGAAGGAGAGAGAGAGGTTATTATTTTCCAAAGCACTGATCAAAGCATTTCTTATAAATGAACGCAGGTGCATTGCCTAATTTAGCATGATTTTTCTTAAGCCAATACGGTCTTGATATGTTCTTAGTAGCATGTTCGCTTAACACAGAACCTCCTTAAGATTATTACCAAGCCCTGAAAGGCTCTAGAAATAGGAATAGATTTTCATTGCAATTTCATCCCCAGGGGATCCTGTATTGGCAATTTCTTGTGATGAGCAGTATTGTCTTTTCAATGCTGCAGATATTCCTATTCTTCAGTGACTTAGCAAGGGTTTCTTAGGTCCTGATACAAATATAGAAAATGGGCGTTTCAGATTCCGTGTGGGTAGTAACAGATCCAGGACTAGGGAAAAATGGGCTCTTTCCACCCATAGGCTCAGATGCCACTGCATCCACTTCACCAATGAGAGACAGGTCCTATACTTAAGTGATGAAGGGACTGCACTATATTTATCATGCTGTCTCACTCATGTATGCATGGCAGCATACTGTCTGTGAAATCCATCCATTCCACTCACCCTTCCCAATTGAGCAGCTGAGTTTGGACCAGAGGTGTGTGGTCCACTGTGAAGGGCCCTTTGCTTCTTCTTGCAGTTTAAAAGTCCACTATCTAGATTTAATTTCTCACTGCACAAATATGCCTGAATACCTCCTAGTAGTCGCTTCTGTTGAGTTGACCGGTCAGCACCTTGGCCCGGTGTTCCATAAGTATGTAGACGCCATCCTTTTGCTATTTGATCTCTGTGATACATAGACCACAACTTACTGCCCATAATCAATTATACAAGAAGCTTCTAAGTTAGGCTAGACATATTTAAAAACAAATTACAAGGATCATGGAAACCAACTTATGATTTGCTGGATCCCACGTTTGCCACCATTGCTGCCAGCGTGTGGTGTCGGCAGCAAAAGAAGGTGGACCATCTAATGGACATTCAGAAGAAAGATTACATTGGCTAATCAGGGTTAGAAGCCACCAGACGTCAAGTCCTCAGGACGTCCATCTGTTAATAATGGCATCAGCTGCTCTTGTATGAAAAAGAACAATGTAGACCACCACAATGAATGCAAACCCTGCGTTGAACTATGCCACGTGTATATCCAATAAGTGCAGCTGATGCAATTTATTTCATGTTTGCGAGGTTTGTGATGCTTAGCTCCAGCTCATGCAGGATCCCTTGTCTGTTCCTCCATATAATAAGCATGAATACAACAGTGGAACCATGGTGAGAAGTTTTCATATTGCAAGGTCATGAGAAAAGGGGCAGTACTTAGATCATGAAAATTGTTTCAAGTCATACTGCGCTATAAAAGGGGGAAAGACTATGGAGTCTATTTTACGCAATAGACTATGTTAGATGCATACAGGAAAGTGCTAATAAGTTAGTGGAGTGGCTACAGAGTCTTTTGGTACAGAACTGTGGCTTCAGTGATCAATATATGAACCTGACCTTGATTACCAATATGGATACAGTGGGAAACCAAAGTAACTATTTTGTAACATGGGCTTTGAAATAGCAATATAAAGAACATTACAATTGTTTTATACAAAACGTGAAGCAATGGAGAGGTCTGCACAGGGGAGCTATGGACAGAAGGGACGTGTGACCCAGACCTGCCCAACAGAACAAGGGGTGAAGCAAGGCTGCATTCTTGCAGCATCACTCTTCTCTGCATGAGTTATAGCAGGAGGGGAAATAGATGAAAAGCTGAAATGAACTCAGGACATAGGACATAGGGAAACCCTCTGTAGGATGATGATCAGGGGCTCCAATTAAGAGCAGATGAGGGAGATCATGAACTATCTAGCCTAGCAAGCAGGCCTGAAAAAAGCAGGATTAGCCAATAGTAGAGGAAATCCATCAAAAATGTATGTTATGCACAATGCAGTAATATCAGCTGGGTCTGAAGTGGGCTTAAAAAAAGTACTAAATGTTTTACAAATGCTTGTGTAAGAGTTATATTCTCAAAATTGAAATGCCTTATAATAGGAATACACAAACCCTTGAAATCATCAATGTAAAATAAAACTGGAATTCTAACGTAGCATAAAATATGTGGTAACATGAGGAGCAGTTTTTACTCAATGGACAGTGAATGCAAATTAGTAATGGTCAAGGTAAATGGAGAACCATATATTTCCTGCACTATTTATAAAGTATCACCTAACAGTTAACCACAACCTATGAGTCAGGTCAGTGTCAGATTGGGATCGCAATGAGGCTCGACACTCCCAAAAAAAAGTGGCCACACATTGCAGAGTCGTTCATTTTTTAAAATTTTGTTTTGTAGTTTTATATAGTGTGAACTCGGCCTTTGGCAGAAAAAGGAGAACAACTGAGACTAATTTATGCACCCCCCACTTCCATGAGTGGAAAGGGGCACATTTAACTTGGGGAGCTCCCTAGCTGGTCCTAACCAGCCTCCCACCACCCTACATTTCCAGTCCTCCTCCCTACCCCAGTCCTCTGCAAAGCGAGTGCTAATGGCTACCCATCAGCAGCTCCATGAGGCCTCTGTCACACCTCCTCTGTCACAGCTCATGCTGTGACAGAAGGAGAAGTCCATTGTCATCCTGCACCTAAAAATTAGCCGGCCTGAGGTGGGTCAGGCTCAGTGTATGTATGCAAAGGCTGTAACAACAGCCTTTTAAGTTGTGCGCTTGCAGTGGAGACAGGCTGGCCGTGGCTGATTGGATGCTTAGTCCATCCAAAAACTGGTCCACCAACTTGCCTCAGCAACAGGCCTATCGGCCCATGTCTGATTGCCCGGCTTGCCAATCCGAGCCTGAGTCAGGTTTACCTCCAGCGAAGTGGAGGGGGGAAGTGGTGTGGCAGGGCAGGGAAGCTGCCAAGCAAACTAAACATGAGAACGCTAAGGGTACCTATTAATAGTGTGTCAGGTAGTTGGTCTGTGATGATGAAAAAAAATAGCCCCACTAAAAACTGCTTGCTCCTAGACGGGGGGAAATGGACAGAACTCAGCTTGCAGGTCTTTATCCAAAGGAGGCATTCTAACTGCCAATCAATGTTAGTGAATCCTGCAAGGACAAACAGTCCCGTCAATCCAAAAACCAGCCCAGTTTCCATCCTCAGAGAGGAGTCTGGGAATTTCCTGTCTCCAGCGTATATTTCTGTGGGCTCTGTCTACATGCAGAGGACCGGTTATATTTCCAGGTGGCTGGATTGGGATGAAACACTCAGTATTTCATTCTTACTGCCCTGGATGCAAATAACTAGCAGAGGTAAAAGAGCTGTGGAATGTGTTGTCATCTGTGGATAGAAGCCATCATCTTCCATCTTGCAGTTTGAGGGGACCTGCAGGTCATGGGCCCAGCAAACTTTTGCCAAAAAGAAAAGACAGGGGGACTTTCAGGGACAATAGAAAAGATGGTACGGTTGCTCAGTTTGTCAGGGCGGATGTCCATTGACCCTAGCTGTTCAGTTTTTACGAAGATTTGTAATTGCTTTGTGAGCAGCTAAAGCTATTCGTGGAGAAGTAACAGAGAAGATGTATCTTTCTATACCGATCTTCGAAAGCACGTTGCGTGTTTTTATGTTTTCTTTATTTGAAAAAAATCCATTTAATCTTCGTATACTTTCTCAATATTATGTCTGCAATAATGTATTCCCATCTTATGCTATATTATGTTTGTTATGCTTTTCTGTTACAGTTTATTTATTTTCAATCAAGTGACTTACTTGCCCGTACTAACGGAATGTGTGCTTACCTGCGCATCGCTGTGTTTGACGCTTTGCAAGAATTATTTGGTCACTACTCAGTGGGTAATTACCTTATTCAGGCATTTAAAGAAGGTGAGAGTGTTCCGAAGACTGGATAAACATCACAAATAGATGATCTGGGGGAAGTTATTTCATCAGCAGCAGGAAACAAAAACATAAAGTGCTTAAAAGTAATTTAAACTTGCTGGATTCAAAGAATCCATTTTTTATGAAAATCTTTTGTTTTACTCTTGTCACACATTCAAGTCCAAGTAAACTACTGCTCTCAGAGGAGAAGTTACTTCAACACCATATTCAGTCTTCACAAAAATATCAAGCAAGTTCCATCTCTAATTTAGGGCCGAATACCAAACATTTTTGACAGGCACCATTTCATGCCCTTAGTGATAAGTTAAGGCTCTGTTTATTCCAAATACCCTTTATCACCTTATGAAAACAGGATTGTAGAGGTGGTAATGTGTGACATGAAAGTACATTCACATTTGTTGTGTAGCATTTTTTTGGGGTGGCAAAGTGTTTTGTGTGCAACTGTGCTTATGTGCAATGTAATGATTCTGTGTTGTACTGTGGTCGGTGTGTCTTCGAAAGCACTTGGAATGCACACTCTGGGGTATATTCACAAGAACGTGTGATAACTACCGCAAGAGTATCGTAACGCAACTTTCAATAACCCAACCTATCTCGGGAAAATAACCCCGTGTCAACGTGGAATTCACAACAAGGCGGTAGCATGCGATAGTCACCAGATAACTCGTCAAATTTCAGCGTGAAAATCAACGCCACGCCGAAAAAATGCGAAACGCGAGAAATCATGCGATGATGCCAATCGCGGTACAAAAAGCAGCGAAAAGCAGCCACAGGTCTGCAAATCCCACGCGTCTCTTTTCATCATCTTTTTATTAATTTAGGGGCATATTAGCAAGACCGGCGATAAAATTATCGCCGGTTTAGCGGCAGGAAACTGCCGCTAAAACGGCGATAATGGGCTTGCTAATATGCGTTATGGAATTCCAATAGAAGCCCAGGTTAGATGTCCTGCACATCTAACCTGGGCTTCTATTGAATTCTATAACGCATATTAGCAAGCCCATTATCGCCGTTTTAGCGGCAGTTTCCTGCCGCTAAAACGGCGATAATTTTATCGCCGGTCTTGCTAATATGCCCCTTAATCTTTAACCTGGATATTTACTATATCAAATGATTTACTTATTTGGTTGCTTGTTTTTAAATTGTCCTGTGTCTATTCTTTTATTGCCATGTTTGGCCGAATAAAGATGTTTTTTGTTTGGTAATACAGCTTATACTAATAATTATTAATAAAATACTCGTAATTTAAGGAGCATGGTGCTAGATGTTGCCACCAAGGCTTTATCTTTCTTCGGTGATGACTTGCTTTCAGCATCCCTTTAGGTTGGCATGTGAAGCAAGATCTTGCATGGAGAGATGGCTAGCTGCCACAGGGAACTTAAGGCTTGGCAGGTGTATAGCGCAAAACGTTAGGGCATCAACAGGTTTCTGCTGTCTGAAATCTCATAGGTGTTCAGAAAGCAGAATATGTTAAAACATGATTTTGCAAATCTAACTTGCACATTTTGTAAACAATGCAACACATTAAAACATGTAAATGCCCGGCTCTCACAGCAGGCAAAAGCGCAAAAAGGCAATATAAATGTTAAACAAGTACCCTTATGCAGATGGAATTCATAAAATGTCATCCCTGTACAACACCCAGGAGATACTTTTGTTTTGCTAATGGTCTCATTTCCGATTGTAAGTCCATATAAAATATGCATGGAGACAGAAAACATGACATTTAGAGGAACAGGTCTGCGCACTTGCATGGGTATAGGATCTCGGCTCATGGGTCCTAGGCAGCTGACGAGAAATAGGAATGAGACAATAACCAAATGACAACCATGTCCATGTGAAACTAACCAGATAAAAACGTCAGATGATATCCTGTTGCAATAGTCTGCTTTGAAATAGAAGAAGCACTAAAATGTGCGAAATAAAAAAAATGGTGATTTATGTTTAGAATCTCTGAACACCACCTGTACATAAAGAAAGGGCTGGGATGGAAACAAATGCTGAGGGACCAAACATAACAAGGACACGGGATGGCAGCAGTAAATGCTTGGAGCCAGGAAGGCCAGAGTCGAGACGGTCAATGACAGTCAGGCTATGGTCTGCCAATACACGTGTTATGTTTACAAACTCTACCACCGAAGCAATGGCCAAGTTGAAAAGTGAAACTAATGCTGTTCTTTATTAGTGTCACTAAAACAGCAGATTTTAAGATTGTTTAGGGGGCTAAGGCACTTGCATTAATTATCTCTGTGTGTGCTGTAGAGTGTATACGTGTCAATGTGTGTGTGCGTATATATATATATATATGTGTTTGTGTGTGTATGTATATGTGTATATATATGTATATATTTTACTTACTGTCAGTGATGTAATATTTGAGGTCATAAGCAATGCATTGCGGAGGCATAAGTGATAGTTAGCTTAGCAAGTGCAAGTGCAAGTCACTATTTTGTCGACTACTTTGTTGCAGGCTATTTTTTTATTTGATACTTTAACGTGCAACTCTGCACACAGGGCGCAACGCTGTGTTTGACGCTTTGCAAGAATTATCTGGTCACTACTCAGTGGGTAATTACCTTATTCAGGCATTTAAAGAAGGTGAGAGTGTTCCGAAGACTGGGTAAACATCACAAATAGATGATCTGGGGGAAGTTATTTCATCAGCAGCAGGAAACAAAAACATAAAGTGCTTAAAAGTAATTTAAACTTGCTGGATTAAAAGAATCCATTTTTTATGAAAAGCTTTTGTTTTACTCTTGTCACACATTCAAGTCCAAGTAAACTACTGCTCTCAGAGGAGAAGTTACTTCAACACCATATTCAGTCTTCACAAAAATATCAAGCAAGTTCCATCTCTAATTTAGGGCCGAATACCAAACATTTTTGACAGGCACCATTTCATGCCCTTAGTGATAAGTTAAGGCTCTGTTTATTCCAAATACCCTTTATCACCTTATGAAAACAGGATTGTAGAGGTGGTAATGTGTGACATAAAAGTACATTCACATTTGTTGTGTAGCATTTTTTTGGGGTGGCAAAGTGTTTTGTGTGCAACTGTGCTTATGTGCAATGTAATGATTCTGTGTTGTACTGTGGTCGGTGTGTCTTCGAAAGCACTTGGAATGCACACTCTGGGGTATATTCACAAGAACGTGTGATAACTACCGCAAGAGTAGCGTAACACAACTTTCAATATCCCAGCATATCTCGGGAAAATAACCCTGTGTCAACGTGGAATTCACAACAAGGCGGTAGCATGCGATAGTCACCAGATAACTCGTCAAATTTCAGCGTGAAAATCAACGCCACGCCGAAAAAATGCAAAACGCGAGAAATCATGCGATGATGCCAATCGCGGTACAAAAAGCAGCGAAAAGCAGCCACAGGTCTCCAAATCCCACGCGTCTGGCGGGAAATTGCACCATAAAAACCACAGAAACAACACACCAGAAACAAGCCAAAGCACGTAGCAACATGGATCCACCCTGACCCAGCGCAGAGGTCAACGCGAACCCCACAACCCCCACAGACCACCAGCAAGGAACAACTGGGTCGGGGAAGGCCAAGGAGAAAAGGGAGAGGAAGACGGGGTGCAGACCGCAGGAAAACAAGACCAGCGTCACGGAGGTGACACGGGTCTCCATCAATGTCCGAGGTGTATGTTGCAGAGGGTTGCGGGGGACAGTGGAAGGTGTCCTCCAGGGCATGATGCGGAAGGTCTGATGTTATCTGGAAGCAGCAAATGGAGGAGTGGAAAGCGCAACCCTCGTTGTCACCAACAATTCGGGATCAGCTACATGAGGATGAAAACTAGCCCCTATTCCATAGACTCAAAACGCCACCAATGTACGACCAGTGAGTGTCCATGAATGTCGGGGAACACACTTAGTGGCTCAGGTGCTGAGAAGGGATGCAGTCTGCGATGATGCCGGTACACAGATGTGAACTCCAACATTGCCAAATCAAGACTCTGTGACCTACTGGACCGCAGTGTAGGCCGGAGGCAGCGGTCAGCAGTGGCCCACAGCCACGTGTCGTTGGCTCGCGAGGCAAAGAGTTAGTGACACAGTGGCAGTTGTCGGTAGTGTTCAATCACCTCCGTAATGATGATCCTGTTCCCTCCAGACTGCAACGCGTCATCCTCTTACGCCTCTCCGTGCGTGCGATGAAATGTATTCTGCCTTTTGAATTACCGATGTTCAGTTCCAAATCACTTTGCCACTGGATTCAAGCTAGCCTGGCTGATGACAGCTGAATAGCCAGAAACCGGTCCCTGGATGCTTGTTTCCGGTCCAGGGAAGACATGGCTTGGCAGTTCGGGCTGGACTGTTCCCATGAGGCACAGGGTCAGACTGATTTGCATATGGCCATGTCTGAACTGGGGTGGTGGAGTGAGCTAAAGAATGATGATGGATTAAACCCAGATCAGTTGACTGGGGGTGAGTGTTTGATTAGCTCAAACGCTCCGTCCATCATCCCCTTTGGTATCGCTTTGTTCCCCCTAAGTTGGCAGGGTATGCCCAGACGTGGGTCCCTTGCTCACTTTGCCACTGGATTCAAGCTAGCCTGGCTGATGATGGCTGAATAGCCAGAAACCGGTCCCAGGATGCTTGTTTCCGGTCCAGGGAAGACATGGCTTGGCAGTTCGGGCTGGACTGTTCCCATGAGGCACAGGGTCAGACTGATTTGCATATGGCCATGTCTGAACTGGGGTGGTGGAGTGAGCTAAAGAATGATGATGGATTAAACCCAGATCAGTTGACTGGGGGTGAGTGTTTGATTAGCTCAAACGCTCCGTCCATCATCCCCTTTGGTATCGCTTTGTTCCCCCTAAGTTGGCAGGGTATGCCCAGACATGGGTCCCTTGCTCACTTTGCCACTGGATTCAAGCGAGCCTGGCTGATGACGGCTGAATAGCCAGAAACCGGTCCCAGGATGCTTGTTTCCGGTCCAGGGAAGACATGGCTTGGCAGTTCGGGCTGGACTGTTCCCATGAGGCACAGGGTCAGACTGATTTGCATATGGCCATGTCTGAACTGGGGTGGTGAAGTGAGCTAAAGAATGATGATGGATTAAACCCAGATCAGTTGACTGGGGGTGAGTGTTTGATTAGCTCAAACGCTCCGTCCATCATCCCCTTTGGTATCGCTTTGTTCCCCCTAAGTTGGCAGGGTATGCCCAGACGTGGGTCCCTTGCTCACTTTGACACTGGATTCAAGCTAGCCTGGCTGATGACGGCTGAATAGCCAGAAACCGGCCCCAGGATGCTTGTTTCCGGTCCAGGGAAGACATGGCTTGGCAGTTCGGGCTGGACTGTTCCCATGAGGCACAGGGTCAGACTGATTTGCATATGGCCATGTCTGAACTGGGGTGGTGGAGTGAGCTAAAGAATGATGATGGATTAAACCCAGATCAGTTGACTGGGGGTGAGTGTTTGATTAGCTCAAACGCTCCGTCCATCATCCCCTTTGGTATCGCTTTGTTCCCCCTAAGTTGGCAGGGTATGCCCAGACGTGGGTCCCTTGCTCACTTTGCCACTGGATTCAAGCTAGCCTGGCTGATGACGGCTGAATAGCCAGAAACCGGTCCCAGGATGTTTGTTTCCGGTCCAGGGAAGACATGGCTTGGCAGTTTGGGCTGGACTGTTCCCATGAGGCACAGGGTCAGACTGATTTGCACATGGCCATGTCTGAACTGGGGTGGTGGAGTGAGCTAAAGAATGATGATGGATTAAACCCAGATCAGTTGACTGGGGGTGAGTGTTTGATTAGCTCAAACGCTCCGTCCATCATCCCCTTTGGTATCGCTTTGTTCCCCCTAAGTTGGCAGGGTATGCCCAGACGTGGGTCCCTTGCTCACTTTGCCACTGGATTCAAGCTAGCCTGGCTGATGACGGCTGAATAGCCAGAAACCGGTCCCAGGATGCTTGTTTCCGGTCCAGGGAAGACATGGCTTGGCAGTTCGGGCTGGACTGTTCCCATGAGGCACAGGGTCAGACTGATTTGCATATGGCCATGTCTGAACTGGGGTGGTGGAGTGAGCTAAAGAATGATGATGGATTAAACCCAGATCAGTTGACTGGGGGTGAGTGTTTGATTAGCTCAAACGCTCCGTCCATCATCCCCTTTGGTATCGCTTTGTTCCCCCTAAGTTGGCAGGGTATGCCCAGACGTGGGTCCCTTGCTCACTTTGCCACTGGATTCAAGCTAGCCTGGCTGATGACGGCTGAATAGCCAGAAACCGGTCCCAGGATGCTTGTTTCCGGTCCAGGGAAGACATGGCTTGGCAGTTCGGGCTGGACTGTTCCCATGAAGCACAGGGTCAGACTGATTTGCATATGGCCATGTCTGAACTGGGGTGGTGGAGTGAGCTAAAGAATGATGATGGATTAAACCCAGATCAGTTGACTGGGGGTGAGTGTTTGATTAGCTCAAACGCTCCGTCCATCATCCCCTTTGGTATCGCTTTGTTCCCCCTAAGTTGGCAGGGTATGCCCAGACGTGGGTCCCTTGCTCACTTTGCCACTGGATTCAAGCTAGCCTGGCTGATGACGGCTGAATAGCCAGAAACCGGTCCCAGGATGCTTGTTTCCGGTCCAGGGAAGACATGGCTTGGCAGTTCGGGCTGGACTGTTCCCATGAGGCACAGGGTCAGACTGATTTGCATATGGCCATGTCTGAACTGGGGTGGTGGAGTGAGCTAAAGAATGATGATGGATTAAACCCAGATCAGTTGACTGGGGGTGAGTGTTTGATTAGCTCAAACGCTCCGTCCATCATCCCCTTTGGTATCGCTTTGTTCCCCCTAAGTTGGCAGGGTATGCCCAGACGTGGGTCCCTTGCTCACTTTGCCACTGGATTCAAGCTAGCCTGGCTGATGACGGCTGAATAGCCAGAAACCGGTCCCAGGATGCTTGTTTCCGGTCCAGGGAAGACATGGCTTGGCAGTTCGGGCTGGACTGTTCCCATGAGGCACAGGGTCAGACTGATTTGCATATGGCCATGTCTGAACTGGGGTGGTGGAGTGAGCTAAAGAATGATGATGGATTAAACCCAGATCAGTTGACTGGGGGTGAGTGTTTGATTAGCTCAAACGCTCCGTCCATCATCCCCTTTGGTATCGCTTTGTTCCCCCTAAGTTGGCAGGGTATGCCCAGACGTGGGTCCCTTGCTCACTTTGCCACTGGATTCAAGCTAGCCTGGCTGATGACGGCTGAATAGCCAGAAACCGGTCCCAGGATGCTTGTTTCCGGTCCAGGGAAGACATGGCTTGGCAGTTCGGGCTGGACTGTTCCCATGAGGCACAGGGTCAGACTGATTTGCATATGGCCATGTCTGAACTGGGGTGGTGGAGTGAGCTAAAGAATAATGATGGATTAAACCCAGTTCAGTTGACTGGGGGTGAGTGTTTGATTAGCTCAAACGCTCCGTCCATCATCCCCTTTGGTATCGCTTTGTTCCCCCAAAGTTGGCAGGGTATGCCCAGACGTGGGTCCCTTGCTCACTTTGCCACTGGATTCAAGCTAGCCTGGCTGATGACGGCTGAATAGCCAGAAACCGGTCCCAGGATGCTTGTTTCCGGTCCAGGGAAGACATGGCTTGGCAGTTCGGGCTGGACTGTTCCCATGAGGCACAGGGTCAGACTGATTTGCATATGGCCATGTCTGAACTGGGGTGGTGGAGTGAGCTAAGAATGATGATGGATTAAACCCAGATCAGTTGACTGGGGGTGAGTGTTTGATTAGCTCAAACGCTCCGTCCATCATCCCCTTTGGTATCGCTTTGTTCCCCCTAAGTTGGCAAGGTATGCCCAGACGTGGGTCCCTTGCTCACTTTGCCACTGGATTCAAGCTAGCCTGGCTGATGACGGCTGAATAGCCAGAAACCGGTCCCAGGATGCTTGTTTCCGGTCCAGGGAAGACATGGCTTGGCAGTTCGGGCTGGACTGCTCCCATGAGGCACAGGGTCAGACTGATTTGCATATGGCCATGTCTGAACTGGGGTGGTGGAGTGAGCTAAAGAATGATGATGGATTAAACCCAGATCAGTTGACTGGGGGTGAGTGTTTGATTAGCTCAAACGCTCCGTCCATCATCCCCTTTGGTATCGCTTTGTTCCCCCTAAGTTGGCAGGGTATGCCCAGACGTGGGTCCCTTGCTCACTTTGCCACTGGATTCAAGCTAGCCTGGCTGATGACGGCTGAATAGCCAGAAACCGGTCCCAGGATGCTTGTTTCCGGTCCAGGGAAGACATGGCTTGGCAGTTCGGGCTGGACTGTTCCCATGAGGCACAGGGTCAGACTGATTTGCATATGGCCATGTCTGAACTGGGGTGGTGGAGTGAGCTAAAGAATGATGATGGATTAAACCCAGATCAGTTGACTGGGGGTGAGTGTTTGATTAGCTCAAGCGCTCCGTCCATCATCCCCTTTGGTATCGCTTTGTTCCCCCTAAGTTGGCAGGGTATGCCCAGACGTGGGTCCCTTGCTCACTTTGCCACTGGATTCAAGCTAGCCTGGCTGATGACGGCTGAATAGCCAGAAACCGGTTCCAGGATGCTTGTTTCGGGTCCAGGGAAGACATGGCTTGGCAGTTCGGGCTGGACTGTTCCCATGAGGCACAGGGTCAGACTGATTTGCATATGGCCATGTCTGAACTGGGGTGGTGGAGTGAGCTAAAGAATGATGATGGATTAAACCCAGATCAGTTGACTGGGGGTGAGTGTTTGATTAGCTCAAACGCTCCGTCCATCATCCCCTTTGGTATCGCTTTGTTCCCCCTAAGTTGGCAGGGTATGCCCAGACGTGGGTCCCTTGCTCACTTTGCCACTGGATTCAAGCTAGCCTGGCTGATGACGGCTGAATAGCCAGAAACCGGTCCCAGGATGCTTGTTTCCGGTCCAGGGAAGACATGGCTTGGCAGTTCGGGCTGGACTGTTCCCATGAGGCACAGGGTCAGACTGATTTGCATATGGCCATGTCTGAACTGGGGTGGTGGAGTGAGCTAAAGAATGATGATGGATTAAACCCAGATCAGTTGACTGGGGGTGAGTGTTTGATTAGCTCAAACGCTCCGTCCATCATCCCCTTTGGTATCGCTTTGTTCCCCCTAAGTTGGCAGGGTATGCCCAGACGTGGGTCCGTTGCTCACTTTGCCACTGGATTCAAGCTAGCCTGGCTGATGACAGCTGAATAGCCAGAAACCGGTCCCAGGATGCTTGTTTCCGGTCCAGGGAAGACATGGCTTGGCAGTTCGGCCTGGACTGTTCCCATGAGGCACAGGGTCAGACTGATTTGCATATGGCCATGTCTGAACTGGGGTAGTGGAGTGAGCTAAAGAATGATGATGGATTAAACCCAGATCAGTTGACTGGGGGTGAGTGTTTGATTAGCTCAAACGCTCCGTCCATCATCCCCTTTGGTATCGCTTTGTTCCCCCTAAGTTGGCAGGGTATGCCCAGACGTGGGTCCCTTGCTCACTTTGCCACTGGATTCAAGCTAGCCTGGCTGATGACGGCTGAATAGCCAGAAACCGGTCCCAGGATACTTGTTTCCGGTCCAGGGAAGACATGGCTTGGCAGTTCGGGCTGGACTGTTCCCATGAGGCACAGGGTCAGACTGATTTGCATATGGCCATGTCTGAACTGGGGTGGTGGAGTGAGCTAAAGAATGATGATGGATTAAACCCAGATCAGTTGACTGGGGGTGAGTGTTTGATTAGCTCAAACGCTCCGTCCATCATCCCCTTTGGTATCGCTTTGCAAGAATTATCTGGTCACTACTCAGTGGGTAATTACCTTATTCAGGCATTTAAAGACGGTGAGAGTGTTCCAAAGACTGGGTAAACATCACAAATAGATGATCTGGGGGAAGTTATTTCATCAGCAGCAGGAAACAAAAACATAAAGTGCTTAAAAGTAATTTAAACTTGCTGGATTAAAAGAATCCATTTTTTATGAAAAGCTTTTGTTTTACTCTTGTCACACATTCAAGTCCAAGTAAACTACTGCTCTCAGAGGAGAAGTTACTTCAACACCATATTCAGTCTTCACAAAAATATCAAGCAAGTTCCATCTCTAATGTAGGGCCGAATACCAAACATTTTTGACAGGCACCATTTCATGCCCTTAGTGATAAGTTAAGGCTCTGCTTGTTCTAAATACCCTTTATCACCTTATGAAAACAGGATTGTAGAGGTGGTAATGTGTGACATGAAAGTACATTCACATTTGTTGTGTAGCATTTTTTGGGGATGGCAGAGTGTTTTGTGTGCAACTGTGCTTATGTGCAATGTAATGATTCTGTGTTGTACTGTGGTCAGTGTGTTGTGCTACGTTTTGACTGTTACAACTGTCTAAGGGGGTAAATTAGCACTGCTCAAACTCTTCAGCTATTTAAGACACCAGTCAGCCCCAACTGTGTCAGAGACTGTCTGTAAACTTAGCGCTCCCAGTTCTCCCTCTATGTGATACAACATCAGGTGCGTTGATCTCTAAATGCATAATATTGAGATACATGTGTTTTGAATGCAAAATGTGCAAAAACTCTGTAGTGCCACGGGCCGATCTAATCGGCCCTGTGTTAAGATTGAAAGTGCTCTGGCCGATCTGATCGGCCCAAGAGCTGACACTAATTTGGGAGGGGTTTCTTTCAAGTTATGCTGCTTGAAAATAGAAAATTTCTTCTAATAACAATCTGGAACACTTATCTCTTTCTTTTGAAAGCTGTATTTGCCCATATTCAGTCACACTCGCAGACATTTCTTCACCTAAAAGTAAGGCAGTAATCGGGTTGAGGAAATGGAGACGAGCGTTTGCTTGAAGCTGCACAAGCCCTTGTTCACCAGTAGAGGGCTCTAATCTGCCGGCAGCCCCAGAGACAGTGCAGCAAGTGTCCAAGCTGGAGGGTTGCACTGCAGAAGCTTCTGGCCATCGGGCTGAAAACATCCACAAACCAGCACAGGTACGGCTCATTAAACAGTACCAATTAATTGGTTACTGTGATGAATTTATCTCAATACAAAAGGATTCATATGATGCGAAATTGCACGTCACTTTTAAATCTCGGGTGACTCTCCGACTCGTTTCCTAAATTAACTGTTCATTTTTTCTATTCAACTTTTTTGTATTGCATTCCTCTTTTTAACCGATCCCTCTAAATACTCCCACCCTTATTTCCACTTGTATTGGACAGGGGTCGGTTACTAAAGGTCGTTCTCTCCTCTCTCAGCAGTGGCAGCAGGCCTTGAAAGCAGGCCTTCGAAGCAGGCCTTCGGAGCATGGCCACGATGAAAATAACGTGAGTAGGCAGTTTACAGGGTTGGGGGGAAGTATCACATATGTGCAGGCCAATATTATAAAATATATAGGGGCATATTATCAAGGGCTTTATCGCCGCTTTAGCGGCACTTTTTGCCGCTAAAGCGGCGATAATTTTATCGCCCTATTAGCAAGCTGTCGCTAACAGGCGTTAGCGACAGCTTTCAGGCGTTAGAGGCCGCGTTTACCATCGCCTTGCATGTCAGCGATAATTATCGCTAATGACATGCAAGGAAGGCGTTCCCTACTAAAAGCGACTGAAAACAGTCGCTAATCCCACTACCCCCTATTAGCAAGGCAGGCGAAGCGATATAATAATTCGCGCTAAGCGCATTTATCGCTATATTTTATCTCCTACTAGTGAGGATGACTTACCTGTTTAAAGTATAGGAGGTGGATTCTAATGCTGACTCCACCTTAGCGATAATGCGAGAATATCGCTGCTTTTCCAGCGATATTCTCACATTTTGCCGCTATCGCTGGAAATTTTATCGCTATGGAGATAAACCTTGTTAATAGGGTGTTATCTCAGCGATATTTTCCAGCGATAGGCGGCGTTAACCAAAGTCGCGCTAAGCGCGGTTAGCGATAAATATCGCTATTCCTTGCTAATATGCCCCATATAGTGAGAACATTCGAGCATTCAAGCGTGCAGGGAACATATAACAAATAAATGAAGGGAGCAAGTAACAGTGGCCATAACGAGGCCAGTGATTCATGTGATTTTATCATGCACAATGGGTGAATTTCAGTAGACGGTGCCTTTGAAATCAGAACTCTTCTAACTGAAAATAAACTTGACTATAATGTAATGTTAATGGTTTTGCAATAATTTCGGCCTGTCTTCCCCCTCAGTTCTCACAGTGCCCTCACAAGCTGCAATAAGAACGATTTATGTGATAAAGATCTCTCATGCACTGGAAAATGTATTGCCTTGAAATGAAAACACAAGTTACTGCTTCGTAACTGTCTTTACTATCAAACAGCTTTGGCAAGGAAAGGCTATGGTTTGAAAGCTGTGTTTGTGTGTTTCGTCTGTGTTTTGAGAAGCAGCTCACTTTTCTAAGTTATAGCATGTACATAGTTCTACGGCTTTCAACTGTATGCAACATAAACACTACGTGGGAAGGCAATTAATTTGATTATTTCCTTTAGGATGGATGGATTGACGAATGCAGTGTTTTCAATGCTGTGGCCATCTTTGTTGATAGGCTTCAGATTACATTTGTTAAAAAAAGGACTTGTACTTTTTTGGGGAGTTGAGTTGAGGTGGGATGGAAGGGGGCAGGCACAGTGACAAGCTTGGAGGTGGACTGACATTCACCAGCAGCAATGAAATATGCTCCGGACGTGTAAAGTCTTGCACCCAGTCACAGGCAGCAGTGCAATGTCCCTAACACGCATTGAGGGACGAAAAAGCCACAGAATGCTCAGCCAATTTCTGAGTTAGCGCTTCACATGTCTATCTCCCTGTCATCACAAGCTCTTACCATTTAGCAGATCCAAGGAATCTGCTTGTAAAAAACATCATGACGTGACCAGTGTGGCTGCAGACACCTTGCTCCTATTACCTACCATTTAGCAGATGAATAGGGGCATAGGTAAGCGTGTGTGAGTATTGTTTGTGTGTCTGTTAGATGTTATTGCTTGCTTTCCCAATCGTTCGAAATTAATTTTTTTGCTGACTAGCATGCAAAGACACACTAGTATTAACAGACCGAGCCCCAACTGCAGACCGCAAAATCAATCAGCCTCTGTTTACTCCTGAGAAGCTTGATTTGCTACCCATTTGCAAAAATAGATACATGCCAAATTTTAGTGCACGAATACACTTTGAAAATTAGTAAAAAACAAAAGGACAGCCTGAATTTCCTGATGCATATTTGGATTTTGCATTATTATGTTTTTACTTGAAGAGAAAGCATCAGGCTGGACCTTCACTTTCCTCTTGCTCTGAAAATGTATCATTGTTGAAGTTGAGCATTTTGCAAAAATGAAAAACATCCTTAGCTACCACTTCACAGGCTAAAATGTGCAGACCTCCTTGTTGGAGGGAACTGTGTAATCATAAGGCTGTGGTGTGCGAAGATAGTCTGATGAAAAATCAGCTGGTTTTATCACTCAGGTGAGTTTTTGTGATCCTGTACCTCTTCCCGTCAACCTCTTTCTCCCCTTATGCTGAGAAAAGCGGAGAGACGGAGGTGATTCTTATTACGAATAGCATGGTATATATATTGTGGTCCTTATTTATGAGGGCTTGCACCACCGTTGCATCACTTTTTTGTGACACTGCGGCGGTGTAAACAATGCACCACACTGCACCCTATTTGCAAAGTGACGTATCTAGGCAGATGCGTCATTTTGTAAATGCCTGCGCTACATTATACCTGCGTCAGGTATAATGTATGGAGGGTGGGCGTTCCCCTGCAAAAAACCTGGTAGAAGTGGCGTAGTGAAATCTATGAGATTTCACTATACCACTCCTACGACTTGACTGTGTAACAATCCTTACGCCTGCGTCAAGCAGGCGTAAGGAGTGATGTAGGGCTTTTCACATGGGACTCGTGTAATGACACATTGCTGGAGTTGCGTTAGGTATCCAACACTCCAGCAATGCGTCATTATTGCGCAAAATAGTACGACAGGATTCCTGACGTATCTGTTGAATCCTTGATACATGGAGCTCTGTAGTGTAAATACATCACATCCATAGTGTTGCAAGGATTACGCAATTAAAAGTGACGCATCGCTGTTTTTAACCAGCGATGTGCCACTTTTCATAAATGAGGCATTGTGAGAGTATTTGAGTATTCATATGTGTTGCTTTATATGTACTGATTGGTGATATGTTAGACTGTGTTGCTCTCTTTGGGTATGCAAATGGATATTAGGTGTCTGTGATGTTGGTCATGTCTGAGGTATTGGTCTTTGTGCTTTTGGATGTCTGAGGGTGTCTCTGGGTGTTTGTATAGCTAACTGTGTCTGTGTGTCAGTTTTGATTCTGAAGAGGAAGTAGTACACTGTATATCGAGTGTGAGGAGGTGTCTGAGATCTTAATCTCTTTAGGGCGATTGGGGCGCTATTTAGCTGTTTAGGGAGTGTGGTGGGAATGTTTTTACCGGGCTGTTGGGTGTGATTGTTGGCGTTTGGAGGGAATTGTAAGAGTCTCTGGAATGTTATTTGCTGAAGCAGATTGAATGTTTGGCGTAGTACTTTTGAGGATTTTTGGTGGTGTTGGTAGAGTGCCTGTGGATATTTTGAGGGTGATTGAGTGCTTGTTGAGGGTCTCTGGGTGCTTTGAGGATGTACACACGCAATGCAGGTTCTTGAGTGGTATTAGAAGGTTATGTGGGTACATTATGAGGGTATCTAGGGAGCATTGTGGGTGTCAAGGGAAGTGGTAATAGTGCTTTTGATGCATTTTGGGTGATAGGATTTTAGGGGACCTGGAGTCTTGGCTTATGAGGGTTATTTGTTTGAGCTTTTGAGGCACTCTCACTGTGCCTTCTTTCTATATTCTGGCAGATTCTAGGAGGTGACCCCAGGTGCTGCCCACACTAGTGATGTGCATCAAAGGCTGGCTTTGGCCTGGAAAGTTTCCAGATCTTCGACGAGCTCTAACAAGTCTCTCACTATGGCCCTGCTTCCATCTTACACCAACTGCGGTATTCAGACGACTCCAGGAGCCAGGGTGCTTCTCTACCCTGTGCTCCACACTGAGCAGCTCTCACTGTTTCCTTCCCGCGGTCAGCTGGATCAGTGTCCTGGGGCGGAAGCAAATGGCAATGGCTTTAAGGTGCAAAGGCTCTACCCCCTCCTCGATTTCTGCTTGTAAGTCAGTGAATCAGTGCCTTTTGGACTTGTGTCCGAGCACCTCTGCTGGCCGTGCGGACTCCTCTGACATGGCAATGGCCCTAATGGTGCTCGTGGCCCCTTCCTGTTGTACGTGGGTCACAGATAATGATGGTCGTCCCGATCAGACCACATCCTCAGGGTGACAGTCCCAACAGCCTGTTGCCCCCTCCTCGTATACAAGAGGTCACAGACACAGGTGATGGCCCACAGTCTCAGTTGAATGGGCAAAAGCCCAAATCTCAGTTGTATGGGCGAATGCCCACCGCACAGGGTCACAGACGCAGGCAATGACCTCAACAAGATGAGTGCTACCTGGTAACTGCCCGCTACTTCACTGCACCAGCGATGGTGTGGTTGCTGACTTCCACAAGAGAACAGACTATCTCACAATAACGGTCCTGACTGCAACAGGTGCCTCACACTCTGTTGACTTAGATCCACTTGCCAGAGTGCCAACTGGGCCTCGCTCCCTCCAGGCTATCTCCTTTTCCTCACAGTATCCACTGGTCTTGGTAGGCAGGCTGCTGGTGTTCCAGGCACAGGGCATGTATTCTTGGTTCATGGGCGATGGCCCCTCACCCGTATGGGAGATTGGCACACCTTGGTCCTGATTTCAGTAGCAAGAAGTCTTAGTGATCTACGCTTTCGTGATGAGGCGGTGCTGTTCAACAAAGTTTGGGGCACGGGCTCCCAACTTTATACTCAGACACACGTGATTTTGTGTCTCACCTTGGGAGTTCTTTTTGGGGGTGTTGACTCCTTTGAATTGCTTCCTCCTCTGCACTGCGTTTGTCAAAAGGAGACGTGGCTCTAATTCTGAGTGACCCATAACACAGGCCAAGGGAGTAACCAGGGATCGCCCCTGGCTGCCAGCCTTCACTGAAATATGCCCCCTTAAAAATCAAAGGTTAAGGTGCCTTCTCTATCATATTCCCTGGTAATGCCAGCCTTCTCAGTCCCGCCATATCCCTGACAATGAGCCCAGGACCCACTGCCCGGTATTTCTTCCTGGAATCAAACAGCCCCTTGATGTTCACAGAGTAGGTCCTGCTCCTCTTTCTTCTGTGTGTGTGTGTGCATGTGTCCCCCATCCCAGCTCTCAAGAATGTCAGCAGTACACATCTCCAATCTGAGGGTTGTAGTCCTCTCCAGGCCATGGGCTTCCAAAATAAAACCCATAGGCCTACGTCTTCATGTTATGTCCTGTCCACAGGCACGCACATGCAACCCAGCATACACTCAAGTATCATGTTATGTTATGTCATACTGATTTGTATAATGTACTAATCACCTGAGAGGGTACCCAGGTGCTTGGGCAGGTGTGTAGGTTTGTGGGCCTCAAAGTGCTTATACAAAGAGCCATGTCTTCAGCTTCTTGCGGAAATTAAGAAGTGAGGAGGAGGCTCTGATGTGTTGCGGGAGGTCGTTCCACGTCTTGGGTGCAATGTAGGAGATTGAGAGACCTCCAGTTTTGCTTTAGAAGATACGGGGAATGTGTGCGCGTGAGGCAGAGCGTAGGTGTCTGGTGGGTTGGTGAAAGTGTATGCGGCTGTTCAGGTATTCTGGTCCTGCATTGTGTAGGGCTTTGTATGTGTGCGTGAGAAGTTTGAACTGACTGCGTTTGTGAATGGGGAGCCATTGAAGCTTCCTTAGGTGCGTGTGATGGGGGAGGTCGAGAATGAGTATTGCAGCAGTGTCGTGGATGATCTGGAGACTGTGTAGGAGTTGTTTGGAGATTCCGGCATAGAGAGTGTTGCCATAGTCCAGCCTGCTAGCGGTGAGTGCTTGTGTGACCGTCTTCCCATTCAGCCACAGTTCTGTATGCACCCAGACCTGGCAGGGAATTACTTTCTGAGCTGACAGCAGCTCAGTCGAAACTGCTGTCAGCCTGGCAAAGGCTTTTTTGCATGTACATTAAAAAGAGAGAATAGGACAGTCAGGTGGGGAGACTGAACCCCCCACCTCCCACAAGAAGGTAATGTGGAGGATATATTTAAAAATATATTTGGTTAGGAAGATGGAACGATGTAAATAGACGGTTAGCAGTGAAGACTGGCAGGCCAAAAAGCGTTTTTAAATTTTTACTGGAATGGCTTCCAAGGATGTAACTTCTGCATTGCTTTTTTTCCAAATGTTTTTATTGATTTTTAAAGCAAAAAAACCAAATACAGCTAAACAAAAGAAAACAGATCACTTAATCCAGAATCACCATGGTTATGATACTCATAAGGTTACAGTGGCATAAAAAAACCACAGTGAATTGACCCAGCGTGCAGCGACTATTCATCTCCCAGGCATTGACAGATAAATATACAGAAAGGCAAGTCCCTACAAACAAGAGGCAATGCTGGCATAACTATAATACTCCAGGTAGGTGTACTCAGTGACCAACATTAGCAGCACGCTCAGCATCAGTCCTGCTCCTCATTGTTATATTGTCTTGACATTTGATATTGTGTAAAGAGACCCCAGAATCCTTTCGGCCGGCTGCAAGGGGGAAGCAATTTGTTATAAACATCCGATTGGGTGTTACAATACATCATATCTTTTTCCCACTCTGCAACTGTAGGTACAGGACCCTGCATCCATCTCATTGCTAGTCTACGCTTTGCGAGGAGAAGACCTATAGCAATCAATTTGCAAACATTTTTCCGGAGGGGTTTCGTATAGCCCAACAGCGCCAATAGGGGGTCCGGCGTAAGAGAGAGACCCACAATATCGTTTAATATCTTAAAAATATTACTCCAAAACTCCTCCACTGGGGGGCATTGCCAAGCCAGGTGGAAAAAACCGGCGCCTAGCATGTCACATCTCTCACAGCTATCAGTGTCCCGTAGCCCATACCTATGGAGGCGCTGTGGAGTGTAATGAACCCTGTTTAAGAATTTAAAGTGGGCTAACCTGTGGCGGCCATTAAGTGTAACTTCACAGCAGTAATACCAGATATCGTCCGTGAGTGGAACCCCGATGTCCGCCTGCCAAGCTAGCCGCGCCTTCGTGGAAGGAGTCGTCTTAGCAAGTAGTGCCGAGGCATAAAGACGATAAACTAGCTTAACAGGCGACTGTGAGCGCAATAGTATGGACAGGGGTGGGACCTCCATTGGCTCCAAGAGCTCATCTCCCAGTATAGCACATAGCATGGCGAGTCCTAAAGAAATGGAATTGCGTTAGCGCAGAGGGCTCCGCCATGCCAGCAACCACCTCCTCCCATGTCCCCACCTGGCCGTTTTTAAATAGATCACCCATCTCATATATGTGTAAACTATTCAACGAGCGAAGAGTCCCTCGCTCTGAGCTGAGAGCGAACCACTGACACCACTCCACCCGTAGCCGGGGCGAATATAGAAGAGCGCCAGAATATAATTTAAGGATTACATGCCAAGCATGGACTGTGGAGTTCACCGAATCTAGTACCCCACAACGCCTAATTGGCGCTTTAGTCAAGAAACGTGATAAGGGGTCCGGGGCAGCAGCCACTTTTTCAATCTGGAGGTGTGGTAGGTCATGTGGGCCATGAACCCAACAATGGGCATGCGAGGCCTGCGCAATCCTGTAATAAAGCTCTAAGGGGCACATGCATCAAAGGTTTTTGCGATCGCAAACGGTGCGAATCGCAAAAATCGGCCGTTTGCGATCGCAAATTGGCCTTTGGAGATGCATGAAAGTGTTTCCTATGCGCAATTTAAGAATTCGCAATTAATTGCGAATTCCTAAATTGCGATTGCATTTAAGGAATCGCAATTTGCGATTCCTTAAATGCAATGCTAGAAGCACTTTCAAATAGCGATTTCGCTATTTGGGACCGCAAATTACAGACAAATCAAACTTGTCTGTAATTTGCAATACCTTCGAAAAATGCTCTAAAATGCATTTTTTAAGTTTTAGGTTACACACACACATGCCCTTGGGGCATGTGTGTGCGCAACTATGGGTGCACATCACAATTTCAGGGGTGCAACAGGGTGTCATTTTGACACCCTGGCACCCTTGAAATTGCATTCTCAATTTGCGATTCTCTAATTGCGAATCGCTAATTGAGAATGTATTCCAATTCATTCCTATGGGCCTCTAGGCCCATAGGAATTAATGGGGAGGTATTCCTTAATTGCGACTCGCAATTAGCGAGTCGCAATTAAGGAATGTTTAGGAATCGCTATTTTTATAGCGATTCCTACATGCATAGGCTTTTGCGATTCCTTAATTGCGATTCCTTAATAATCGCAATTAAGGAATCGCAAAAGCCTACCTTGATGCATGTGCCCCTAAGTCTGGCGCGCCTAGGCCCCCCGCAGTATATGGCAACGTGAGAGTGTCTAATGCAACTCGCGGAGTCTTGCCCGCCCACGCCAGCTTATTCATCAGAGAGCGCAACTCTCTAAACATATGCTGGGGCACCACTATGGGTATATTGACTAAGAGAAAGAGAAAGCAGGGGAGCACAACCATTTTCATTAAGGAAACCCTCCCCGTCAGTGAAAGCGGGAGCCGAATCCAACGGTCTATGTCATCGCCCAGCCTGTCAATCACCCTGCCGTAATTCGCCTTAATCACTTGGTCTGCATCGGAGTGAACTTGGATACCCAGGTAGCGATCCGGATCGGACGTCCATTGGAGCGGGAAATCAAGAGGGGCCGGCACCGTGGCTGGAGTCAACGGAAAAATTAGGGACTTGTCCCAGTTGATCTTTAGGCCCGAAAGACCACCAAAGCGCAACACTTCACGAATCACTGGGGCCAGATGGACCTCTGGGTCACGGATATACAGGAGCATGTCATCAGCGTAGGCTGAGACAATTAGGTTGTAGTTAGGGAAGCAAAGTCCCCTGTGTCCGTGGTATTCCCGTAGCGCCCTCAGCAGGGGCTCAGCGGCCACCGCATACAATAGTGGAGATAGGGGACACCCCTGGCGAGTGCCCCGTGATATTTAAATTGGGGCAGAAACCGTGTCTCCGGTGCGCACCCGGGCCACAGGTGAGTTATAAAGCACCGACACCAATTGTAGGAAAACCTCGCCAACTCACATGCGACGCAGCACAGCAAGCATAAACGACCATTCAATTGAATCAAAGGCCTTCTCGGCGTCTAAGAAGACCGCCGCCGCCTTAACCTCTTGTCGGACATGCTGAAGGGCGCCAAACACAGTCCGGAGATTCTACGATAGAGTTCTGCCCGGGATAAATCCGGCCTGCTCTGGGCCAACCAGTTGGGGCAATAACGGAGACAGGCGGTTAGCTAGAATTTTACCAAATATTTTTGTGTCCACATTAAGAAAGGAGAGTGGGCGATAAGAGGAACATTTTCAGGGATCCTTATCAGGTTTTAACAATGTTATGATCAGGGCCTCGCGCATAGAAGGGGGCATAATCCCAGCCGCTCCCATCTCTTGGAACAGGGCGGTCAGATGGGGAATCAAAAGATCGCTAAAACCTTTGTAAAAAAGATACCGTTAGTCCATCCTGCCCCGTAGCGCTACCTTCCCGCATAGAGTTTAAGGCCAGCCGTATCTCCGCGACTTCAATAGGACGCAATTAGAATTCACGGTGCCAATTTTGCAACCAAGGAAGCTCAATATATTCAAGGTACTGCAATATATCAGCGTCACTAGGGGTGACTTTAGAGCTCTATAGCTCTTGATAATATCTGCGAAACTGGTTGTTAATATCCGCCTGCTCTGTCATAATAGAGCCCTCCTCATCTACCAGCTCAGCCAGGCTTCCATTCTCTGATCTGCGGCGGGCCAGTGCCGCCAGCACCAAACCCGGCCTGTCGGCCTCTCCATAGAATCGAGCTGTAGTATATTTGCCCATGTGTTTAACTTCACTATCTGCAATCGTGGCCTTAAGTTGCTCCCGTATCTCAGGATTGTTACTGAGGGCCAGCTGAGCCTCAAGTTTAGCCATTCGGGATTCTAATAAAGCGAGCCTGTCTCGAATAGAGCGAAGAACCCCTGCGTGCTTGCTGATGGCAACGCCACGTATATAGACCTTAAACGACTCCCAAACCATGGCGAAGGAGTCAACGGAGCCAACATTAATGGCGAAGAACTCAGAGATTGCATCATGTAGCTCAGATTTAAAGACTGCGTCTAGGAGCGAATAGGGTGGAAATCTCCACAGGAAAGGAGGAGGACCTCGCGAAGGTACAGTAATGGCCAGCGAGATGGGCGAGTGGTCTGAGAATTATCGAGCCTGCACCGAGCACTCCTGGAACTTGGACAGCAGCGTTTGTGATATGAGCCAGCAGTCTATACATGTGTGAATATCATGGTGCGCTGAGTAGTGTGTGAATCCGCCCCTATCGTTGGATCTAGCTCTCCATACATCCACCAGCTGTAGCTGTAAAGCGATATCAACAATGGCCCTAGCAGAAGCAGACGGGGGTCGAGGTGGGCCCCTTAAACGGTCAAGGGCTGGATCTAAGACGCAATTAAAATCACCCCCCCAAAACAACGGCAAGGGAGAACGGTCTTTGAGAAGTGTGAAGATGGACTGGTAAAACTTTGGGTCATCGTAATTCGGGTCATAGGAGTTAACAATAAGGAAATTCAACTCTTTACTATAACATCTGGATATAACATATCTGCCAGCCAGGTCGTGTTCTAATTGGAGCCCCGATTTAGGATTCACCCATGTCAACACACCCCTGGAGTGGGAGGTGAAACACGCGGCGTGAAAGGGACACGTTAACCTACTGCCTGTGAGTAACGCACACCCAGGGTGAAGGTGAGTCTCCTGAAGCAGAGCGATGTCGACCTCCCTTCGTTTTAAGTAAGCTAGGATTTTACGCACCTTTCTATGATCATTTAGGCCCCTGACATTCCATGTCATGAGGCTCAGTCGCTTAATATGTCCCATTCTGATGTGCTGGCTTGTTATACAGTGAGTATGTGCAAGTAATGCTGCTATCCTGTAATACATCGAAGTCTACTCCTCACATCATGGTCAAATAAAGACATGTGATCTGCAAAAAAAGAAATACAAAAAGAACCCCAGTCCCTCCCCTCACCCACGCCTTGCGTGCCCCAACAAAGCGAAGGCGATTATCAACCCTCCCTGCCATGAAAGAGACATTCAAAAATTGAAAATATACCGCACACATGCAGCAATAAACCCCAAAAATGCAGAGAAACACAGCGTGTAACGCATTGGGGCGGATGTTACCCAGCAATGTCACACTAGTCTACCCCCCGCCCCGCCACCAAACAAACGTAAAAGCTTCAGCCATAATAACCATTTACAATTAGGAGATATCTATAGTCCCCAAATCGTTTAACCCTTCAACACCAGGGAGCCAATCAGGACGCCCTACACGTAGTAGCCCTAAAAAAAAAAAAAACAAGATGAAAAAACATTCACAAGTAAGTAACGCGAGGCTGAAATGCACTTATTAACCAGCCCAAAATAACCACAATTCCCTCAGCAAATTATCTGTGCACTAAACATTCTACAATGGTAGCTGGAATGGAGAACCAGGAGGGACCTGGGCACGACCAGCCTCCCCATCTGCTGCTCAGACATTATCATCCAAGCAGCAATTCACGCCCTTAGTTCGGGGAGTTTCAGTCTGATCCTTCCTACATGTGCCGGCCTTGCTCCACTCCCCAAGAACTTTCTGTCGGGATTGCTGGTCTGAAAATATCTTGGCTTTCCCACTAGTATCAGAGCGCCAAACCGGTCACCCCGCACTGCGCAACCTCACGCAGCAAAGACAAGCCAACCCCAATTAAAAGAACAGTGGACAAAAATACCCTCATTATGCAGCCCAAAATAACCTCAAGTATCACAGCAAAATGTCGGAACCCCCACAGAGCAACATTCAGAATCGAGAACTAGGAAAGACCTGGACGTGCCCAGCTCCAAGACCCGCCCCTCAGTCATTATCATCAAGGTTGCCATTCGCACCATCGGCGCTGGGACTGCCATTCTGTCCCTTCCCATGCTTGCCAGCTTTGTCCCAGTCTTTGAGAGCTTTCTGAAGGGACTGTGGGTCCGAGAATATCTTGGCTTTCCCATGAAACAACACCTTGAGTCATGCAGGGTACAGCATAGCGTAATCAATTTTCTGATCACGCAGCTTGCGTTTCAGGGGAGTGAATTGCCTCCTTGCCTCTTGAACTTTAAGAGTAAAGTCAGGGAATAAGCATAGAGAAGACCCCTCATATTGCAAGCTGCCCAGTTCTCTTGCCCTCCGTAACGCAGCGTCCCTGTCACGGTAATTCAAAAGTTTGGCAATGATGGGCCGTGGAGGGGCACCAGGTTGAGGTCTGGGGCCCAACGAGCGGTGCACTCTCTCCACCACAAACATAGGCGAGAAAGTATCAGCGCCCAGCAAGGTCGTAAGCAATTTCTCAACAAAGGTCTCCATATTGCCCGTCGCAGTAGATTCAGCCAGGCCCGTAATGCGGAGACTACTGCGCTGCGATCTTGCTTCCAAGTTTTCGGCCCTGTCCTGCAAGGCAACCATGGCCTTCTCGACGCGCTTATGGGCACTGTTGGAGTCCGACTGTGCCTCCTCTGCCTCCGCGATGCGACGTTCCGCCATGTCTAAGTTCTGAATGTTTGTCGACCCACTCCGACATTCTGTCCATTCTGTAGGCCAAAGTGTCGATTTTGGCATCAATAGCCATCAGTCCTTGCTGCATGGACGCTATAATCTGTTTGATATCGCCAATAGGATCCTTCGCTGGGTTATCAGGCTCAGACATCGTGGATTCCGCTGCGTCCTCGCCTCGCCTGGATTTCCGCTGCTCAAAATTGATTTTCGGCTGAGTCTTGTCTGGTTTGCCCATCTCAGCGCCGCAGGCATGCAGGGCCCTCAGACACGCGTGCACCAAGCCCAGTCCACTGGAGTTTCCAGGCCTAGTATTCGTGGCCATCTCCCACCAAGTACGTCAGGCCAGGGCCGCAGTGCACCAGGGCGAGTATCAACAGCAGTGGACTGCGTAGTTATGGGGCTACCTCCGGCCCCCTCCGTTGTCCAAATAATGACTCCGCTCCTTAGCTCTGAAGCAGGAAGGGCCACCAAACAGATCGGGCGGCGCAAAGCGGACCGAGACAAGGGCACCGCGCCCAGGCAGCGCCGACAATTCAGTGCTCCAGTTTCGGGGGTGCCGGGCCAGGGACACAGGGTCAGAGTCACAAGGCGCCAGGGGCGGAAGCAGAGCAGCACGACCCAGCCTCAAGCGCAACCCCGGCTAGGCCGGCCTGCGCCGCGCGATCTAGCGGGTCGCGGGGCTCACCCTATGTCGCAGAGTCTCCAGTGCGCTCCCCGCAGCAATCCACAGCGCCACAGGCCCCCAGCCGGGAGTCTCGCCAAGGAGGGCCCCACGCACCACAGCCTCCGCACTCCAGCAAGCGGCGAGTCGATGCCGCGTACGTCTTCATGCACGTCGGCCGTGTAGCCAGGCCGCGCGCTGGTGCTTACACTTCAGGCCAGAACTCCGGCTGTGTTGGAGCAAATCGTCTTGTGGGCACAGCGGTGAGATCAGCAATTAAAGGGCTTCATCCGCCCTGTATCTCAGACCAGGATCGAAGTGGCAGAAGCAGCAAATTCCTGCCGGATAGGGCCGGTGGCTGGCGGAGCTCAGTCACAGAGCAGCCATCTTTAAGCCAGGCAAGCTCCGCCCTAACTTCTGCATTGCTCTGTGCTCATGATATGAAAAGCTACTCCCTACCAGACTTAAAAGTGATCTACTCTGCTCCAAAGTAATGCGCTAGATCTCTTCTTTTATTTCAGTTAGTCCTTACACTCGAAGGTGCCTAATAGGGGTACAGCCCCACATACCTCAACAACCACATAAACTCCCACACACTTATTAGAAACCTCCACTCAGCCACACTCCTACTGGCACACACACCTGCATATACAGAAGCAAATCTGGCAGTCATGCCTTCTTCCTCCCTCCTAAAGCCTGGAATGATCTGCCCCTGCACATCAGAGCCACCTCCTCAGTTCTTGAATTCCACAAGAAACTGAAGACCTGACTCTTCACATAGCCCCTACTCTGGCCTAAACATTTCCTGCTTCAGCACCGGGATACCCTTCCGGAATAACATAACATAACATGGATATCTGATATCCTGCATAGGCATCTGACTTTGTGCCTCTTGCTACATGGCTTGTTTGGTGAACCTGAAGCAAGCATTGGTCTCTTGGTATCTTGTTGTAAGGGAAATTGTAAGATGGGTTGTTAGTCTAGAGGGAAGGGTCCTGTTCTGGGACTATCTTTTGATCTTAGATTGGATAAACAATGAGCTTAGCCTTGCATGACCTTGCGGACAGTGCAGAGTAAATAGAACTGCTCTACTCTGCATAAGAAATAGCAGTCTAACTTAACAGAACAGGATACGGAGAAGCATACTGTGTTGACTGACAAGTGGGTGGATAGAAACCAGTGGCAAGTCAGTCACGTTTGATGTGGGGGTGAGAGAGGGTGATCTATGTCTTTTTGGTAGTGATTTGATTGCCCTTGGTTTAGCATGACATGGTTTCACTAATATCAACCATGTTCTGCATGAGTGTTTCTAATGGGATGCTTTGGCTCTGAAAGTGCTACTTACTATCCAACTCTGCGTGGTAAGAGGGTGAATATGAAAGAAATGAATGGGTGTGATTTGGAGACGTGTGACTAGTAGTACTTAATCATTAAATAATGTTTTTCTTCATATGGTGGAAACTACTCATGAGAACACTTTGATGGTGTCTGTGATGAAGGTGAAGAAGATGAACAATCACGTCACTCTGACAAGACTGTTGGATGTTGCCAAAGAAACATCATTCAGGTAAGTCGGTGACTAGAAGGTATACCAAATCTGTGGGACTCCTGGGAAGCATCTTGGTATACGCTCTAGGAATCCGGATGTAGTTCTTACTCTTTTAACAAGAGGAGCATAGGGTCAGGTTATAGATATACTCTTTTTTCCCTCCTAGGTGGACCAGGAACTTCAACAACCATCAAGTACACATGTTTTGCCTAGGGACAGCTTGTAGGTTTATGGCAGCTTGCCATGAGCTAATGCCCTCACTGAGGTGTTTTTGCTGCCAGCAGAGCCACAGCACCACTCTGTACAGTTGGTTCAAGGCAACCTGCCTCTCGTTTTGTATCTCCTCGCTCTGCCATGAATGTTTAGTACAGGGACAGGTTGTAGGCACACTCTCTCTCTTTTTTCCCTCTAGGTGGACCGGGTCTTCAACAACCGTCAAGTACACATGTTTAGCCTAGGGACAGCTTCTAGGTTTATGGCAGCTTGCCTTGAGCTAATGCCCTCACTGAGGTGTTTTTGCTGTCAGCAGAGTCACAGCACCACTTTGTAGTTTGTTCAAGGCAACCTGCCTCTCGTTTTGTTTCTCCTGGCTGTACCAACAATGTTTAGTAAAGGGACAGACTGTAGGCACACTCTCTCTTTTTCCCCTTCTAGGTGGACCAGGCACTTCGAAAACCATCAACAACACATGTTTAGACTAGGGAAAGTTTGTAGGTACATGCTTTGCAGCTTGCCTTGAGCTAATGCCCTCACTGAGGTGCGTTTGCTGGTAGCAGAGCTTCAGCACCACTTGGTACAGTTGGTTCAAGGCAAACTCGCTCCTGTTTTGTCTCTCGTGGCTCTGCCAAGAATGTTATTTTTTTAACATATCTTTATTGGCATTTTACAACATATATTCCAATCATATATTCATAGCACTGCACAAGGATGTAATCAATCACCTTAACTGTTATCCCCAGTATGAGATATGTCCCCACATGCAGCCCCGGCTGGTGGTACCAAAGGGTTTCAACATGTGTCCATGGGTTACTGATTCTGCCTTGCTGATGTATTTATCCAGATACCTTAATGTCAGTCATTTATTATCACTGTGTGTAAAATACCACTAAGGGAGTTTCCAGGACACCAGGAAAGTGTATAAGATGTTTTGCCATTTTGCAGTGCTCCACATGTGTCTAAGATAGGAACTATTGCAGTAAACTTATAACAACAAACAATCCTATCAGTGGTAATTCTGGGCCGTATAGTGTGTTCCCAGCTGTTTGTCGTATAAATCACTTCCAACACTCCAGGGCCACAGACAACAGAATCCCCAGCCACGGGAGGTCAGCCTTTCAAGCCAGAAGCTTCTCTAGTAATGCTTCTTGAGGAGTAAATCTACCTGTCAGGCCCGTTTCCTCCCAGCAGGAACCAGCCGGCCACTGTGCTACCCACTGTAATTGGGCGGACAAATAATAAAATTCGAAGTAAGGGGCTCCCAAGCCCCAGTTAATGGGTGAGCATTGAAGAGTCTCCATTGGCACCCTGTGTCGACCACCATCCCACACCGGCTCTCAAGAAATGCTGCCAGGCCATGCTGGTGTAACGAGTCTGGTCGTCCATATAAGGATTCATAGTATACTTGGAATGCCATATTAATCTCACCAGGGGCACAGACTGGTGTATTGTCATCCAAACTGATTTGGGAGATGGAAGTCCCTCGGGACTCAGGTCTAATGAGCCATGCCAACAACTACCAGGTCTACCCTCCTTGTCATGCGCCCACGCTATGTATTATTTATAGGCGTGGCACCGTAAGCGCTCCATTGTTTCGTTAGAGTTCCCTGGCCTCCCTAAGTCGGGTTTGTACATGTTTATCTGGCCGCATAACATTGTCCAGTTTATGCAAACCGGTGTCAAAGCACAGTAGCTCCACTTGTTATTATTGCGCCGGTTAGGCCCCTCCGCGTCTTCTGCACCCCGCTCCAGGACACACATTCTCTCTGAGAGGTCCTCTACATTAGGGTTCAGTGCCTTTTGTTCTAGCTGTAACTCACTCAGAGAATTTTCAACCGTGTCCATCCGATCTGCTAGTTTGCTGTGTTCTGCCCGGATCAATCCCAACCCCATCGACACAGCACTGATCTCCTGCTGGAGTGTTAGCTTGGTATCCCGCTCCCGGCTAGGGATTGCCTTTTCTGGCTTTAATCCACTGAAAATCTACCCCATCCTTGGACCCGTACACTTACCTGGGATCATGTTTGTCTGCGGTCCTTTTCCCTCCAACCTCCTGCATTTGGTCTCGAGATCTTCGGAGCAATCGTGATTGTTGTTTCTGGCCGCGGAGACCGAGCAATCATGGCCGATGCCCGGTGGAGCTGCTAGACAGCTATAGAGGAGATTGGCTCCGGGACACCCCCTCGGCCATCACCTACCCAGCTGGACATTGGGCACAGTTCTCCTCGGTTCTCTGTGGCATCTCCTTCCTCCCCTGCCTTTTCCAATGAAACTCCGATGATCTGCAGCACCATCCGCGATCTCCCGCTACATCTTCTGGATTTACTGCTAGAACGCACAACTGTTGTGCCACAGACAGAGCAGCAGCGAGAGTGCAGCGACGATGATGCCGCACTGTTCCTCATAGCCTGTCTTTTCCACTGCGAGATCTGGGAGAACGCACCCCCGCGACTCTGAGCTTGCCTTCTGTGACGAATCCAGGTGACCGCGCCTTCCGGACCCCGTGGCTGCCTCTCCTCTTCCGGGGCTGCTGCCTGAGCCCCTGATCTGATTTCCCCCGTCTCTTCAACAGGCGGGGTCGGGATACTGCTGCCAGAGTTTCCGTGTCGACCCGAGAGATATCAGCGATTTCCAGCAACCTTCCTTCTTCCCTATCCTTTGCCTGCCGGCCCCAGCCAGTCCTTGCTCCTTGAGGCTGGTTTTTCTCTGCGGTCTTTGACTTGGATTTTCTGGTATCTGTGGGTCCACCATTTTGTGCCGAGGCTGTTGATTACTGTGACTCTGGGTCCGCCATTTTGACTGCTGCGACCGAGTCCTTGATCGCCGCTTGCCGCTGGTCCATGCCTTGTTGGCACCTGCCTATCCATTAATTCCCGATGACCCCCTTTGAGACGCCTTTCACCCCTCCAGTTATTAATGGTTGCTGTGAGGCGCACTTGTTTCGCCCCCTCCATGTTGTCCCACCACACTGCCGGGGTGACCCAACACAATGAGTGAATTGTGGCACTGGACATTGTGACTTCGTGACCCCAGCCGGTTTGTGGGCTCGTTTACTCTATCTTTTTTTTGGGCCCTTGATGTAATTTCTCCCATTGCCGGCCTGCCTCATCTAATATACCTCCCAACCCTCTGTCTCTACCCCTTTCCCCCATTACCTTCTTGACTTGTCTTTTATGTTATACGATACTATTGTAACAAATGTAACCTTTTAAAACTGTTACTCATGTAAAGCACTCTGATACCTCCGGGTCTAGCCAGCGCTATATAAAACTTTGCAAATAAATAAATAAATAAAAATATCCATGATGGCAGCCAGCACCTTGTCAAAGTGAAGTTGCATAGAAGGCTCTGGTGTATCATGGATGTCCGTAGCAGCACTGTGGGGGGGGGGGGGGGGGTGACTCCACAGAACTGGGCTGCATTGTTGGCGGTTTGGACCTTATCTTACCCATAGTATCATAATCACCTCACCAGGGTTACAAGCGCTATATAAATGCAAACCTTTTTTCCTTTTTTACCCCTCCCTAACCCTTCTCAATCCAAATAACTGACTAACATATCCACCACTCACATTACTTCATATTTCACTATACTAATTTTCAACACTAATCCTTTATGGGTTCCGGAGTAGCCTGCTACTCGCCAGAAAAGCGCTTCAACACCCCATCAGGGGTAACAGGCGCTATATGAATGCAAACCTTTCTTTCCCTTCTATCCCTCCGCTATCCTTCTCACTCCAAATAACTGACTAATATCCACCACTCAAATTACTTTCATATTTCACCATACTAATTCACCACTAATCCTTTATGGGTTTCCGGAGTAGCGTGCTACTCGCCAAAAAAGCGATTCAACACCCCATCAGGGGTTAGAAGCGCTATATAAATACAAACCTTCTTTCCTCTTCTATCCATCTGCTATCCTTCCGAATCCAAATAACTGACTAATATATCCACCACTTAAAATGTACTTGCATGTTTCACTATACTAATTCAACACTAATCCTCTATGGGTCCCGGAGTAGCGTGCTACTCGCCGAAAAAGCGCTTCGACGCCTCGTCAGGGGTAGTAAGCGCTATACAAATGCAATTACAATACAATACAATACAATAATCACAGATACCATGTCCCAAAACAGATTATTTACCCATGTGCTTTGTTTATTTCTGCTGAAAATATATCTCATTTGGCGGAGTTTGACTTCATTTGTAACTTGAGATCTATTCAAGTAAAAGGTACTCAAAAACTATTTACACATACTATCCTACAGGTTTGTACTATAAAGAGTAAACATTTTTTTTACTTTTTACATTTTTATATTTTTTTTGCTTTTTATTTTTTATATATTTTTTAACAATTGTTACTTACTCAACCTACAACTATTTCAAATAAACTGCAAGCACTGAGATATTTGAATTAGTATCTAGTGGAGTAGAGAGTCAATCATGGTTCCGTGCTCTGAGTTAGTGCACTCAGCTTTACCTGACCTAAATAAACATGATCCTGGCACAAGTACTTTTTGAACTCTCTTCTGCAGCCTTCAGAAGATGTGGAAAACCTGAAGCAATTGTGAAAAGATTTTTTGTGACTTGTTGTGTTAGGAATGCTTGAAAGGTATTTTTGGAAACACTATAGCTACCTTTGCTTGATTCGTATCTGGACATGACTGACAATGTTTGAAACTCGGCTTCACATGCCTTGGGGACAGGTAGTATTGAAAGGACATAGGGATTGTGTTGTACAAACTGCAACGCCCTTCCTTCAGAAAGCAAGACTATTCCTGTCTCCGCCTCTGAAGGCTGTCTCAGACGATAGAGTCATCTGTGAACTCTTATGTACCAGAAGCAAACTACAGTACCAAGCATGCCCAGGGTAATGTTTAATCTGTCTGTGTCATGTTTTTATGGGAATTGTTGCATGTTGACTGGTGGGGGTGCCTTTTGACACCTGCAGGGAGTTGCATACCTAACTGCTACATTGATTGCTAGTAACCAAATAAGGGGGGGGGGATGAATAACCGGTCTAAAACCTGGGCATTTAACAGTATCACAAAGAAAGGGTTCTCTGTAGGTATAAATCAAACAATCCATTTGTTAACAATAATCAACTTGTAGGTATGTCTAAAGCAGTGGGATATATAGGTGTCTGTGCACATTGGTGTTTGATTGTAGGCATAGGTGAATGGCGCAATGAAAAGGTGTCATCCTCAATCACACTTTGTGTCCTTTTTTGTGGGTTGGGAAAGTCCTAGAAAAAAATAAAGATGGCTTTAAGTTCTGTGTTTAACTTTTCACATTTGAAGGTGCTTCACAGACAGAGGTCAAATATCTGGCTATGTCTTCTGACAAATTGCTGCAGCATTGGTGTTTACTTTTCTTTCTCTGACTGCAAAGTGAGAGGACTTTTTAAAGTGAATAATGTGAAAAAGTGTAGGAAGCTGGCTCTGTATATGATATTGCCACTAGGTGGTAATACCGTGCATAGAGTCCAGGGTTTCCCCAAAAGTGTACAGGGCTCAATGTAAAACCCAAAATGCTCTATTAGTGGTAGTGTGGGCGAGGAGCCTTAGGCCTAACACAGAGGAGTGTTGGACATTTATTGCTCAACCTTGATCAATAATAGACACATGACTCAAAAAGGAGATCTACACCAATTTAGAAACATATACTTTGTTTGTATTTTATTTTATTTTAAGACTTAGATCTTCACAATCAGATTTTATAAATAAAAATACTTTTCACTTTCAAAAGTCGACACTTAGAATATTTTCACAACAGTTCAGTGTTATCCTATGGGGAAAACAATATCGCGGTTAAACAGGTAAGTACCACACTTACAGTTCCAGTCTTCGGGGCCAAAGGTCAGCAAGGGCAAAGGGTCAGGAGAGTACCAATACTGCACCACCAGCGGCACATGGGCAGCTGGGTGCAGAGGTCAAAGTCGGACTTTGGCCCAATGCGTTTCAATGGTGCCTGGAGCCACACTGCTTACAGGTATGTAGATCGGCTGCAGGAGCCTAACTTTGGGGGTTAGCACAGGGGGGAACAAAGCAGCACCAAACATACACCACCAGCAGCACAGGGGGGCTTGGTGCAAGGTACCACTTCAGCGTCGGGCGCCTAATGCTTCTCAATGGACTTTCTTCTTTTGACAAACCGGCTGCAGGCATCGTTCCGAGGTTGCAGGAGGGAGACAAATGACAGCAGATGTAAGTAGAGGTGTAGGGGGTCGTAGGGGCAGGAAAGATCCAACCGTAATGGATTAATGACCTTGAAAGACTTAGAATTGCGAAATTAGAGGTCAAAGGTCAACAGACATGATCCCCCCAACACCAATTAAACCAATAAAAATGCAAGTATTTTTCAAGACAATTACAATACAACACTAGTAACAAATGATCCAAGGGTAGTGCAATAATGACCTTGAAACACCTAAACAAGTATAATTAGAGGTCAAAGGTAAAAAAGCATAACCTCTACTAACACAGTAACCAAATAGGAATTAAGTACTTGTCATGACAATTCCAATAATGACTCACTTGTAACAAATGATCTAACAGTATTGGATTAATGACCATGAAACACTTAGAACAGTGAAAATAGAGGTCAAAGGTCAAACCACATGACCCCCATACCAATTTAACCAAGAAAAATGTAAGTCCTTATCATGACAATTCAAACACTGCAATACTTACAAAAAAAATCTAGCCATAATGGAATGAACACCTTAAAACACTTACAATAAGTGCAAATAGAGGTCAAAGGTCAAATATTATGAGCTCTCCAACAATTTGAACAAAGAATTTGTTTTACTTTTCTCGCCAAGTCCGATAATACCACACTTGCTGAAATTGATCCAAGGGTAACAGAATAAAAACTAAAAAGGTTAAAAAATGTGTATTTAGGGGTCAAAGGTCACGGTTTTTTAACCTCATACAAAATTTTGGCTAGTTGACCTTTGAGATCAGACAATGACTTTTCCAATGATACCTCACTTTGCATAAACAATTTCACTGTTACAAAGATACATCCTTTGCAAACTTCCAGGAGCTACCATTTGGGGTCAAAGGTCAAGGACTCTGACCTTCAAGAGACTGTGCATGAAATCATATGCCACCTATTCACAAAATATGCATCACTGCTTTGCATAAAAGTCAGAAAATACATTTTGAGATGTTGAACACCGCCAATAACAAGATTGAGACCATTATATGAAAAACAACAGACGAAACAGCATGTCGGCCATTTTGTAGTATGTAAAGTGCTGTCCAAAACAGAAAAAATATGAATTTTCATGTCTTTACTAAGAGGCGTCTCTGAAACATTTTACTACTATGAACCAATTCTGCTAGGCTTATAACTTTAGATTCTACACAACAATAGAAACACGTGAAAAATGTATGTGCCTTATATCTATGTCATAGTATGATAGATAGCCATAAAAAACACAAAAAACTAAAAGAAAATCAAAACCTGCCGTTTTACCTGGTGAGCTAACAGAATAATAAATATTTCTGTGTATCTGCATTTGGAAAACACTATTTTTTTTATTACCCTACTTACGCGGTCATTTACACTTATCATTTTCACTGTCACCTGTCGGCCATCTTGAATTGTGTCATGTGACTTCAGGGTGTTTTATAAATGTATGTTTTATATATAAATTGATAGTACAAGAAGTACTGAAACCAAAAATATATAGTTTCCCAACACTATAATCATAATTACACAAACTACAGCATGTTAAAGCAAAGCACTCCAAAAAGCCATGAAATGGCTTGGCACTGAAGGATTTTCAATGGGCACTAATAGGGTTAAAGGAGGGTGGTGCTTCAGAAGCTCTATAGTATGAACACAATGGAAAGCCTAAATGAAAAAGTTTTAGATCATAACTGGGACGCATTACATAAATGATACACATCTTTTATTACAGAAATTGGGTACTAGTAAGCTTGATTTTTGCTGATTATGACATTATGCCCCAGATTTATGGCGAAGCCACATAACTCAGTCCAGCAACCAATGTTGCTGCACTGCATTGCGACAGGGAAAGAGAGCAGGAGAGCGTCATATCTACTAAGATATGACAGTGTTCTGTCTCGTGCACAATTAGGCTGCCCAGCGACACGCGTACACCTTTACACCATAGTGCAAGGTTGTGAGTGAGTTGTCTAGCCTATGTTTTGCAATGGAAGAGTAATCTTCCCGTACAATATACACAACATGCTTAGACAAACATTAAAACTTTTCCTACTTTTGATGTATGTTGTATAGTGCAGCAAGGTGCTGGCTGCCATCATGGATATTTTTATTTATTTGCAAAGTTTTATATAGCGCTGGCTAGACCCGGAGGTATCAGAGTGCTTTATAGTGTAGCACACAAGAAAAGTGGGAAAAGTTACAAGAAATAAAAGCATTTCTCCTTATTAATGACAACTGCAAAGAGGTGTTATGTTTTTGGCACAAAGACGCGTCTATTGTTAGAAGATAGGTCTTTACATCAAAAACCAAGGGTGGTTGCATGCAAATGCCCATGTACCACCCATATGATGCCTCCCGGCGCGAAGTAATGCAAAGCATCACAAAGCGCTGCTTTGAATTACTTTCAGGACGTTTTCCAGCACAAAACAAGTTTTAAACTAGAAAGCAAATCCACAATAAAGATTTTGCCACTTTTTATGATGCAAACCCATCACAAAATGTTAGTAAATGTGCCCCTATATGGTTTACATTATCTAGTCCTCCTGAATTAGCAACACTTCCACATAGGCTGAAATAGTTCATTGTTGGTGAAAATATTTTGAATGGCATTAGCTGCCCTATGTCTCTTCCTTAAGAAACTATTGCGTTTTTTAGTTTCCAGCCCAGACACCTAAAGTAAAGTATCCTTCGTCTTTGAAGTAAAGCATACAAAGCATACGGATCTGGGCACAGTATCAGAGAAATAAAGACGAGCTTTCAATCTTCTCAGGTTGTCAAGTGCCTCTACCTCGGCCAAACACTGAGGGCCTACATTTTTAAAAAATAAATCTGAACTGTGTAATGTAATCTGGTGCTCACGTAAAGTGCTCTAATACCCTTGAGCCAAGGTCACACTGTATATAAAAACAAAACAAAAATGGAGGTGTTTATAGGTGCTGCTGTGCACTCTTGCTGCTATGCGCCGCAATTTTGCTGGCGCACGCTCTGGACAATCTATAGTGCTAAAAGTAGCTGCTGGAACTGTAATCCAAACAATGCCAACTCTACACAAGCAGCGCAAGAAGACAAGAAATATGTGCCAGGATACATTTTGAGTAGGTGAATTTATAGTTAACTTAAAATCGGTCAAAAAGCTTATAATATGTTAAATGGTATAGAATGCATCTAGTGAGAATTCAGGTATCGTTTATAGATGCTGCCCAATCGATATATTTACTACTCCACAATCAGATGACATGATACAATTTAGATATCAATTTCATGGTCGAAATGAATATCCAACGAAATTGCAAATGACAAATACTTTGACTGTCCAGTTCAATTCAATGTACCATCGTCCATATATGAGAAGCCAAGCCGGGAGTTAACGTACCTAGAAAGCTTAAGCATGTCATGCACATTCTTTACAGAACAGAAAAAATTCCAATTCAAAATATCAAAGAGTTTAGCATACTCATTCTGAATCCTATGGTAAACTCAAAATCAGGAACAAATGTGTTTGTATTCCATTTCGGAATAAGAGGAGGCAATTGGAACAGGGGATCACAACACACACCTCCCTGTAGGGATTACCTGGACGAAATGTATGCCCGAAATGCATTTCAGTAAATGGATGGTGTGCGATGTTAGGTCATTAAGACAAAGACTAAATGTTATTTCCTGTTTGAAGTGGAAACCCCAGCACTAACAGAAGGGGCAGACCATTCAGAACTTGGCAGCCAGAATCACTCTCAAACTCCCACACCGCACTCACATCACACCACACCTGAAGGAGCTCCACCGGCTACCCAATCACAAACGAGCACAATTCAAACTCCTCACCCATACTTCCAAGGAACTACATAACACTGGCCCAGCATACCTCAACAATCACAAACCTTTCAGACTCCTTTGCGCATCCGGACTCCTACTTACACAAATCCCAAACCTATGGAAAACAAGATCTGGTGGTCAAGCCTTCTCCTCCATCGCTCCTAAAGCAAGAACGGCCCTGCTGCTACACATAATAGCCTCCTCCTCTCTTCTTGAATTCTGCAAGAAGCTGAAGACCTGGCTTTTCGAGTAGTCTCGCTAACCATAGGGGTGACTAGACTCACACCTGCTCAGCACCAGGTAATCCTCTTTGATGATAATGCGCTCTACAAACCTGCATAACATAAGATTACATAACTGTGCAGTGACAATGTTTCACATGGGTGGTTCTTGCACCAATACCTTACCGCAAATCAGCACAAGTTTGTTATTGTAAATCACTGGTACCAGGGGTGTCTTTCATACAATTTCGCAAAGCACTTGGAACTGAGTCTGTTTCTTTTACAGTTTGGTGTCCCACAGAAAAGGTGACCTTTACGTTAGCAGTGGAGAAGGCATCAGTGTGATGTACTTAAACCCATGAATGGGTATTTTAAGAGGAGAATTCATGGGGTAGACCTCATCACACACTCGTTTGGCATACAAACTTCCTTATTGACTCAATGCCTTCCTCCTTGTGAAAGTCATGCCATGCCCCACGACTATTCACACCACTGCCCATTAAAGTTCTACCCCAATCCCAGCCACCATTCTACCCTACTCTGATCCCAGTTACCATTCTGCTGTGCTCCCATCATTATTCTACTGTGTTATGCACCATAGTTTGTCCTGCCCCGGTCCCAGTCCCACACTGCAGTCTGCTACCAGCTCTTGCCACTGTCCTGTCCTCCCAGCTGCCCTGGTAAATCCTGCTCTCAGATCACGAGACCTCACACCCGATGTAATTGTTGAATAGCAGTGGCCCCTGTCGAGTCATCTCCAATGATTTGACACAATACTGTTCTATTATTAAACAGCACTCTCTGTTTTCCTGGAAAAAAGGTCTAAATGTTAAAATATTAAGTGTAGAGCTAAGTAAACAATGAACTACACTCAAGGCTGCTGAATGTAATCATTGAGTAGAGCAACACGCTTTAGATCCAATCTCTATGACTAAATGAGCATCATGTGCCACATTTATTGAACACAACGCAATCACTAGATGAAGTCGTGATTGCAGCTAAATTTGATCCTTCATCAACTGGCAATCAGTATTCTGTTAAATATGATAGGCACATTCTTTGAAACAAACCTATCTCTTGCATCATCCATGAATGCCATCTCTGGATCATTAAATGCAGCGACTGACACCATGATCAAGGCGGTACATGGACTCAATGCTGAGACTGAATATTTCTGCTTGGTGGTGACAAAGGATGCAGGGTTCTGCCAAGGTGCCACCTACAATTCGTCAAGTGAAATATCCCTGTGCTTAAGCAATAAATGCTATTGTTTTTGTCACTGCTAGCTTATGTGGAGTAAATTGGATGATCATTGAAATATCACACCTTACTCTGTCACGTACTGTGACTAATGAGCGCATTACTCACTCCAGTGCTGGAGGCTCTCTAAATTACTACCTCTAGTTACCGCTCTAAGAAGAATGGAGGCACCAATTCTTTGCAGATTATAGGTTTTCGTATATTGTGGATTGATAAATTATTGCACAAAATGACACACGAAAAAAGCAAATCTAATGTGAGCTTCATATATTTTGAACAGATGAGGCTAGCCTCAGCACTTGGGAATCTTTAATAAGCCGGGAGCGTACATAGGGTGTTTGTTTACAGTTCAGTGTGGTCCGACATCTAACAACTTTAAAAGTGGTGTCGGCAGCCATTTCTTAGCTTTCAATCACTTCAGAAGATCCCACATTGCCAAATGATCTAGTTAGTTAACGCAAGGCAGAGCCACAGTTTAAAGTAGAGCAGATGGCTTTCCAGGATTAATTCATCAAAAGAGCAATTTTCTGAGAAATTCCTCAGATTAATGCAGAAATATAAAGTACAAAGGTAAAACTGGGAGAACATACCCATTTGGTTGTGTACACTACCATCAACTAGAAGTCAGGACAACAGGTGTAGAGATTGTTAAAATGTATCAACAACCCTGTCCTGGCACTGAGATAGGAGATGATTCTGGCAGGTGAAATGTTAGAAACCTGACTTTGTGTCTGATGGGACCAAATCTTCCTGGGCTGTGGAACTGTACTCATGACCTTGTCAGTAATACGAACAAAATATTCGTGATCACTCCATTAAAGAATGGGGAAATTCTGGACTTTTCTAATGCTTTGAAATTGGATGTATTTTATGCAGAGCCATATACGGTCCCCGGGACAATACAGTGGCATTGGTTATCTTTTCTAATTTGTGTCAATTTTCTCTGTTACTTTATCTTTTGTTGAATTTGCTGGTATTTTGAGGAAGCTTTTGCCAATTTGAATATTTTGTCATCCACAGATGATATGGAGTCTTCCCTAACCCTAACTTTTTGTATGGGGTTGTTACCGAACCTATATTTAGTGTGGAACAAGAAGCACCTAATGGACCAGTGTTATGTATTGTTCTCTTCAAACTCATTGAAAGTAGATCTGCCAACTCATCTTCTTCATGAGCAGATAGAGTGTTAAGCAAAGACCAATTCTTGAATCCTTTTCCCAGCATGCCCATCTGTTTCTCTCTGCTGGCTATTCAGATGTCTGTCTCTAATGACTAACAGAAATGCTTCTAGAACAACAGGTGCAATGTGTTCCGTTGTCAGATAGATATCAGCCACTAGGGCACCAAAAGCAGCCTAACTACATGCTTTATAAAATGTGAGGTGAGGCCTCAAGCAGTAGATTATCGCTGTAAAGGTATAAAATGGTTGAGCTTGGTAAAAGTGCCTGCAATCAGTGGAATCCTGTTTCTCCGTGTGAGAAGGGAAATGCAACAAAATAAATCAAGTGTGATTGTGTGCTATGCTGGAATGAAATAGCGATGGTATACAGTATATTATGTATTGATTAATTGAGTATATTGTTACATTTTGCACAGGAAGTGGGGTGAATGTCAGTCTGCTTTCCTTTCGCATAAACTTTGCAGATATTAACATAAGTTATAGCTTTAATTCATTCCCTGGCTACTGAAAATAACTTCAGGCTAGTTTGTGAGAGTGGCCATTCCTGCATATCCACATAGTTCCATGTAATGGCGCTATACAATGGCTTGGTTGCAAAAGGATACAGGTATGTGACTAGACATATAGAGAAGGAGGCCTGGGTAATGTCTAATCCCTTTTTCATCGTGAGGTATTTATTTTCGAAAATCGAAGAGTAATGTCCATTCTGTGAAAGTTGCAGGGTCAAATTGACAAATAGGGCAATCTGGCATTGCCAGAAGGGCAGGTCTGTGTGAGTCAGATTTTCCGGCAGTTTGTGGGGCTGTTTTTGTGGTCTGGTGGGCTGCTATTTACTGGTGGACCTATTGGCTGTCCCATTCTGACCTTGGAAAAGTGTACATGGCATGCTGGGTTGTGAGGTCTATGCACAGCCCTCTGTCCCTATACCTCAGTCATGAAAAGGGATTCACATTGCTGTTTTTTTTTTTGTTCAAGCACTGTTAGTAGTAATCTACTTCAATATAATCAAGTACCTCTGCAGCTATCTAGGTATATTCAATAGCTAATCTCTGAAAATGGAGGTTTCTATGGTCAATTAGCACTGTCATAGCATATGAAGCTTCAGCAATATACTGAAGCCGATAATTGAATGCTCTTATGACCGCTAATGGCCCCTTGTAAGTAGAAGAATAAGACCACCTAAGGCTAAAGCAGAAATACTCACCACAACTGGAAATGGTTCCTGTGGATCAACCTTTTACAGACATATGAGTAGTGAATGTCTAGTGGGATTCATCTGTCTAGTCAAAGAGCCTGCTCTTCTTTAAATGTTTAGTGATTTGGTCAGTTCTGTGCTAGAATTAATGTTGGACATTGGCCTTCTTAGGGGATTTCCCTAAAATGTTTAGCTTTTTCTCCTCCTGGATTTTGCTCATTCTCTTTTATTGGCCTTAGGGCTCTGGGTGCTTTCCCACTGTAATGCAATGTGAAAGCACACATGCCCTTCCTACCCATGCTGGGAAGTGATGCTTACTTGATTGGTTTAGGTGCTGTACCTGTGAGTGCCCTGGAAAAAGGTACACCGCATACCCAGGTCAGGTACTGCACTGGCTAATGGTGAGACGCAGCACTGACTGTGCCACCCACAAGAATAGCCTTTCAAACATGTATCAAGCCTGCATTTTACGCCTGTGGGTGCGTAGTTGCACTTATGCTCAGGTTGGCATTTCTTACTCATTAGCTAACCCGGTGTGGGCCTTCCACTACCACTAGAGGACCCCTAGGGTAAGCCCTGAGGGGTGGAGCAAGGGGTAAGTGAAAGGCAGGGCAGGTACACATGCGTGTTCCCTACTCAGGTAGTGAAGAACCCCCATGTATGTTTTTCCTACTAGGAGGTTGGCTCTTCCCATGGGACAACACCAATGTTTTGCTGATTCTCTTTTAGTGATACAGAACACAATTGATCCCAATGGAATTGCTTCAAGTTAAACTGTCAATTGTACCCAAGAAAAGCGTCAATAACACACTTTTAAACGAAATAAATTCAAAATTTTATATTAAATTTCAATAGTAAGTAAATTTGTACAATACACTAGTATAGTGGAGTTGCTCCACGGTGAGTAGAAATAGGGTGCTTGGGAGGGTGCTCGTGAGTAGATACGGAAGAGTAAGGAATTAAAGTGCCAATATACACAATACTTACAAACAATTAGGTAGATGCCTGGCTGTAATTAATTTGCATCTTTTTGATCCACAATTATGAGATACAACATATATTTTCCATGTTATCTAGACGTGGACAATAACCCCACTACAGGTTGATATAGTTGGAAATGTCAACGTTTCGACCCCCAAGTGGTGGACAGGCCAATTAACCCTTAGTATGGGGTCTTCATCAGGACAAAGAGGGAGCAACCAAAACACCACCATTGTACAATCAATGGGGGAACATCAAGAATGGGCCGTGAGGCTCCTAATGAGAGGAAGACACAGGGGATGCTTCCATGGTCTTGGTAGGATCCAGATCATAGATGTGCCATGGGGTCTTCTTATATGTGAGTAAATATTTCCAAGTAATCAGAGAGTTTCTTAATCAATAGTCGTAAACACCGATTCAATCAGGTGTGGAATCTGCAACTCTGAAATAGAAGTGTCTCCGGGAACATCTCGCGTCCCGGCTGTTTTGGTTGCTCCCTCTTTGTCCTTAGGGCTCTGGGCACTTTCCCACTGTAAAAGCTGTGTGAAAGTGTGCGTCCCCTTCCTACACATGTTAGAAAGTGGTGCTTACCTGATGTTTTTAAACATGTCTCCAGCCTGCCATTGCAGGCCTGTGTGTGCTCACTTGCATCTATGGTGTTTTTAAACATGTGTCAAGCCTGCCATTGCAGGTCTGTGTGTGCGCAATTGCACTTATGCTCTGATTGGCCTTTCTAAACCACTGGCCAATCCTGAGGGGACCTTTCACTACCACTAGGGCACCCCTGGGGTAAGTCTTAAGGGGTGAAGCAAGTGGTAGGTGAAAGGCAGGGCAGGTTCACATGTGTGTTTCCTGCTCAGGTAGTAAAGAATACCCATATGTGTTTTCACTACCTATGAGGTTTACTCTTCTCATAGGTTAACATGGGGGAATATTTGAAATTACTTACCTCACAATGCTTCCTATCATTGGATTCACAATGACAAGCCCTCTCCTGTGGTAAAGAGGAATTTGTCATTAATAGGTTAGAAATGCCACCTCTTGAAAGTGGGCATTTCTCTGCTCTAAAACTCTTTGTATGCCTTTTAATTTGACTCCAGTCCACAGTGGAGGCTGGGGAGCACATCTGTGCATTTCCCAGAGACAGCTATAAACAGCTGGGCATGCAACTGGAATGACAGACCTCTGCCATTTGAGGGCCTGGCTGGATAGACTGTAGGGAGAGGTTTTGACACTTGGCCTCTGGGAAGCCAGATCATGGCCCCACTAAAGATTAAGATCTGCATTTCACGGCCCAATGGCAGACAGGACTGAAATATAGGGGAGACATCTGTGGTTCAAAGGGAAACCCTATGAACCACCCCCAACTTCAAAGGCACACTACAGTATAACTACTGGTGTCATACTTCAGCGGGGCAGAGATACACTTTTGGGGATGTGGGATCGGAGATCCTGGAACTGCATGGTGCACACTGCCAGAGGACTCTGTTGTGCACAAGGAGGATTACTGCCATTGGAAGGGACTGTGCATCCTTCCTGAATAGTGGCTGGCCTGGGCTGACTACCTGCTGCTGTGGGGTACCTCAAGGGCTTGTTGGCTTGCCTCCTGTTCTCTTGTGGAGGTCTCAGGGACATCAAAGATTTCCCACGAGGGACTCACACCATCTACCTGTGACATCTGGAGAGTGGTGCCCACTTAAAAGCCCACTTCATCTGCTGGATCTCAGCTGGTAGCCCGATGTGAGCGTGGAACTAAGTATTGTGCTTGGAGACCGCATTTCCTGGTGCAGAGCACCAAAAATACTGCCCGCATCTAAGAAGTGTGGCCCCTGCATTGTGAGGCCTCGACACGCATAAGTGTCTTGTTGGTGGTAAGCGGATTGACCTGTTGGCCTGTTTCGTCGATGGTGTGTCATCTCTCTCGTGCGATACGCCAACTGCATGTTCATGGCATGCGGTGCCCGACTCGCAGGTTGCAACCCTCGAAGGAGAGGGTGGACCCACTGTAGTGCCTCATTCTACCTAGTGCGGCACTGCTGAACTTACGTCTGTGCATATGACCAGAATTGTCTGGTGTGACTCAGATTAAAGTGCACCAGATGTTGTGCCTTATTTACAGGGAGGCATGGAATTGGCAACTCTTTGTTGTACGTGACTGGAATAGTGTGGTCTCAGCTTAAGTGCACCAGACATTGTGCCTCATTTGCAGGGATGCGTAGAGGAGCGGATTCGTGTTCCGGGGTGCCCGGATTGCCGGGGTGCTACTTTAATTGACATGTGTCTTACGGGGTGCCTTCTTCTTCTGAGAGGCTTCCCTGCTTCATCCTCCATTCATCAATTGCTCCTTTTTGTGCCCTCAGTGCGACAGGCCAACTGCCTTCTCCTCATCCGGCCGACGACTTCGTGTTGCCAGGTAGCATTGCCCAGATTGGGCCCGGGTGGTGAGAGTAATTTACTGGGCTAAAGAACGCTTCTGAGAGCGACTGGAAGTGGGTCAAGAGACTGAGTGGCCCCTCTGTGCTTCGCAGAACTGAGCTGGTCCCAGAAGGCACAGTGTGGAATCCTTTGATTGAACAACTATTGCCCTCAGCCTGCTTCTAATCCGCATACCGTGGGTGAACGTCCCGAGTAGTGGTCAAACCCCCCATTTTTCGACAGCTGCTTAATTAGTACTGCTGCCTACCCCACCTTCTTCCCTGGGACCCTGACTGAGTGTGACTCTGGCTCCAATCGGCTTAGTATCAGGGGGAAGGTTTTCTTTATCTCCAGTTCATGGGTGTAGGGTACTGGGGTTTAGCTGGAGGGTGGAGGAAGGTTTGGGGCCACGGGGTCTGCATGTGCATTATCAATGACCAGCCGGATATCAGTTGCAACGCATTATGGTGCTGTGTGTGCGAGTGCAGTACATACAGACTGCCTGATATCCGTGGTACTGCGTATCGGTGCTGAGTTAGTGTGTGGGAGTGACTGCCTGTGATTAAATTACACTGCATTGCAGTATTGCTTCACACGTTGATTCCTTGCCAAAAGCATACTACGTTTGCCATTGGTTTTAACCCGTGTGGCCTTGTCTCACGGTGCTGCTTAAAAGTATTGCAATTATCTATGTGTACACATTTCTGAAATCTTTGTGCTATGGGGTGCACCCTATAATTGTGTGGTATTGAATTATAATAATTGCCAGAGCGGGCCTCGTTCTGACAACGTTTCGCACCACATAAGTGTGCTGGGGTGGGGTGTTGAAATAGGATCTTTCCCAAGTGGGCATATTTCTGATGTCATTTTAACACGGTTGGGCCTAGTACTGCTAGTGATATTTCCAAATGTAATTTATGCCCAGAAATACATGATGGTCATGTTTTGTTATTTAACGTGTGTGCTGAGTACAAACTTTATTTACATACACTATGTGTGAAGTCTCTTTTGTGACGCTCAGTGTATTTATTGTGTGAGAGTACTGTGCCAATGCTTTACACGTTGCCTCTGTGATAAGCTTGACTGCTCAGTGCCAAGCTACCCAAGGGTAAGCGCAGGTTACACAGTGAGTGTAATCACCAACCCCTGACCTGATTTGTAGGTTCTGACTGGCTAGGGCCTCGCCTCAGTTAACCAGAACGTGCCAGTTCCAACAATTACCCATTAAACTTGCAATATACCTTTGGAAATCCAGGAATCATTAGATGTATTTTACTAAGTTAACAAGGGTCAGTCCACTTTGAAAGATAACAAAATTTAAGAAAGCCTCAATATTTAAGGAAAATTATCATGTATGGTGACTTTGCAAAACAATAATGTGCACCTATGATTGGTTTCATGAGAAAAATACAAACGTGTGACTGCTTCAGTAACTTTCAGCTAGCTATCATATTATTTATTGGGGCTTGGGCTGGATTGTAGGAGCTGTACTCATTACTCAGTTAACATTTGCATGATGTATTTCCCTTCATGCGTGCAATAAATCGCAGTCGCGGCTCCTGGAGGGAGTGCTGCGGGGCGGTGGGGCGGGGCGGGGGAGGGGCAGGGTGGAGGGTAGAAAAGTCCGGCATACGGCCGAACGGAGTTAAGTACATAAATAAATAAATAAAACGAATTACATTGCGCGCGCTGCAAAGCCAAATGGCGATGCGGCGCGCGCAATGTATTTATAAATGTTAATTTATATTTGTAGAGCGCCAAATCACCAGAGGTCTCTAAGCGCTTGCAGCATAGACCAAGAACCCGGGAATCCCTTATTCCTGCTGGGCTCAGCACAAATTAGGATGAACTTATCCAAGTGCCTCAGTGAACAAAATGGTCTTGAGTTTCCTCCTGAACGGGAGTAGGGTGGCTTCCCCACGCATACTGTCCGGTAGCTTGTTCCAGAGCTGGGGGATCACAACTGAGAAGGCCCACCCCCCCAAGGTGGCTCTATTAAAGTGCGGGCAGGCCAAAAAGCTTGACCCAGATGAACGAAGGCATCGTCTGGGCACATAAAGCTTCAGACGGTCTTTGATGTAGTTAGGCGCCACTCCGTACTGTGCTTTATGTGCAAAGCAGAGGCCCTTGAACCTGACCCTCTGCTTGATAGGGAGCCAGTGTAGCTGTTGTAGCAGGGGGGTGGCCCGTGCTCTTCTTCGCAGTTTAAAAATGAATCTTGCCGCATCATTTAGAACTGAGGGTGAGGGCAAAAATTGAGAGCCCGAAAGGGGCCTGTGTCAGCACCTGCTTTTTAGGTCGAGCATTCGAGACCTCTTGTATATACTGTAGTATATACTTATATGTGTATGTACTTTGTGGGCTCTGGAGATCCGCCCTAGGACTTGCCTGTTTCCGCTTAGGGACTTTTTTTTCTGTTCAACTGCCTCTATTTAACTGTCTTAATAGAAAACGACCAGCAGAGGTCAGTAAAATACCAGAATTTCTTTCTGCTTAGGGACTTTCTATTTTTTATATTTCTGGCAACTGCCTCTATTTAACTTTCTTGATAGAAAACGACCAGCAGAGGTCAGTAAAATACCAGAATCACTTTAGCATTCTCTAGATTCCAGTCCATAGAAATTGTCTTCCATGAACACCCGTAGACAATATTATTTTTTTCAAATCTTGTATTTTCAGTGATATGACCACCGAAGGCCCTGATTTTATATTAAAAACAGAGCTTTGGACTATACCATTTCCTGCTGAAAAGCAATATTTCTCTCCATGTGTTTCCATACCTGGCATGTCACGCAGTTTGGTGCTTATTTTCGCCTCCATGTTAAAGAACAGTAGATGTTTCAGCACCCAGGCTAATGTGCTGCTTAGCTAAAATACATATAAGGTCCCAAAGGCGAGACCGATTGCATTGCAAATGCTTGTTAGAGCTGCCAGTGCTGACAACTTGCAGGACCCGGCCCACTGAAAGCCCTGGTTCACCCTATCAATTAATACACATTAAAAACAGATTCATCACATCAATACCAATCACCCACCTTTCAAGTTGCTACTGAGCACTTGCTCGTCCTAAACTAAAATGCAAAACTGTTGGATCATACCTTGCAGTGGAGAGGGTTAGGGGGGAAGCTGCTTAGCAACCAAGCAATACAACATAGCACTGCTGGAGAGCAAAGATCAATCAGACCAGAATACATTTCCACAAGATGATTGATGCGCAGGTACACCTGAAAATGGCCAGGGTAAATGACATCATGAGTTAAACATGGGATGGCCCAGAGTGCAACAAAAACATCTAGGCATTACGGCATTGTTTAAATTGGGGACGGGACTACATAGCTCTGCTTATGGATCATGTCTATACACTTTTTCTGTAACCAAAAGATTGGTACATCTGATCTTTTAAAAAATAATTACAGGGGTCAAGGATGACTGCTGAAGCATGATAGCTGGTATATTATATTCAGCAGTTGGTATATTATGTTCCTCACAGGCTAGGAGTCTGTGAATGCTGTGAAGGATAAAATTACGCAATTGATGGTTTCCATCACTTTTGCCCCAGACAACACCTTTCCCTCTCCTCGCCCAAGCATTAAAAAAAATGTGTAATCCTGCCAACCTCCCACACCACCCTCAACAACACCATCTGGTACAGTAATCCGGTGACCATTCACCACCACCTTCAGCAGCATCCTTAACTCTTGGAAATATTTAAAATAAGAACTTGGCTTCCTCTCACACATACCCACCTCCCTCTGAGTTTTCCTTACCCTCCAAGCTGAGGGCTGGCCCCTTCCTCTCAATGCGAGATGAGAAAGGCAGCCCTGTGGTTATAATGGACTGGCGAGAAGTGTGGTGTCAGTCACAAGTTTGCACAGGCCTGGGGCTAATAAGAAGGTCTAGTGGTTAACAGAGTTAGATCACCATCTGCTTTCCCTCATCTGGCTCAGGTCTGCAGAGATCCGAGAGAACCAGTGATGTCACAGGAGATGGCAAACCCAAACCACTATGTCAATCAATCAGGGGTTTATAAAGCGCGCTACACACACGTGAGGGTCTCAAGGTGCTGGGGGGGGGGCAGCTCCGGATCAGTCGAAGAGCCAGGTCTTGAGGCTCTTCCTGAAGGTGTGCAGAGTGGGGGAGCGTCTGATGTTGACTGGGAGCTCGTTCCAGGTCTTTGCTGCAACGTAGGAGAATGCTCTTCCGCCTGCTCTGGTTCTGCGGATGCGCGGGGTCTTGCCAAGGCAAGGTCGGCGGAGCGGAGGTTCCTTTTGGGTATGTGGAAGTAGACTCTTTCGTTGAGGTATTTGGGTCCGATGTTGTGGAGGGATTTGTAGGCGTGGGTGAGTAGCTTGAAGGTTACTCTCTTCTCGATGGGGAGCCAGTGGAGGTCTCGTAGGTGCTGGGTCATGTGCTCGTGTCGTGGGGTTCCGAGGACGAGTCTGACTGCGGTGTTCTGGATGGTTTGGAGCTTGTGTAGCAGGGTTTTGTTGATTCCGGCATAGAGGGCGTTACCGTAGTCCCATTCCACTGTCTCTTTTGGGTCTCTGGAAACTCGATTAAAACAGCAGAATATCTTCCAGCCAATCACAAGGCCAGGTGTCTGTTGTGATCACAGTTACTGCCGCGTGCCATGAACATGGCACGCGACAACAGCTGACTCGCGACTCCCCAGCGCGAGAACAGGCACTACGTGGCATCACCTTTTCCTCCCCATTGGTTTCCCCAACATTCCACATTCCACGGCTCACCGTTACTGCCGTTAGTTTAACGTTACCACTGACAGTTGCTCCCCAGCAGTTGTACTGCACAGTCGTGTATGGGGCTGTATAATAAAGACTTACAGCTTTGAACCCTTACGAGTTCGCTTCATTATTACAGTGTCTCAGAGCTTTTACCTCAGAGCAGAGCATAACCAGGTTTTGAAATCAATGTTTAAGACAATGGCTTCCAACACGTTTTAGGTAGTGGTAATAAACTGTGGATTTCCCAAGAGTCTTGTCTTGCATTAAACACTGCTCTTTTATGAGGTTTTAAGACTAATGAGAACAGTTGCTCCTAACAGTGCTTTCTTTCCAGATACATGCTACAACAGGCAAGTTTCATAATATGACACTGTGCCCAAAGACGTGGATCTTGAACAGCTAATAAATGCTATCATCCAATTAAGTTGCATGCTTGTAAGGGACTCTTGCACTAGTAAGGTATTATGAACTGTTGCAACTTGAATGGTCATGAATGACACTGAGGACCATCTAACTTACACTCTTTTTACCTCAGATGAGGAAAGTACCTAGGGGAGGCAATCTGTTCATTTTTTTTGTGCTAGATGATAATTGTTAGCTGAACAGACAGACTACCTCATGCATGGCATTGTGCCCTTCAAAGTCAGTGCTGAATGCATTGTTTACGGGGCGAGGAAAGCACAGCTTGATAAACTGCATAGTTTTCCTTCCTGTTTGTGTGAAGTTATATTTTATTTTTCCTTCCCTCTGTATTTTCGCTGTTTTTCTGTCCAGGACAGATGTTGGATATGATACTGTCAACTGTGGATACTCACTGACTCCCTGCTGATATATATCCTACCAAACTAGGAAGGTTGATATGCTGAAACGTCAGGGTACCAATCCAAGCATTTTATTCTACGAGCTTTATATAATGTTCACAGGAATATGTTGTCCATGGATAAGGTGAGTACTAGTTCTTGGATGTTTTAAACGTGTCAGATCCAGCACAATTTAAATGTGGAACTAGTCTTAAATCAGTTATAGCAGAGGAAGTTAACAGCTGGCAGAAAAGAGTTCTCCAATGGAAATGTTATATTCAAGAGTGGTATTGAGGCGCATTTGTACAATGGTGGTAATTTTAGGACTATTGAAGTCACCCTTCCCCCAAAAGATGCAGACATTTACAAGAATCCAACAAATAAGAATTCTGTTCGTCCTGGAGAGGGTGGCTAGATTTCAGTTTTCCCCACTAAGCTTGGGAGTGAAGTTTGCTAATTTCCCTGTAAACCCGGATTATCTGAAGACTTTAATCATAGGTCACCCAGAAGGTTCAGCGAAAAAATAAATGAAGGGTATACGACTGATTACCTCAGTGTCACTGGCTGATCCCACCTATGAAAAGGGGCATCGATATCAGTGGTTTAAGATTGTTTTCATTTTAAAGAACCATTGATACATGTCCAATGGATATTTTTGGGTGCAAAAGTAGCACATAAGGGTTTATTGAAAGGATGTACCCACAGTGCCATTTCCCTCGCCCTTTTAGCAGCATCCATAAATAGAAGCCATACACAACAAACATTTCCACCTGTTTCAGGTCACATGGTAACGAAACCCATTTTAACATTATGGCACATCAAAGCAGGAAGATTAAGTCTTGTGATAAACAAAGTACGCCTCTGGACTTTAACTAATTAATCAGTAAAACAAAACACAATTTCGGGGGGCAACTGACTTCTTCACAAATATTAGGGTGTCTGAGTGCTGGATAAAAAGCTAGAAAATAATAAAAAGTTTCAGTGATGGTAACTGAATTGAGGCGAGATCTGATTTCGAAATGCAAATTAGCTGAATGAAACTGAGCAAAATTTGCTCTTAAGTTTGAGAGCTATGAGGATGAAATAAATAATTTCAGTCCAAAAGTAATTAATTTTGAAGGGTAAGGGGAGATTAAACAGTATTAAAGAGTTAAGGTATATTTGTTCCAACAAAAACACAAATAATCCCTGATGAAACAGACATTTTTAAAATGGGACCTTGTTTTGGTGTTTATTTTTTTTTCTTAGTGAACTCTTCAACTTATTTTGTAAATCTTTATTACAATGTGCCTTTCATGAAGATGCACAATGAACGCCTGTAGAAAGGTTCACAAGATTAGCCTGGTACACTAGTATGAATAACGCAATAGGTAATTAATGAGAAAACTAGGTGATCCTGGACAATTATCTGTCAGGAAGTGCAGACGCCCGTTCCACATAATTTGGCAATAAGCTCCTGTGCAATGCAAGAGAACAATACTTACAAATGCCCTATTTCTTAGAGACAGATGCATTATTATTTTTTTTTTTCGCAAACCCTGCCCTCTGCAAAGTACATGGCTTTTGCAAAGGGAAAACAACACATTTCAAAGCAGTAAAGGGCAATGAGGCAAAGGGCAATAAGGCCAGAGAATGTATTTGAAAGAAGGCAATTCCATCTTGCATCACATTTATGCCATAAACCACAAACAATATTACCTTAACAATTGGCCCCATTGAACACACCTGAGGGCCACCACAAGCTGTGCGCTGCTGTACAGATGCATGAGCACAGAGTGTGCATACACTCTACACTTCTACACTCCATGTGGCCTTCAAGTAGTGATCACACTTCTATGGAAATGCCCATTTGGCACAATTATCCACCCACCTCTGAACAAATATATGTCTCATTTATTTGTTCTCTTCTTTGCAGTTTTATAGAGCGCAAACCTGACCCAAGGGCATTAGAGCGCTTTACGTTTTTTAGTCACAGGGAGATTAAGTGATTTGCCCAGAATCACAGGATGCTGGGCGAAGCTGGGATTTGAATGTGACTGCCCAGTTTCAAAGTCGGCAGCTGTAGCCACAAGGCTACATATCTTCCCATACGTCACAAACATCATGGGGATATGAAGAAATTTGACTGAGGGTAATGATCGTTAATCGGCCATATTGTGTATGGTTATAGCTTTTGGGTGTCTTCACATCATTATGTTAATGACATCATTTTCCCTGATCTCCAGTTGTTTGACCTTGTAACCCCACCTGTTTGGCATGAAAATAAAGCCTTATGAGCAAGACATGTGGGTCCCTAACTTGTTCAGTTCAGTTCAAACAAATGTTTGCTTAGACCTTAGTCTGTTAAACAAGAATTCTTAAAACATGATAAAATGCAATACAAAAATACTCAATCTAAAACACGATATAAATACATTAAAAACTCAATTCATCCAACGAATAAAATCTACATTCACTAAAATCATCCTTAACAATCGAGCAAAAGATTTAACATAATTGAATAGGGCTTTCTCAATTTAACTGTAAAAATCTATCGACAGATAATAAAAATCGGCCATGGCACATGCCACATCAAAAAATCTCACTTTGACCAATAATTTAATTGCTTGCCCCCTTTCCTTTATGTCATATTTTATAAAAATAGGTTTTAAAAATGACTTACGTTGTGCCAAAAACCACAAGCAATCCACTAAAGTGTGGATTAAATCTCCCTTTGTATTGATGCCACACTTACAAGTTCTTCCTTCATTTTGCACAGTATTGCCTCTTTCAGACATTAGAACATGATTTAACACGCATCTAATCATTAGACGGCTTCTACGCATCTTGTTGTTGGGGAATCTCTCTAGATAAGGAAAGGTCTCACATTCCGTCCACAAACTTATCAAGTGGGAGATTGATTGTTTCTTCCCCAGACATGAAAAAGGTCCTCCTCCCTGGAGATCTGCTTTGTTATTCTTTTCAACGCCTCCTTACTCACCCCTATTGAATTAGTACCATCTGATAATTCTATTTTTAGTTCCCTACAGCAGGTATCAATCCACCCTCTAACTCCACGGGCCCAATTTAGCTTGCTTTGTAATATCTATCTTTTACATAACAGGGAGATTCTGGGGACTTCTGCACTTTCTATTCATATCCAAAATTTTATTATCTCTGCCAGTGCAAAATACGTCCACCCCGTCAGACCCGTTCCACCCTAACTGCCTGCACCATAGCGGAAGAGGGGAGAGAGAGACGTTTTTTCAACCACCTTCCTTCTTCAAGGTCCCAGCTCTTTTTGCCCCCTAAGTCAATCACCTTAGCCCCATACTGAAATTGAGGAAGTATCATAGCCTGATAAGTCGCCAGCACTGGTTGCATATAGGGCCCCCCGTAACGACAATTACATTTCTTCAGCCCCGCGATCGATTGAAGCACGTTGGCTTGTGTTGAGGCAAGGTGATCCTTCCACCCTAAATCGTGGGAGAACCACACCCCTAAATATTTGTATTTTTTTACTCTTTCTAATTTGACTTTATTTATTACCCATGCCATATTTTTCAATTGCTTCCCTAATAGGAGTTCCTTCGTTTTTTCCATGCTTATTTTTAGTTTTTTCTCCTTGCAGTAATCCGCAAAAATATCTAATTTTCTCTGGAGCCCAATTCCTGTTCGGTCTAAAATCACTAAATCATCTGCATATAACAGACAGCTAACATGCACGCCATTCAGTTTTGGGCAAAACACTTTGGGTAAACAAAGGACTCTTGGAAGGTCGGCCAGGAACAGGGAAAATAATGTTGATGCCAATACAGCCCCTTGTCTCAGACCATTATTTATATTAATTTGCTTGGTAAGGGAACCTTCACAGTCCAGTTCGACCTGGGCCCAATTATCCCTGTGGAGTTCCTGCAGAATTAGGAGGAAATCTTTTGGGATCCTGTAAGCCAATAATGCTTTCTATAGCAGAGTTTGATCAACAGAATCAAATGGAGAACTAAAGTCTACAAAACAACAATACAGGACCCCACACTGCTCTATTGATTTCTTGGCAATGGCCCCAATAAACTAAAACAATGGTCGATCATCGAGTGGTTCTCCTTGAAACCGCCCTGTTCCTGAGGGATGATAGAGTTTGCTTTGGCCCACGTCTATAAAATCCCCAAAAGGATGTTTGAGAAAACTTTCCCAATTATGTCCAACAGGTTTATTTGTCTGTAGTTTGCAGGGAGGGCATGCCCACCTTTTTTGTAAATTGGCTTGATCACTGCTCCCTTCCAACTATCTGGAAATATTACTGATGAGAGTATTCCCTGGAAGAGGGTGTGAAACAAGCATATCCAACATGTGGTGTTAGTTTTTATTATGACTGCTGGCAAGTTGTCCAGATCAGCAGCCCTTGTACGTTTCAGTATTTCAATAGTTTTCTTAATTGCTAACACCGTGAAGCACTCTTTAGTCTCCTTTTTAATAAGGAATCTTGTAGGGTGCTGCTCAGCTATGACATCCTTGTTATAAGCCTCCTCTGAGAATTCTAACCACACATCCTCATCCAGAGGACCAGACGTTTGACTCCGGTAATTTCCCATTACACTCTGCACAAGCCTCCAGAATTTCTTTATATTTTTAGACTCTATGATCGCCATCATTACTTCCCAAGATTTTACATTAAATTCTCGCTTTTTCCTAGTAACCAGATTTTTATACTCATTCTTTAGACTGTGGAGGCATAACCCCTCTATTTTATTTCTTGAGAACCTAGCATGCCTTGCGAATGCGAATGTTACTTTTTACTGCACTCTTTATCAAACCAACTGTTCCTATCTTTCTTCATGGCTTTAAGTTTGTTTTGTGTGGCATTAAAGATCGTCACTTCTATTGTTAAGCAAGCGACAACCTTTTTTATTTTTTCATCATACCAGGATAGCAGGTCTGATGGTACCGTCCCAGATAATTGTCCTACACATTTAAGTAGCACGGCCTTTAAATGGCTTAAATGCTTCTCTGAAAGCCTAGTTCACAGGCACTGCGAGCATCTGACTTTTAGGAGGAGGCCCCTCGTCTGCCTAGGTACAGTACCCAGGTTGAAGGTTGTGCTTAATGGATAATGATCCCTCCCCTTCAACTGGAGAACCTCAAAATTTCTAATTAATTCAAATGTCCTTAGCTGTACAAACACATAATCAATTGGACAATTCTGATTACCATACTGGAACGTTTTCTTTGCAGGGATGTCCCCAGGCACTCAAACTTTTAGACTCACAAAGCCATTTGACATAAGGAAATCTAACAAAGCTACATCTCTCCCTAAGGCCTCTTTAGGTGCGGAACGGACACGTTGTATATTAAAAGCAGCTAAACAGTCCTCATATTTTACCTCCACAATCTCAGAAAGCAGTTTGTGATTAAAATCTCCCGTTAGAATGATCAGATCTTTAGGGTACAGTGCATCTTTATTAACCGCATCCTCCTTGAACACCACTATAGTTTCCTTGTAATTAGAAAAACTTCTTACATGCATATAGACGTTCAGGATAATGATACATTTTTCCCCCATACTTGCAATCGTCAATCTAATCCCACAAGCAAGAAGCCAATTACTCTGTGTCTTAATTTCCCATATACTTGAGGCAATTTTGGTGGATACCAACGTTACCAGACTCACTGAGGGTCGTCCCGAGCAAGACATGTGGCTTCCTAAATTGTTGATCCATCTCATCGCTCCAGTTTCATCCAGTTTGCTCACAGAAGAGCCTGAACACAACTATGGGGTCGATTCCGATTCGGGCCGGAAAAAGCACCGACCGACTCGGAGCCGGAAAATTTACCGACCGAGACGTACCAGTGGCGCCCGACACGCCAAATACGATGCAAGCCGCGATAAATCCGACCGACACGTAAGGAAACCAAGCCGACCGACCGAGCCGCACGGAAAATAGCAATCCGGCCGGAAAAACACGCGAATCCAACCGACCGACACGCACCCGGAACAAATCCGACCGAAACGTACCCGCCAACTCCAAACCGCAAAGTACGATGCAAGGCGCGAAAACACGACCGAGTCGGACGGAGGACAAGCCGTACGACCGACACGCATACAAAACCGAGCCGAAGCAATACAATACACCGCGACCGACGCGTACGCAGCATAGAAAACTGCACAAACACAGCGTGAACGAAACGGAAAACACCGTACGAGACCAAAGCAGGGTCCGACTCGGTCACAAGAACGTTTCCAACATACACAAACAACACAAAGGAAAAATCACCCAAAAAAAGGCCAAACAAGCAATTACCAAGCCAATAAATACTGGGGGGTGGGGACAGAGAACAAAGACACACCCACAACTCCACCTATATAAAGGACACAAATCACTACCATGAGCCTTTGCAAATGCCATTCCACTGCCAGCACCCAAGAGAAAGCAACCACACACCCACAGCTCATCCCTCACACAAGCCACACACCATCAGCACACCAACAAATACCTACCTCACATACACCCAGCAAAACACACACTCACACACCCTCACCTGCACACCAACACACACATCACTCACCATCACCACCCATCACCATGCCCCCAAGAAGAATCACAAGTTCCTAGATTGTGAATTGGAAGTCCTGGTAGACGAGATCCTCAGGGTAGAGCCACAGCTGTTTGGCACATTGGTCCAACAGACCCCCATGTCGCAGAAAACCAAGATGTGGGAGAGGATCATCAACAGGGTGAACGCCCAATCACCATGTCGGCGCACAAAGACCGACATCCAGAACAGGTGGTATGACGTGCGCAGGAGGGTACGGAAACTGCTGAAGCAAGACTACATCAACAGCCAACACACCGGCAGTGGCCCTCCTGCCAAGCCAATATACCTCAGGCCCTGGGAGGAGAAGGTGCGGGCCATCCTACCGCCAGTGAGCATATATGGACTAGAGGACATCCCAGAGCCTGGTGAGTACACAACAAATGTACACAATATACTGCCACAAAACACACACACATCACTGTCAAGGGGAGAGTCAAACCATGCACTCATAGCAATCACACAGCAACCAGAACAGAATCATCCCAAAATGTGTATGTCAGTCAGAGAAACACAACACATGCCATCAAAAAGTCACATCCAACTGTGCCAACACATGTACAAACACAACCACAACTACAGCTAGGCAGTGGCACAAATAGAACCAACAAACACATCCACACATGTAGCCACCACAACAACACCAACACACAGTGAAGACCACTCAAAGGAAGGAATACTGTGTATGCTGGCCAAGTCAGTGTAGCCAATAGCAACATGGGAGTTGCAGTCACACATATTGCCCGCCCCAAAACTGTCCCATCAACACCACCATGAACCATGCGCACATCACAGGGAGTGGAGAAGGACTCACAAGATGGCTGACACTGGCCACTGCTGTGGGGAGCACAAGGCCCTGCTGCCAACTGTGCACCAACAAACAGCAGGACACCACTGACTGACATCCTGAGAGACAACTCACACTCCCTGCAATGCAAGCACGTTCCATGGTGGGATATCTGGCTGGCTGGGTGGGAAGGGGGACTTGCAGCACTGACTATAGTCACCAGCACCTCCCCTCACACCCTCCCCAACACAAACTCCACAGTACCCACCTGCTAGAATGCAATGCCCTCCATCCTAACACAAGATCCCACAAAGCACCACCACCCTGGGTTATGTTGTGTGAAGCACAGGGACACTCTTGGGACTCTTAGCCAAACAACTGCCAGGACAACACTCCCAGCCATCCTGTCAGCACAGCCAGCCCAACCCACAGGGAAGCAGAGTCAAAAGGAAGGAAGCATGGGCATGCTGGGAAGGGGGTGGAGGCAATGGCATGATGGGAGTCGTAGTCACAGACATAGCTCACCCCCACAACTGTCCCATCAACACCACCCTGAACCATGCTCACATCACAGGGAGTGGAGAAGGACTCACAAGATGGCTGACACTGGCTACTGCTGTGGGGAGCACAAGGCCCTGCTGGCAACTGTGCAACAACAAACAGCAGGACACCACTGACTGACATCCTGAGAGACAACTCACACTCCCTGCAATGCAAGCACGTTCCATGGTGGGATATCTGGCTGGCTGGGTGGGAAGGAGGACTCGCAGCACTGACCATAGTCACCAGCACCTCCCCTCACACCCTCCCCAACACAAACTCCACAGTACCCACCTGGTAGAATGCAATGCCCTCCATCCTAACACAAGATCCCACAAAGCACCACCACCCTGGGTTATGTTGTGTGAAGCACAGGGACACTCTTGGGACTCTTAGCCAAACAACTGCCAGGACAACACTCCCAGCCATCCTGTCAGCACAGCCAGCCCAACCCACAGGGAAGCAGAGTCAAAGGAAGGAAGCATGGGCATGCTGGGAAGGGGGTGGAGGCAATAGCATGATGGGAGTCGTACTCACAGACATTGCTCAGCCTCACAACTGGCCCATCAACACCACCCTGAACCGTGCTCACATCACAGGGAGTGGAGAAGGACTCACAAGATGGCTGACACTGGCTACTGCTGTGGGGAGCACAAGGCCCTGCTGCCAACTGTGCACCAACAAACAGCAGGACACCACTGACTGACATCCTGAGAGACAACTTACACTCCCTGCAATGCAAGCACGTTCCATGGTGGGATATCTGGCTGGCTGGGTGGGAAGGGGGACTTGCAGCACTGACTATAGTCACCAGCACCTCCCCTCACACCCTCCCCAACACAAACTCCACAGTACCCACCTGCTAGAATGCAATGCCCTCCATCCTAACACAAGATCCCACAAAGCACCACCACCCTGGGTTATGTTGTGTGAAGCACAGGGACACTCTTGGGACTCTTAGCCAAACAACTGCCAGGACAACACTCCCAGCCATCCTGTCAGCACAGCCAGCCCAACCCACAGGGAAGCAGAGTCAAAAGGAAGGAAGCATGGGCATGCTGGGAAGGGGGTGGAGGCAATAGCATGATGGGAGTCGTACTCACAGCCCTACATCCCCCACCACATGGCCCAGCAAGCTCACACTCACGCATGCACATCCCACAGAGAGTGGAAAGGCCCATCAAAGATGTCTGACACTGTTGCTGTGTCGTGGGGAGCACAAGGGCATGCTGGGTACTGCTCAGCAACCAACAGCAGGACACCACTGTCAGCCATCTTGCCATTGCCCTCACACCCACACCCACTGAACTCCACACAAAAGCAAGTAAGTATGGGAATGCTGTCAAGTGGGGTGGAGGCAATGGCATGATGGGAGTCGTAGTCACAGACATAGCTCACCCCCACAACTGTCCCATCAACACCACCCTGAACCATGCTCACATCAGAGGGAGTGGAGAAGGACTCACAAGATGGCTGACACTGGCTACTGCTGTGGGGAGCACAAGGCCCTGCCGGCAACTGTGCACCAACAAACAGCAGGACACCACTGAATGACATCCTGAGAGACAACTTACACTCCCTGCAATGCAAGCACGTTCCATGGTGGGATATCTGGCTGGCTGGGTGGGAAGGAGGACTTGCAGCACTGACTATAGTCACCAGCACCTCCCCTCACACCCCCCAACACAAACTCCACAGTACCCACCTGGTAGAATGCAATGCCCTCCATCCTAACACAAGATCCCACAAAGCACCACCACCCTGGGTTATGTTGTGTGAAGCACAGGGACACTCTTGGGACTCTTAGCCAAACAACTGCCAGGACAACACTCCCAGCCATCCTGTCAGCACAGCCAGCCCAACCCACAGGGAAGCAGAGTCAAAAGGAAGGAAGCATGGGCATGCTGGGAAGGGGGTGGAGGCAATGGCATGATGGGAGTCGTAGTCACAGACATAGCTCACCCCCACAACTGTCCCATCAACACCACCCTGAACCATGCTCACATCACAGGGAGTGGAGAAGGACTCACAAGATGGCTGACACTGGCTACTGCTGTGGGGAGCACAAGGCCCTGCTGGCAACTGTGCACCAACAAACAGCAGGACACCACTGACTGACATCCTGAGAGACAACTTACACTCCCTGCAATGCAAGCACGTTCCATGGTGGGATATCTGGCTGGCTGGGTGGGAAGGGGGACTGGCAGCACTGACTATAGTCACCAGCACCTCCCCTCACACCCTCCCCAACACAAACTCCACAGTACCCACCTGCTAGAATGCAATGCCCTCCATCCTAACACAAGATCCCACAAAGCACCACCACCCTGGGTTATGTTGTGTGAAGCACAGGGACACTCTTGGGACTCTTAGCCAAACAACTGCCAGGACAACACTCCCAGCCATCCTGTCAGCACAGCCAGCCCAACCCACAGGGAAGCAGAGTCAAAAGGAAGGAAGCATGGGCATGCTGGGAAGGGGGTGGAGGCAATAGCATGATGGGAGTCGTACTCACAGCCCTACATCCCCCACCACATGGCCCAGCAAGCTCACACTCACGCATGCACATCCCACAGAGAGTGGAAAGGCCCATCAAAGATGTCTGACACTGTTGCTGTGTCGTGGGGAGCACAAGGGCATGCTGGGTACTGCTCAGCAACCAACAGCAGGACACCACTGTCAGCCATCTTGCCATTGCCCTCACACCCACACCCACTGAACTCCACACAAAAGCAAGTAAGTATGGGAATGCTGGCAAGTGGGGTGGAGGCAATGGCATGATGGGAGTCGTAGTCACAGACATAGCTCACCCCCACAACTGTCCCATCAACACCACCCTGAACCATGCTCACATCACAGGGAGTGGAGAAGGACTCACAAGATGGCTGACACTGGCTACTGCTGTGGGGAGCACAAGGCCCTGCCGGCAACTGTGCACCAACAAACAGCAGGACACCACTGAATGACATCCTGAGAGACAACTTACACTCCCTGCAATGCAAGCACGTTCCATGGTGGGATATCTGGCTGGCTGGGTGGGAAGGGGGACTTGCAGCACTGACTATAGTCACCAGCACCTCCCCTCACACCCCCCCAACACAAACTCCACAGTACCCACCTGGTAGAATGCAATGCCCTCCATCCTAACACAAGATCCCACAAAGCACCACCACCCTGGGTTATGTTGTGTGAAGCACAGGGACACTCTTGGGACTCTTAGCCAAACAACTGCCAGGACAACACTCCCAGCCATCCTGTCAGCACAGCCAGCCCAACCCACAGGGAAGCAGAGTCAAAGGAAGGAAGCATGGGCATGCTGGGAAGGGGGTGGAGGCAATGGCATGATGGGAGTTGTAGTCACAGACATAGCTCACCCCCACAACTGTCCCATCAACACCACCCTGAACCATGCTCACATCACAGGGAGTGGAGAAGGACTCACAAGATGGCTGACACTGGCTACTGCTGTGGGGAGCACAAGGCCCTGCTGGCAACTGTGCACCAACAAACAGCAGGACACCACTGACTGACATCCTGAGAGACAACTTACACTCCCTGCAATGCAAGCACGTTCCATGGTGGGATAACTGACTGGCTGGCTGGGTGGGTGGGAAGGAGGTCTGGCTGTCAACCAAACCCAAGCAATGCAGACCATGTTCACACCCCAGAGAATACATAGAAATGCCCAAATGATGCAGGACAATGTGCCACACCAATATCAACCCCTGACTGTGACGACTTAGGACAATACAATGTACAGGCCCGCACCCCGAGGCACAGTCACAACTGTCAGGTGTGTCAACCACTGATGCCTGCAGAAACATGACATACATTGTTTGTGTCTCCCAAAAACAGGTGATGATGGGGACACAGCAGCAGACGCTGAGGAGTCCCAGTCCCAGGCACAAGAGGATGCCGAGCTCACTGGCGTCGTACAGCCTCTGTCCTCCTCGGACGATGAACAACCTGGCACATCCGGTGCAAGTCAACATGCTGCACCAGCAGGACCACCAGCTGCAGCACCAGCAGGTCCACCAGCTGCACCCCTGCACCCACCCCTCCAACGACTGTCACCACGAATACCATCCCTGCCGACATGGACAGAATAAGGAGCAACACCAGCGCAGTGACCCTGGACCAACCTGGGGCCATGGACACCACCACCACCACCAACCCCCAAGGTGGACCAGGGTTATCTGTGCGTGCAACTGCACACACTGCACATGTCAGCAGGGGTGGTGGGAGGGGTGGGAGACAGAGGTCGCTGCTTGCAGACGTTGCTGGTGTGCATGAAGACCCACAACTGGTACGCATAGCTGATGCGTACCAGTCCAGCACCGGAGAGCTCAGCCAGGTAGTGGGGCTCCTCAGAGACATCAAACAGCAGCAGGCTGCCCATCATGCCCGCTTGGACTCCCACATGTCCCACGTGGAGTCACACATGTCACGTGTGGACTCGCACATGTCCCGCGTGGAGTCCAAGTGGGATGTACTACATGAGATGACGGCGGTGCACAGGGACATTTTACAATGCCTCCGCCAGATGAACAGCAACCAGTCCACACCTCCCTGTGTGCCAACAACATCTGGTACTGAACAAACAGCAACTGCCACAGGGAGGGAGGAGGACTCTGGCGGAGAGTCCCCTGCACCGCAGCAGCCTGCACTTGAGGGCCCCCCCAAGAAGAGGGGTCGTCCGAGGAGGGGAAAGTGAGAGGCTGATGGCCAAGCGCAACTCCCAGGAAGCCTGAACCTGTTCTGGATTTTCGCCTTTGTGCACAGACTGTTCACCCTGTTGACGGCAACACTACTCCCACACATTGCATGGGGAGTACAAGTTGGAACAATGTGTCAGACAACTGTGGCCCCGATACTGGGGATCCTGTCTACCTGGACTTTCAATTCACCTAGGAACTTGGGATTGCAAGATTCATGTACAGCACAACCCATCCTATGCACTATTAACACAGATGTATCACAATAAACACACTAATACACCATACTTGCCTCTGTCGTGATTCCAACGTGGGTGCTGTCATGGGGATGATGAACTGCAAAATTACACTGTGTATGCGAACTGCAACAGCAAGGACAACACAGGCATGTGAGTACAGGCAACGTGACACATATGAGGGAGACACACCACCAGGGCTACACAACACATACACACCTAGGCCATCTGACTCATTGCCTACACTGATGTTGCCAGGGAAGACGGTGCAATGCACAGACACCACACCCATTCCCAGTTGTAGTCAAGTAGCCCACAGGTGCAGTAAGCAAATGGCAGTCAAATGTGTGACCACAGACAACGCACATCACTAAGTGAAGCACAGGTTTATTACACAGTAGCAACATGCCGTAACCACTACAGATGCAAGGTAACCCCACCTGGTAGCGGGCACACAGTCAACAACTGTAGACGGAAGGAAGTCCATGGGTGTGGCGCACATCACCTGTAGGGACACAACAGCTACCAGCCTGGATGTGCAATCACGCCGTCGGTGGACACAGTTGACCAAACGAATCTGAAAGTACCCTGTGAAGGACAGAAATGACACACAGTCAAAAGCAATGCAGTACAGGACAGAACAGCAAAACTCATGCACAATACATGTTACAAGATACCCACCCAGAACCAAGTTAGCATGTCAACACTGTTGGGGAGTACAGCCCACCTGTCACCACACATCGCAACACACATCCTGTCAAGTAGCCCATGGACACACTCCAACAGCACCAGAGCACCACCCACACATCATGCCAACTCACATCATTCACATGACACCTCAGGATACTCACATTCAGCTAAAGAAGTTGGTGATGAGCTGTGTGCGGACATCACCATCACCATCATCATCATCATCATCGTCACTGGCATCGTGGTCCAGGCCAGGATCCTCCACAGGTGGCGGATGTTGGTCATCGTCATCCTGGATGAGAGGCAACTCCTTCCGCACTGCCAGGTTGTGTAGCATGCAGCAGACGATGATAATCTTGCACACTTTCGCAGGGGCATATGGGAGGGACCCTCCGGTCTTGTCCAGGCAGCGGAAGCGGCTCTTCAGGAGACCAAAGGTCCGCTCAATCACTCTCCTGGTCCGACCATGTGCCTCATTGTAGCGCATCTGGGCAGGTGTCACAGGGTTCCTGAGGGGTGTCAGCAACCACGGCATGTTGGGGTATCCCGAGTCACCTACGGACAGACAAGTGCACATCAGCTGACTTGGAAAAGTGGGCGGAATACTACAGATCAGATCACACACAATGGCACAAAGTCAGTACACACCGACAAGCCAGGCACGCTGGTTCTGCATCTGTGCCATCATCCTGGGGATGCGACTACTCCTCATCACAAAGGCATCGTGTGCTGAACCAGGGAAACGGGCACACACGTGTGTGATGGTCATGTCTGCAAGACACACCACCAGTGCATTGACCGAGTGGTAGTGCTTGCGGTTACGGTAGGCCTGCTCCTGGGCCTGTGGTGGTACCAAAGCCACATGTGTCCCATCAATGGAGCCAATGACATGCGGCATCCTCCCCAGGGCATAAAAGTCACTCTTCACGTCAGTGAGTCGTCGCAGTCTAGGGAAATAGATGTACCGGTTCAGGAAGAGCAACATTGCCGCCAAAACATCGCGGAGCACACGGCTGAACATGGTCTGTGACATCCCACCAGCAGACGCCACAGTATGTTGGAAGGTACCGGTGGCAAAGAAGTGTAGGGCTGCCATCACCTTCACCTTGGGGGTCAGCGCTGTAGGATACGGCCGGCCAGGCTGCAAATGTGGGGACAACTGCACTGCCAAATCCTCAATCAGCTGCCTGGTGAAGCGGTACCGTCGGATGCTGTCCCGTTCCACCATCGTTGCCAGGTCTGGAAATGGCCGATGGACAGCAGGAGCCCTGCAGTGCAGAGGAGAAGTAAGCAAGATCGTCAGTCACCCCACATATGCGGCATTGAACACACTCAAGATCCCAACATACATCATCATGAGGCACAACTACATGAAGTGTGCAGTACCGGAACGACATGTATGGTACATACATGGCCAACATCTGTCAACACGGTCCTACAGGTGGCATCAATTTGTCCCAGGTTGGCCCATTGGATATCATGATGCTGTGTCACAGTCACCCCCACAGTGACATGTGAGGACAGATGTGCCCCAGGCACCACAGCTCAACGACAGGCACATTCCCAGGGACCCTGTAATGCCACATGGACACTGGCATCACCTGGAGTATCATGTGTACACCACAGCAAAACAAACATGGCCCCCACAGGTAGTGGCCACACTTGCCATGGCAGGACAGACATGGACGTCTGTGACACACACGCACAACATCAGAGTCCATGCACACACAACGTGGATGTGGAGACTGTCTCCCATTGTGCACATGAAATCAGAGACATTGTAAACACTACATGCACAAAGACTGTGGAGGGCCATCACTATTGTGCCACTGGGACACCCTGGCTCAAACATACCGTCCCACATGGGACTCACGGGGTATGTGACATGACATACACAAACATCACTGTGAAATGTGACCATGACACATGCACAGATATGAACAGTTGCACATCACAGTGGTCACGTACACGTAACACCCAGGATCCTGTCCCCATGAACATGTGCACAGCCTGGGGGTGGCTGCCCACAGGTGACACCCACAGGACAACATGTACACCAACATACACACAATAGGAAATGCAGCCTTACATGCCTTATGATAAGGTTTGGACAGGCTGTCGTGATGTAGGTGTGCCCCTCACTCCCTGGGAGCTATCTGTGGCTGGCATATGTCCATCTGAGACAGGCATGCTGACCTATGCCAGTCACATGTACAGTGATGCGTTGAACCGCAATGGACCGATCGGTGCCTCCGGCCGGCCCATTGCTTTCAATGTGTGCGGGTACGCGTTGTACCCCTGTGCGTGTTGAACTGCAATGGACCGATCGGTGCCTCCGGCCGGCCCATTGCTTTCAATGTGTGTGGGTACGCGTTGTACCCCTGTGCGCGTTGAACTGCAATGGACCGATCGGTGCCTCCGGCCGGCCCATTGCTTTCAATGTGTGCGGGTACGCGTTGTACCCCTGTGCGCGTTGAACTGCAATGGACCGATCGGTGCCTCCGGCCGGCCCATTGCTTTCAATGTGTGCGGGTACGCGTTGTACCCCTGTGCGCGTTGAACTGCAATGGACCGATCGGTGCCTCCGGCCGGCCCATTGCTTTCAATGTGTGTGGGTACGCGTTGTACCCCTGTGCGCGTTGAACTGCAATGGACCGATCGGTGCCTCCGGCCGGCCCATTGCTTTCAATGTGTGCGGGTACGCGTTGTACCCCTGTGCGCGTTGAACTGCAATGGACCGATCGGTGCCTCCGGCTGGCCCATTGCTTTCAATGTGTGCGGGTACGCGTTGTACCCCTGTGCGTGTTGAACTGCAATGGACCGATCGGTGCCTCCGGCCGGCCCATTGCTTTCAATGTGTGCGGGTACGCGTTGTACCCCTGTGCGCGTTGAACTGCAATGGACCGATCGGTGCCTCCGGCCGGCCCATTGCTTTCAATGTGTGCGGGTACGCGTTGTACCCCTGTGCATGTTGAACTGCAATGGACCGATCGGTGCCTCCGGCCGGCCCATTGCTTTCAATGTGTGCGGGTGCGCGTTGTACCCCTGTGCGCGTTGAACTGCAATGGACCGATCGGTGCCTCCGGCCGGCCCATTGCTTTCAATGTGTGCGGGTACGCGTTGTACCCCTGTGCGCGTTGTACCGCAATGGACCGATCGGTGCGCACCCATTGACAATGGGCTTGCCTGGCAACGGACGCGTTTTCGAATTTTGAGCGAGTCGGTTGCTGGAAAATCAGTTGGTCACCCACAACAATGTTGCAAAATCATGTATGTCATGAAGTTGAAGTTTTGAAGGATGCTGTGGGCGTGTTTTGGTGCTGCTATTCCATGGATTGGCCAGATTCAGAAGATGCAAACGACTTGGACCTATCACTTTGGACACAAGGGACAGTATCTGCCTCTCCAGCACATATATATTGCTGCCTGTTCCCCTGAGAGCCCACTTGCCTGCACTACATGCTCCAGGACGACATCTGCCACTGCACTGCTGCTGTCTCTGCCCCTCTGGACCCTGCAATGGCACGTACTGTGGAGAGAGCCCCAGCCTTCAGCCTTGAGGAGAACCAGGCCCTGCTGGACAGCCTACTTCCACAGTACAGCAAGCTGTATGGGACACCAGGGGAGCAGGTGAGTGTTCTGTGCACCTCCTTTCTGAATGTGCATTTTGTCTGACTAGCAAGGCTGAAAGTCTGCACGCCACTGGCTAGCAGGCTCACTGAGTAGTTGTCACCCCCATAGTGTGTAGTGACTTGCACTGGACAGGTATGGTGCAGTGACAGTGCTTCTGAACAGGGTTTTACTCCCCATGCAATGATACCATGTAGTGACTTCTGGAAAACTGTCCATGGGCAGCCGTGCACTGCCTGTGTACACCATGTGCCCCTGTGATTGCGACATGTATATGCAACTGTGTCATGCACGGATATGTTGCATGTGTAGTAATGGCCTTATCACTTTGTCATCCTGACAGGCTTCTGCCCATCGGAAGCATGAGATATGGAAGGAAATCGTCCGGGCTGTCCGGTCCGTGGGGGTCTACAAGCGCCGGATCCGCAACTGCCAAAAGAGGTGGCAGGACCTTCGGGGCTGGACCCGGAGGATTGCACGGGTCCAGCTGAAGCTGTCGCCTCCTCGCAGGAGGGGCGGAACACGGACCCTGACCCCCACATGCTCAGGATCCTGGCGGTGGTCTTTCCAGACCTGGATGGGCAGCTGAAGGCCAGAGAGCAGCAAGGAGGGGGTGAGTCAAAGACTGCACTGTGTACTCTGTCTAACATGCTATGTGCCCTCCTCGGGCCTGGTTAAACTGCCACAGTACAGCAGTCATGTTGTCCAGGAGCCATGTCCCTCTATTGTGCACTGCCCACTCCTCATCTGATACCCAGGTGTGGCCCTTACATGCAGGGAATTCTGTCACTTAGGACTGTGTCCTTGCAGTTTGCTTGACTCAAGGTGGGAGACAGCATCTGTTTCCCTGACTCTGTGGTGGGCATCATGGGTGGGTCCATTGCTTACACAATGCCTGTATTCTGACATGTATTCAGCGTGTTACTTTGATCTGTGGTCCAATTGCTGAGCTGATCCACCACATGTGGCTGGGGTATCTGGCACACACCCATGCTGCGGGTGGGAACAATGTTTGGGCCCCAGGAGTATGTATATGACGTGTGTCACACATACATAGCCAGCTGCCTACAGTCCAGGGCTCATCCCTCATTCATGTGGGGCTGGTCAGTCATGGCTACTCCAGGCCATACAATACACTCTGTACTCCCACTCCCGTGTATCAGCTGACACATTGTGCGCAGTGATTTGACCCCTCAGGTGTCTGCCTCTGTGTCAGTGTGCTGTGGATTAGTCGCCAGGACTGCTGTGGAGTTTCTTGGTAGGGGCTCAGCATGCCACTGGAGATGTGACCATAGGAGACGATACTTGTGTGACACATAGGTGTCTGATCAGCTGCCCATGCAGACTGGGGCATGTGAATGTGAAGTTCAGGCAGCTGTTCCCCATGCACAGCAGAGTGTGAGGGGCTCAGGTTCAGAGGGTAGTGTCACAGGTCTCCCATATGTCCAATAGGTATGACCTGGACAGATGAGGGTTAAGAGGATGTGTTGTGGGGGGATGTACATGTGCACTTGTGCAGCTCCAGGACTTGCATTCCCCATGACCTACTATTGTGACACAGTGCAGAGTGTTGTTGTCTGGCTGCAAGTCATACATCACTGAGACAGTGATGTATGACTTTGCAGTCATGCCTCCGCCATGGCATGTGTCTACTGATTGGTGAGCCTGCAGGGGAGTGACATGTGCTACATGCACACCATAGTGGCGCTGGCTATCAGGACATGGGTGCATCATGGTGTCTGTCGCTGGTATGCATCACATGCATTTCCTATTTGACTCTGGGCATCCCTTTCATCCGGAAACCTGTACTGACTCAGTGGCAAGAGCTGTGATGTGTCCACACCGTGTCCTCTGCACTGTCCAACTACTGTGTACTTGGTGCATGTGTCAACACTGGGGTGTTGCAATCCAACAGACACCAGACAGATGGGTGCAAGGCCATGTGGGATGTGAGTGCCATGCTTGGCATCAGACTGACAATTGACTTCTCCTGTTCAATTAGGGCACTTTTAGCAATGTACAACTGATGATGCCAGGGCTTGCTCTGTGATGTGCTGTGCTCACAGTGGTGTGTGCGTTATGTGCAGGTGACTGATGTCTGTCTGTATCCCCATTGTTTGCAGATACATCCACGGCCACGGAAGGGGACAGCTCCACGGACCAGGAGGAGCCAGAGAGCCAGACTGGGTCAGCAGCCGAGGAGTGGTCGGAGGGACCCAGTGGCACGGAGGGCGAGGGGAGCCACACCGAGGAGTCCTCAGCAGCATCCACCTCAGCTGAGGACCAGAGCAACTCGGAGGATGACTCCCTTGTGGAGGCGGGTGTCAGCAGCCACCACACCCCAGCTAGTGTTGCTGTCCCCGCCACCACCAGCACCACCACCGCCCTCCCATCGGCTCCCATTCCCCAGGTCCGTGGAGGCTCCCATGTCCGGGAGCGTGTTTCCTTTGGGCCAGGCACCGCACCCCCTGCCCCTGTGTCCCCTGCTGCCCTGAGTGAGGAGTCTGTGTACCTCCTTCGCCAGCTCCATGTAGGGCAGACAGCCATGCTGAGTGTCCTCCATGCGCACACCGCGCTGTTGACTCAGCTGGTGTCGTTCATGGAGGGCATCTCATCGGGCATGTCTGACCTACAGAGGGGCAATAGGTCCATGGACTCCTCCCTGACGGCAGCAGTGTCCCTCCTCAAACGGTCCCTCACCCCTCCTGCCTCTGCTCCATCCACACTCCCCAGCACCTTACCCGTCCCAAGCACACACACACCGGCACAGGCACACACCAGCACACACACATCCAGCACACTGACACACACGCCAATGACAAAACGCACACGCACGCACATTCAGGGGACTGAAGCCAGACTCACAGGGGATGGGGCCCTGGAACACACACACGCATCCACATGCACTGCGCAGTCCTCAGTTCCCTCTCCCTCCAAAGCACCCTCCCTTGCCTCACATGCAACCCCAAAGTCACAGCAGCTCTTCCTCTGTGACCTCGGCCTCTTCCCCACCGATGAAGCTGCTCCAGCATCCCGGGGAAGAGGAAGCCCACCCACACGGAGCAGAGTGCCCCTCGCCCCCGGACACCCTCCCCCAGGCGCAGACGGACTGAGGCCCCCACCCGCAAGTCC